>JARQOC010000005.1:95912278-96512278 GCA_033576535.1 Allobates femoralis
GGTGGCAGCCCGTAGCTGCCTGCTGTACCTGGCTGGACCAAAAGTATGGTGAAGCCCCACGTCATTTTTTTAAAAATTTTATAAAGAAATACTAAAAAAAAATGCAGGGGAGGAGACGACCAGGACACGGTGTGTCCGTATCTTGTGCACATGCTCTTAAAGTGAGAAATTGTGTGAAAAAAAGAAAATGTTCAATATGGCATTATCAAATTCTGTGAAGTAGCTGTAGGTTCTCACTATACCCCTAGATATAATCCTTGAGGTGTCTAGTTTCCAAAATGGGGAGACTTGTGCGGGAGCTTCAATGTTTAGGCACATAGGGGCTCCCCATATGCGATATGGTGCCCGCTAACATTGGAGCTAATTTTCTATTCAAATTGTTAGCGGACACCATTTCGTATATGGAGAGCCCCTGTGTGCCTAAACATTGGAGCTCCCCAACAAGTGACCCCATTTTGGAAACTAGACCCCCCAAGGAACATATCTAGATGCATAGTGAGAACTTTCAACCCCCAAGTGCTTCAAAAATTAGTCTGTAAAAAGAAAAAAAGAAGATTTTTGTGAAAAAAAGTACTTTTTCATTTTTACGGATCAGTTTTTGAAGCACCTGGGGTTTTAAAGTGCTCACTATGCATCTCAATACGTTCCTTGGGGTGTCTAGTTTCCAAAATGGGGTCACTTGTGGGGGAGCTCCAATGTTTAGGCACACAGGGGCTCTCCATACGTGACATAGTGTCCACTAACAATTGAAATTGTAAGTGGATACCATGTCGTGTATGGCGAGCCCCTGTGTGCCTAAACATTGGAACTCCCCCACAAGTGACCCCATTTTGGAAACTAGACACCCCAAGGAACTTATTTAGATGCATAGTGAGCACTTTGACACCCCAGAAGCTTCACAAATTGATCCGTAAAAATGAAAAAGTACTTTTTTTTTTCACAAAAAACTTTTCTTCTTTTTTACGGACTAATTTGTGAAGCACCTAGGGGTTGAAAGTGCTCAGTATGCATCGAGATATGTTCCTTGGGGGATCTAGTTTCCAAAATGGGGTCACTTGTGGGGGAACTCCAATCTTTAGGCACACAAGGGCTCTCCTTATGCGACATGGTGTCTACTAACAATTTGAATAGAAAATTAGCTCCAATACTTAGCGTACACCATGTCGCGTAAGGAGAGCCCCTGTGTGCCTGAACATTGGAGCTCCCCCACAAGTGACCCCATTTTGGAAACTAGACACCCCAAGGAATTTATTTAGATGCATAGTGAGCACTTTGAACCCTCAGGTACTTCACAAATTGATCCATAAAAATGAAAAAGTACTTTCTTTTCCACAAAAATTTTCTTTTTTCATTTTTACGGATTCATTTGTGAAGCACCTGGGGGTTCAAAGTGCTCACCACCAATCTAGATAAGTTCCATGGGAGGTCTAGTTTCCAAAATGGGGTCACTTGTGGGGAGCTCCAATGTTTACGCACACAGGGGTTCTCCATACGTGACATGGTAAGTGTCCACTAACAATTGGAGCTAATTTTCCATTCAAATTGTGAGCGGACACCATGTCGCGTATGGAGAGCCCCTGTGTGCCTAAACATTGGAGCTCCCCCACAAGTGACCCCATTTTAGAAACTAGACCCCCCAAGGAACTTATCTAGATGCATAGTGAGCACTTTAAACCCTCAGGTGCTTTACAAATTGATCCGTAAAAATGAAAAAGTACTTTTTTTTTCACAAAAATTTTCTTTTGTCCTCAATTTTTTCATTTTCACATGGGCAACATCATAAAACGCATCCTAAAATTTGTTGGCCAATTTCTCCTGAGTACACCGATACCTCATATGTAGTCATAAACCACTGTTTGGGCGCACCGCAGGGCTCGAAAGAGAAGGAGCGCCATTTGACTTTTTGAATGGTAAATTAGCTCCAAAAGTCAAATTGCGCTCCTTCCCTTCTGAGTCATGCCGTGCGCCCAAACAGTGGTTTTTGACCACATATGAGGTATCGGTGTACTCTGGAGAAATTGCCCAACAAATTTTAGGATGCATTTTATCCTGTTGCCCATGAGAAAATGAAAAATTGAGGCTAGAAGAACATTTTTGTTGGAAAAATTAAAATGTCCATTTTTTGTTTCCACTTTGCTTTAGTTGCTATGAAGCACCTGAAGGATTAATCATTTTCTTGAATGTAGTTTTGAGTAGCTTGAGGGGTGCAGTTTTCGGAATGGTGTCACTTTTAGGTGTTTTCTGTCATGTACACCCCTCAAACGGACTTCAAATGTGATGTGGTCACTAAAAAAAATGGTTTTGTAAATTTTGCTGGAAAAATGAAAAATTGCTGATGAACTTTGACCCCTTATAACGTCCTAACCGAAAAAAAAAATTTTTTCAAAATTGTGCTGATGTAAAGTAGACATGTGGGAAATGTTATTTATTAACTATTTTGTGTCACATAATGCTCCGGTTCAACAGAATAAAAATGACAAATTTGAAAATTGTCAAATTTTCAACATTTTTGTCACTTTTTTTATATTTTCACAAATAAACACAAAAATTATCAACCTAAATTTACCACTAACATGAAGCCTAATATGTCACGAAAAAACAATCTCAGAATCGCTCGGATCCAATGAAGCGTTCCAGAGATATTATCTCATAAAGGGAGAGTGGTCAGAATTACAAAAAACGGTCTGGTCATTAAGGTGGAAATTGGCTCCGTCACTAAGGGGTTAAAATTCAAGGTTTAGGAGTATACAATGCATAAAAACCAAACAGAAGCTTGGATGACCAAACCAAAAACACATCATTTCAAACTTTCATATGCTAAATTATAAGAACCTATAGCCTGTTCACTAACAATGATTTTCCTTGACGTGATTTAGTTCAAAGTCTTTAATATCCATTTATAGTGATTCTGATTACCTACATAAAAAGTTTACCTGTCCTAGTAGAATTTTCCTAACATTTTCATAATTTTCTTAGTAATGTTATTTTTCAGCACCAATGACTGTAAGCATATTTCTAAATAATAGAAAAATGGCTATCCAAGAAGAAAACCAAAATTTTGGAGCTCACTCCTGAATCTGACTGAATTTCAGAATTGACCTGAAGAGGGCCCTGTACTCGGGACAAGTCCTTGTAACCTGACAGAGCATTACTACCAGTAGAAGGGAGCAAAGATTGCATATACTAGATGTGCTTAGCTGATAACCACCTGCCTACAAAGAATGCTGTGTTATAATCAATGGATATCAACAAAGTATTAGTTGAAAGGTGCACATATTTATGCAACCACACTATTTTTGTTTCTTTCTTTCTCTTTTACCACTTGAAAAACTTTCACTTTATTTTTCAATTGAATAGTACAGATTATAGATTAAAGTTCTGAAATGAATGTTTTTGGTATGATTTTTCTACATGACAAAAACCTGGCATTACCAGGGGTGTGTAGACTTTTATACCCAATGTATTTTTTTGTGTCTGTCTCTTTATAAAAAGTATATTTCTCATTTTTGAGTAACCTTGTGCAATACAATCATTCAAACTGTCTTTTTAAACCTTGACAATTTGAAACAGCTCTCCTCGTTTTTACATATAAGCTAGGACGCTAACAATAAACATTATTGTAATTTAAAGGGAAAAGAATTGAAATGCTACAGTCAATGCCAGGAATACAATATACATAAAAAACAAGCACACTCAAGTCAAAGTCTATTGGGAAAACATACAAAGTCTGTGAATAATATAGTGGAATGCAAAAAGTGCCAGCATTTTGTGACCCTGGAATTAGCATTCATGAGGTCATATATGATGTACACCAAATGCACACTACAAATCCGTTTTCTTTAATGTAATTGCCCTTATCTGCTCACTCAGCGCACTTCAGTACCTATGAAGATGCCTGTACAAAACAAATGTGAGTTTATTTAATAAAAAAAAATCTTAAAGTGCTGAATGACAAAGAGTAATAACAAAGAAAAGCATTTATACACTTTATTGTAATTTATTCATGTGATGCTTATAGGCTTCTACTCTTATATTCCATATATTGTGAAAACTATACCTAGATGTAGATAGGCACATCATGTAATTATTGGACAACACTCAATGTAGGTAATCACTTTTTGATTAATCATTATAGATGAGCAGACCTGTGGAAATTCAGGTTCTGGGGGTTTAGCCATGCTTAAAGCGTAAACATAATTTAAATGTTTATCTAATAGTAATGTAGAGCAAGTGATTATAATAATCTTTCAAATATACTTAATAAATGAAATCTGGAAGAAAACCTTTCTAAAAACGTCTAGAAGATGTCCCCCCTTGGCTGTTTCTAAACCAGACATATGCTGGTTGTCAAGGAAATCCGTATTCAGCACCACACACTGAATGCGGCATTTTATGTTTGGGGGGTGAGGCTTACACAGCTTGCCTGTGTAATGTGGTTACAAATGATCAGAGTATCTCAGGTTACTTCAGGCTAAGGGACAGTGCTGAGTTTGTCAGGCTTTCAGCAGTGCACACAGCTCCTCTGATCTCTCTGCATTCACATCAGCTCTGCTCCATGTTATCAGCTGATGACACCACACAGCTCCTCAACTGATTGCACAAGGCAGAGCCAATGTGAATGCAGGAGATAAAATCACATGAGCTGTGTGCACTGCTGATAGCCTGACAAACTCAGCAATGTCCCTTAGCCTAAGGTAAAGTGACTATACACAGATCAGCTACAGCCAGACATGCAGTGTAGGCCCCATCCTCACCTTTATTCAGTGTGTGGAATTGAATATGGATTTCCCTGACAATGAGCAATGAGCAAACAGCCTAAGGGACCCTCTTTTAGAAGATTTTTTGAAGGTTTTCCTCCAGATTTCATTTATAAAGTATAATTGAAAGTTTATTATAATCACTTGCTCTACATTATTATTAGATAATAATTTAAATGGCATAGCAGATAAAGTTCTGCTCTGGACCCAGGGCCATATCTACCACTAGGCACAGGAGGGCATGTGCCTAGGCCACCGTGCTGCATAGGGCGGCGCCAACACAGGGAATTTTTTTTTTTGTAACCTCCCCACTGTTAGACAATATATGAGATCCAATGTCTTTTTGGAGGGGAGGGGATGTGGGCAGGGGTACCTTGATTTACCTCGGATACAGGAAGCTGACTGGTCCTGGAAGTACCGCCTGCACTTCCGGGGTCAGAGAGGTCCCTGTATCCCGAAGTGCTATGGCCTCTCTGCATGTAGTGAGAGTGAGATTATCTCCCACTGCAGACGTCACAGCAGAGGAGGAGGAAGACGACATGGGAGGAAGACACAGGAGAGGTGAGAGTTCATAGAGCTGAAGATGGGGGAGTGGGGGAGGGAGGCTGCTGCTATATATTGTGGGGGAGGCTGCTGCTATACACTGTAGGGGAGGATGCTGCTGCTTTATACTGTGGGTGAGGCTGCTGCTGCTATATACTGGTGGAGAGGCTGCTGCTCTATACTGTGGGGGAGGCTGGAGCTGCTATATACTGTGGGGGAGGCTGGTGCTGCTATATACTGTGGGGGGAGGCTGTGCTGCTATATACTGTGGGGGAGGCTGCTGCTATATACTGTAGGGGAGGCTGCTGCTGCTATATACTGTGGGGGAGACTGATGCTGTAATATAATGTGGGGGAGGTTGCTGCTACATACTGTGGGGGAGGCTGTGCTGCTTTATACTGTGGGGGAGGGTTCTCCTGCTATGTACTGTGTGAGAGGCTATGCTGCTATATACTGTGAGGGAGGCTGCTGCTACTATATACTGTGGGGGAGGCTGCTGCTGCAATATACTGTGGGTGAGGTTGCTGCAACATACTGTGGGGAAGGCTGGTGCTGCTTTATTCTGTGGGGAGACTCCTGCTATATACTGTGGGGGAGGCTGGTGCTTCTATATACTGTGGGGGAGGCTGCTGCTGCAATATACTGTGTGTCGGAGGTTGCTGCTACATACTGTGGGGGAGGCTGCTGCTGCTTTATACTGTGGGGGAGGGTTCTCCTGCTATGTACTGTGTGAGAGGCTATGCTGCTATATTCTGTGAGGGAGGCTGCTGCTACTATATACTGTGGGGGAGGCTGCTGCTGCAATATACTGTGGGTGAGGTTGCTGCAACATACTGTGGGGAAGGCTGGTGCTGCTTTATACTGTGGGGAGGCTCCTGCTATATACTGTGGGGGAGGCTGGTGATGCTATATACTGTGGGGGAGGCTGGTGCTGCTATACACTGTGGGGGAGGCTAGTGCTGCTATATACTGTGGGGGAGGATGTGCTGTGATATACTGTGATATACTGTGGGAGAGGCTATGCTGCTATATACTGTGGGGGAGGCTTCTGCTATATACTGTGTGAGAGGCTGCTGCTATATACTGTAGGGAGGCTGCTGCTGCTATATACTGGAGGGAGGCTGCTTCTGCTATATACTGGGGAGAGGCTGCTGCTGTATACTAATGGCATGGGAGGCTACTGCTGTATACTGGTGGCATGTGAGGCTGTGCTGCTATATACTGGTGAGATTGGAGGCTGCTGATGCTGTATACTGGTGACAGGGGAGGCTGGTGCTGTATACTAGTGAACAATGGAGGCTGTTGCTGCTGTATACTGGTGACATTGGAGGCTGTTAATGCTGTATACTGGTGACAGGGGAAGCTGTTGCTGTATACTGGTGAAGATTGGAAGCTGCTGCTGTACACTGGTGAACATTGGAGTCTGCTGCTGTATACTGGTTAAAATTGGAGGCTGCTGTAGATGTATACTGGTTACATTGGAGGCTGCTGGTGTATACTGTTAACATTGGAGGCCTCACAGCTCCTCATCTGGCATCTTCATTAAATAGTACCCGCCAAAGCTCTGCAATGCTGTAATTGCTGCAAAGGGAGCATTCTTTGACAAAAGCAAAGTTTTAAGGAGAAAATTATTATTTCAGATAAAAATCATTACTTCTAACCTTGTCCCTGTCTGGACTATATTTTCTATTCATTTTGCAACTCATATGATAAATAAAAGTATGAGTTTTCATGGAAAACACAAAATTGTCTGGGTGACCCAAAACTTTTGAACGGTAGTGTATATATACACACGTGGTCAAAACTGTTGGAAACCTTAGTTTAAAGAAAGAAAAACTCACAATGGTGACAGAAATAACTTGAATCTGACAAAAGTAATAATAAACAAAAAATCTATGAAATTGAAAAAATGTAAGTCAGACATTGCTTTTCATCCCTGCTTCCACAGAATTTAAAAAAAAATAAAATAAACTCATGAAATAGGCCTGGATAGAAGTGATGGTACCCCTGAAAATAATGTGACAAAAGGGACATGTTAAGTCAAGATGTATCCAGTAATTAGCATCACAGGTGTCTACACTCTTATAATCAGTCAGTGGCCCAGTATATAGGACTACAAATACTCACTGTGCTGTTTGGTGACATGGTGTGTACCACACTCCACATGGACCAGAGGAAGCAAAGAAAGCCTCAGGAGATTAGAAAGAAAATTATATACAATCATGTTAAAGGTAAAGGTTATGAGACGATCTGTTGCGCCCCTGCGGACTTGTCGCCACAGTGATGCTTCCCCTACTCCACAGGTGTGGTGTCACCATTCCCAGGCGAGAGGGGTTGCAAACCCGAGACATAGAACCTGCATCCAACACCACTCCAACTCCTTTGCCAGGAGACCTTGGGCGGACCCGAAGCAGGGAGGGCCCCATCTTCAGGCTGAAGGAGGGGTTAGGTAGAGAGGGTAAGGTGAGTGTAGAGAGAAGTTAAAGGAGAATGTCGAAGGAAGGTGTCCAGAGAGGACGCAGGAGGATGGAGTCCCAAGGCCATGCGAGTGGAGGAACCACCCGTGGGCCCTGTATCCAGCCCCAACCCAAGTCGAGCGAAGGGACTAGTTGCCAGAGAAGACTGGCCCCAATCTGGTGTGGAAACATCAAAGTTCCACAAGGAAAACCGGAGGCTACTGCATCTGCAGGAGCAGTGGCTACAATCCGTGGACAATCTGCCGAACGGTGGCTAGAACTAGGGTCAGGGGACGTATTGTGTGTCGCCTGAAGAGGCTCGCAGCCATCAGCCTGGGACCCTGTTCACGAAGGTGCAGGGCAGGCAAGGTGACTAATTTAGCGTAGGGAAGGCCCACAAAAGGTATCTCGGCAGAGCGATCCTGATCTCCTTGGAGCTAACCTGGCTGCACTCTGGAGAAGCACAGCACTCAGCTGGGTAGGCTTGCCCTATCAGCAAGTAAAAAGGTAAAGAACTTCACAAACTGTGTTTGTCTGCTCCTTTCACACCCTGTGGCCCTCTACACCGCCAGAGCCCTGTCCCTGCTGTCGACTCTAATCTCTGTCCTGCACCCCAATGATCATCATCACCTTAATAGACTGTTTCGATAAGCCCTGGGGCCCCTTCCACCTTTGTGGAGCGATACCATCCTGGCTGCACTACAATCTGAACCAGCAGTCCTAATCTGCAGCATCGGCCATCCCTAGCCGAACACCACAGGTGGTGTCACGATCATCCCCTGTAAATACCCCTTAACTGCATGGCCAGGGCCATGAAGCCGGGTCTCCGCCACCGTGATCTCCCAAAGAACTAACCGGCCCAGTTACCGAGTACCCCCAGCCCTGGTAGGCATCGCACATCTCCAAGCATCTTGATGTTCCTGTGACTACCGTTGCACATATTATTCAGAAATTTAAGATCCATAGGACCGTAGCCAACCTCCCTGGTGGCCGTAGGAGGAAAACTGATGACAAAACAAAGAAAAGGATAATACGAATGGTAACAAAAGAGCCTAGAAAAACTTCTAAAGAGATTAAAGGTGAACTTCAAGCTCAAGGATCATCAGTGTCAGATCGCACCATTCATCGTTGTTTGAGCCAAAGTGGACTTCATGGGAGACGACCAAGGAGGACACCATTGTTGAAAAAAAAATCATTAAAAAGCAACTGGAATTTGCCAAACTATATGTTGGCAAGCCACAAAGCATCTGGGAGAATGACCTATGGATAGATTAGACAAATATGGAACTTTTTAGCAAGGCACATCAGCTCTATGTTCACAGAGAGAAAAAGGAAGCATATCAAGAAAAGAGCACTGTCCCTACTGTGAAACATGGATGAGACTCTATTATGTTCTGGGTTTGCTTTGCTGCATCTGGCACAGGGTATCTTGAATCTGTGTAGGGTACAATGAAATCTCAAGACTATCAAAGGAGTCTAGAGAGAAATGTGCTGCTCAGTGTCAGAAAGCTTGGGTCGCAGGTCATGGTTCTTGCAACAGAATAATGACCCAAAACACAGCTAAAAACACCCAAGAATGGCTAAGAGAAAAACATTGGACTGTTCTGAAGTGACCTTCTATCAGCCCTGACCTAAATCCTATTAAGCATCTTTGGAAAGAGCTGAATCATACCGTCTGGAAAAGACAACCTTCAAACACGAGACAACTGACCAGTTTGCTCTTGAGAGTTGCCAAAATACCTGTCGAGAGGTGCAGAAGTCTCATTGACAGTTACAGGGATCATTTGATTGCAGTGATTGCCTCAAAACGTTGTGCTAAAACTAAATGTTAACTTAAGGGTACTATCATTTCCATCCAGGCCTATTTCATAAGTTACATTTTTTTTTTTTAAATTCCGTGGATGTAGGGTTGAAAAGCAATGTCTTACTTTCATTTCTTCATTTCCATAGATTTTTTAGAACAATTTCGACCACATACATATATGTAACCTCTATTATATATGTATATACATATAAATATATGTATATATATTTTTTTCTCTTTTTTCTCTCTTTTATATATATATATATATATATATATATAATATATATATATATATATATATATATACCTTACAGCCTCTATATTGTATATGCATATAATCCTAATATAAAAATTATATGAAAAAATACCCTACTCACTAAGTACCCTATGTTATTTATATGTACTTGCTTGTTGTCACGAACTAGTCAGGCACATTAGCCCCCTTGTGCTGGCACATTAGCTCCCTTGGGCTGGCACATTAGCCCCCTTGTACCAGCATATTAGCCCCCTTGTGCTGGCACATTAGCCCCCTTGTACGGCACATTGGCCCCTTGGGCTGGCATATTAGCCCCCTTGTACTGGCACATTAGCCCCCTTGCACTGGCACATTAGCACCCTTGTGTTGGCACATTAGCCCCCTCATGCTAGCACATTATTCCCCTTGGGCTGGCACAGTAGCCCCCTTGGGCTGGCACATTAACCCCCTGTGCTGGAGATGGCCCCCCTGTGATGCTATATGCCCCCAGTGCTGGATATGGCCCCCCCTGTCACGCTATATGTCACCCTGCCGACGTGCACACATTAAAATACCAACCACTGTTACTTGCCTTCCATCGCTTGCTCTGTGCTCCCAGCTCCTCGGTCACTTCCTGTGTGTGTGCCGCCATCCGATCACGTGACCGGGGCGCACAGTGATGACATCATTGTGCTGTGCCAATCACATGATGCCAAGCACAGACATAAAGAGATCGAGAAGCTGGGAGCACGGAGAGAGTGACGGAGGGTAAATAACAGCAGTTGTTATTTTAATGTGTGTGCGACGGCAGGGGGATATACGCTATAGCGTATAGCATCACGGGAGGGTCACATCAAGCGCAGGGGGCATATAGCGCGATGGAGGGCCATAACCAGCACAGTGGTGGTAAGCTCAGGCACATGTCATATGCGCTGCTTCCCCTGTCCATCTCTCAGCGCTGCTTCAGCACCGAGGTGATGAACAGCGGGTGCAGTGCATATTAGATGAAGATAATGAGCGGGAGCATCTGACCTCTCACTGCCTCCAGCAGCCTGCACCGGTCCGAGGACACCGCTTCAGAGCAAATCCCCCTATCCACTGCAGCATAGCACATAGTAAATTCGGATTATAATACGCACCCCCCACTTTCCTCCAAAATTTAGGGGAACAAAAGTGCGTTTTATAATGCGTAAAATATGGTAACTTTCTTCTTCAACTTTAGACATGCACAGTGTGCCACTCTGAAGCTGGAACATGTACACTAGGCTCAATTATGTTGTGTAGAAAGTCACGGGCATGTTCAAGACTTGCAGAGAAAAGGCGATGACGCTGACTCTTGCAAATCATGTTATGATGTCCACAAGGGAGTGATAACAAGATGAGAGGGCCCATTAGTCAGGGAAACTAAGTCCCCATCAAATAGTCAAAAGCCTAATTAGCATAATACAAATAGGGTT
Source organism: Allobates femoralis (assembly GCA_033576535.1). Lineage (NCBI taxonomy): Eukaryota > Metazoa > Chordata > Amphibia > Anura > Aromobatidae > Allobates > Allobates femoralis. The sequence goes on from JARQOC010000005.1 coordinate 95,923,531, forward strand.
TATAAAGACATTTTTTAAACACATGATTAGGAGAATAACACAATGAAGGGATGATTAGGCTGGGTATGTAGTAATATATATACAAATACTGTGGGTTGGAGAGCATGAAAGACCTGTCAGGTTCCCTTTAACTAGAAATGAATGGATCGATCCATAGAAGATGGAGTTTGAGTCAAATGTTTATGAGAATTCGAATATTTTGAGATTTGATTCATTGCTCACAAAAGAATAAAACTTTTCTGTCTGCACTATTTTAATTCACCATTTGGCACCACTTTCCACACTCCTGAAGCATTAGAGAGCAGGCTAATATCATTTTGCATTGCTTCACAGGCCTCACTATATGCTCACCAGCTATGACATCAAGTGGATTATAATACCTTGTTCAGTGGTAATCGGTACCTGGAACATCACAGATTAGCAGTTCCTAGTAGAGCACAGTCCATTTCACAATGTCATTGTCTGTCTCCATAGTCACAGGGAAAGGGTGACATTTACAAATACATTTGTGCCCGCCCTTTCTGTCTCTGCTTCGGTTGCCAGGTCGCACCGTGCTCTTGTTTTGATCTACACAAGGTGAAAACTGTAGTTCCATGTCCTCTGGTACTGGTAACTGCTGGGATCTGTAAAATGGGTTGACTGACTGACTAACTTTTCATGGTGGCCTCTTTAGCACTGCCAAGTGACCACAAATGGTTCTCCCATTACAGTACAACTGGCCCAATGCATCCCCCCCAAGCGATGGTGGATTATATTCAAGACCTGACACAATTGATCCAGGATCTTGATCGGTGGTCTCAGCAGAACGAAACCACTCATGCGCAGAATTTTTTTTCCCTTTAGAGAGAGCTGTCAACTGTATTTCAGGCTTTGCCAACATTCATCTGGTCCTGCCTGTGGGACTTATCATGTCCTTGCTATAAGGTGACCCCCAGGCTTGGTCCATTATCCTTTCCCCTTATGCTCCAGAGTTCTCTACATTGATTCCTTTTTTGAAGCATTAGGGCTCCTATATGACTACCCTAACTGAGTGGCTTTCACAGCAAATAAATAATCTAATTTCCATAGGGGAAACATCCTGTTGAAAATTGCTGTGCAGAGTTTCGACACTGTGCCACAGACTCACAGTGGAATGACCAAACCCTAGTCACTGAAAGCCATGCAGTGTTTTTTGGGATTTAAAAGTTATTATTGCAAATTTTTGAAAAATGTTTTCTAGATTGCTAAACCACTGATTGATTTGACTAAGAAGGGGTTTGATGGAGTTAGAATTGGAGTGGGGTTATTGCGAGGTACACCATCTCTTACTCAACTTTATCCATGTGCTTCATTTTCTAGAAAATTTTCATCTGTCGAGAGGAATTATGACATTGGTAATCATGAGTTGTTTGCAATTAAAACAATATTTGCCATCACTTCCTCCAAGGTGCCAAACACAGAGTCACGGTTATCACCGACCATTGAAATGAAGGGCAATGCAATATTCTGTGGAGTTTCTGTCCATCTCTGAGCCTGAGGACCGTGGACCAATTCCTATACTTGACAAAAATAAACTGATGTCTTCTGTTTTCCTGTATGATATATCTCATACAGGAGATCTATAGGTCCCAAGAGTTAGCTCCTGACAATATTCCAACCAAAAAATAGTTTGTTCCTCCTCAGTTCTATCTAAAAGTTCTACATGAATCCCATAATTCAGTTCTTTAGGACCACACTAATGTTAATAACACTATTTGACTTGTGATCAGATATCCAGATAGTGGCAAACTATAGTTCCAGAATGTAAGGGACATGTGATCCTGACCTTGAGCCAAACTGTCCCTTACCGATTCAGTTGGACTCCTCCAGTTCTTGCCCACTCCAAAAAGTCCTTGAATCCATCTCTCTATAGGTGTTATTACTGACCTCCCAACTTTACAAATTGAGACTTTTGTTTGGGTAGTTTTGAACAGATTTAGCAAACAGTGTCATTTTGTACCTATGCCTGGGTTGCCTAGCTCTCAAACAACAAGTAAATTGTTTAATAAAAAGCATTGTACATTTACAATTGAGGAACTCAGTTTGTTTCCAAATTCTGAAGAGCGTTCTGTGAAAGATGAAAATAGACTTTTCCTTTTCTTCTGCCTTCTACCCATAGAGGAATGGTCAGACTGAACATGCTAATCAGATACTCAAGCCGTTTCTTCGATGTTATATATCTGACCATCAGTCTGACTGAGTGTAATTTCTGCTTTACACAAATCTGCTATAAACAATCAGTATCAAAAATCTATTAAGATCCTCTTGTTCTTATGCAATCTTTGATATCGCTCTCACTTTGGTTCCCTTTTGACTTTTGAATTAAACTTCTGTGAGGTGTGAAAATCCATAGACAAACTTTGGTTAAAAATCTGGAACGAAATAAAAGAAAACCTGAGGAGGGCAAAGTAAACCGGCCTCTTCTGCAATAGAAGTGATTCACTTTGTTCCGCGGGTAGGGATAAGGTGTGGTTATCCACCAGAAATATTAAACTTATGGTTCTCTTTTGTAAGCTAGGACCCAAATTCCTTAGCCAATATGAAATTATCGAGGTCAACTCATTTTAAAACTTCCCTTTTCATTCCACATACCCAACTGTGATGACTCTGCATCTAGCCAGTTGTGTGATGGTGAACTATTTTTAATTATGCCAGAAATATTGTTGTTTTGTTTGGTGCATCAGAAGGCATTGACCATTGCTTTGTGTCGGACTGTTCAGGGCCTCTTCTTGCATGTTTATTTGTGAGTTGTTTGTATTTGGATGCCAATTATGCAGTCTAGTAGAATCAGCAAACAGTGAGGAGGCAGTCATGGATACTTTCTCCCCAATCCTTTGGGACACAATGCCCTAAAATGGTTGCTGAAAAATATAAAAGGTACTGCTTCTATCATTGTGTGGCATTCTACAAAATGTCAGCCTAGAGTTCATGGATCCAGCTGGTGTATTACAGAATTTCTCCACTGCCCAAAACTGAGCCAACAAATTCACTTGGAAAACCCAGGTTGGGACCACCTGGTCACCTGGCTACATACCTCACTGTGCTTGGTCAGTACAATAAGGTCTTATCTTTTTAAATCAGGAGACTACATATTGTTAGACGCTCACCTGGGGGGGTTGTGTAGCACACAATCGGCATCAAGGCACAGGAAGACAAGGCTGCTGCAAGGTCCACGCCTCAACGTTCAACGTGGTTTGGGAATTTAGGGATGTACAGTGTACAGTGTAATGGTAATGCCAATCCCTGAGGAAGGAGTCGTGGCTGACTCGGAAATGCGTGGGAAATAAAGAAAACCTTTGTGATGAAAATCGAGTGAATTCTCATGATACGAGTAGCGCAGCGCAGGTCCGTGTACACTGTCCATCCCTAAATTCACAAACCAGCTTCCTAAACTTGGCACTATCGCCTTTCAATATGTGCCTGACAAAAGTGGAGTGCTTCTGGCTTTGAGAAATGGCCCTGGATGCCACAGAGTCACAAAGATTCTAATCCCCAGTGAGACAGTGGAATGGTGAGAATCTGCTGCTTGTCCAATCTTGTGTTCTTGCTGGGAATGTACTATATGCTTTTGACTGTTGATGACCTAATAAGGTTTTATGAAAGGGTGGTAACATCACCCTGTGTTGTCTTCTTAGTGTTCTGCAAATGAGGATTGTGGGTATTTATTGGGATGAGCCCTTGGTAGCCAACTAGAATGCTGATGCACCACAGAAAGCAGTCCAATTAGCCAAGGAGTTTACAGCCAATTTAGACAATTAAAAATGAGCCATTCACAAAGTGAATAGGTCTATAATCCGTGTTCACACCACCAAAAACTGGATCCCAAAATGCACAGTAAAACAACGTGTAAAAATACTCTGCTGTAAAGATAGTAGTGAAAAAGCAACTTTTGATAAAAATGTCAATAATAAGGTATGTAGTTAGTATGTTTTTGCAAAGAAAGTACAAAGCTGCTATACCAGCATCAAGGTAACCCATATTAGAGCAGTCCCTACCTAATTTAAAACCTGATTATGTGTCGATATCCTACTTTAACTCTCTATAGGTAATCGTGATTTTGACTTCACTTGTTTTTAGATTAATCTCCTGCCTTGTGATTTTGTCCCTATAGTGTCCTCCTGATTTTGACCTGGCTATCGGATTATTCTTCTTGCCACCTTGCACCACTGACCAGCAACTAACTCCTTGGCCTCTGCCTGGAGTTCCCTATTAGGACCAGCTACTTATATAGGAGTTAAAGGGTAAAATCCAAGGGCAACCCTTGCGATCTGTAAAACAGAGTAGCTAGTGCCAAGCCTGTTTGTGGTCATCCTCTTTCAAGCTGCCAAGTGACCGAAAAAGGTGCTTTCATTGTAGTAAGTCTTTCTCTGCTGTAGAGTGTAAGCTCTTATGGCCTAAGATTAAAAGCTCTTATTGTCAGTTGGGTTCTCTCTCTCCTCTCCCCCACATGAAGTGTCCAAGCAATTACAAACTTTCTAGTATTGGGATTTGCGCAAAACTTTTTCTGCAAATCTATTTTTGGGGGAAAATTTAAGCAAAGTTACCAAGTTCAAATTTCAAAAAATAGAATCATCTCTACTAGTATCCATCAGAATTTAATTTTGGTTCTTACTAATATCTTTACTTATGTAATATCAGATATTCCAATGGCTCACTTGGAGCTATACCAAATTATGCTCACATAAATATAAAAGTTAGTGCAGAATAAAAAGTTTACAGCATAAACTATGATTTTTTTTTCGATTTATTATCAACATATAAATATGTAGATAAATGTTATATTATAAAGCAATGCTTAATATATAGTGAATAGTTTGGGCCAATCCACTTTTTACAATGACAGAAATTGTTTTTATCACCATGGCTGAGTTGTGACCCTCATCATCTTACTAGTGATTTCTATCATAAAAAGAAGTGTGCTACAAAAATAATTGTGACATCTGCACCTTGGTCATGGTAATAGGCTACGAGGGTATGTAATCTAGTAATTAGCATATCAATATATGGCATATGTTAACCGTGCAGTGTTAAGAATTGACCAATGTGTTAACAACATTTGTGAGGCTGAACAACAAAACTAAACTTGCAAAAACTATATACATAGATATTGCAGAGATTTTCTGATATCTGTATATATACAAAAAAACATTCTCTTCTGTGCTAAATTTTTAGGAAGGTGTGAAAAATATGCTTAAAAGTACGAATGCTGTAAAAAGTAGTAATGATAATAGATTATTTTTAGCAATTAACATATATAAAATTGATATATACCGTATATACTCGAGTGTAAGCCAACCAGAGTATAAGCCAAGGCCCCTCATTTTACCTCTAAAAACTGGAGAAACGTAAATGACTCGAGTATAAGCCTAGGGTGGGAAATGCCGCAGCCCTCCATCCTTGTATATCTATCCCCATCCTGGTATATAGCACCCCATCCTGGTAAATAGCCCCCATCACAGTGTATAGACCCCCATGACGGTATATAGTCACCCCATCATGGTATATAGTCACCCGATCATGGTATATAGCCTATCCCATCCTAATATATAGCCCCTCATCCCTGTGTATGTTCCCCATCATAGTATATAGCCCCTTATCACTGTATATAGCCCCCATATAGTATATAGCCCCTTATCACTGTATATAGTCCCCATCATAGCATATAGCCCCTCATCATTGTATATATCCTCCATCCTTATATATAGCCCCTCATCCTGGTACATGGCCCCCATCATTATTTATAGCTCCTTCATCCTGGTACATGCCCCCCATCATTGTATATAGCCTCCCATGCTGGCACATGCCCCCCATTCATTAGCTATAGCCCCCCCCATGCTGGCATATCCCCCCATCAATGTATATAGTCCCTCATGCTGGCACATGCCCCCCATCATTATCTATAGCCCCCCATGCTGGCACATGCCTCCCATCATTAGCTATAGACCCCCATGCTGGCACATGCCCCCCATCATTAGCTATAGTGCCCCATTCTGGCACATTCCCCCATCATTATCTATAGCTCCCCATGCTGGCACATGCCCCCCATCATTAGCTATAGCCCCCTATGCTGGCACATGTCCCCCATCAATGTGTATAGCCCCACCCATCATAGTATCTGGCCCCCAACACTGTATGTAGCCCCCCATCACAGTATCTGGCCCCCAACATTGTATATAGCCCTCCATCACAGTATCTGGCCCCCAATAGTGTACATAGCCCCCCATCACAGTATCTGGCCCCTATGCTGCGGCACATGTTAAAACAACAAAACATTTATACTTCACCTTTCCTGCGAATCCCTGCAGGCACCGCTGTGTCCTCGGGTCTTCCTGCTTGTGCCGCTGTCATGTGACTGGTCCAATGATGACGTCACTAGCTGCGCCAGTCACATTACACCGGCATAAGCAGGAAGACCGGAGGACGCGGCGGTGCCTGCAGGGATTCGCTGGAAAGGTGATGTATAAATGCTTTGTTGTTTTAACATGTGCAGCAGCATGGGGCCAGATACTGTGATGTGGGGGTGCAAGTACACTTAGTGATACTAATATGCGCTGCTCCCCCTGCCACTGATGGACAGGGGGATGCAGTGCATATTCATTGCACTAATGAGCGGCCCCACGTGACCTCCCTCTGTCACTGCAGCCTCCTCCCGCCTCTTCCAGCTCCAGGCTACTGCCCCCTACACTCAGCCTGTATACTGACTCGAGTATAACCGAGGGGGCAGTTTTCAGCACAATTTTTGTGCTGAAAAACTTGGCTTATACTCGAGTATATACGGTATATCTAAATATCAGGTGTGACATCACATTGTACACACATCCTGGAGAACTAACTAGACATGCGCGAACCTTTTGAAGTTCAGATTTGGTTTGGTTTTCTGAATGGGCATTCGTATGCCGAATAGATCGGCAAACAGTTTGCCATACTCAGAACTCTATTTAAATCAATGCAAGGCAAAATTAAGGGCCTAGAAAATACCTTCAAAGTGGTCCCAAAGCTGCCAAACACAGCTCAAACCATTTTACAGTGGAGCCTGGCTGTTTTGGTGCAGACATTACCTTCTAGGTCTGCTCATGAACCTCAGACATCCTCATGACTTCCCTGAATTTGTCTACGGTTACACAGCGGGTATTACGCAGCAGGAATCCCGCTTTGGGACCAGAGATAACCTCAGTGGCATCAATGCTCGTAACATTTGCTGTCTCATGAGAGCTGCAACAACACACGAGATGTAGCGGATATATCTCTCTGGTATTGTGGGACAGCACCTGTGAGTGAGGAGCAGAGATGACAAGGAGTGCAGCGCAGTTCAAACGTGCGAGATAGCAACTGTGTAACCCTCAAGTCTGAACTGCATTAATATGCGTGATGGCACCGCTTTTCACACTCTCTCAAGTGCCTGCATGCCTGCTCTCACAGCATATGGAGGATGCTTTCTGTGAATGTAACTCCACCATATTGTTGTAAGGCCTCGTGCCATGGTAAATTGTTTCAAGCTTCTTTTGACGCAGATTTTAAGAATCTACAATAAAATCTGCATGTCTGTCTCAAAGCCAGCAAAGTCTATGACAGTTCAGAAGTGCTGTGCCAATGTCTCTTTCTCCCTGCATACTTGGTGTAGATTTTGGGGCAGAAAAAATAAATCTGAATCACATGTGCAATGAGAAAATAAGCAACGTCGGCACAGCACTTGAGACCTGTCATAGACTTTGCTGATTTCAGGATATACATGCAAATTTTGATACATATTTTTTAAATCTGCATTAAAAAAAGCATCAAATAACACACCGTGGGCACAGGGTCTGAGAGGGTCCAGGGAAAGCCCAGTTGTGTTGAAAGGGCTCAAGACCTCTTGCTCCCTGGCTACTTCCACAGGGATGTCTAGGGCAAGAATGGCCAACTACAGTCCTCAAGGTCTAAAAACTGCAAGTTTTCAGAATTTCCTTAGCATTGCACAGGTGCTAATTTTATCACCTGCAGAGGTGATGATTCCAGCACCTTGTGCAATACTAGGTAAATCCTGAAAACATGCACTGTTTGAGGCCCTTGAGGACTGCAGCAGGCCAGTCTTGTTCTACAGTAGTGTGTGTAGTGTCTTGCATTTTCATACCTCAGACTTTACTGTTGCAACTTTTGCAAAAAGGCCTTGGTAATACATGATGTAACCTCAGACTGTCAAGTCAAAGGGCAGTATAAAACCAGCTCTTTGCTGAAACAATCCAGCACACAATAAGTAAAGTAAAAAAAAACTACTGTAGCACAGAAAAAGTCTCAAAAACACATATGTGAATATAACAATCTATATAAGGAAAGTCCCACAGAGATCAGCAAACTCTATTAAAATGGTTCAAAGTCCATTGAGGGCAGAGTACATTAAGGGCTTTGAGTTGTAGCCCAAAGGCTGAATGCATGCCCAGTAATCCAGGAGGGGGAAGTGCAACAGGTTTTCAATGAAGTGAACAAAAACTGTAAAGTCATTCTTTGGAAATAATGCCAACTAGGGTACAGGTCAGCAACCCAACAACATGCCTTTATAGGTCTGTCCTCTCTTTATTTAGAATAAAAACGCTCTTGCAACTTTCTCTGTTCTGCCTGGGATGGAGGTTGCCATTTTTTATTGTACTCCGCTGCCGGACGGTCTCAGCGGGTTGCAGGGGTTATTTCTCCAGGGGCATTGTCCACAACCACCTGCCTCCCAGCACACTCCATCATGGCCACAGCTCTTTAGTAAAGAGAGAAGCAACTTAGGCAACAGCGACAGGTCCTTTAGGATAAATGGCTTCTGTGGTTTGGGTTCAGCTTGCTGGCTACCCAAGACAGGCCAGACCTCCACCCGATGCCACATTCTCACCAGGTCAGCCTCCTCCTGCCTTTTCTCAAAGTCATTGGCAGTAGCAACCCAACTTTCTCCAACTGGGAACCACCTATTGCTGCTCATCACCTACATAAAGGTGACCTCCTCCCCAACAAATATTGTGCAGAGTCTTTTGGGAAGATGGCCACACAGCAGGGTGGACCAGTAGCTGCAGCACCGATGCCCAGTACTTTGTTCGTCTAAAGGCCTAGTTACACACACAGATAATTGTGCAGAGATTGTTCTCAGATCTCTGGTTGCAGTAAAATCATGGACACATTGTTCCATTTGTACACGGCCACAAAATGGAACAATGTGTCCATGATTTCACTGCCACGAGAGATCTGCAAACAATTATCTGTGTGTGTAACTGGGCCTTAAGAAGCCAAACCCCCTCAGCTGGAAGAATGTCACCACCTTGCTCATGTACATTGGTCGTGGAAATGATTGGCCTTAAAGGGAACCAACCACCCCCAATGACCCCCCCGGACTATTAATATGGCTCCCTACACCCAGCACATACATGTGCTGCAATGTTTTTTGCTAAAAAAACTGCTTTTTAAAAGTGAAGATAATGCTTTATAAAGTATTTAACGAAGGGACGGGTGGGCTTTACTTAGCTGTGGCTAAAGCCGGGTTGCAGCTGCCAGTCATCATCCTGTGTCCCCTCGCAGCAGTAACGGCCAGCCCTTTGTTCAGCATCACAGCCTGGTGCACGGGCTCGCATGCCCGTGCACACGTCATCAGCTACAGCCGGGTAGCGAGCGCGCGCTCTGACTTCCACAGCCGAGCGCAGGAAGTCAGAGCACGCGCTCGCTACCCGGCTGTAGCTGATGACGTGTGCACGGGCATGCGAGCCCGTGCACCAGGCTGTGACGCTGAACAAAGGGCTGGCCGTTACTGCTGCGAGGGACACAGGATGATGACTGGCAGCTGCAACCCGGCTTTAGCCACAGCTAAGTAACGCCCACCCGTCCCTTCGTTAAATACTTTATAAAGCATTATCTTCACTTTTAAAAAGCAGTTTTTTTAGCAAAAAACATTGCAGCACATGTATGTGCTGGGTGTAGGGAGCCATATTAATAGTCCGGGGGGGTCATTGGGGGTGGTTGGTTCCCTTTAAGCACTGCAATCACTCTTAGGAAATAGGAAGTGATCCAATTCTATGGTGGCCGCGCTCCCCGTGGTAATGATTTTAAGAACTTCTTGTCCACAAAAAAAAATTTTATTACTCAAAACATGTGAGAATATAAAAAACGGATACAAGCGTTTCGGCGGAGACATCCGCCTTCCTCAGGTATCTAAATAAAAATACATCTGACACTTTGCTTTATAGGTAAAAGATAATTACAGCTTGCTAGGTAATGACATGAGGGTGTGGGTATAACCACACCTGTCCAATCAGTCTCATTGTCCACTTCAGCTATAGTGCTTCATTACATAGTAAAAACAAACACCCACAAACAGCAATCACTACGCTAAAAAACCACTAAGAACATTTATCAATAAAATTACTATTCACAAAAAATCTTAAATTACATAAAAGTTAACAAAAAAAAAAAAAGTAAAATGTTTTAAAAAGTGTTGGTTTTTTTTTTTTTGTTTTAAAAGGGATCATATACATATACTGAATACTAAATACTAAATTCTTTCCACAATATCATTGAGACCATTGGGATGCAATGTTTGAAGGCGGTAAATCCAATATGTCTCTTTGCGATTAAGCAGAGAATTTCTATTGATTGTTTCCACAGGTATTTGCTCTAGAGGTGTCAAACATTGCATCCCAATGATCTCAATGGTATTGTGGAAAGAATTTAGTATTTAGTATTCAGTATATGTATATGATCCCTTTTAAAACAAAACAAAAAAAAAATAAATAAAAAAAAACAACACTTTTTAAAACATTTTACTTTTTTTTTTTTGTTAACTTTTATGTAATTTAAGATTTTTTGTGAATAGTAATTTTATTGATAAATGTTCTTAGTGGTTTTTTAGCGCAGTGATTGCTGTTTGTCGGTGTTTGTTTTTACTATGTAATGAAGCACTATAGCTGAAGTGGACAATGAGGCTGATTGGACAGGTGTGGTTATACCCACACCCTCATTTCATTACCTAGCAAGCTGTAATTATCTTTTACCTATAAAGCAAAGTGTCAGATGTATTTTTATTTAGATACCTGAGGAAGGCGGTTGTCTCCGCCGAAACGCATTGTATTCGTTTTTTATATTCTCACATGGTTTGAGTAATAAAAATTTTTTTGTGAACAAGAAGTTCTTAAAATCATTACCACAGGGAGCGCGGCCACCATAGAATTGGATCACTTCCTATTGAACCTTTATTTCTGTGGGAATCCGTGGCAGGACCCAACACAGGATCAATTCAAGGCGAGCAGCAGACCCGGATAAATATCCAAAGCGTGAGGAGGCTTTGGAAAAACCATATGCTTGAAGTTTTATGGCAAGAGGTGAGTGCATAAAACTTCATTAAAAGGGCACCAGAGAGTTACATTGGTAACGCGCTGAGATTGGCACCGCATGTTTGTTTTTTATATATACCCTACAGGGAATCACCTTACTCTCAGGCAATGTTATCCATAAGTCGTCTATAAATAACAGTTCACACTGGAAGTGGTGAATAATGTAGCAGTCTATAAGTAACAGTTCTTATCTTGGAAAGCCTGGAAGCAGTATATTCTCTCAGAACACAGTTCAGAACTGGATGCAGTGCACTGCAACTGCAAATAAATAAACTTAACAGAATGGGCACAGCAGAGCTCTTTAGAGGAAACAGAACTTATATGGTGAACGGTTGGTTGGTAGAAACACACTCTAGACAGAGCAGCTAGATGCAGTGAGGCAAACTGGAAGCAGGTGCAGATTAGCTGAACGTTAGACTGCAGAGGAGCTGGAAAGAGACAAACTGGAGTAGCTTGGAGAAGGAGCACAAACTTGAAATGCACAGAAGCTTCAGAGATTCAAGAAAAATACTCAAGAAAAGCCTAAAAGATGGACCAGAGCTTTTATAAGCAGGAGAGCAGAAACACATGGACTGGACGAGGTAGCAGATGTAATCTTGGATATGGGCAAGGAGACACAAAAGGTAATCCGGAAAAGCCAGAATCCTGACACTTACGCCTACCGCAAACAACTCCTGGCTGCCCATCACCTTCATGTAGGTGACTGCCTCCCCATATAAATTGTGCAGAGTCTTTTGGGAAGATGATCACGTTGCAGAGTGTACTGGTTGAAGTAGCACCGATGACTAGGAGCTGCTTCTGCTATGAAGCCAAACTCCCTTTGCTGGATGAATGCAACCACCTTGCCTTAGGAACATTGGTCATCAAAGTCACTGGCCTTAAGCCCATGCAACCGCTCTTGGACGATGGCATCTACAATCCAAATCTGCTCAAGAAAGGTGACAGGATGGGGTGGATTATGCCATACCAGATAGTTTATTGGAGGGGATAGGAGTCCCCACATGGCATTCTCCCAGTTTTAGGCCTCTAGTGGGCGGGCTACATATGGTTAGTAAACAGGGCCTTCTACCTCTTCTACCTTCTCCTCTTCCTCAACCTCGTAATCTTCCTCATGCTTCTGTTCCTGATGTATTAGCTGATCCAGAAGTGTGGCAAGATCCTCTGGAGTCTGACATCTGGTGCTCCTGGATGGCATGGGAAACAGGTCATCTTCTGAATGTGAGCTTCTCAGGTCCAGCATTGAATTTGGACCTTGCTTCATTGGGCCCAATGTGAGTAGTGGAGCTTCAGGTCACATATGTGCCCATGTCCTGTGTGGTCTGCTTTGGTTCTAGTACTGCTGAAGCACCCTCTGCACCTGGTGTGGTGAGGAAGATGACATCTGCCAGAGCAGGCATATCTTGTGGGGGATCCATAGCTAAACTGTGTACTGCAGACACACGTTCACTAGGATGATGCCAAGTTTTGCGGTGATGCCTCTTTGCTTTGCCTGTGGGACCGCCTCTTTCAGTACCAGGACACAAACAATCACAGGATATTATCGTTTGTACAATCTTGTTGCCTAGCTCCTCATTAACCCATCCATGGGGTGGGCTGCAGAAAGCACCTGACTTACAAATGCCATTCCCCATGCCACATGTAACACTTGGGCTTGTGGTTGGGTGATGTGATTATTGAAGCCTTATATATTTGGAGGAGAAATAATGAAAACAAATTAGTTTATTCAGCTCAACACAAATTCATCTGGAGTGCTGAATAAGGCTAGTTGGCAGCAATACAAGGACAAGTTTAATATTAATGATACATATAATTCACTTGTGCACATGCCAAAAATCTGTATTCTGAACATATGGAATTAAACAAAATAAAACGATTGCACATTTTCAAGAAGCAATACCCAAAGTATGGGGTTTCAGAAGAGTGAGCAGACCTATAAGACCATGTGTGTGTGGAATATAATGGTCATATACTAATTTTATATGAATTTCTATCACCTAAGTGTCCAGAAATCCACTGAGTAGAAATGAGGGCTTTTATACTGCACTACCGTACAGACCAGTCTGTAAATTCACCGACAGGATTTAAACATTTTTGTGTGATTTATTCTCAACACATTTCAGGGTCTTCATGCCTTTTCATCAGAAGAATCACAGAGATTTCTACTTGGTGGATTTCTGGATTATTATTCAGGGAGACTGCTGTACACCATGAATCTTCGAAATCACAAGATATTCTATGCAACTTCAGTGGTTGTGACTTTTCACAATCACCTCAGGTAAGCATTTTTCCTTATTTATCATAAATGTCTCACCACAGTAAATAATATAATAATAATAATAATAAAGCTTTATTTTATATAGCGCCAACATATTCCGCAGCGCTTTACAATGTAGGTACAGAAAATATACAGTAAGTAATTACAGTAGAGAACAAATACAGTAGAATAATTGGATACAAAACAATAGGCATAGAATCAATGTAATAAAGAAAATACAAAGAAAATACAATAAATAAAGCAAGAAATGAAGGTGACCCTGCTCAAAAGAGCTTACAATCTACAACGGGATAGGGTTATACAAGGTACAGGGCTTATTGCACTGATGGTCCAGGCATCTTGAGGAAATGGGGCATAGAACTAAGCTTACATGGATGGTCATTATACAGTGTGTGGAGAGCTTTTTGGTTTGGTGGAGTTTGTAGAAGAGTAATGTCCAAGGGATAGCCCATTCACTGTCTACAGTACAAAGGACTTCTATTAGGGAGTATGATAGGCCGCCTTAAAAAGATGTGTTTTTAGGAATCGTCTGAAGCCATGCAAGTTGTGGATAGTCCTGATTTCTTTGGGTAAAGCATTCCAGAGGTTTGGTGCAGCTCTGGAGAAATCTTGGAGCCGGGAGTGGGAGGATCGGATTAGTGCAGATGTTAGTCGAAGGTCATTTGAGGAACGTAGAGAACGGGTGGGGTGATAGACAGAGATGAGGGAGGAGAGGTAGGGGGGTGCTGCACTGTGAAGAGCTTTGTGGGTGAGAACAAGCAATTTGAATTTGATCCTGTAGTATACGGGCAGCCAGTGCAATGACTGGCACAGAGCAGAGGCATCTGAGTAACGATTGGCCAGATGGGTGATCCTGGCTGCTGCATTAAGGATGGACTGGAGAGGAGAAAGTCTGGTGAGGGGAGGCCGCTTAATAGAGAATTGCAATAGTCAAGACGGGAATGGATTAGGGCCACGGTGAGGTTTTTGTTGTTTCCATGGTGAGAAAGGGGCGGACTCTAGAGATATTCTTCAGGTGTAAGCGACAGGAGCGGACGAGAGATTGTGTGTGGGAGGAGAAGGAGAGATCGGTGTCAAACATAACACCCAGACAACGAGCCTGCTGCCTAGGCGTTATCGTGGTGCCACAAACTGAGAGAGAGATGTCCGATTTAGGGAGGTTGGTGGATGGGGGTGCAGAAGTAGTTCAGTTTTGGAAAGGTTTAGTTTCAAATAGAGAGTGGACATGATATTGGAAACTGCAGCTAGACAGTCATTGGTGTTCTTTAATACCGCAGGGTTAAGGTCAGGGCTGAAGTGCATAGTTGTGGGTCATCAGCATAAAGATGGTACTGAAAGCCAAATCTGCTGATGGTGCGTCCAATCGGGGCTGTGTAGAGAGAAAAGAGGAGAGGGCCAAGGACTGAACCCTGAGGGACTCCAATAGTGAGAGGAAGAGGGAAGAAGTGGAGCCAGCAAAAGATACACTGAAAGAGCGGTCAGAAAGATAGGAGGAGAGCCAGGAGAGAGCAGTGTCCTTTATGCCAATGGAGAGCAGCATAGAGAGTAGGAGATGATGGTCGACAGTGTCAAAAGCTGCAGAGAGGTCAAGAAGAATAAGCAGAGAGTGCTCACCATTACGTTTTGCTGTCAGAAGGTCATTGGTCACTTTGATGAGGGCAGTTTCTGTAGAGCGAAGGGGCAGAAACCAGACTGTAATGGATCTAGAAGAGAGTGAGCGGTGAGGTAACGGGTGAGGTGGGAATAGACCAGGCGCTCCAAGAGTTTAGAGATGAAGGGGAGATTGGAGACTGGTCTGTAGTTATTTGTGCAGACCCTATATGTGCCTTGTTTTTCTCTTCTGGTAAATTGTTATCACATAAGTGTAGAAGAGATGCCTCACATGCTGCTGACCCTCTGCAATAATAAAGGTTTTCTCTCCAAAAAAATAAATACATAATTAAAAAAATAATAATAAAAAATAGTAAAATTAAAAAAAAATATATATATATTTTTTTAAGTATTAGTCTTTCTTAAATGGATATTTAAGGACATTACAAGCTTCCTAGGCTTCACAGCTGTTGCCACATCTGGTACTATTTACAAAATTCACACCCTGCTGGTGTCAAAACACCTACAAACTCCAGGAAGCATAAAAAAAAATTTAAAGGTGACAAAAATTCCACAGTTTAACACAAGCCAGTAGACCTGGATATGAGCACTCCTAAGGAACACTCCTAAAACAATAAGGTTGGTTGTGTTTCTGCCAACAGTTCTACTGCCGAGGATTTTGGCCCAATCTGGGAAAGTTTGGGGCCATTTTAAATTTTGAACTTTTTTTACCCAAACAAAGTCAGGTTCACCAATATTTTGGTAAATTGTTTGAGTTTCCAATCGCTAAGCAAATCGTCTATGTTCATGCCAAATTTGAAAAGCATCACTCAAACATTCTTTTTCAGTGCTGTAGTGGCACTTTAAATCCAACTTCCTTGCCCACTGTGTTATACTCACCCTCCAGCATTTTTATGCTTTTTTCGCATATCTTCTTAACCGCCTCGCCATCTTGTGACTTTAACGTCTGGCTGGCCGGAATTCAGAAGATATGTCACAATATCTTAATACTTCTTTATGACAGCCAGAACGAGGCTCTCAGTGATGTCTTGAGTTATGACGTCTGGTACATTCGATGAAACACTAGAGCTGCTGCCAGATCACCGATCACATAAGACCAACTGAGGCAGCAATGATCAAAGATGGAGCCGCCAGACGGTGAAAATAAGACAAAGGTCAGGTGACTTAGATTTAAAATACCCCTTCAGTGGTGCAATAAAGAAAAACACTGGAGTGGAGCTTCAACCCATTCACGACCTATGATGCACATATCGTAGGTCACCTTCCACCTTTTGATACAAGCTCACGTTGTGAGCTCACAATATCCCCTGCACATCTCAGCTGATCTGATCAGCTAAGATGTGTAGCTAACTGCAGAGATCACATCCGTAATCTGATTGCCACTGTTAACTCTCTGGATGGTGCTGTCATTCACTGGCAGTGCGATCTAAAGCCCAGTGAATAATGCGTGGATTGCGCTGTTGCCTGCCATGATCAGAGGTCCCGTGAAGCAATCTGTTACCCGGACAGCCCGGGGATCTGTGATGACCACATAAAATGTCCTGATTAACTTTCTGTGGATGCGTGGCGAACACCGACATTCACATGAAGTGATGACTTTCCCTATGTACTGAAGTGCTGCAGCTCATCAGTACATAGGACAAGCTCATCAGCACAAAGGATAAGCGATTGCAGTGCGCAGCACTGAGGCCCTCTAGGGGGCCATTGTAAAATAAAGAAAAAATGTAAAAAAAAAAATGTAACAATATGAAAAATAACAGAAAAGTTCAATTCAACCCATGTTACCCCATCAAAAATAAAACTATTAAAACATTTTTAAAAAAGACAACACATATTTTACATATTTGCTATCGCCGCGTGCAGAAATGCCTGATCTATAAAAATATAAAATCAATCAGATCGGTAAACTGTTTAACGGAAAACACCAAAATTACGTTTTTTGGGTCAATGCTGCATTGCAATAAAATGCATTTATGGGCGATCAAAACAATGCATCTACCCAAACATAGTATTAGAAACGTCAGCTCAAGCTGCAAAAAATAACTCATCACACAGCCCCAGATCCCAAAAAATGAGAACGCTTTGGGTCAAGGAAAATGGTGAAAAAGTGCAATATTTTTTCTGTAAAACTTCAGAATTTTTTTCACCAGAATAAAATAAAAGTATACTTGTTTTGTATCTATGAACTCGGATGGACCCAATACATCATACCGACACCATAGTGACCATGGTGAATAAAATCCCAAAAAACAAATGTGTAATTGCACTTTTTTTGCAATTTCACCACACTTGGAATTTTTTTACCATTTTCATGTACACTATATGGTAAAATAAATGATTTATTCTGACAGTACAACTTGTCCCGCAAAAAAATAAGCCATCATATGTCTATATTGACAGAAAAATAAAATAGTTATGGCTCTTTGAAGAAGAGGAGGAAAAATGGAAAACAAAGAATGAAAAATCTCCTGGGGGTGAAAGGCTTAATAAAAGTTGGCTAACAAGTTATTTGTACCCCCAAAAGATGCCAGTGATAAATACAACTAATCTCATTAAAAAAAAGAGAGAGAGAAAAATACTTTCCTAGAGGAAGCCATATTGGAGGAATCCTTGTTTCTCTATTGTTAATTAGGACAGGTTAAATGATTACAAGGATATGTCGCTCCCCCACTTTCAGTTCCTGGCCACCCCAAAGAAGTGATGGGGAAATTAACAAAACATTTTATTTATGCATTAAAAAATGTATAATAAATGTTGAAATGTTCTTTTATCTGGGCCTCCAGCAGTAGATCTGTCATTACTCATTCTCTAATGATAAGATGATGGCTCCGCTCATTCTGTCCTAATCTACACAGTAAGGCTGACAAATCAGCTGCACAAAATAGGAGGCATAAAACCACTGTGTTTACTCTAGCAGTCAGTGCAAAAGTGTAATATTTCAACATCTCTTTTGTATGACTGATCTTATGAAAAAAATTAAAAAGAAAATCATCAAAAATATTTTGTATCCTGTTTTAAATACGTACTTTTCTGACGATACATTCCCTTGAAAACACATCCAAACCATCTTGTCCACATATACAGTATAATTATTCTTTGAAAATAGGCAATTTTTTATTCCAGTGCTGCATAAAAGCATGATCTCCTTCCCAGATGTTGTTGTACACCCCATGCCATCTCTATTAGGCTGTCCATAGGAGCTGTTAACAAGGGCTGGCTAAATATTTCATACCATATTTAGAGAAAATATGCTCAACGTTTTCCTTTTTGAATTATTCGATTAACTTTGCTACAGCATAATGCATTCCATAAATTAATTTTCAAGATTACCTCATTCTTTTCATCTAGATTTTAAGAGCCCTTCATTTCAGATTAGAAATAGTGATAAAATCATTGCTTACTGAGGCAGATAGTCTATGAATCTAGCTATGCACATTAGGAAGATGTTACACACAGCATACTTTTAATAATGATCATTTAGAAGATAATTTTAGCATCCACACAAGGGAAAAATGGATTTTAGATGAGTTCTTGTATGACCATATGTGGTATTAGTCAGTGTGAGGTATTGCTAGCAAGCTCGTTGCTTTCAAAAATCAAAGTTAAATGGTTCATCTATCATCTGAATTTGTGTCTGGGCGACTTGTCTGAACATCAGCATGATTTATGGGTTGAATTGTAGAAGTCAACCATGCATGTTTCTTAGTTTATCGTTTTATGCTGTCTTCAATTAAATGTCTATAAACATAGTGATGGCTTTATGACGTTGTCCATCAATAAGGGTTTTCACATTTTGCATAAGAATATGTAAAACAGATACATAATGACCTTTTGACTTTTATATGCCCCGTTACAGATGCAATACTGAGTTGAAATTAAAGTTATCTTATTGAGAGTATTCAACAGTTATATTTTATTCATATCTCAAAAATTAAGTCATGCTATGTATATATAGATATATCTATATATAAACATATATATATATAGATACACACAATCTTCCATTACAAGTTTTATATCGGCGCATACATATATACAATTCTGTGCCTGTGTTTATATATATATATATATATATATATATACAGTGCCTTGTGAAAGTATTCGGCCACCTTGAACTTTTCAACCTTTTGCCACATTTCAGGCTTCAAACATAAAGATATAAATTCTAATTATTTTGTGAAGAATCAACAACAAGTGGGACACAATCGTGAGGTAGAACAAAATTTACTGGATATTTTAAACATTTTTAACTAATAAAAAACTGAAACGCGGGGCGTGGAATACTATTTTGCCCCCTTGAGTTATTACTTTGTAGCACCACCTTTTGCTGAGATTACACCTGCAAGTCACTTGGGGTTTGTCTCTATCAGTTTTTCACATCGAAAGACTGAAATTCTTGCCCATTCTTCCTTGCAGAACAGCTGGAGTCAGTGAGGTTGGATGGAGAGCGTTTGTGAACAGCAGTTTTCAGCTCTTTCCACAGATTTTCGATTGGATTCAGGTCTGGACTGTGACTTGGCCATTCTAACACCTGGATATGCTTATTTTTGAACCATTCCATTGTAGATTTTGCTTTATGTTTGGGATCATTGTCTTGTTGGATGATAAATCTCTGTCTCAGTCTCAGATCTTTTGCAGACTCAAACAGGTTTTCTTCCAGAATTGGTCCTGTATTTGGCTCCATCCATCTTCCATCAATTTTGATGATCTTCCCTGTCCCTGCTGAAGAAAAGCAGGCCCAAACCATGATGCTGCAACCACCATGTTTGACAGTGGGGATGGTGTTTTGAGGGTGATGAGCTGTGTTGCTTTGATGCCAAACATATTGTTCTACATTGTAGCCAAAAAGTTAGATTTTGGTTTCATCTGACCAGAGCACCTTATTCCACATGTTTGGTGTCTCCTAGGTGGCTTGTGACAAACTTCAAATGAGACGTTTTATGGATATCTTTGAGAAATGGCTTTCTTCTTGCCACTCTTCCATAAAGGCCAGATTTGTGCAGTGTACGACTGATTGTTGTCCTATGGACAGGCTCTCCCACCTCAGCTGAAAATCTCTGCAGTTCATCCAGAATGATCATGGGCCTTTTGGCCGCATCTCTGATCAGTCTTCTCCTTGTTCGAGATGAGAGTTTAGAGGGATGGCCGGGCCTTGGTAGATTTTCAGTGGTCTGATACTCCTTCCATTTTAATATAATCGCTTGTACAGTGCTCCTTGAGATGTTTAAAACTTGGGAAATCTTTTTGTATCCAAATCCAGTTTTAAACTTTGCCACAACAGTATCTCGGACCTGCCTGGTGTGTTCTTTGGTCTTCATGATGCTCTCTGCACTTGAAACAAAACCCTGAGGCTATCACAGAGCAGGTGCATTTATACAGAGATTTGATTACACACAGGTGGATTCTATTTATCATTACCAGTCATTTAGGACAACATTGGATCATTCAGAGATCCTCACTGAACCTCTGGAGTGAGTTTGCTGCACTGAAAGTAAAGGGGACGAATAATATTGCATGCCCCACTTTTCAGTTTTTTATTTGTTAAAAAAGTTTAAAATATACAATAAATTTAGTTCCACTTCATGATTGTGTCCCACTTGTTTTGATTCTTCACAAAAAATAATTTAGAATTTATATCTTTATGATTGAAGCCTGAAATAGGCAAAAGGTTGAAAATTCAAGGGGGCCAAATACTTTCACAACGCACTGTGTATATATATATATACAGTTAGGGCCAGAATATTGGACAGTATACAAATTTTGTTATTTTAGCTGATTACAAAAACATGATTCAGAAATACAATTATAATATTTATGGCTGAAATGCAACATCCCAGCTGCAATAGAGATTTCTCACATCCAATTGAGAAAGGGTTTAGGAATCATTAGCTCTGTAATATAGCTCCTCTTTTTCAAGGACCAAAGTAATGGACAATGACTTAAGGCTTTAGCAATTAACTCTTTAAGGCGTCTCCTCATTAACCTGTAATCAATTTAATTGTTAAAAGTCAGGGTGGAATTCAGTGTGTGGTTTTGCAATTTGGAAGCTGTTGCTTGACCGAAAAATGGTCAAAGGAACTCTTCAATTGAGGTGAAAGCAGAACATCCTGAGGCTGAAAAAAAAGAAAAAATCATCAGAGATAGAGCAGACATGCTTGGAGTAGCAAATCAACCGTTGGGTACATTCTGAGAAAAAGAATTGACTTGTGAGCTTGGAACTCTAAAAGGCTTGGCGTCCACAGATGACAACAGATGTGATGGATCGCCGCATACTTTATCTTAGAAGAGACCGTTCACAACCACAACTGAAGTCCAGAACACTTCAGTGAAGTAGGTATCTTTACTAATCAACAAAAAGGAAGACTATGCAAGTAAATACAAGGTTTCACATCTAGATGCAAACCATTATCAATTCAAAATAAGGCCAGATAAATTTCGTCAAAAACACCTCAAGAAGCCAGCTCAGTTTGGAAAGTATTCTATGGACAGAAGACAAAGATCAACCTGTACCGAATGATGGAAAAAAAAGTTATGGAGCAAAAGGAACGGCACATGATCCAAGGCACTCCACATCCTCTGTAAAACTGAGTGACATAGTGATGGCATGGGCAATGCATGTTTCATGGCACTGGGTCACTTGTGTTTATGTGACATAACAGCAGACAAGAGTAGCCGAAGAAATTCTGAAGTGTACCGAGATACTCTACAAGCCCAGATTCACAAATGCTGCAAAGTTGATTGGGCGTTCATAGTACAGATGGACAATGACCCAAAGCATACAGCCAAAGCTACCCAGGAGTTCAATGGTGCAAAAAAGTAAAACATTCTGCAATGGCCGAAAGTCAACACCGAGCTTAAACCCAATTGAGCATGCATTTCACTTGCTGAAAATCCAGACTTAAACGGAAAGACCCACAACAAAAGACCTGAAGCTGTGGCTGTAAAGGCCTGGCAAAGCATTAAGAATGAGGAAACCCAGCGTTTGGTGATGTCCATGGATTCCAGACTTAAGGACTAGTGAATTGCCTACAAAGGATTCGCAACAAAATATTATAAATAAAAATATTTGTTTGGTAATGTTTATTTGTCCAATTACTTTTGACCTCCTAAAATGTTGAGTGTTTGTAAGAAAATGTGTACAATTCCTACATTTTATCACATTTTTTTGCAACCCTTCAAATTAAACGTTACAATCTGCACTTGAATTCTGTTGTAGAGGTTTCATTTCAAATCCAATGTGGTGGCATGCAGAGCCCAACTCGCGAAAATTGTGTCACTGTCCAAATATTTCTGGCCCTAACTGTATATATATATATATATATATATATGCATATAAATATAATATATATATATATATATATATATACTGTATACATATATAAATATATATATATAAATATATGGTTGATGGCAGACGTTTACGTGCACTTGAAAAAAGCCACAAGTGGATGTTTTTCTCACTATCTGTCATGAAACCAGAATAAACCTTTCCCGTTTTAGGTCAATTAGGATTACAATAATTATTTATATTTGTCAAATGCCAGCACAATGAGAGAGAGAATGTTTTAAGGCATTTTATTACTTTCTGCCTTTCTGCAAAGTCAAACGTTTACATATACTAAGTTTACTGTGCCTTTAAACAATTTGGGACAGCTCATATGATGATGTCATGTGTTTGGAAGCTTCTGATTGGTTAATTGGCAGCATCTGATTTAATTAGAGACACAAGTGGATGTATTTTAATGCACACCTAAACACACTGTTTCTTTGTGTAGCATCGTGAAAAGGTCTAAGGAAATCAGCCAAGATATCAGGAAGAGAATTGTGACTTGCACTTGCACAAGTCTGTTTCATCCTTGGATGTAATTTCCAGATAGTTGAAAGTGCCTCATTCATCTGTACAAACAATTAGATGGGAATGTTCATCTATCGTACCTCTCAGGAAGGAGATGGGTTCTGTGTCCCAGAGATGAACATGCTTTAGTTTGACATGTACATATCAAACCAAGAATAAAAGCAAAAGACCTTGTGAAGATGATGGCGGAAGTTGGTAAGATGATGGCGGAAGTTGGTAAGATTATGTGTCATTATCCACAGTGAAACGACTACTGTATCAACATGGGCTGAAAGGCCACTCTGCCAGAAAGAAGCCATTACTCCAAAAGAAACCAGCCAGATTAATTTTTGCAAATGAACACAGGAACAAAGACCTAAGGTTTTGTATACATGACCTGTGGTCTGACGAAACTAAAATTGAACTATTCAGCCATAATGAGTATCGTTACGTTTGGAGGAAAAAGGGAGAAGCTTGCAACCTTCCAAACTATGAAACATGGGTGTGGTGGCATCATATTGTGCTATTGTTTGCTGCATGAGGGACTGTTGCACTTCACAAAATAGATGGCATCATGAGGAAAGAAGATTATGTGGCAATACTGAAGCAACATCTCGAGACATCAGCCAAAAAATTAAAGCTTGGGTGGAAATGGTGTTTCAAATGAACAATGACCCAAAGCATACTGCCAAACTGGTTACAAAGTGGCTTACGAATAACAAAGTTAATGGTTTGGAGTGGCCATCACAAAGCCCTGATCTCAATCCTATTGAAAACTAACGGCAAAGCTAAAAAGGCAGGTGCAAGCAAGGCAACCTACAAACATGGCTGAGTTACACCAGTTGTCAGGAAGAATGGACTCAAATTCCTACCAACTATTGTGAGAAGCTTGTGGAAGGATATACAAACCATTTGATCCAAGTCTAAGGGTAATGGTACCATATACTAATGAAATGTATGTAAGCTTGTGACTTTGCAGAAAGTAATAACAATGCCTTAAACAGTCTATCAATCTCTCATTATTCTGGCATTTGGCAAATATTAATACATATGGTAATCCTAATTGAACTAAAATAGGTTTATTCTGAATTCATGTCAGAAAAACATGAATATATGTCTTTTTATTATTTCTATACCCATGTATATAATATAGACATAACAGTATATATGCAGTGCAAAAAAAGAATATTTAGAAAGCCACCAATTGTGCAAGTTCTCCCACTTAGGCGGCCGTCACACGCACAGATATCTTGCCCGATATCGCTTAAGCGATCTCCTTTTTGATCACTTAAGCGATATCGGGCTTAAAATCGATGCATGTAATCAAGCGATTCACGATGTGAAATCGCTTGATCGTGACATTGCTGATCTGAGGTCCGGTTCTCAGATCTAGCGATGATCGATTTCACGATCTCCTTCATCGTGGTGTATAACACCACGATGAACGATCTCCCAGCGGCAGAGCCTATGCTGGGAGATGGTAACTATGGTACACGTCGGGTAACTAAGCGACGCGCGGCGCCTAGTTACCCGATGTGTACCATAGTTACCAGCGAGATCGCGGATCCACATCGCTGGTGAGTCTGTCTGTGTGACATCTCACCAGCGATGTGAGCGATATTGTAAGCGATTGCGCGTGCACGTGATCGCTTACAATATCGCTATAGATATCTGTGCGTGTGACGGCCGCCTTAAAAAGATGAGAGAGGCCTGTAATTGACATCATAGGTGACCTCAACTATGAGAGACAAAATGAGAAAAGAAATCCTGAAAATCACATCATCTGATTTGGAAAGAATTTGTTTTCAAATTTTGGTGAAAAATAAGTACCGTATATACTCGTGTATAAGCCGAGTTTTTCAGCCCAAAATTTGGGCTGAAAAGTCTCCCCCTCGGCTTATACACGGGCTGCGTGGTGGGGGCTGTGTCCGGGGCTGTGGAGGCTGGAGGAGGCGGGGGGAGGCTGCTGTATGAGCGGCCCCGTCACGTGGGGCCGCTCATTATATATGCACTGCTTCCCCCTGTCAATCAGCGGCAGGGGGAAGCAGTGCATATATGCCCCCAAATGCTGGCACTCTCCCCCTTGTAAGGGCCCCTCCCCGCTGCGTATCTTACCATCCCGGTCTTCTGCACTGCGCCGCTCCTCGGTGCTCCATTCTTCATGCTCCCGTCCTGCTACATCCGGGATCCCCGGCCGTCGCAGGTATATGACGTCATCGTGCGACGGCCGGGGATCCCGAATGCAGCGAGGACGGAGCATGCAGAACGGAGCACCGAGGAGCGGCGCTGTGCAGAAGACCGGGATGGTAAGATAAGCAGCGGGGGGGAAGCCCTTACAAGGGGGGCGAGTGCCAGCATTTGGGGGCTGCTATATACCCCCTGGGGGCTGCTGTATACTACCACTGGGGCTGTATATACTTCTGGGGCTGTTGTATACTACCACTGGGGCTGTATATACCTCTGGGGCTGCTGTATACTACCACTGGGGCTGTATATACCTCTGGGGCTGCTGTATACTACCACTGGGGCTGCTGTATACTACCACTGGGGCTGTATATACCTCTGGGGCTGCTGTATACTACCACTGGGGCTGTATATACCTGTGGGGCTGCTGTATACTACCACTGGGGCTGCTGTATACTACCACTGGGGCTGTATATACCTCTGGGGCTGCTGTATACTACCACTGGGGCTGCTGTATACTACCACTGGGCTGTATATACCTCTGGGGCTGCTGTATACTACCACTGGGGCTGCTGTATACTACCACTGGGGCTGCTGTATACACCTCTGGGGCTGCTGTATACTACCACTGGGGCTGTATATACCTCTGGGGCTGCTGTATACTACCACTGGGGCTGTATATACCTCTGGGGCTGCTGTATACTACCACTGGGGCTGTATATACCTCTGGGGCTGCTGTATATTACCACTGGGGCTGCTGTATACTACCACTGGGGCTGTATATACCTCTGGGGCTGCTGTATACTAGCACTGGGGCTGCTGTATACTACCACTGGGGCTGTATATACCTCTGGGGCTGCTGTATACTACCACTGGGGCTGCTGTATACTACCACTGGGGCTGCTGTATACTACCACTGGGCTGTATATACCTCTGGGGCTGCTGTATACTACCACTGGGGCTGCTGTATATACCTCTGGGGCTGCTGTATACCACGGGTCGGCTTATACACGAGTATATACGGTATTTGGTCAATAACAAAAGTTCATCTCAATACTTTGCTATATCTCCTTTGTTGGCAATGACAGAGGTCAAATGTTTTCTGTAAGTCTTCACAACGTTGGCACACACTGTTGCTGGTATGTTGGCCCAATCCTCCATGCAGATCTCCCCTAGACCAGTGATGTTTTGGGGCTGTCGCTGGGCAACACGAACCTTCAACTCCCTCCAAAGGTTTTCGATAGGGTTTGGGTCTGGAGACTGGCTACGCCACTCCAGGACCTTGAAATGCTTCTTATGAAGCCACTCATCACCCTGGCGGTGTGCTTGGGATGGGCCCGGACATATACTGGCTCACCCCTCTCTAAGGGGTCCGAGAAAATCAACTTCATGGAACTGGTGAGAGCAGGTGGTCTGTCTGAGGCGTGGACCCTGGGGACTCCAGGATCATCTTACATTCTGCCTCCTCACAGTTCTGTATGGGTAGGGGGCATGGGAGGGGCAGTGGCCTCTGGCCCCATGGTCACAGTACATACTGCCCCTGATATACCATCCTATGTAATGTAAAAGGGCTGTTCTCAATGCAGTGATTTGCCTGTTCTCCTAGCGTCATGGATGTCATTACACATTATGTGCCATCATATCATTGTACAGCAAAAGATCACAGTGTGTATTATTTATATCTGCTTTTTGACATTATTGCTATCTGAAGGAAAAACAGCCCTGTTACATTACATTGGATGGTATATCAGGGATAGGATTGCATTGTGAGAATGGGTCCGGAGGCCACGCCGCCTCCAATGTCCCCATACCATACAAAAATTTGAGGAGGCAGGAATGTAGGAAGATCAGGGAGCCCCCAAGGTCCACGCTCCAGACACACCCCTCTTCTCACAAGCAGCATAAAAATGATTTTCTCGGACCCCTGAGGGATGGGTGAGAGCAAAAGCGCAGGTATAATTTTATGGATTTATAAGTGATCTATAGATCCTAGAACTTTAGTGCTTAGCTCTGCGTCATCATGTAGGAGGGCAGGAACAGTACTAAAACATTGTCTCTCCCCGGCGCACCCAGTTAATGTGCTTCATGCTTCATCTAAGAGGCTTGCATTAATATGATACTATATCCACTAATGTCAAAATTACAAAATTACAATGCAAAACCTGCCTCAAAATGGATTGGACAAGTCGTACCTATAGGCACATATAGGATAAAATCTAAAAACACTACCAAAAGTCTATGATTATAGTGAAAAGCATATTATTTATTAATGCCAGGATTACACAGGGGAGTACACATGGAAAAACAGCACAGCATGGCAGGCATGCACCTGATGGAGCTATTAATACAATTGAACAGCACATAGTATGTGTGACACAGAAACAGGGTAACATTCAATAAACTTGGACATACAACAATCATATGCAGTATGGCATTTACAAATGTGTATGGTAAACTAGTTCTTCATATAGTACCATAGGTTCAAACCGGTATTCAAACCGCGCACCAAGCTGCAGCACTCTTCTGATTGGTCGCCGCGTTCAGTGTGGCAACCAATCAGAATAGCGGCGCGCGCTATGCCGCAATATTTCAAATACACTGAGTACAGTTTATTTGAAATATGGCAGGAAAGCGCGCGCCGCTATTTTGATTGGTCGCCACGCTGAACGCGGCGACCAATCAGAATAGCGGCGCACGCTATGGCACCATATTTCAAATACACACTGAGTACAGTGTATTTGAAATATGGCGGCATAGCGCACGCCGCTATTCTGATTGGTTGCCACGCTGAACGCAGCGACCAATCAGAATAGCAGCGCGCGCTATGGCGCCATATTTCAAATACACTGAGTACAGTGTAGTTGAAATATGGCGGCAAAGCGCGTGCCGCTATTCATATCATAATAGCGGCACGCGCTTTGCCGCCATATTTCAAATACACTGAGTACAGTGTATTTGAAATATGGCGGCATAGCGTGCGCCGCTATTCTGATTGGTCGCCACGCTGAACGCGGCGACCAATCAGAATAGCGGCGCACGCTATGGTGCCATATTTCAAATACACTGTACTCAGTGTATTTGAAATATGGCGCCATAGCGCGCTCCGCTATTCTGATTGGTCGCAGCGTTCAGTGTCGTCTGTCATGGTGCAGTGAGAAAGCTGATGAGGGAATGGCTTTGCCGCCATATTTCAAATACACTGAGTACAATGTATTTGAAATATGGCGGCAAAGCGCGTGCCGCTATTCATATCATAATAGCGGCACGCGCTTTGCCGCCATATTTCAAATACACTGAGTACAGTGTATTTGAAATATGGCGGCATAGCGTGCGCCGCTATTCTGATTGGTCGCCACGCTGAACGCGGCGACCAATCAGAATAGCGGCGCACGCTATGGTGCCATATTTCAAATACACTGTACTCAGTGTATTTGAAATATGGCGCCATAGCGCGCTCCGCTATTCTGATTGGTCGCAGCGTTCAGTGTCATCTGTCATGGTGCAGTGAGAAAGCTGATGAGGGAATGGCTTTGCCGCCATATTTCAAATACACTGAGTACAATGTATTTGAAATATGGCGCCAAAGCGCGTGCCGCTATTCTGATTGGTCGCCACGCTGAACGCGGCAACCAATCAGAATAGCGGCGCACGCTATGGCGCCATATTTCAAATACACCGAGTACAGTGTATTTGAAATATGGCGCCATAGCGGGCGCCGCTATTCTGATTGGTCGCCGCGTTCAGCGTGGCGACCAATCAGAATAGCGGCGCACGCTATGACACCATATTTCAAATACACTGTACTCAGTGTATTTGAAATATGGCGGCAAAGCCATTCCCTCATCAGCTTTCTCACTGCACCATGACAGACGACACTGAACGCTGCGACCAATCAGAATAGCGGAGCGCGCTATGGCGCCATATTTCAAATACACTGAGTACAGTGTATTTGAAATATGGCACCATAGCGTGCGCCGCTATTCTGATTGGTCGCCGCGTTCAGCGTGGCGACCAATCAGAATAGCGGCGCACGCTATGCCGCCATATTTCAAATACACTGTACTCAGTGTATTTGAAATATGGCGGCAAAGCGCGTGCCGCTATTATGATTTGTTGCCATGCTGAACGCGGCGACCAATCAGAATAGCGGCACGCGCTTTGCCACCATATTGCAAATACACTGTACTCAGTGTATTTGAAATATGGCGCCATAGCGCGCTCCGCTATTCTGATTGGTCGCAGCGTTCAGCGTTGTCTGTCATGGTGTAGTGAGAAAGCTGATGAGGAAATGGCAGGTATGGGCAGGGTGACCAGGGAAAACTAGTCTGACCTAAGTCTAGGAACCCTGAATGGCCCTGATCCCGTAGGTGCGGGATTTCAACCATGCACACCACCGCTATCGTTTTGAGATCAGCGGCGCTAGCCACTGATCTCCCGATGGTAGCCGCTCGTTATCTCCTGCCGCATGGAGTTTAGCGGCGACGCAGCAGGGAGATGAGCGTTAGCTCACAGCGGAAGTACCCCGACCGGTGCTAGCGATCTCGCTCAGTGTGACATGCAGCAGCAACCAGCCCTCCGATGTGAGATCGCTGATCCTGTCACAAACGTCAGCAGCAACGCAGCCAGGAAATGAGCGGTGCTAGCCGGTAATCCCCCGGCTGCTTGCAGCAGAAGTACCCCGACCAGCGCTAGCAATCTCGCTCAGTGTGACACACAGCAGCGACCAGGCACCCGCTGTGAGATCAATACTACGCCCTAGAGTGACAGGGTCCCAACAACCGCCATACCATTGCTGCATCGCTGGTGAGATCTGAGTGTTTGACATATCACCAGCAACCACGTAGTGACGCTCCAGCGATCCCTACCAGGTTGTATCGGTTGTCGGGATCACTGGAG
The DNA here is from genome assembly GCA_033576535.1 of Allobates femoralis. Classification (NCBI taxonomy): domain Eukaryota; kingdom Metazoa; phylum Chordata; class Amphibia; order Anura; family Aromobatidae; genus Allobates; species Allobates femoralis. The sequence continues at coordinate 95,953,682 of JARQOC010000005.1, forward strand.
CATCGCCAAGTGTGACGGTACCTTACTGGTTGCTGGTGAGGTGTCACACGTGCAGATATATTGAACGAAGCTGCGTCGCTGACTGGGGAAAATCCTGTGTATTCATTGCATTATTTTTAAATCTTCATAAATAAACTACATACATATTCTAGAATACCCAATGCGTTAGAATTGGGCCATCATTTAGTTATCTATATACTAGCAAATAAATGGTATTTCAGCACAGCTTACTACATATAGCATGTCTGAGATAGATAGACAGAGATACAGAAATGGACAGACAGATAGATAACTAAATGATAGATACTAAATGTGGGATACATAAGAAGATATGTAGATTGATTGAGACCAGATGCAAGATAAAAAGATCGATCTGAGATAGATAGAGAGATAAATAGATATTTGATATTTAATAAATAGATATACCAAATGCGGGGAGCAGAGCATACAGGCGGCTGTGTGGGGAGCCAGAGTATACAGGCGGCTGTGCGGGGAGCAGAGTATACAGGCGGCTGTGCGGGGAGCAGAGTATACAGGCGGCTGTGCGGGGAGCAGAGCATACAGGCGGCTGTGTGGGGAGCAGAGTATACAGGCGGCTGTGCGGGGAGCAGAGTATACAAGGGTGTATGCGGAGAGCAGCGTATACAGGGGTGTGTGCGGGGAGCAGAGTATATAGGGGTGTTGCGGGGAGCAGAGTATACAGGGGTGTGTGCGGGGAGCAGAGTATACAGGGGTGTGTGCGGGGAGCAGAGTATATAGGGGTGTGTGCGGGGAGCAGAGTATACAGGGGTGTGTGCGGGGAGCAGAGTATACAGGGGTGTGTGCGGGGAGCAGATGATAGAGGGGTGTGTGCGGGGAGCAGATGATAGAGGGGTGTGTGCGGGGAGCAGATGATAGAGGGGTGTGTGCGGGGAGCAGATGATAGTGGGGTGTGTGCGGGGAGCAGATGATAGAGGGTGTGTGCGGGGAGCAGATGATAGAGGGGTGTGTGCGGGGAGCAGATGATAGAGGGGTCTGTGCGGGGAGCAGAGTATACAGGGGTGTGTGCGGGGAGCAGATGATAGAGGGGTCTGTGCGGGGAGCAGATGATAGAGGAGTCTGTGCGGGGAGCAGATGATAGAGGGGGCTGTGAGGGGAGCAGATGATAGAGGGGGCTGTGAGGGAGCAGATGATAGAGGGGGCTGTGGGGGGAGCAGATGATAGAGGGGGCTGTTGGGGGAGCAGATGATAGAGGGGGCTGTGCAGGGAGCAGATGATAGAGGGGGCTGTGAGGGGAGCAGATGATAGAGGGGGCTGTGCGGGGAGGAGATGATAGAGGGGGCTGTGTGGGGAGGAGATGATAGAGGGGGCTGTGCGGGGAGCAGAGTATACAGGGGCTGTGCGGGGAGCAGATGATAGAGGGGTCTGTGCGGGGAGCAGATGATAGAGGGGGCTGTGCGGGGAGCAGATGATAGAGGGGGCTGTGTGGGGAGCAGATGATAGAGGGGGCTGTGTGGGGAGGAGATGATAGAGGGGGCTGTGCGTGGAGGAGATGATAGAGGGGGGCTGTGCGGGGAGCAGATGATAGAGGGGGCTGTGCGGGGAGGAGATGATAGAGGGGGCTGTGCGGGGTGGAGATGATAGAGGGGGCTGTGCGGGGAGGAGATATGATAGAGGGGGCTGTGCGGGGAGGAGATAATAGAGGCAGCTGCAGCCTGCTGTCACCTCCCCCCCCGCCGGCTCTGCAGCCTACAATGACAGAGCACCGGGCGAGCGGCGGCTGGTGCTAGTTGAGGGACGGGGGGGGTAGGAGGTGATAGTAGGCTGCAGCCCCGCCGCCTCTGCAGCCTACAATGACAGAGCACCAGCCGCCATCTTACCTGGGGAGGCTGGGGCGGCCGGCGTCTGTCATGAAGCCGGGCTCCGATGCTGGCACCGCCCCCTTTTGTAACGCCGCTCCCCCTGTGTGCTGCCGCTGGGGACTCAGGGCTGACACTGTCCAATGAACGGTGCGGCCCTGGCGGCGGGGGAGCGCGGGCATTGGTGGGGATAGCTGGTGTCCAGCGACAGCCTTTTTGCGCTTCCGGTCTGCGCGTGATAGCAGCACAGTGACCGGAAGCGCAAAACTGCTGATTATATATATAGATCTATTATTCATCTATTATCTATCTATCTATTCAGTTAAACATTGTATATCTATCTAAAGGCCCAGTTACACACACAGATAATTGTGCAGAGATCGTTGGCAGATCTCTGATTGCAGTGAAATCATGGACACATTGTTCCATTTGTACACAGCCACAAAATGGAACAATGTGTCCATGATTTCACTGCAACCAGAGATCTGTTAAGAAGTTGGACACAGATATCTGTGTGTGTAAAGCGGCCTTAATAATTATCTTATATCTATTTATCCAACTAAAGGCCACGTTACACACACAGATAATTATGCAGAGATCGTTGGCAGATCTCTGGTTGCAGTGAAATCATGGACACATTGTTCCATTTTGTTGCCGTGTACAAATGGAACAATGTGTCCATGATTTCACTGCAACCAGAGATCTGCGAACAATCTCTGCACAATTATCTGTGTGTGTGACGTGGCCCTATCTCATATCTATCATCTGTATCTGTCTCTGGTATCTACCATATCTATATTTCTATCACACATTTGGTATATCTATTTATTAAATATCAAATATCTATTTATCTATCTATCTCAGATCGATCTTTTTATCTTGCATCTGGTCTCAATCAATCTATATATCTTCTTATGTATCCCACATTAAGTATCTATCATTTAGTTATCTATCTGTCTGTATATTTCTGTATCTCTCTGTCTATCTATCTCAGACATGCTATATGTAGTAAGCTGTGCTGAAATAGCATTTATTTTACTGTACAATATTCCACGACACAATATGTATCTTGTCCACATTTTCACCAGCTTATTTTTCATGAGCGAGACGGAGTGTATATATTAATATACAAAGTCTGTGTCTGTGTATTTAGACAAAATTAGTCTGGTAAAGTAATGTGGAAGTTAAAAGGAAAATAAATCATTCTGGTGGAAGAATATACAGTTGGAAACACACAGGCTTTCATTTTCTTCTGGGACATTGAAGAATGGTATGCTCAGCCTTCATATTTCTAAATGTATAGTGTGTTCATATGGAGGATGAATCATTTTCTGCATGGCTGTGTCATAATATGGCTGCGCCTATATCCAGACTGAATTAGTATTTGAAATACTTAGATTTGCCGCTTGCATACACAAAAATTGACATTATCACTGAAATTGACCCCACATATCCTTGTCGTTCCAGTATTTTAACATTTATACAGAATTTTTAAGGAACTTTCCATGCTGAGATCTAAACAATAAAATCCGAGTCGTTTCACGTAGTTACAATTCAACTGTGTCGCTTTAAAAATGAAATTCATTCTGTACCTTACGATGCGTCCTAAAATGATATATAGGGAGAACGCCCAATGTAAGACCCTATGTATTACACAGAGTTATGTAAGTGATATAGAATATTAATGTACATTGTAAATAAGTTGGTTATATAATATTCTCCGTCATATTCAAAACAGATGTAGAGTGTAATTCATACATTATGGACTTGAGTTGCAAAGTAAGAAAGTAGAATAAAATAGAAAATAAATTGAAAAAATGTATACACAAAAAATAACTGAACTTCTTCTGAGATGATTATTCTGTTTAATTAAAAATATATAATTAATTAATAAATAAATTACTGGGGTTTTTTTTACATTTTTTGTTAAAAAAAAATCAAAGCTTCTGTGAAATTACTAGTATTTGACACTGATTCACATAGTCTTGTACTAGTCATTGTTGTCTGAAGCTCGGTGATTATCTCATGTTCATACTGTTGTGAAGCTTAGACTTTTACACTTTTTAAACACAGGTAATGTCAATGTCACATACAAGGACAAACATACTGACTGATAATGCTTTGGCTGAAAAAAGTTTATGTCTATGTAGCCATATAGTTAGGTCCAGAAATGTTTGGGCAGTGACCAACTCTTCGTGATTTGAGCTTTTCATGCTAATATTTTTTTATTTTAAATGAAATAACTAAGATGATATTAAAGTGTAATTAAAAAGTTTGAAAAAAAAATTTAGGAATTGAAAACATTTCTACAAAGTCTCCTCAGTTCAGGAACTCAAAGGTAATTGGACAAACTTACTTTACTATATGTAAAATACTATGAGAATCCTTTGCAGGCAATGACTGTCTGAAGTCGGGAAGCCATGGACGTCAACGGATGCTAGGTTTTCTCCTTTGTGATGCTTTGCCAGCACTACTTCAGCTGACTTCAGTTGTTGATCATTTGTGGATCTTTCTGCTTTAAAGTGGTGGTCTGAACGATGAATAAATCCCTATCTATTTATTGCCTACTCTAAACTCATTTCTAATATTGCTGCATTTAAAATTTCCTACCACTCCTTCACTGCACTATCTAGCTTCTATTGATTTTTTCCCCTACTTCCTGTCTGATGATACTTCATTGGAGAATCTCTAGGAATTCTGGGATACTCAAAAGAGGTTTCATCAGGAGGCAGAGACCATGGTAACTGTCCCCTCCCTAAAATGAAGCACCATCAGTGACACTCGTTTCAGGGGCTGGTCTAGTCCCTGCTGTATCCCAGTGTGCTATAATTGTGCAATCTGGCTCCAGAACAGCACACACTATCAATGTGCAATACTGAGCAGAGTTCAGAAACCAGCACCACCTCCATCACTTGCAGGGGCTGTGCTGGTGTCTGAACACTGACGGATATTCTGACAATCAGTGAATGCTGCTCTGTTGAGAGGGCAGCATTCATAAACCAATATCGCTCCTATAGGTGACGGGGCAGCCATGGTTTCTGAACACCACTATTTTTTCAGACATTGTGCACTGACTGTGCATACTGCTCTGTTGCCAGCTCTATTGTTCTGAAATAGCAACACAGAGTGCGCTGTCACTGTGCAAATCACACAATGATAGAGCACAGGGACACAGCAAGGACCAGTCCAGCCCCTGAAACTGAGTGTCACTGATGCTTTGTTATAGGGAGGGGCAGAGGCTGCGACAGTGACCACAGTCTCTGCCCTCTGATGATGATTTGCTTCAGTATCCCAGCATGCACTGGTATTCTCACACAAAGCTTTATCAGACAGGAAGTAGGGAAAAAATATTATAAATTAGTTTAGATTAGGGCAATAAATAGATAGGGATTTAGATGATATTTTATTCAGCCTTTGGACCACCCCTTTGAGTTTTCTCTTAGGCATGTGTAATAAATGTTGATGGAGTTGACATCTGGTGACTGACTCAGCCATTGCAGAATATTCCACTTCTTCACCTTAAAAAATCTCTTGGGTTGCACTTGCAGTTATGTTTTGGGTTATTGTCCACTTGTCCTTTAAAGAGCCATCCAATCAACCTTTCTGCATTTAGTTGAATCTGAGCAGAAAGTATTGCCCTGTCCACTGAAGAATTCATCACGTTGCTTCAGTCTTTAATGACATCATAAATAAAAACTGGTGACACAGGTACATTGGAAGCCATGTATGCCTGGCCATCACACTGCCTCCACTGTCTTGTCCAGAGGATGTGGTGTGCTTTAGATCAATAACTGTTCCAAGCTTTCTTCATACTTGTACAAGTTGACCTTAGTTTCATCAGTCCAAAGAATGCTTTTCTAGACCTTGTCAAGCTTTTTTAAATGTTTTTGGTACAATTTAATCTGGCCTATTTTTAAGATTAATTGATTATTAGTTTGCACCATAATAATAATAATAATGATAATAACAATTGTATTTTAAATATAACATTACTATGATTGTATATAAAAACTTTTATAGCTTTTTAATAAACATCCCAAAAGAGGGTCGTACCAAAGTATGGTGTAGTGTCCCTTCATAATTGGTATCATAATATAGATTTAACGCTGAGCCTTAAAGAGGACCTGTCTCCAACCATGCATGGTGATCTAATTACAGCACTGAATGCAGCATGTCTGCAGCATCCAGGCAAGGGGTCCCCCAGCCCTTGAGCCCCCCTGTACCCTGAGATAATACACTTTGAAAACTTACATTGTGGAGCCATATAGGAGGTGGCTTGTGGCTGGAGCCAAAGGGCAGTTTCACACTCCCTGCATGTTTAATCTGCCCACCGCCGCTTCCATGATGCCAATCATTGTCTCCCTCGCCTGCTGCATAGTACACAGAGCTTATTGCAGTGCTGGCCGCTTTGCCCCGCCTCCTGCGGTGATGTCACCACCTTTCCCTGCCCTGCTCCATGGTTAACATGGAGCAGGGTGGGGAAAGGTGGTGATGTCACAGCAGGAGGCCGGCCACCTCGCCTCCTGCTGTGATATCACCGCTTATACCCGCCCTTAGGCGAGTCTAAAAAATGTGTTTTTATGACCTACTAAAAACTATTACTATCGGGAATTAATTAAATTGATCTTGGTAATCCGTTCCAGAGGATTGTCACAGCTCGTGAGCATTATTGGAGATGGGAGTGGGAGGTCCGGAATGTAGATGATATCAGTCTTAAACATTAGCAGAGCAGAGAGCACATGTAGGGTGATAGACATAGATGACGGAAGAGATGTAGGGTTGTGCCAAACTGTGGAGGGCTTTGTGGGTCAGAGTGATCATTTTAAATTGTACTTATTAGCGGATTGGCAACCAGTGCAATGACTGGCACAGGATAGAGGCATCAGTTAAGTCGTTGCAGATGCATATGATCCTGGTTGCTGCATTCAAGATGGATTGGAGAGGGACAGGTTTAGTAAATGGAAGACCAATTAGTAGAGAATTGCAATAATCCAGACAAGAATGAATAAAGGCGACAGAGTTTTTGTTGACACAACGGTAAGAAAAAGCCGAATTCTAAAGATATTTTTGAGGCGTGACACGAGTGAGCGAGTGATCAGATGTATGGGGTGAAGAAGAGTTTGGCATCAGATATAACCCCAAGAGAGCGTGCATGCTGCTGGAAAGTGATGATAGAACCACTCACGGAAATGACAGTATTGGGTTTGGGAAGATTAGCAGAGGGAGGAAACAGGGAGGAAGACATTAGTAGAGGCAGGAAACATGAAAAATCTAAAAAGAAAAACCACTAGATGTCCATGATTGGAGTGAAAAATCTGTATAATTTATTAATAGATACCAAAAGAGATTAGGAGGGGTGCACACAAGACAAACAACAGAAACAGAGGCCACGCACCGAGAAGAGCAAAAGACATAAATAATTACCAATGTCAATAGCGACATTTATGCATGGCAGAAATTATGCACTGACATAAAATAATATAATGTTGAGCATTGCATGGAAAACGTTCCTTACAATACAAATGAATATATAGTCTCATTTTACACGTGTCAATGCAATTCCAGACACATGTCCCATGCAATTAATATTATAATAGATACAAATTCATGCACCGTCCAGGAAGAAATATACAATAATGTGCCTAATGCCTATACATATTTTCACTATAAGAATATATTATTATAGAAAAATATTTACCAATAACCAGTGGTGGGAAATGCCAGCTCTCTCTCAGGTGCCGCCAACCCCTATGGCCGTTTCGGCGTACCTTCGTAATTAGGCCCAGGACGGCAGTTGGCACTTTATTGTATATGTCTTCCTGGATGATGCATGAATTTCTTCCTATTATAAAATTAATCTGATTAATCTGGATTAACAAACACAAATGTTCAGTCTATTCCTTTTTTCTGTGCTTCACTATTCCAACAATACTCAAAATCACCATAAGATGTCCTCCATAGGAGTACCCAGGGCCGTATTTGGAGTTCCTACCGCCCTAGGCACTTTCAGCGGTCACCCATCCCCCCCAGATCAGTCACACTAAGCGTATGTGCACGCAGCATTTTATTTTTCAGGCATATCTGCTCAGTATTCCGCCTGAAAAAAGCAACAAATGAATGCTAAAAGGAATGAACTCATGCACGGCAATGTAAAAACGGATTGCTGTTGGTGTGTTCAGTCTTTTGAGTTTTTCCTTTTAACTGTGTGTCGTATGTTTTATCTGAATTCCAGCACTCAGGGGGTTCACAGACATCACTGCCGTAACCTCCATACACATGAGACTAAAGTTGCCTAAACCTGTGAAGACAGTCTAATGTGTATGGGGGCTCTAACTGATGATTGGTTGAGGGAAATAAGGATCCAGCATGTCCGATTAAAGGCTGTAGATACTTTTGTTCTCTAAGTGATAACTTGCAGACAGAGTCGTCTAAGGCCCCTTTCATATCAGTGGTTGTGTCCGGATCTGGACGACTTGCAGTACTTTTGCGGCAAGCCCCCATTCATTCTCTATGGGACGTGTGGCAATTGCGATTTTGCTGCAATCCGGCAAATCCGGCAGTTGCAGTCGCAAAAAAAAAACGTGGTTAGCAGCAGTATTTTTTGCTGCAGCTCTGAACCACACTTGCCACACCTGACTGCAAACCCTAAAGACAAGGCATGGGGCTTGCCGGATCAGTGCCGCAAGTCGGCCGTTAGGTTGCAGATCCAGCGCCATCTGCCGAATCGTCTGGAAACATCAACAAACCACTGATGTGAAAGGGGCCTAACAGCAGCTTCCATACAGTATACAGGAACACTGGGAAGAATGAGTGCTTCTGTATATGGGAGAGCTGAGCAAGATCACTGCCGGCTGAGCGATCGGACTCCTATCTATAGTGCTTAGGGTATTTAGTCAATTGTTTGGCTGACATTCAGCTGTATTTTTAGTCTAGCACACTTGACCTATAATGTTTTAGGATCAAGTCTGTTAAGTTAGAGATTACAACATCCACATGACTACATCACCAGAACTACTGGCAATACAATAATACCTCACCAGAACCACTGTCAGTATATCACCAGAACCATTGTCAATACAGTAATATATCACCAAAACCAGTCAATACATCACCAGAACCCCCATCAATACAATAATACATCATCACTATAACCCCTGTCAGTACATCACCAGAACCATCGGCAATACAATAATACATAATCAGAACCACCATCAATACATCACCAGAACAGTACGTTCCCTATATAAATGTGTATGCAGATTAAAGGTCCCATACTGCTCATCCTCATTCTGCTGCCCATACTGCTCATTCTCCTCCCACATGTCCCATACTGTTTACCTCCCATATGTCCCATGCAGATCATCCTCCATCTATATGTTCCATGCAGCTCATCCTCACCCCCATTCCCCTGAATCCCATGTTCCTTATCCTCCCCCCATACGTCTCATGCAGCTCATCCTTCCCCATCCCCTCCCATGTTCCATGCAGATGCAGCCTCTCCCCTCCCATGTTCCATACAGCCTCTCCCCTCCTATATTCCACACAGCCTCTCCCCTCCCATGTACCATACAGCCTCTCCCCTTCCATATTCCACACAGCCTCTCTCCTCCCATGTTCCACACAGCCTCTCCCTCCCATGTTCCACACAGCCTCTCCCTTCCCATGTTCCACACAGCCTCTCCCCCATCCATGGAGCTTCTCCTCCCCATCCATCCATGTACCTTCTCCCTCATCCCATCCATCCATCCATCTTCTGCCCCCTTTTCCATGCTGCCCCCCCCACCCATCCATCCCTTTTCCAGGCCGCCCCATCCATCCATCCCATTCTGCCCCCTTTTCCAGGCTGCCCCCTCTATCCATGCCGTTCTGCCCCCTTTTCCAGGCCGCACCATCCATCCATCCCATTCTGCCCTCTCTTCCAGACCGCCCCATCCATCCATCCATCTGCCCCCTCTTCCAGGCCGCCTCATCCATCCCATTATGCCCCCTCTTCCAGCCACCCCATCCATCCCATTCTGCCCCCTCATCCAGGCCGCCCCATCCATCCCTTTGTGCCCCCCTAGGCTGCTATCTTCGGCTGTAACAGCTCCTTACCTGACTCCACGCCTGATCCCGGCAGCTTCTTCCTCTGCGGCTCCTGGTCTCCCGCTTGCCAGCACCAGGCACCCGACACCAGGCAGCTTCTTCTTCTGCAGATCCCGGTCTCCGGCACCAGGCACCCAGCAGCTTCTTCCTCTGCGGCTCCCGTCTCCGGTACTAGCACCCGTACTTCTTTCTCTGCGGCTCCCGGTCTCCGGTACTAGCACCGGTAGCTTCTTTCTCTGCGGCTCCCGGTCTCCCGCTCGCCAGCACCTAGCACTATTCCCTGCGGCTCCCGGTCTCCCGCTCACCGGTACCAGGCATGTAGGGGATCCCAGTCCCCCACCACCATCCAGCATGTTTGTGATCCCGTCCCACCACCATCCGCATGTGTGTGATCCCCCTCCCCTACCACCATCCAGATGTTTGTGATCCCACTCCACCATCCAGCATGTTTGTGATCCCCCTCCCCCACCACCATCCAGCATGTTTGTGATCCCCCTCCCCATCTAGCATGTTTGTGATCCCCTCCCATCTAGCATGTTTGTGATCCCCCTCCCATCTAGCATGTTTGGATCCCCTCCCCCATCTAACACATTTGTGATCCCCCACCACCATGTTTGTGGTCCCCTCCCCCATCCAGCATGTTTGTGATCCCCATCTCCCATCTAGCATGTTTGTGATCCCCTCCCCCATCTAGCATGTTTGTGATCCCCCTCCCCCATCCAGCATGTTTGTGATCCCCCTCCCCCATCTAGCATGTTTGTGATCCCCTCCCCCACCACCATGTTTGTGGTCCCCTCCCTTGTCCAGCATGTTTGTGATCCCTCTCCCAACCACCATGTTTGTGATTCCTCTCCCCCACCACCATGTTTGTGATCCCTCTCCCCCTTCACCATGTTTGTGATCCCTCTCCCCCACCACCACCATGCAACATACTCACCTCACCTTCTTTTGCTGGCTCCTGTACTGTCATCTCGGCCTTCTTGCTCCTATGCTGCAGTGTAATGAGCATCTCACTGCAGGGAGCCGCGGGCTGTAACTTCTCTGACACAGGGAGGGGAAATGAAGCTGCTGGGAGTTCCGGAGTAAGTCAGCTCCGTCTCTGTGTGTCCGCACCGCACCACAAAGCAAGTATTAATGTATATGCGCGCCCGGCCACCGCACGTTTCACCCCCTCCCCCCATTCCCCGGAAAAGACATCAGATATCCTACATTGTCTAACGGAGGGAGGATAAAAAAAAAGTAAAAAAAAAAAAAATGTCTTCTCCCTGTCTTGCTGCCGCCCCCTACAGGCCAGCGCCCTAGCACGTGACTACCAAGTGCCTAGGGGCAAATACGGCCCTGGGAGAACCCTTGATGAATTAGTGATCTGCACACACCAAGTACTACAAATTAACTCTTTATTGATTAAAATTTCATACAAAATTTAAATTCATAAACTTCTTTATTGATTAAAATTTCATACAAAATTTAAATTCATATCCAGATACCAAAATTAATGAACTAATTACAATTATGACTCCCGACCAACAATGGGACACAAAAAATTAAATGGATAACTGCTGTAGACTATAATTGTAAGTATCATTTATAGACCAACAGTATGTCATGCTACTAATACCCCGTAACACTTAGCCTCCTCTTTCTAAGTACCACAGTATACCTGGGGCTCTGGTGTTCCTCCTCCCTTCTCACTACCATGAGGTCTCTTAAGCTTTAATCAAAAGTGTACTACAGCAGCCACTATCAACTATAGTGCTCCTGGGACTTTGCCCTGAAGACGAGGATAACTTGAAACGTGCGTAGGCGTTTGGGGGACCACTTTGGCGCACACCAGCAAGTTCCAGTATTAGACTTAAGGTATGTAATAGTGATTGTCAGTCACTACAATATATGAGACCTGGAGATCCCATAATAGTGGGACTGAGAGGAAAATAGCAAAGTCCCAGGAGCAATATAATTGATAGTGGCTGCTGTAGTACACTTTTGATTATAGCCTAAGAATCTCGTGGTAGTGAGAAGGGAGGAGGAACACCAGAGCCCCAGGTATACTGTGGTACTTAGAAAAAGGAGGCTAAGTGTTACAAGGTATTAGTAGTACGACATACTGTTGGTCTATAAATGATACTTAAAATTAAATGGGTAACTGCTGTAGACTATAATTGTATGTGTCTCCATTGTTGGCCAGGGGTAATAATTGTAATTAGCTCATTAATTTTGGTACCTGGATATGAATTTAAATTTTGTATGAAATTTTAATCAATAAAGAAGTTAATTTGTAGTACTTGGCATGTGTAGATCACTGATCATCAGGGTACTCCTATGGAGGACATATTATGGTGATTTTGAGAAGTATTAATCTGGTTAAGCAGTGCTGAGTTTACTTCGTGGGACCATCATTGTGGGTTAATGTCAGATGGGTGTGTGGGATAATAAATTGGAAAATGTGAGTTGTCTGTCTAGTTTATTTAAAATAAAGGATTTTACTCTGTGACCAGGGCACCAGGGCATCAGGAAAAGTACCAGAAATTGGTGCTTCTAATAAATGCGCCAATTTCTGGGCGCCTGTGTTTTACCTTGGCTTGCAATCAAAAATAGGGTGAAGCCCACACATTTTTTTTAAATTATTTATTTAAATAATCTGAAAAAAATAATGGGCTTTCCTATGTTTTGATTGCCAGCCAAGGTGAAATCAGGCAGCTTGGGATTACAGTCCGTAGTTGCTGCTTTATCTGCGCTGATAATCAAAAATACAGCAAAACTCTAAATTATTATTTTTTTATTATTTATTTATTTTTACACTACTATGATGTCAGTCAATGGGTGAGGGGTACACAGTTGTGAGGGGTGGGGAAGAGAGACCGTCACCTCAATCAAATTCTCCTTTGGATTGGTGAGGGGTGCAACAGCCAATCATAGACACTGTCACAGAAAGTGGGTAGCTGTGATTGGCTGTTGGAGTAAGCTGGAAACAAGCCCATACATTCAGTATGGTAGATGCTAAAATATATGAGCTGTTGTCAGGTTACTCCAATAGCCAATTACAGATACCCACTTTCTGTGACAGTGTCTGTGATTGCTATTCCTCACCTCACCAGTGAATAATCAGGAAATTAATAAGCGGCCTCAGAATCAAAGCATGGATGTGGTAAGTATGAGCTAATGTTTAATCAATGTTTTCCTTCATTTTACAGCCTCCCAGTCACCATTCCATAATTTTAAACACTGAGTTGGGGTTTGGACTCAGTTTGAGTCACGTTTAGTCACAAACTCAAAGTTTGAAAAATATATGGCGGGTTCCCCATCACTAGTAATGATTGTATTCGACCTGAAAAATAGATATATAAAAATATACAAATGTCAATTATATCTAAAAGTGAGTGGGTTTAAAAAAAAAACAACATATGGAATCACAGGTTATAAAAAAGCATCAATGTGAACTTCAGCTAACCACAAAAAGACCTCATACAACTTCACTTATGCAAAACTGGAAACCTCTGGCTCTCAGAATATGATGACCTCCCCCAAAAAAGTTTTTTTTTCAAAGTGTGTATTAACTGTACAAAAGTAATAAAAAAAACAGTAAATATAACCACATAAATTTCGTATTGCCATAATCGTGCTGACTGTTACAATAAAGTTAAGGGTTGTTTCACACTTGCGTATTTTGCAATCAGTGTCCATCTGTTTTAAAATGGATGGACACTGATCCGTTTTTGGCTCCTATATTATCCTATAGGCACGGATTGGCCATCCATATGCCTCGTATTGTCACAGATCCATTTGTGTGCAAATTTTCCACTCACCCAAAAATGTTTCTTTTTCGGGCTTGCATGAAAAATCTGCAAGATCACGGACAGACACAGATCCGTAACTAAACATCAATCTTTATATTGGAAGTCTATGGAAAATGAATCTGTCTTAATACGGATCCATGAAGTTGATCTGTTTTCTTGGACTGAGCATGCTCAGAAGCCAGAAGAAGCCCCTCCCCCCATTCCAGGCGATCTATTATAGCAAAGTTGCTTGTTATCAGTGGCCATCTGTGCACATGGATCCGTGTGTGTCCGTGACTATCCATGTGGTGGTATGAATTTCATGCAACCACACGGATTAACTAATATGCAAGTGTGAAACTAGCCTTACACTTTATTTCTGCACATAAAGAAAATCATTAAATGTAAAACACAAAATAATGAAAGCTTAATCCATAAGCAGATGCTAAAAGTGTGTTAAGTTATATGTACCCCAAAGTGATGCCACTGAAACACAACTCATCCTGAGGAAAGAGGACTTCATATAACTATGTCACCAAGAAAACAAAAAGATTATGGCTCCTGGAGCGCTTTTTATCATAAAAGGGGGAAAATTGGTTTGTAATAAAGGCCAAAACTGACTTTGACGCCGAGGGGTTAATAAACGTCGGAGGACTTCTCTTTGTATTTTGGACTTTGGCTTCTCACACTGACCCATCTGCATCTGTGACAAATTAATTTCCGCCTTGGATCCCTCACTAATATAATTGTTCTAACGCAAATGTTAAAAGGCAACAGATCTTACAAAAAATCAATTCTAAAAGAAATATTGTTGCATGCTAATAAGTGGTTTAATGCATTGAATTACCGCGGATTAATTTAATTCTGGAGATAAGTGACACCAAGGCAATTCACAGCACAGCAGCCATGTTTTACATTATCTGTATTGCAATCTGTTTTCTTCGTTTTCTCATCCGTAGTCATTGTGGCAGAAGTTAAAAACTGTGCATGTTAGTATATCTTCAACTTTCCGTTAAAAATGGATACATTTGTAAGCATTATTTAAATAGAATTAATTTTCATTATGCAAAACATATTGGAACAATTCATCAAGCCTGGCATTTTCTTCAGAAGTCATCTGGAGTAGAGACGCCCAATGTATTTAGAGAGAAACACCTCTGACAAAACACCACACATCTTCCAGGCTACCTCTGCGCCAAAGTCAGAAAATGTACCAGCCATAGGCCTGGATTACATATGAGCAAGAAAAAAATTGGTGTATCTGGGGTAAAAATACCAAAAGTTGCAACATTTATTGAGATAGTCTTTGTGGCACAATAAGTGCACCATTTATACCAAAGGTTTGTGTTGGTAGAGAACCTGTCAGGCCCCATGACTGTCCCTATTATAGTGGTATGGGTGACGATTTCTCTATTATAATAAGGGGTTTTAATTCAATATTAAGGTTTTAAGAATTAAGTTTTAATCTGAACCATCTCACATGCTAATCCATCAAGGTGTGACTTCATGCGAACGAGTCCAGACTTGGATCTTCTAATACTAAGTCCCTGGCATGATTGACAGTGCAAATTAAATCCATGTTATGGTATGACTGTTTTATGGCTTTTCCTCCTGCACATGTTGCCACATACTTTGGAAATGATCCTACTATACTGCTACTTATAAGCCATCTTTTCTGATAAAGGCCCAGTGGCTAAAACTTCAATATTGAGGGTCTGTTGGATGCATTATTTGGGATAATGTCTTGAAAAGTGTCTGCAGTGCCAAGTGTATATACAGTATATTACTGTACATAAACTGTTCACTAGATTGTAAAGGTAAATCTTTAATATACAGTTACATAGAGATATACAGGTATGTGGAGAGCTACTTCAATCTCTATGGACCAATGCATTATGCCTTTAAAGAAGATTACGGTACTCTCTTGTGCTTTAGACAGAAAATCCTCTTCTACACTGCTGTGAAGATTGTGGATTACTATTAAAGCTCCTACCAGCCAACAAGAGGTTCTGAGTTTCAGTAATTGAACAATCTATAATTTAAAGAAAGTTATTCAATAATGAACTATGTATGAAAGAGACAACTGTGTATAAGAGATATCCACTAGACCTTCTTCCCCAATGTCCTAAGTTGCAGAATCTGCACAGCTAATTCTGAAATACTAGCAGTGGTACCATAAGGATTGACTAAGGGTCCTTTCACATCAGCATTTTTCGCTGAATGCGACAGGTCCGGTAGATTTACTGCATCTGCCGGGTCTTCCACCTAATGGCCGACTTGCGGTACACCTGTGGCAAGACCCCATTCCTTCTCTATAGGGCTTGCGGCATGTGGTCAAGTGTTGTTTTGTCGTGATCCGACACTTGCGGGATCACAGAAAAAAAAACAACTTAGGACCCTTTCACATCAGCGTTTTTTTTCAAATCGCGGCAGATGCGGTGAAAAAAAACGCATCTGCCGCGATTACCGCATACCGGCTGCACTTGCGGCACGGTTGTGGCACGGTTGCGGTAAATGCCATACAAGGTATAGGCGGACTTGCGGCAGGTGTGGCAAGTGCGGTTTTGGCACTTGCGGCATGTGCGGCCGCGAAAAAAAATGCTGTCAGCCTCGGTTTTTTTCGCGGCCGCACCTGCCGCAAGTGCCAAAACCGCACTTGCCGCACCTGCCGCAAGTCTGCCTATACCTTGTATGGCGTTTACCGCAACCACGCCGCAACCGTGCCGCAAGTGCAGCCGGTATGCGGTAATTGCGGCAGATGCGGTTTTTTCACCGCATCTGCCGCGATTTGAAAAAAACGCTGA
Organism: Allobates femoralis; assembly: GCA_033576535.1. Taxonomy (NCBI): domain Eukaryota; kingdom Metazoa; phylum Chordata; class Amphibia; order Anura; family Aromobatidae; genus Allobates; species Allobates femoralis. The sequence continues at coordinate 95,970,182 of JARQOC010000005.1, forward strand.
GGTGAAAGGGCCCTAACTGCTTTTTTTTGCCCGGCCGCAACTGCCGGATTTGCTGGATTGCTGCAAAACCGCACTTGCCGCACGCCCCATAGAGAATGAATGGGGGCTTGCCACAGGTGTACCGCATGTCAGCCACTAGGTGGCAGATCCAGCAGATGGGTAAATCTGCCAGATCTGCCGCGTTCAGTGAAAACTGAATTGCAGAAACTGAGTTTTCTGACCTCAGCAGTGTCCATCGTTTTTTTAGCGTTTTTTGAGCGGTTTTATAGCGTTTATACAGCGTTTTGTCGGCGGTTTTCTGGCGGTTTTTCTTAGCGGTTTTAGACTGTTTTTTGTGCACTTGTAAGCTGGAACCGCTGGAAAAACGCTCAAAGAAGTCACATGCTCTATCTTTGAAAACTGGTGGATAACCGGTGAAGAAAGTGGAAAGGAGACAAAAAACGTTCTAATGTACACAGCGTTTTCTAAACTCCATTGACTAGCATGTTAATCCAACCGGTGGTTAGGATTAACATAAATTAACATAAAACTCAGCGGAAACGCCGACGGAAAACGCTAAAAAACAGCCCACAAACGACTGATGTGCACATACCCTAAGAGGGATAACTTTGAAAGTCTCCAATGTACTATGTTATTAAATGGGTTGTTGGTTAGTACAGGGTTTCCATTTTTTACTATGTAAAGATCATTTTGACATTATTAGGCTGTTTTGGCATTATAGAGATTAAAAGAGTTTGAGTTCAGATTTAGGAGACCTCAGAGTATTAAACACATCTGCTTAGGGCAATTGGAGTAAATTCAAATAGAGTAACTTCAATTTCTGGCAATTTTATTTGCCACAAATCTATTTTTGTGTGGAAAATATGCCCCAATATCATACGGTATTAATAGGGGTGTGACACCTCGTTCCTTCACCTAGAAATTGTTGCTGCTCCAGCTATGGTGGGATGTAAACTGGAGCAGGAGCTGGAACAGCACTGATACATTTCTAGGACAGTGGCTGTTCACAGATACAGAAAAGCTCCTGTTTGGGAGTGAGGTGCTGGATCCTGACAGATCTGATATTATTGATGACCTATTCTAATTATAGGTAATCAACCTCCAAAATATATTTATATAGATTAATCATATTCTGTCATAATATACAATAAGGTACTACTAAACAGTCAACTAAGGGCACAAATGGCAGTGTATAAACAACTATAAGACACATAAGATACAGCGGGAGAGTTCTGTCCACAAGCTCACAGTCTGGTAGGACGGGGGAAATGGCACTTATTGTACGTTTTAATGTTCATTCTTTAAAAAATGAAATCTGCAGAACCCTTGAAGCAGTAATGTGCTTTCTAAGACAATGGAGAAGAAAATGAGTTGTCAAAGCACTAATTTCTTGATGTTCAGTGTGAAAACAAACTGATTTGATTAAAACAAATTTCAGCTCCACATTGGCCGTGAATCAATAAAAATGACTTAATTGCAAAGCATTGAGATGACAAGGTAATAACTGAACTAGCCAGTATTGTACGAGAGAGACTTTCAGGTGCAGAGAGATGGAATTAGTGCAATAAAGATGTAGAAATTAATCAATAGCATTCTGGAATATATTTTCCATCTGGATAGAAGTGGGAATTTTGTTGTTTATATCCAGTTGTTATTTTGTCCATTTACTCTTCTTAAATAAAAAGCTTGGTCAAAAAGCCACATGCTTATTGATAAGTTAGAGAATATAAGTACAATACTGTCAATACAATGGGCTACACACTGCGTTCACTCTTTATCAAGGTGTGGAGAATCAGTAAGCAATTTGCTTTCCTCATGGGCCAAAAAAGAGATTTACGGAATGTGAAAAGTTAAAAAAAATTGTTAGGGTGCCTTCACACTGCGAACAGATCTGGTCCGGGCGTCAGGGGTGACAGCCCCGGACCGGATTTTGGCCCCATAGGATACTATGGGGCCAGATGGAGCCGGATGGCAGCTATCTGCCATCCGGCTTTCATCTCGCCCGGAGAAGTGGGATTTTTCTCCCGGACAAACGAATCCTCTCCCCGATTTCCCCCAGGATCCGGACACCTGCGGCTGCACACCGCTGTTATAATTCAGGTCCGCGGCTAGCTCCCTGCGAGCCGCGGTCCTGAATCATCATACGCTGCTGCGGCAGCTGCACCCGGACGAAGGCATATGCCCTCCGTTCTGTGTGCTGATTTGGTCCGGGGCTGTCAGGTTCACCCCTGACAGCCCCGGACCGGACCTAATCGTAGTGTGAAGCCGCCCTTACCTGTCTTACAGAAGAATGCAGCACTCATGAATTAATCGGATATTGGGAAACGATCACAGAATTATCAAATGTTCTGTTGAAAATAGCCAACAAGGTTGCAAAAAATGTAAAGAAAAGAAGACACACATTAACATATTTTTCATATTATAAAACACACTCACCCCCCCCTTCCAATATTGGAGAAGAAGTGTGTGGGGGGGTGTCTTATAATCTGAATCATACTTACCCAGCAGGGGTTGCTGCAGCGGTTGAGCAGAGGTACAGGAAGCAGGGTCACCGGTGGATGTCAGCAGTGGGGCATTGCTTGCAGGCCTGGAGCTGGAGGTGTCCGCAGTGTTCGGTGGGCGCCATTGATACTTCCGTGTTCCAGCAAATGGCTGCATAGGTAACTCAGGGGCAGATTGAGACGTCAGAGAAACAAGAGCAAAATCTGTGCCTGGGCACCCTCTACCAGATAGACTTAAAAAAATGGCTGTGGAGGTGTGCGCGGATGGAGATTTCAGTTGTCTGAATCTTCGTCTACACTTGCGTTGCATCCGCAGCCATTTTCTGGAGCCTGGAGTATCAATGGCACCCGCAATACATCGCTGCAACACCCCAGCTCCAGGTCCGCAAACATTATATAATATTATGTAAGGCGGTGTGAAAATGAATAAATATTTGATTTCAGGCTTAAACATTTGCAATTTTATTAACTAAAGATAACCACTGGAATATGTAAAAAATCTCATTTTCTATTTCAAAGGTATTCAAAACTTTAAGGCTATGTTCACTTGCAGTATTTGTTGCATTTTGTTTAATGCAAAGTAAAAGCTGCTGTTACAGAACAAAGCAAAGCTAAGAGACTTCAGAAATCTCGTGCAATGCTTGTTATTTTCCATCCTAACTGAATTTGAGAACTGTAGCCTTTTTTATATTTGGAGCATGTCCATTCTTTAGCATTTTTGCAGTGTTTTTCATTCATAGAAAGTAACAAGAAAGTGAAAAAAATGATGCAGAAAAGGCAATGTTTTTCTGAGCATTTTTGTGTCTGTTTTAAGGTTTTTGTGAAGTAAACTAACAGGTGTAACACATAGTTAGGTTCGTCGCACCCGGCCCGAGCTAGGGCCAAAGTCCTTTGCCTATAGAAAAGACAATACTATTAAAATTTGCAATAATGGCCGTGGAGCTTTCTGGGGCCCCTGGGCCTGACGTTACGTACTGAAACTAACTTTAGTAAACATGTACTGTGGACAAAGCACAAATAATCCAACAAAAAAGCAGAGAAAATGTAGCATAATGGGCGTTTTTACTGCCAAGAGAGCAGGTTTTGACTACAGAAAAAAACTGTGTGTGAACATAGCTTGAGGAATCCATGAGTCTTAAGTGTTTGGCATTGGGACTAAGGCCGGCTCCACACCACGTTTTTTGAGCTGTCAGGCTGTGTCCAGTGTTTTCCAGGATGCACCAGACACAGCCTGACAGCTCCAGACAAACAGAACCGGAGGGCAAATATTCTCTCCGATACTGTTTTCTGCCGAAACCGGCAGTGTGCGGCTTTTGCCGCTGTCCAGTGCTGAAATTTCAGTCGGGACCTTTCCAGGTGCTGAAGTTCTGTAGCAGCAGCCACTGAACTTCAGCACCTGACGTCTGGGAACCGGAATGATTTTATGTCATATCCGGCACAATCCAGCGCCCATAGACTCCCATGTTAGGGGGCGCCGAATCACACCAGATAGGGAGGATCCGATTTGGTCCGATTTTTGCCCTGGACATAAAAATGCTGCAAGCTCCAATTTTGTGTCTGGGGTCAAAAAAAACTAAATGTGCTGATCCTCCCGGACAGCACAAAACCGGATGGCAAATCATTGCCATCCAGCCCCATCCAGCCCCATAGGAATACTATGGGGCCAAAATCTGATCCGGGGCTGTCCGATTCACAGTCCCGGATCTTTAAAATCGTGGTCTGAAACCGGCCTAATATATTGGCATACAGGAGGTAGCATGTGAAAATTCTTTACACATTTTATGCTCATTGAACTTTCTATTTTTGATAACTGATAACATTTCTTTAATTCATGAACTACTGAACATTTGAAAAATTGTAAGCCTGGTTGGGAAAAATAATATTTTTAAATCTCATATTATGGAAATATTAATTAATAAAGACTGATCGCACATTCAGAATTTTTGTTTCATATGACAGAGAGCAGCTTTTACAAGTGTCTCTCTCTTTGGAGGACCCGACATGGTTGTGCATTGAACAGATAGCCTATTCATTTCTATAGGAACTGTTCAATGATTCTTTTTACTGGCAAAATGGAGGAATTTGGAAGACTTGCTTCTATACTTATCCAAAGATTGCAATTGATTGTTAAATTACCCAATGAAAACAACGGGACATGAGATACATTGGAAATCTCAACTAATCAAGTATGATGTATCCAAGTTATGCTGAAAAAGAAAACATAACAATTCAAACACTTCCTTAGGCTGGCTTCACAACATGTTTTTTGGCATCCTGTTCTGTCCATTTTGAAAAGGACAGAACAGGATCCTTTCTTACCTCCCATGTATCCCTATGGTGCCGTATTGGTCATAAATGGCCATACGATTCTGCCAATTCAGTCCCGGATTCTTTTCTGTCCTGTTTTTTCCCGGCCCAAAAATCACAGACCACTCCGGTGAAAAAACCTTACCAAACTGGACTGAAAAGAATCCAAAGCAATCCGGCGCACATACCATGGGAGTCTATGGGTGCAGGATCTGGGAAAAAACAGCATTATCGTTTCCTGGATCTGTGGAGCCCACTGGGATGGGGTACTCGGTACCAGACCTGGGTACTGCTGGGGATATCACAGCGGTCTTGGTCCGGACCGTGTCCCGGGTTCCGCAAGTAATGGGGGGATATTTACAGGAGAGTTTGTCGTGATGCCACCCATGGGTTGTGGTCAGGGTGACCACCGCTGCTGCAGAAACTCCGAGGATGATGTTGGGCAGCTGGGGATGTAATGGCTCTCCGCAGGTAGAGCTGGGTTCCCCGGGGCAGTGGTAGTAATAGTCTATAGATGGTGCCATGGATGTTGCAGGATAGGGATGGTAGTAGAGGTGATGGCAAGTTGTGAGGAATATGGGGCTGGAGCACAAGGATCACACACACTCACGGTTTTGAAGTTTTCCAAAGCTTTACTGCAGATGTTGTTATTCAGCAAGTACTGTCCACTGAGTCTGTAACGGGGCCGGGTTGCTCCCACCCTGTCCAGGTCTTCAGCTTCCCACTGCTGCGCTGTGTGTGTGGCCCTGCTGCCGCTTTAGCTAGGCTGCTGGCCCTGTTTCTCCTCACAGGTACCCACTTGCTAGGCAACTTGAGTCTTTCCATGTATTTCTGACCCCGCCGTGTTGCTTCGCTGAAGTACAGTGTAGATATACAACCTCCACTAGTCTGGTTTTTGCTGTGCTGCATGTGTCAGTCACAGTTTTGGATCTGGTATCCGGTCTGTGTGCTCCTCCGGGGCAAGTTATGAGGTAACTCAGTCTCACAGATGTCTTCTACTGTTTCTCTAACTCCTTCCCTCAGACCCTGGCTAGGCCTGGAAGTGGGTAGCAGGCTGTGGAGAGGCCTAAGGCAGCCCCTTTACACCACCATATGTAATTGAAAGAAAAAAACAGATATTGCGCCACACTGCAGCTGGAGGAAATTAATACGCGGTTTTACTATGTGTGCACGAACCTTAACTGGTTGTGCAACACCCCGCACAACCAGACTGATGGCTTAATGTGGGTCACCGTGTGACAGGGTCCAATGTTCCCTCCTCCTTTGATACTCCGGGCCTGAGGTTCGGCTCCTTAGTTCCTCCGGAGATGGAGGTGAGCTCCTTCACTCCTCCACCCGAAAAGGCAGACTCAATGCAATGGCTTCCATCCCAGCTCCACACAGTGATCCACTTGAGAAAGATGCAACTGTGCGTCGAAACGCGTTGTGGCATACTGGACCCCTGCTGTTCGTGCAATAAAGTATTGGTAATATAATCATCAATCCGTGGTTTCTTTAGCGCTCCAAACCTCTGACACCGCTTGTTTTCTATCTGCGAACCTTTACACCACCAGTCTTTCTTCCTCAGTCCTCCCAGGAACTGCACTAACTCCAACTGACTAACTGTCACTGCGACTCTGAGGTAAACAACATTAGCTCCTCCCACCACTCTGCTTTTCCCCACTTCCTCTCCACACCAGAATATATAGGGAAGCAGCTTTAGCTCCCCCTTTTGGCATGGAGGCGCTAGTGTAGTGTTGTGGGTTGTGTGGGGAGTTAACCCTTGGTGTTGTTACTGTGGCACATTAGCCCTTGGGGTGCCACAGATCCGGTTTTAGAGTACTGAGCATGCTCAGTACACATTCACTGCTCTGTTTCTATGTGACATGTGTGTAATTTCACTTTAGCAGTGTATCTACATACTGTCACGCTTCCGGGGGAAGGAGCCCTAGAGTGGACCCACTGAGCCGTGGTACCAAAATCCCCTGGGTGAGCTGGTCCTAGTGTAACCAACCGCTATACAGGGATTGTCAGGGGCAAGCCCAGGGGGTCTAAATACCACAGCTGCTAGTGCCAGGGGGGTGGCTTGTAGGGTTACCCTATACTACAGTATAGCTAAGGAGGATTCGAGGGATCAGAGCCCGAGGCTAGGAGAGCTGGAATGGGTCTACCAGAGGAGAGTACAAGGAGGGCCTGACTAACAGCCAGAGAAGCCGAAGCTTACTAACTCAATAATCAGGCACCTCCCATCAGTGGAGGTGGCCTGATATACCGGAGGACGGACAGCTATTGGTCAAGGGGAGTGTCAGGTTGAGCCATGCCAGCCCCTACATTCACAGGGGAGGAGCACGACCGCGCCTAGTCCACTGCTGATTAGGTTCATGATTCTGACCATTGTAGTGTGCTGATGTGTGAGCCCGGTGGTCAGCAGACAGGAAGGGGACCCGGCGATGGGTCCGAGACACAGCACGCCTGGACGCCGGATGCCCGATCGATAGAGGAGCAGAGGATGCAGACCCAGGAGAGGTGAGCTGGGGAGAGGTACCAGGGGACCTAACACATACACTGCTAAAGCAAAATGAAAGAAAGCAATGTGTTAAAAATAAGAAAAAAATGCTCACCTCTCCACCGAGTGTCCCGGGATGCGAGGCGTCCACTTCCGATTGCAGCAAGGACCTGAATCAGCTGATTGGCGGCAACTGATCAGCTGATGTGTCACATGACAGCATCAGCTGAGCGGTTAAAATTGCCTGCCTGCTAATCGGTTTTGGCAGTCATGTGACACATCAGCTGATCGTTTACCATCGGTCAGCTGATTTAGGTCCTTGCAGTGATTGGACTTGGACGCTTTCTGTCAGTCCAGATGCTTCAAAATCTCAGACACAGAAATGGCATCCAGAGTTACAAATCCGGTCCTGTCCATTCCTGTCCGTGTTGTCCTGCAAAAAACAGGATCCCCACGGAAAGGGACAAACTGTGGTGTGAACCCAGCCTTATTCATTTGTTATAAGGGGTTGGACAATGAGTTTATTAGAAAGAACCAACAACAATAAACTATGTAATAGCAAGGGAGTAAGCTTTTCTCCTTGTGGGGCGTGACACACTAGAACTAGTATGCCAGTAATGAGAAGACTTAAAAGCCGCAATGCTCCCCAGGAAAATAAAATATGCAAATTGTCACATGAGAGAGGAAAGAGACTTGAACTCTAGTGCCACCTACTGGAAGTAGCAATCCTAAAAGTCAAAAGTGACCCTTTAACAAGCCTTGTCATATGACTTAAGATTTAAAGCAGATTAGAATGTCAATTTGCAGACACGGTGTTTTGGTTGTCATGACTCCTCCGCTCTGCATTTAGGGTGTGCTTGGTTGGGTGATTTAAAGCTTAGTCATCCTATCTGAATCTGGGACATGCTGGGGTGTTAGTGTTCTAAATGACAGCTCAGTTGCCCAATCTCTTTCTGGAAAGTGCTGGCTTTTTGCAGGTGTTCCCTGTCTCCTTTAATTGCCCAGCATTTTAGCTGTGATGATTTTTCCAGAGCACTGCGAGTCTAAGGGCCACGTCACACGCATCAATTTGAAGAATGATATTGCTAGCGATCACATGCACGAGCGATCACTATCAATATTGTTCAGATCGCTGGTGAGCTGTCATAAAGGCAGCCTCACTAGCGATCAGTGGACCAGAGACATTGTGGAAATGATTTAAATATCGTTTCCACAATGTCTTGCTCCCGCTGCCAGGCTGTGGTAAGTGGGAGCAGGCTGGTCTCCAAGGTAAACTACGGGTATCTAGGCAGCGCGCGCTGCCTACATACCCGATGTATACCTTGGTTACCAGCCTTCTCAGCTCAACGGCTGGTATCCAAGGTACACAGTGGGTAACTAGGGTCCTTAGTTACCCGCTGTGTACCTTGGTGTACCTTGGATACCAGCCGGTGAGCGGAGAAGGCTGGTAACCAAGGTATACATCGGGTATCTAGGCAGCGTGCTGACTAGTTACCAGCAGTTTACCTTGGATACCAGCTTTTAGCACTTGCTGAGAGGCGCTGGGAGCTGGCTGATCGGTCGTCTCCCAGTGTCACACGCAGCGATGCTGCGTGTCCACCGGACGAGCAACGATAGATTTGAGGTCATGTCCTCAAATCAAACGATGAACGATCAGCCGACTGATCGTTCATTGTTTGTAGTGTCACACGCAACAATGTCGTTTCGACATCGTTCAAGCGTCACAGAACACGTGACTTTTGAATGATATCGGCAACGATATCGTGACGTGTGATGTGGCCTTTAGTTTCAGCTCTGCTGTGCTAGTTTGGCCTCCTGCATCTGTGCTCTGGGAATTGATGTTTTGCTACCTGACTTTGCCTGCGTTAGACCATCTTTTTATCTTGTCCCTCTGTTCTGATCCCCTACTCTCAAGGTAACTGATGTCAGACCATGACTTTACTATGCCTCTGTTTATCCCCTCTGTCTAGACATGCTCTCCTAGTACTTGACCTCAATAATTGACTATTCTGCTTCTTCGTGTGGTGAGTAGCGTAACATTGGTGTTCTACCAAAACACCATGTCTACAAATTGACATTCTGATCTGGTTTAAATCCTGAGTTATATGACAAGGCTTGATAAAGGGTCACTTTTGACTTTCAGGATTGCTACTTCCAATAGGTCCTCTGATCAGGGTAGAAAGAAAATGGGTTCACAATTGTTCAGACAATTGGACTGGGAAGTTTCTATCCTGACCAGAGTGTGTTTCCACGGGGATCTGCAGCAGCCATATACAGTATGTTATTTGAATTTGGTTGTGACTCACACAACTAAAAAAGGTGAGTATGACTATAGACACTTTATATTGTTGTACCACAGATAAAACCCTATGTGCACTTCCCTCTTTCCTTCTCTACTTCCTGTAGGTGGCACTAGAGTTCAAGTCTCCTTCCTCTCTCAAGAGACAATTTGCATATTTTATTTCCCAGAGGAGCATTGCGGCTTTTAGACTCCTCATTACTGGCATGCCGGTTCTGATGGGTCATGCTTCAGAAGAAGAAAAGAGTATTCTTTAGCTACTGCATAGTTTATTGCTGTTGGTTCTTTCTAATAAACTCATTGTCCAACCCCTTATAACAAATGAACAAGGAACTATGCTCGTAAGTGTGCGGATTTTGATGTTTGCTTTCTCAGCATAACTTGGACACATCACACTTGATCAGTAGAGATTACCAATGCATCTCATGTCCTGTTCTTCTCATTTGGGTAAATCATTAGTCTATTCCATGATTAAATAATGCAAAATAATTTACATATGGAATACAGCGAGAACGAAAACAATTGCTAATGCAGGAACAAAACCTTGAAATAACGCTTTGAAATATATTTGGCACACCATAGAGACCTGGCTTATTAATCACCCTTTGTGGTTGTAGTCCAATTTACTTGTCAGAAATAATGCCTCTATGGTTGTGCCTTTTAACTAATGTGTGTAGATCATGGCAGCCTGCCTCACAATATATTGCTGAGGCAGACATTCGAATCATGTTACTCCATTTTCTTTATAAATCATTTTTATGTGGCACGATGCCATACTAACTGAAAAGTACACTTAATATAAACGTGCCTAAAAGTCCTAAAGCAATTATGTTAGCATATTTCACATGGCTGGTTTATTTGGATATTATTGCTATTCACATTTTAATAAAATGTGAAACATATTTTTATCATTTTCAACTTATTAGGCTCCCCCTGAAGTTTTGCTTTTAATATCAAGTAACAGTTGTGTTTACCATCTTCTTTGGATGTTTATTGACTTGGCTATGTCTATGCGGTCATAGAGTGTTAAAAATACAAGGGAGACAGGTTTATTCCATTTCAAAACTTTTACCATAAGCTGGAATTATCTTTATACATGTGGGGAGTCATAAAGATTGTAAAATGAAACCTGGCAATGGCAAAAAGTTCTTAAAGGGAACCTGTCGCCATGAAAATACAGTCCAACCTGTAGGGACCATGGTACAGAGCTTGTTATCTGAACATGTTCACTAATTTCAAATTCAGCATGAACATTGACGATTTGGTTCACAATCGGATATCCGAGTAATTTACCAAAAAATTGGCAAAGCGACTTTGTTCTGAAAATTTGAAATTTAAAATGACCTAATGTGGTTTACACACACAATCATTGTATCCATCTCTGAACCAATCTCTGGTTGCAGTGAAATCATGGACAGATGCTCCATGTTGTACACAGCCACAAATGGAACAATGTGTCCATGATTTCACTGCAACAAGATTGGTTCAGAGATTGGATACAATGATTGTGTGTGTAAACCCACCATAAGACTTTCCTTAATTGTGTGGTGCCCAATATGCTTGCCAAAGACCCGTTGGCTTGGGACAACGCCTAACTTTCATGGGGTCTACCATTTTCTTTCAACCTGTAGAATTCGTTTGAGCTTTCAAAGATTTTTTTTTAAACTCCGTGGAGCTTGCAGGAGTTTTGCACCTGCAGGGTGTGAATTTTGGAAACAGTGTCAGATGTGGCAGCAGCTGTGAACTCCAGGAACCTTACAATGTCCTTTAAACATTTGCTTAAGATTTTATTCTTAATTTTTTTGGAATACTTCTTTTTTATTTGATTTTTTTCTTTTTTGGAGACCAAACCTTTATTATTGCAGAGGTTCAGCTGCACGCAAAGTCATCTCTTCTATACTTATGTGATATTCCAAATGAAAAATATGTTCAGGAGTTAGTTTGCAAATCCGGAAATTGTAGACCGCGCTGACCAGAAGGACGATGACAAACTTTATTCAACACACGACACACAGCACACAGGGTTTGCCGACGCGTTTCGTGGTCCTCCAAACACATGAAAAATATATACCGCGGTATTAAGAAGCGCTAAGGCACTGGGTGTTAATTGTAATACACACCTTTATTAACCTTCCGCATTCTCCTAATGCAACGCGTTTCGATTGCAAGATTGCTTGAGGAAGATAGCTGGTCTATCGAAAAGCATCGCATGAGGATAGGATGAGTGTATTATAATTAACACCCAGTGTCTTAGCGCTTCTTAATACCGTGGTATATATTTTTAATTTGGAATATTCAACCATTGGGAGCGGTGAAGCTGCTCTGGGCAGAGAGGACCTGCGATGACGTCATAAGTGCATGCCCACCCGGTCACATGATCGCATCACAGGACAACGCCTCCAGAAGTAGGAAGCAATGTTAAGCATACGAGTGCGGTGTCTCCCCAGTCTAAGCTCTCACCTCAGTGGTGCAGGGCGGTGCACAACAAACACAGGTGAGAAACCATTTGATAGAACCCCTTAATAATTGTTAAAAAGATCTTCACTTAGTGCTCCTCTTTTCTGTTTGTTTACTATACTTATGTGATAGCAATTCATGTAAAATAGTATATGGTCATTATATGCTTCACATACATGGTCTTATAGTAATATATTGCATAATATGTGCAATTAATTTATTTCATTCCATATGTTTAGAATACAGATTTTTGGCATGTGCACAAGTTTGTTATATGTACCATTAATATTGGACCTGTCTGTGCACTGCTGCCCACTAGCCTTATTCAACATGCCAGATAAATTGGTGGTGAGCTGAATAAAATATTTTCTTTTTCTTATTTGCCCTCCAAACATTTCAGCCTTCAATAATCACTCCACTCAACTGCATTCTCAGGTGTTATCTCTGGCATGGGCAATGAGATTTGTAAGTATGTGTCTTCTGCAGCCCACCCCATGGAGGGGTTAGTGAGGAGCTAGGCAACAAGATTGTGCAAACAATAATATCATGTAAGTGATCATGTTCTGGTACTGGAAGAGACAGCCTCAAGGCAAAGCAAAGAGGTGTTAGAGCTCAGTGCCATCATGACAGTGCAGTATAATGCAGTTACAGTGTCCTACCATGTGCATGCAGTACACTGTTTGGTTATGTGATAGATCCACCGCAAGACATGCCAGCTCTGGAGGATGTAATCTTCCTCCACAATCTAGGGGCAGAGAGTGCTTCAGCACCAGAACCGGAGCAGCCCACACTGACTTAGACACATATGTGACTTCACCACGCTACCCATATTGGACCTGGTATACAGCAAGGTCAGGATCCAGCGCTGGTCTTGCACCAGAGCAGGTCCTGAGGTGGACCATTCCCCATACCAGCAAGGAGCAGCAGATGTCCCAGTCAGGAGGATCTTTCAGCAGATCTTTCAGCATGCCTGGCGCTATTACACCTGCAGCTGGTGGATTGGCAAAGAGGAGATGGATGAGGAGAAAGAGGAGTAGGCAGAAGGCCCTATTTTCCAGCCTTGTATAGCACCTCTGCCAGAGGTCTTCGACTGGGAGAATGTCATGTAAGGACCCATTCCCTCCTCCAAGCAACTATCCTAATAGGCATGATCCCTGTGGTCTGTCTCCTTTCTTGAAGAGATTAGTCTCACAAATTCCATTGCCTGAGAGTGGTTGCATAGGCCTAAGGCCAATGACTTTGATGACCAAATTCCCCAAGGCATGGTAGTGACATTCATAATGGAGTAGTATGGTTTCATAGCCGAAGAAGGGACTGGTCATAGGTGCTACGACAACCAGTCCACCCTGCTGTGTGACCATCTGCCCAAAAGACTGCGCACACAATATATTGGGGAGGAGGTCACATTCATTAAGGTAAAGGGCAGTATGAGGTGGTTCATGGTAAGCATAAGTCAGTTCATCACCATGAATGATTTTGAAACTAGCAGCAGAAGGCCAGCCTGCGGAGGATTTTGCATCGGCTGGAGACCAGGGCTCTTTTGGTTAGCCAGCCAGCTGAAGACAAATCCACAGGGCCCATCAATCCTGAAGGGCCTGTCAGTGTTACCCAAGTTCCTCACATCTATCCTAGAGGGGGTGGTCATCCCCTAATTCTCCCACACTCCCCGCACCAACAACTCCCGCGGCGGAGGCGTTGGCCTACTCCTGGCCAACAGCTGCTCCTTCACCCCAATTACACCACCCCCCCGCCTCCCTCCCCTCCTTCGAGGCGCACTCCGTTGTATGTTCTCCCCCTGCAACCTCCAACTGGCTGTCGTCTATCGCCCTCCAGGATCCTCGTCCACCTTCTTCGACCACTTCACAACCTGGCTTCTCCACCTCCTCTCCTCCGACATCCCCACCATCGTCATGGGCGACTTCAACATCCCCATTGATAAACCCCACGCTGCTGCCTCAAGACTCCTCTCTCTAACCTCCTCTTTCGGCCTCTCCCAATGGTCCTCCTCAGCCACCCACAACAATGGTCACACACTAGACCTCGTCTTCACTCGCCTCTGTTTCCTCACCAACCTTACAAACTCAACCCCCCTCCTATCCGACCACAACCTGCTGACCGCCCTCTCACCACCACCCCGCCACGCTCCCTCCTCTCTGGAAACTCCCTCATCCCCAAAGAAACCTCAAGCTCATTAACTTCCACTCACTCACTGAGTCCCTCCTCCCTCTCTCTGATTTAGCCTCCTCTCATGACGCCGACGCTGCCGCCACCCTCTACAACACAGCTCTTGCCACAGCCCTTGACCAGGCCACCCCTCTCTCGTACAACAAAGCCCATGCACACAGACAACCCTGGCTCACCGCCAACACCAAAAAACTTCGACAGACGTCCAAGGTACCTTAATGGAGATGGAAGAAATCCAACTCCACAACGCATCTCGCCTTGTACAAACAGTCCCTCACCGACTTCAAGACTGACCAACGCAAAACAAGCTTTCTTCTCATCTCTCATTAGTTCCCTCTCCCACAATCCCAAGCAAATTGTCATAACCTTGAACACCCTACTCCATCCCCCCGCACCCTCTCCCTCTCCCCTCATCTCCACCGACGACTTAGCCAACTTCTTTAAACAGAAGATTGACAAAATCAGAGAAAGCTTCGATTCCCAATCCCCTTGGCCTTCCCTCTCTATCACCCAACCCCCCTCGACCAAAAGTAACTTCTTCTCCATAACTGAAGTGTGTGTCTCCTCCCTTCTAGCACGATCACACCTCACCACTTGTGCTCTCGACCCTCTCCCCTCCCATCTAATCCCTAAACTCACCACTGTCCTCATCCCCGCCCTAACCCATCTCTTCAACATATCACTTACTACCGCGTCTTCCCTTCATCCTTCAAACATGCCCTCATCACACCCATCCTCAAAAAACCCTACCTCAAATCCGCAACAGTCTCCAACTATTGTCCCATATCTCTCCTCCCCTTCGCCTCAAAATTGCTTGAGCAACATGTCTACTCCGAACTGTCCTCCCATCTCTCCTCATGCTCCCTCTTTGACCGCCTGCAACCTGGTTTCCAAGCCCACACTCCACCGAAAGAGCCCTAACCAAAATCACCAACGACCCACTGACTGCCAAGAGCAAGCGACACTACTCCATCCTTCTCCTCCTCGACCTCTCTGGTGCCTTCGACACAGTTAACAGTCCCTCCTGCTTCAAATCCTAGAATCCCTTGGCATCGCTGACCAAGCCCTCTCCTGGATCTCCTCGTACCTAACAGACCGGACCTTCAGCGTCACCCACTCCCACACCTCCTCCTCACCCTACCCCCTATCTGTTGGAGTTCCCCAAGGCTCAGTCCTGGAACCCTTACTCTTCTCCATCTACACCCTCGACCTAGGCCAACTCATCGATTCCCACAGCCTCCAATACCACCTCTATGCCGACGACACCCAGCTCTACCTCTCCAACCCTGACATGACCTCCCTGCTATCCAAAATCCCACACTGCCTGTTCGCCATCTCACCTTTCTTCTCCACTCTTTCTCAAAATCAACCTGGATAAAACCGAGTTCATTGTCTTCCCCCCAAGTCGCTCTTCCCCTCTACCCGACCTAAACATCACTGTCAACGGCTGCACGCTCTCACCCGTCCCCACGCCAAGTTCCTCGATGTAATCCTCGACTCTGCCCTCTCCTTCAAGCCACACATCCAGGCCCTTTGCCACCTCCTGTCACCTCCAGCTTAAAAACATGTCACGGATCCGCTCCTTTCTTGACCATGACACTACCAAAACGCTTGTGCACATACTCATTATCTCTCGTCTCGACTACTGCAACCTTCTGTTCACCACCCTTCCCGTTTCCTCCCTTGCAGCCCTCCGAACCATCCTCAACTCCACTGCCCAACTCATCCACCTGTTGCCCCGTTACTCCCCCATCTCCCCCCTCTGCCAAGCCCTCCACTGGCTCCCTATTTCCCTAGAGATCTCAATTCAAAACCCTAACCCTGACATACAAGGCCATCCACAACCTGTCCCCTCCATACATCTCTGACATGGTCTCCCGATACCACCCCTCACGCAATCTGCGCTCCTCTTAAGAACTCCTTCTCTTCTTCCCCTGCATCTCCACCTCCCACAACCGCATACAAGACTTCTCTCGTGCATCCACCATACTCTGGAACTCTCTTCCACACCACATCAGACACTCCCTACCCTAGGAACCTTCAAGAAAAACCTGAAGACCCACCTCTTCCTTCAAGCCTATAACCCACACTGAGACCTAATCCGCTGCACCATCTCACCTCTCCCCCTCCTACTTTCTCCCACCCATCTCCTATAGACTGTGAGCCCTCGTGCACAGGATCTCTGCCCTATTGTACCTGTATGATTTATTCGTCGTTATCTATGTTCTCGTCCTTGTTCTGCCCTTACACATGTAAAGCGCCATGGAACCAATGGCGCTATATAAGTAAATAATAATAATGCTTCCAACTTTTTCTCCAGTGGTAGACATGATGGAGTGTTCTGTGGGCAGGTGGTGGCAGAGAATGCCCAGGGAGGAGTAGCCCCTGTGACCCCCGAGACATTCCGGATGCAGAGTGACATGTGGAACTACAATCTTCATCATGCGAAGCGTTCAAAAAACTGCTCAAGTCTTTCTACTCTGAATAAAGAAGACTGACCTAAAAAAGGCATGTTGTTGAGTCTCTGACCCATCCTTTAGTTGGCATGTTGTCAGGAGAATGATGTGGTTGTTGAATCCTGGGAAGAGCAAGGCCTGGTTTTTTCATGTTATTTTTCCTCTTCCCGTTTAGCTCTGGTTGCGCTTTCCCCTGCTGGATTAGTGGGACTGCAGCCTTCGGGCTACACCTTGAATGGCCTGTGCCTTTAGTCGACTTTGTCCCATTGTAATGGAGTCTGTTGATCCCTGTTGGCTTTCCTTACACATACTGTGTATATTGATATATGTGTCTTTGAGACTTTATATAGTCTGTGCTAAGTGTCTATGTTAAATTGATTACTGTTTGGGTCTGATAGATGTTACAAATTACATCATGTATTATCATGAGCATTTTTCAAAAGTTACTGCAGTAAAGTCTGAGGAATGAAAATGCAAGACACTACACACACTACTGTAGAAAAGGGCTGGCCAAGTGCATTCCTCAAGGGCTGCAAACAGTACATCTTTTCAGGATTGACTTAGCATTGCACAAGCTGATGGAATAATCATCTCTGCATGTGATGAAATTAGCACCCGTGCAATGCTAAGGAAATCCTGACACCTTGCACTGTTTTCAGACCTTGAGGACAGTAGTTGGTCACCACTTCCCTCGAAGGCTATGTGGAGGTAGCCAAGAGGCAAAAGGAATCTTTGAACCCTTTCATCACAACTACCGCTCTCGCTGGACCCTCTTAGGCCCTGTGCCCACAGTGCCCATAGTGCATTTTTTTATGCTTTTTGACGCAGATTTTGAGACTCTGCATCAAAATCTGCATGTCTATCCTGAGGCCAAAGTCTATGAAAGGTTAGGAGTGCTGTGCTCAAGTTGCCTTTTTTCCTTGCACATATGGTTCAGATTTCTTTTTTTCTGCCCCAAAATCTGCACCAAATATGCAAAGGAGAAAAACAAGTTGGTACAGCACTTCTGAACTTTCCTAGACTTTGCTGGCTTCAGGATAGACATGCAGATCAAACAACATACAGGGCCTTACAACAATATGGTGGGGTTCACAGAATACATCCCCATATACTGTGAGAGCAGGCATTGGGGAGAGTGTGACAAGCAGTGCCAATATTTCTGTGGTTCAGATTCGAGATGTCACACAGGGGCTATCCCGCAAGTTTGAACTGCACTACACTCCCTGATATCACTGCTCCTCATAATGCGCTGTCTCACAATACTGGTGAGATATACCTGCTATGCCTCGCGAGATATAGCAGCTCTTACGAGACAGCTTCTGTTACGAGCTCTGACGCCACTAGGTTATCTCAGGTCGCAGAGCAGGATTCCCTGCTGCATGATACATGCTGTGCAAACAAAGAGGACAAAGAGAGGAGGCATGCATTTAAAGTGCTTTTATGTAATGATAACAGATTACAATTTCATAGGTTTAAGACAGGAAGGTGGACACAAGAAATTCATGTGGAACCTACACTATTGCATACATCAATACATACCCGCAATGGGTTCCAAATTATTACACATAGTGGGTTACACTGTACAGAGGGACATATATCATGTGTACATAAACAGGCCCCACCCACCAGATGAATAGCCAAATATCAAGACCTAAAGTGTATGTGCAAACATAACAGCATTAAATCAATGGGTAGCCCTGGAAATCTCAATAATCAATGTCCCACTAACAATCACCAATGCTGAGATATCATCCCAGCATGGAAAGAACCCATATGTGGATAGAAACTAGGCAGGACAGCACATATAAGGACTTCCTAACCTATTACAAAAAAGGCCATTTCGGATATAAAGAGGCATGGATGAGGGCCCATCACACCTCCCCCTGATGAAGCTTAACATCTGAGAAGAAGAAACATACGTTGGGGTCAGTAAGCGGGGGATCCCTCCACCATATGTCAGCTTGCACTATTTTTTGGAATAGGTTAGGAAGTTCTTATATGTACTGTCCTGCCTAATTTCTATCCACATGTGGGTTCTTTCTATACTGGATGATATCTCAGCATTGGTGATTGTAGTGGGACATTGATTAATAACTTTTTCAATGCTCTTACTGAGAGAAGGATGCTGTTGGTCAAAATCTTACGATGCATGATCCCATCTATCCTTCCTTCAATATGGTGCAGTTATCCTGTCCGCTTTGCAGAATAGCACCCAAAAGTATGACGTTTCAATCCTCATGCTTCACAGTTGGAATGGTGTTATTGAAAGAGAATGTTAACATCAAGGTTCAGAGCTGTATTTAAACACTTTCCAATGCAGCCAATGTTCAAACTTGAGTTTTCATTTTTGTCTCCTCTTCAATTAAGGCCATAACTTTTTTTATTCTTTTGCCAACATAGCCAAATTAAGGCTTGGCTTGTTTGTCGTGAGACAAATTGTAATTTTGAATGACAATATTCATTTTACCTTATAATGCATTGGAAGACTGGTAAAATAATAATTCATTCTTTGGGTTTTGTTTTACCCCTTAATGACTCACAGAGTGCTATATACATCATGGGTTGTTTCCCTGACTTTGATGCAGGTTAGCACACCGAGCCCACATCTTTCCCTGTACATGATGCTGATCTGATCAGTTAACAAGTGCCTCTAACAGGCGCATGTGGATCAGAGATCTGCTCATGGCTGTAAACCAGTTAAATCCCACTGAAAATCCTCCTTGACAGCTGGATTTAACATGCGTGAGCAGTGGGGAGCATCATTCCCCACTTCCATTGGCAGCCCTGTGATGTGATCGCGGGCAGTGATGGTTTGTTATGATAGCCAGGGGTCAGCTGAAAACCCCCTGTGTCTGTCATGATGATCCGCCTGTGAACGCTGGCTGTGACCCGGCATTCATAAGAGATGATGATCTCTGCTCTTGCCATGATGGTCTCTCTTACCTGGGAGACTTGTGACTGATTTCGGACCTCTGTCTCATTCCTTTACTGAGACTCCATTTTAAATGTGTTTCTTTCCTTTGGCAGTTCAAGAGTTAATGTCAGTCTCTGCTGCTAGCAAGCTAGCTAGTTCTTGTCCAGGTGTGGCCATGTTGTGATTACTCTCATCACCTTTATATGGTCACATGGTTCCAGCAAGCTTTGTTGGAGATTGAACTTCATTCCTGGCCAGGCTACCTGAGGTGAAGGTGCTACCTGGAAATCTGATTTCTGACAAACCATCTGCTGCCAAGGAGTTGTAGTAGCAGGCGTGAAGTTGCTTTCATCTCCCCTGTCTGTCTTTCCTTCTTCTATTGTTGTCTTTATTGCAGTGGTTGGGACTAGCGCTCCTGCCAGCCATTTCCTATTGAGAGCTAACCAGTGAGGGCCTAGGTATCCTGTTTGGCAACGAGTTGAAAAAACCCATGTAGGGACTGTAAGGAGATCAGGGCATAGCCACAGGTGAGTGCAGGAGGTCACATATCACACGTTCCCTATGAGCATGGCCCTCTGCTCTATTTGTCCCCCCTGGTGTCTCCCCGTCAGTTGTTTTGTGTTGTGTGCCTGACATCGTTGGTCCGTGCGTCACTGTCATGAATGGTAGCTGGACATCCCCCTTAGTCCAAGCATGACAGTTCTACAGAGAGGGCTCATGCACTGTTCTGTGTAGCAGAAGAGATTGGATGGTTGCAGTTTCAAGTCCCCTAAGGGGACTAGTGAAAGCAGTAATATATGTTAAAAAAAAGTTTTCAAATAGATGAAAAGATACAAAAGTTCAAATCACCCCATTGAAAATAAAATGAGTCTAAAAAACACATATTTGGTATTACTGCATTCAGAAAGGTCTGATCCATCAAAATATAAAATTAACTAAGCCGACTAGTAAACAACATAGCAAAAAAAAATCAAAACGTCAGTACTGCAGTTTTTCGGCCCAAGAGTATTTACTAAAAGTAATAACAGGTGATTAAAACATTAAATATACCTAGCAATCATATCAATTAAAATATCAGGTCGAGACACAAAAGAAACCTCACAGAGCTCTAGATCCCAAAAATGTTAAATGTTACGGCCAGCGAAAGGCATATATTACAAACAGAGTCATTACAAACAGAGTGATCTATTTCAAGTGTTTATTTCTGTAAATGTTGATGATTATGGCTTACAGCCAATGAAAAGCCAAAGGTCATTATCTCAGAAAATTTAAGTAGGGAGGATGAAGGGTTAAAAACCGCACTGCCGTATGCCACAAAACACCAAAGGGTGAGTATATTATTAATTTATTAGGCTGGTTTCACATCACGTTTTCCCCCAATCCGTTGTAAATTGGATTGGATCGGATGCTCAAAATCGGATGCAACCGGTCCGATTTTTTATCGGATCCCATTTAAATGGGGGAGGGCTGTGGGAGGTCTTGGAGTTTGAGCATGTGCAATACAGAAATCGGATCCGATATCGGATCCTATTTTCCATCCGTTCCATCCCCATAGACTGCCATATTATTATAATTGGATCGCATCGGATCAGATGCGATCCGATTTTTGCAGCAGAGTCCAAAATCGCAACAGTCTACAAATTGGGCTGCTGCAGAAAATCGGACAGGATCGGATGTAAATCGGATGCCATTAAGGGCAAATCCGAACCGATCTGTGACCATAGGATTACATGGGGCCAAAATCGGATCCGATGTTGACCGATTTTCAACAGACAGCGTCGGATTGCAGAAAAACGCGATGTGAAAGCAGCCTTAGTCAACGTGTTTCCCTGAAATGCCCTCAAACATGGTAATATGAGGAAGGAGCCAGGGAGCCCCGAAACGTGTTGACTAATAAATCAATGTTATATTCACCCTTTGCTGTCTAGTGGAATACGACAGCGTGGTTTTTAGCCCTTCATCCTCCCTACTCTATATGCACACGCTGGGGACTGCAGTAGCCGTGATATGCCTTTATAGTTGTTGTGACTCTCATAACCACACAAGGTGACGCCTCTGATACCTATTCAGGTAATATTTTATCTCTCAGACCCTTCATCCTCCCTACTTTGATTTTCTGAGATAATGATCTTTGGGTTTTCATTGGCTGTAAGCCATAATCATCAACATTTACAGAAAAAACACTTGAAATAGATCACTCTGTGTGTAATGATTCTATTTAAAGCGAACCTGTCACCCCCCCTGGACATCAAAAGCTATAATAGCCACCTTCTGCGCGCGCAGCCCGACGACTTCCTGGACACCCGGCGCACAGCGCATGCGCGGCTCCATAGACGAGAACGGAGGCGCGTGTTCATGAGGGGAGGCAGCAGCAGGCGAGCACCATGACTGACAAGAGGAGGCGGGTCGGAGGAGCGCGAAACCCCCCTCCCGGTCTTAGGTCTTCTTAAGAGTAAGCCTTTATATAAGTTCATATTTAATAGTATAAAGGGCATCAAAAGCTTATAGCCACCTTCCCTGAATGCAGCCTTAGTGCTGCAGAAGGTGGCTATTATAGCTTTTGATGTCCAGGGGGGTGACAGGTTCGCTTTAATATACGTATTTCACTTTATGTATTGAATTACTGAAATAAATTAACTTATTGACGATAAATCTAATTCATTGAGATGTACCTGTACATATTTGGTAACCACATCATTGTACTGACCCAGAGAATCACACTGCCATGTTAGTGTTATAGTAAAATCAACACTGTAATTAAAAAAAATTAAAAAAACTATTGCAAATTTTCACTTTTTTTTATTTTTGCCACATTTGGAATTTTTTTCCCTCTCACCATTACATCATATGATGAAATGAATGGTGTCATTCAAAAGCACAACTCATTCCGCAAGCCCTCGCACAGCTATATCAATGGAAAAATAAAATTAAATTGAATAAGGGAAGGAAAAATGAAAGCGTGAAAAAAAGAATATCACCCAATCCTTAAGGGGGTTTAAATATTGTTTATTCTTTTGTAAAAGTGAGGTGGTATCATGATTACCACATCACTATGACTACGGCAAGAGAAAAGTTGCCCAACTCTTTTATTTTAGTGCTGAAAAAAATGGAAAATGTATAAAAAAAAAATAACCGTTTTATGTGCAGGTGATTGACATGTGCAGCTTGACATCACAATTTGTTTTTTTTTATTCCTCCCCAGTGGGCTTGTCTTTCTGCTGTAAGCCCTCCCATCCAGACTCACACAAGGGAGGGGGGTGGGTTCGGCTTACAGCTGGAAGACAAGCCCATAGGGGGGGCATCAATCACCTGCTGCATTGCGCTAAATGCTGGTGGTTGGTTCACTTTAAGTCACCATTTTCGGAGACCCATATCTTATTTTTCAGTTGAATGAGCTATGTTGAAGCATTTATTTTAGGGATACTTTGTAGTTTTTACTGAGTACAATTTTGGGCTAGATATATTTTTATAGCTTCTTCTGAAAAACTGCAATTCTGGCGTTTTGATAGTTTTTTCCTCTTTACAAAATAGGATAAATAATTTAATATTTTGATTGATCGTACTTTTATGCAGCTCCGCCAAACATGATTATTTTTTGCTTCTTTAATATCTTTATTTTTAATGGAAGAAGAGGTGGCTGGTACACATTTTTTTATGGTTTATCTATTTATTTACTTTTTATTTTTTTATTAGTCCCCTTAGGGGATTTGAAACTGCGATCGTCTGATATATACTATTTTTTTTAGCCCAGATAAGCCTTTTCAGCAATAAACTGTATTTGGTTAAATTCAGAAAAAAAATGTAAAAAAATCAAGTTTTATAATATATGTAAGTTTTTTCGTCCTGTATAAATAACTTTAGGATGGGAATAGACCAAATATCCACATTTATCTTTATTTTTTGTTTTATTGTATAGAATAAAAAGAACAAGAAAAGAAACTGAAAATGAATTGTGTGTTTTACCTTGAAAGAGACGTTAATTACAGGTTATCAGAGATAGAATTTTTACCATTTAATTCTGCTCCATTGCTCTAATTCAATCTTATATGGTTACATAAACATTTGTCCTCGGCGGAGTAGTCACGGATAGGAAAATGATCACAAATGACCTCAGCACAAAATCCCAAGGTCATCGTACTACAACTTAGACACATGTCTCTGAAATAATTGAACACTTGATATGCTTATACACTTACCAGACATACGCAAGTTTATAGTCTATGCATATGAACCATTTTAGACATATCTTGTAAATGCTGAATTGAGGAAATGTGGATCTTTTATTAGGCAGCAGATGAACAAAGCCCAGAATTTTCCATGAGGAAACTAAACTGTTATTAATACAGAAATAAAAAAAAGGGCTAGTTGCAGCCGAATTGTAGAGCTTTCAACTTTAGCAAAAGATTAATGGTGGACAACTGACCATAGGTTTATTGATGTGAACACTGTAATAGTCCTATAGATTAAATGTAAATATATAGTAGAGATCTATGGGCATTTTATAGCACAAAATATCAAATTAATTTATTGGGTTGTAAGGGTGTGCTTGTGGTGCCCCACTGGTCAGTGCGCCACAGTAGGTGTACTGCACCCAAGACAGCGCGTGCGGTATCCCGGTCTTTGGAGAGCATGATGTCAAACTGAGGCTCTCATCCCAGCATTCCTACACCTAGGACGAGGGGACCAATTGTCCAACCCCTTACTAGGGTAATCGGTCCCGGTGGGAGGAGTTTCTGGAGTAGTGAAAAAGCGGGAACAAACAGTTAGAGGGGGAGAGTGTGAAGCAAGTCCTAGAGGGAAGTTGCAGCAAGGGCGCCAGAAAAGGAGCGTCAACCCAGACAGAAGGGGGATTGCATGGTCTGGGGGAATCCCAGTCCCAAACCGGGGAACCAGCTCCGAGACACGTACAGGCGAGTCCAACCCTGAGCCGCTAACACCGGTGGGTTGCAGGTCTGTTAAGCTGCCCCCGACCTTGTCCACAAAGCACAGCCCCACCAGGAGCTCCAAACCGGGTTGAGCCCCTTAGAGAAGGGTATCCTCATTACACCCAACGGGACTGGTAGGAAGTGGGTTCGTGCAGGGCAGCTCACGGAAAGTAAGGAAAACGCAAGGAAGCACACAGAGGGACTCAAAGAAAGTGGAAGTAACATCTATGAGAGCCTCAGAGAGACATTGCACTCTTCGGTGACGACCCGGCCAGCTCCCGATCCTGTTTAACTGTGTACCTGACTTGCCATGAAAAGTTATCAGTAAACATCAGTACAGAGTTATCCAGTCTCCTGTATTTCATTCCTATAACTACTGTGACAACAAGTGTTCCAGATCCTGCCCTGTGGATCCCGCTCCTCCTGCAGGGAGATACAACATCTGGCTGCCTACCCAACGTCCCCAGAGGTCTACCTGCAGCACAGGTGCCATCACCAGGTACCGCAGGTGGCGTCATGAGACTTTGTTGATTATATTTTTATCCCTCAAAACAAATCCCCTTTTTAAGCGACCACCAAGGCCATGGCCACGGGCCTTGGGGTGGGTCAGCCTCATGATAAGGGAACGCAGCATATTTGATGCAGTGTATTGCCGTTGCATGCAAAATGCTGTGTTGTACAGTAGCAGCATAGTGGATGGGATTTGTAATAATCCCATGCCCGTTATGCTTCACCTGATCACAGACTGTTTTCAGCTGCGGTGAAGATTTATTGACTTATGCATCTCTGCAGCATGTTCATTTCATGCTGCGGAGTCGGAATTGGTCCCCATCGAGAGAAGCCGCCCTGCACCCACTGCAGATCGTGAGTACATGGTGGCTGCAGTCTCCCTGTGTGCACCCGTGGCTACCCTGAGGTCCAAGATGTAGCACCTCCGGATTGTGAGAACACAGCCTAGGGGCTTCCACGTTGGAGGCAATCTCTGACTGACCCTGATTGTTGATGTAAGCAATATAGGGTCTCATCTAAAAGTTAACATATTTGATATTGTTTTATACTTTAGAAATGATTTAAAAAGTTGCCTTAGTGTAAACATCTGCAGTCACTCTATGTGATTACCAGATTTGTGAATCCTCACAGTGCGCGCACTCTACACTGTCAGGAATCTCTAATGCCAGTGTCGAGACTGAAAGTTTGCGATTTGCATAGAAGTGGTTACATACTGAGTAGATGTTCATGGCCTCACTTATGCTGGCAATTGGGCACTGACATTTTATGAACTGTAGATCAAAGCAGTCTGCAGTCTGACATGATGAAGACACAGTTGTATCTTGTGGTAAAACAGTGAACCCTAGGTCCCTTGTCTCACCACTTTGTTCAAGCTGCAGACTGCTGTAGGTTTATGGCTTACAAGACGTCGGTGTCCAGGTGCCAGCTGCACAATGATATCACTGCTATTCAATGCCTGTGCCAGAATCCTTCTTGTGCAGAGGAGAAGGAGAAATTGGCACTCAGATTAGGAGAGTATAAAATATATTTTTTATGGGGGTGATACAAAGAAAGCAGAATTAATTTTGGAGGGGGCATCATTACTTTTTAAGAAATAAAATATTCTGCAGGTAGCACTCAAGAGTAATTATTATTAATGTGTGGCACCCCAGGGGTTAATGTGCCACAGTAACATCCAAGGGTTAACTCCCCACACAACACTGGACACTGCACTAGCACCTCTAGGCCAGAAGGGGGAGCTAAAGCAGCTCCCCTATATATTCTGGTGTCAAGAGGAAGTAGTTAGTTCAATACCTGGGAGGACTGAGGAGAAAAGGCTGTGGTGTAAAGGGGCTGCCTTAGGCCTCTCCACAGCCTGCTACTCACTTCCAGGCCTAGACAGGGTCTGAGGGAAGGAGTAAGAGAAACAAGAGAACACACCTGGGAGACTGAGTTACCTCATAACTCACCCCGGAGGAGCGCATAGACCGGATACCGGATCCAAAACTGTGAAAGACACTCACAGCACAGTGAAACCGGGATAGTGGAGGTTATAGATCTACACTGTACCTCAGCAAAGCAACACGGCGAGGTCAAAAGCACATGGAAAGACTCAAGTTGCCTAGCAAAGGGGGTACCTGTGAGGAGAGACAGGCCAGCAGCCTAGCTAAAGCGGTATCAGGGCCACACACACACTGCAGCAGTGGGAAACTGAGGACCCGGACAGGGTGGGAGCAACCTGGCACCGATAGAGACTCTGTGGACAGTACTCTGCTACCAACATCTGCAGTAAATCCTTGGAAAAACTTCAAAACCGTGAGTCTGTGATCCTTGTGCTTCAGCCCTGCATTCCCTGACAAATTGCCATCACCTCTACTACTACCCCTATCCTGCAACATTCATAGCACCATCCATAGACTATTACTATCACTGCCCCGGGGAACCAGGCTCTACCCGCGGAGAGCCGCTACATCTCCAGCTGCCAAACATCATCCCCGGAGGTTCTGCAGCAGCGGTGGTTACCCTGATCACAACCCGTGGGTAGCATCATGACAAACTCCCCTGTAAATATCCCCCCCATTACTTGTGGAACCCGGGACATGGTCCGGACCAAGACCGCCGTGATATCCCCAGCAGTACCCCGGTCCGGTACGGAGTACCCCTTCCCAGTGGGCTCAACAACTTGGCGTCTGTGAACAGGATCTACCGAGACCGGTAAAATGGGCAGTGTGTGCCGTGATTTGTGATTTGTTTGAATCTGCCGCCATTGCAGAGCGCGCGGCAAACTGAATTTGAACTGCGCCACATGAACTGTAATTTTGAAATTTCGCCATTGCAAAGCGCGCAATGTGCGGGAAGAAAGGGGGCGTGTTATTGTGGGCGGTACCCTGCAGAGGCGCGAAGCCGGCCTCCTCCCTGGTGCTGCCGACATCCGGCAGAGAAGAGAATCCCTGGTGCACCGCGGAACCTTCAAGAGACATCCGGACGGAAGCGGAAGACAGGAGGGTCAACCTTAACTAAGGGGGCACAGGATGTTGCAACCGGAAGAACCAGCCGAGCAGCGGCGGAGCTGCAGCAACGGATAACGGAGGAGGATCCGGCGGTGCCGCGGCGCAAGGAGCAGCACCTATCATGCCGTTCCTGATGCCATACACTCTGGGGAAATGTGGCTGCCCCAATACTCCGGTGAGTCTAACACCCTTAATGACTTTATTACTAAGATACAAGCGTACTATGTGATGTACCCTCTCACTGAAGCCCAGCGTGTAGGAATGATTATTGGACAATTAACTGACAATGCACGGCGGGAAGTAGCGTCCTGGCCGTACACAGATAAGGACACTGTAGAGCATCTTGTAGCTGGGATAAAAGCAGCATTTGAATCTAGTGCTGACACCTGGGCTAAAATGAGGTTCTTTGGATGCCAACAAAAGCCTAAGGAGAGTGCCAGAGACTATGCCTTGAACTTGCAGGAAGCACTCAAAGCACTTAAACTAGCAGAACCTTCCTTAGCCCCAGGAGCTGACAAAATGCTAATTGACCAGTTTATAGAGGGCCTCTTATCCCCTTCTCACAGAGGACAGCTGAGTATGATGATTATCCAGAATCCTGAAATGACATTTGCTGAGTTGAAAGATAGAGCCATCCGTCTGCAGCAGGTAGAGGCACCCAGGGATCTGAACTTCACCCAAGGCCCCACAGCAGCACCCCAGCAGCCAGGAGTATCAGTGGCGTCTGCCATGTCAGAGACTGCTGCTGAACACAGAGAGCCTATCTCTAATGAGGCCCTCAATCAAAAGCTAGATGCCCTGACAGATACTGTTATTTCCATGGCTAAAGTCATCAAGGAGCTGCGAGGATCCAAGCCTGCACCCAAGATCGAGATCAGCCGGATGGACAGCCCATTTGCCGTTGTTGTCAGAAACCAGGTCACTTTGCCCAAGAGTGTGCTTTAAACGAGGATTCCCTGGGCAGGCGGGCCGCTTCTCAGGAGTAAACTCTCAAGGGCCTTCAGCCTGTAATGACAGATTTGTGGGAGGACGTCTGGTCATACCTATCGTGTTGGATGGCATTCCCTTTAATGTCTTGACATTAACAGTGGTCCAACTGATATTGTAGTGAACTTATGGGCTAGTAATGGTGAACTAATACAGCAAGTTGGGTTCAGAGAAATGACCATTCAGATTGGGAAGGTAGAATTGCAGAACCAGGGTATTATAATTGTAGATGTTGACTGGCGAGAACGTGAACCAGTAATGTTACTAGGAATTGAAAAGTGTTTTTCCGAGGTAATTACTGTCTTACAGCAAATCGCCAGAGACTGCCAGAACCGGACAGCAGAGGCTTCTGCACAAAGAAATAAAAGCCCTGATGATGAAGCAACAGGTAGACATATAAGGAGGTGAAATCGGCAGTGTACGAGTAAGTGATCCAATACCCATTGTAATACCTCCCACAACTGAAATGTTGGTTAGGTGTAGAGCCGCAATAGGCATTAAAGGGTGAGACTATCAAGCCCTGGTACTCAGATAGTAGACCCACTATACTAACAGCCAGAGGGGTAGTTGAAGTACACTGGGGAAGAGTGCCATTACGCCTTCTAAATTGCGGGGAAGATGAGGTCGCATTACCGAAGTGATGAAGTATTCTATACCGTTCTAGGAGATTTCCCCAAAACATGGCCAAATTACTACGGAGCAGTTGTAGTTCCAATGATTGCTTTCCCTCCAATGGTTGGATCAACACCAGAACCCGTATCACAAGAAGTTCCAAGACTTGAAGAACTGGAAGTCGAGCCTGAAGAGGAAGAACCGATTCCTGGTCCCAGTGAGCTTGCCAGTCCTACTGTCAGATCTCCATCCTCAATAGTACCAGACACTCCAAGTAGGTACATGTTCACCCACACCATCAGGCTAAGTACACCTAGTACACCAGCATTACGCAGATCAGAGCGTAGTACCCAGGGTCAGATACCGGGTTAGAAAGTGTCTGATTAACTCGGTTATTGAGGAGAAACTCCAGTTGGTGCTATTGGTTTGAAGCAAAACATAGCCTGTTTGTTTCTTTTTTTGTATTTCTGTTTTTTGTGCTTAGTAATAAGTTATCTACACAGTCAGTCTCCCAGTTACTAAACTCTCTCCTTTCCAATCAATCCTGAATACAGCAGCCAGGATCATGTTCCTCTCCAACCGCTTCACTGATGCCTCTAACCTGTGCCAGTCATTGCATTGGTTGCCCATCCGCTACAGAGTACAATATAAAATTATCACTCACCCACAAAGCCCTCCACAGTTCTGCACCGCCCTACACCTCCTCCTTCATCTCTGTCTATTGCCCTACACGAGCCCTCTGTTTGACTAATGACCAAATAATGACATCCCCAATAATCCAAACGTCCCGCTTCCGTCTCCAATTCTCTTAAACGTACTACCAAGAACCAATTGATTAATTCCCAATACCCACAGTTTTAAGTGGGCCCTAAAATCACATTTCTTTAATCTAGCCTATCACCTCTCCTACTTAACTATCCCCATTCTACCCTTAAAAAATTGTCTTCCAAATCTGGTCCCTTGCATCATCTGGTTGCTCAGTCTTTATGCACTTAATAGCACTTTATCTGTACTTTTACAGATCCTGGCTTGTGATCGGCTCATGCAGCATTATGTGAATCCCCTATTTATGATATTAATGGCTGGACCATATATGATGTCACTCTTTACCATTTACCTTTTGTACCTCCCCTATTTCCTTATAGATTGAGGCTTGTTTCCTCACTCCTCCTGGTATCTGGTGAATTGTGTTACTCTGTAATGTCTGATATTATCTGTGTATGTCCCTTCTGATTTGTAAAGTGCTGCAGAATATGTTGGCGCTATATAAATAAAATTATAATTATTATATTCGTGGGAGCTGATGTCCGGTTAGGGCGCTGACTTCGGCTATGCCGCCAATCGTCCACATCGGAAGTAAACGCAGACCTTCGACAAAACACCAAAGTTTTAAAAATAAAGTAAAAAAATGCTAAACAAGCTAAATGAAGCATGGATCACTATAGACATTATACAGTAGAGAAATAAAAGATATACGGTACTCTGTCCATGTGAAGGCGCTCTGCATGAATCTACTTATGACCATCGTTAACTGTGTGGTTGCTATATCTGGGGAAAATCATGAATGTAAAAACACTACTTTGCAGAAAAAAGGAGGAATTACCCTATAATTGTAAGGCAATTTGCAACGTGTGCCTTACAGGGGCATCCTAACACAGCTAATGAGGGAATAGTGGCAGTTCATACTGTATAAATTGCTGGATCCAAAAGTATAATGGGCAAATGTAGGACAGCATTTTAGCATATATTTGTCCAATAAATCTAATGTATAATAACTGCTGGTACAAGCAGATATGGAGGCTCTTTGTCTCCTAACATGGCAATAGAAGACTTGAATTTCAGACTTTCTTACATATCCGTACGTGCCATATTAGCAAAGTCTTTCTTTATTTCTAAATGAAGTAACAGAATGATGCTGAACTTGTCTTTTCCCACCTATTTGCATCCTGGAGCCAATTTCCTCAGAAAAAGTCATGAGACAGATAAAAGATGAAGAATATATAACAAAGTCAGTTATTCTGGGAAATGCATGCATAATATAGTGGCAACCTGAATATACTATGGAATCATGTTAATTCTTAGTGATGTACAGCGCCTTTTGTTCATTTCACTGATGAAAGTTTGCTGAAATAATTCATAGCTCACTCAAGGTAAGGAAAAATAATATGATCTGCACAACTTAGAGAAACGTATTGTAAAAGGAAATCAATTAGTGCAAATCAGTCACCGTATGAATCTAAAAGAAGATCTGTCTATACACAGTGATTTGCTAATCACAGCAGGGGGTGCAATGGACAAGCTGACCTCTAGCTTCTCTAGTCTGGCAATGATAATCTCCTGAAGCTAAAACAAAGACTGCAGGTAAACAACAGCACACATTGTGTTAACCCCTACAGAATGCTGTCTTCAGATTATGTAGCAAAAATCAGCTGATTTATTCCATTTAAAGGGAACCATCAGGTTATCAAGGTAGAAAGTAATATCAGCGCCATACAGGCGCTAGGATGGTGAATTGAATCATACCTGCATTCTTTTGATTAGATATTTGACAAGTGTGCAGATAGATATAGATTCTTGCGCCACCATTACCACTGCTGGCAAGGCGTGGATACTGCTATAAGAATGATGATGTCATTAAAATGGCACTGGAGTCAGCGCATGCATGGGAGGTGATCTCTGATGCCATATTACACTGTGGAGACAACTATGAGCATCAGGAGTGAGTGTGCAGATTACAAAAAAAATCAATTTGTGCATGGCCCGATGCCGCTCAAGTTCATCTGCGTGTGTCCTCAGTAAAATGGCGCCGAAGAACGCGCTACAGGTATGCACTGGCTCTGTCATTTTAGTGACATCACCATTTCTATAGCAGTACCCACGCGTCACCAGGAGAGGCAATGGCAGCTCAGAGTGAGATTTAAATAAAGAAAGGAAGGGGCACAAAAGGAGGATGCAAGAAGAGGAATCTATACCGAGGACCGGACCCACAAAGTCCCACCCCAGCTGGACGCATCAATCACCGATGCACATATTTCCTCAACTTTAACTAAAGTTATTTCTGCAAGCAAAAATCTAATCAAAATAATGCAGGATTGATTCAATTCACCATCCTAGCCCCTGTATGGCGCAGCTTCTACTTTATACCTTAAAAACCTGATTGTTGGTTTCCTTTAAGATAAACACAAAGTGCCAACAAGTAAGTCAATTCTGGAATTGTCTATTTTTGTAAACTTCTCCTAGATATACAATTTTATGCATATGCTGCTACCTTATTGCTTTATAGTTTGAGTACTTTGACTTGTATTGGTTGCTGCCAGGACAAGACACTGGGGTGTGTAGAGCTGTCCTTCTAGAAGAGGTAACCACAGAAACTCATGAAGTCAGGGTTGCATCATACATCTTAAACTTAAATGGGTTGTTCACTACTGGACAACCACAGTTTAATCACTTCAGGACTCTACATACAATAGATACAATTTTACTCATCTCCTGGATGGTTTGTTTGTCAGAGTGTGTTCCCGGAGGGTGACGTACCTGACTTGCAAAGACATTTGTGTGAACAACATCAGTATTAGCTGAGATTTGTCCAATCATTGGTATCTGTAGCAGCAATAGCACCAGAATTGAAACCCACTGAGCTAGAAGTAAATGCAGACTTTATGATAGAAGGATGTAGTTTAAGGAAAGATGATTAGACAGCTGATTTAAATGGGTGATAAGGCAAACCCCTCTAAAGCCCCTTGGGTGATGGTGTCCGATTATGAAGCTTGAGTAGTGATGAGATGACCAAACTGAAGGCCAGCAACAGCAGTATGCCAGATGCACTTGGCACAAGTTGTCATGCTTATGCACACCCTTGAAGGACCAGGGTACTCTTCATCTGCTTCCACTAGAGGAGGACTTTCGCAAAGCCTTCTCAGGTGCAATAGTGGGGTGACTGGAAATTCTGGCCACTGTTGGGTCAAATACAACAGTAAAGGTACGGCAGTGGAGAACCTAACAAGGAAGGTTAGGGAGCAAAAGTCAGGGACATTAGAACCAAAGACACAGTTAACAAAAGCCAGAGATTATCACAGATACACACTAAAGACCTACTAACCGTACCACTGAAGCAGAACTGAATAATCAGTGGTAAAGTGGATATGGCGGGTTTAAACATCCCTCTCATGAATCACCTGATACCACAAAAGTATCTCCAGACAATGAAAAAATGTGTCAATTCGGAAAATACAATTTTTGGGGATAAAGGTCAAAATGTATGGTGCAAAGCCCAGGCAAGCCTTAGGCTACGTTCACACAGCTCGTAATTTTCACACTTTCTTGCGCTCGCTTTTCCAACAAAAGCGCGTTTGCCGGCAAAGTGAATGGAAATTTACTTTTGCCGTGCAGACGCTATGTAAATTTACACAGCGCTTTTATGGGAGAAAGCGCACGCATAAAAAGAAACAACGTGTTAATTGTTGCCATTTTTTTGTATGCGCTTTCTCCCATAGGCCCCATTATAACCGCTGGAATTACGCTTCGCCATTCAGACAATGCGAAATTCCAGCGTTATAATGGGGGCGCTGCAGGATGTGATGTCACACGGGGAAGAAGAATCCTGTGTTCCTCCCCCATGTGACATGTGTGATAGGCCTTTTGGCTTTTGCAGTGTATTAATATACACTGCGAAAGCTAAATAAAAGTAATCAAAAGATATTAAAAATTAAAAATAGAATACTTACCCATCCACCGGTTGTTCCACGTTACTGGTATCCGAGACATCCACATCTGATCTGCTGCCAGGACCTTCCAGATCTGTAATTGGCCAGTAGCGATCATGTGATGTGTCACGTGCAATCACAGATCTGGAAGGTCCTGCCAGCAAATCAGATGTGGATGCCTCGGGTCCCGGTAACTGGGAAAAGCAGTTTGTTTGTTTTTATATATCAGTGAGCATAGGGCAAAGATTGATGAAGGGGACAAACCCTTTAGGACCATTGTGCAAATATACAAACCTCTCCTTTTTTCATATCTTGTGGCTGGATAATGACAGTCCCTTACCCTACTAAATACCGTAGTTTCCTAACACACTGTGCAGTTGGCAGAATGTGGAATGTGTGGCATTACTATCCACACATGCTTTACACTGACTCTGTGCTTAGTGATCCACGTCGGTATGGACGGCACTCCGTCATATCATGATGCAAGGGGACAATCCGTAATTTCTGCAATTTCTAAATCACTTTACAGTTACTGTTTCTTGCTATTGACAAACTGGCACAGGATTGATTTTTATCTGGGTTTCATTTTCCCCAAACTAGTTTTTCAGTCCAAGTGTAAGCTACACTATAAATGTTGTAAAATGAAAAAAAAACGAATGTTTACAACTCAGATATTTAAAAGCAAATCTGTTTTCCCATGAAGAAGTTTGTTAGGGAATGTGTATTCTTTATAGAACACGTAGCACTTAGTTACATTTGAGATGTGATTTGAATATAACACAATATATTGCATCTGGACTAGAAATCGTAATTTAAAGATTCTTGGCATTCTCCTTCTCTTTATGAAATACCCGACATATTTCTGTTAACTACTTAGCAGATATTTTTTTAATACTTATTTTTATGTAAACCATTTCTGAGATCTATGCAATCTGTCAGACTTGTACTCTAAACAGACTGTAATGTGTCTGCACTGCATAGATTTTGTATTAAAGAACGGTTTTATAAAGACTCTTAAAATTAAGTTTCATTCATTGTGTAAAAAAAAAGGTCCAGCCTTCTGTGAATTGAGGAGCTGAAACCAACAAATACTTTGGAATAATGAAGAGCATGCACTAAAGTGCTTGGGTGTACAATACTCGACTCGAGCAGGTCGTACGCTCTGATGGGGTCGACTCATGTAATGAGTATAATGGTAGTCAATTGGTGATGGTCAGTCTGGTTCTACCCACATACAGCCAGCCAAAAGCAGAGCATTTCCAGGGAAGGGTGGGTGGTACTTATTTATTTTTTGGTTACACACAGCATGAGACGTGTTGTTTTCACATCAAGTAAGAGACTGCAATCGGCACTCACTGGGGTGTCGGCTTCTATAGTTCACTGAATGTGACCCCATCTCTTTTGTCCTAACTAAGCCTAACTAACAGTTTCCTAAGATACTTCTGCTACTTACTCTGCTCCTGTAAGCTTATCTCTAAGACATGCATAAATATCTTTATTGCTGTTCTAGCTTTGATATTCCGGGCTGCAGACCAGAATCGGACAAACTCATCAGGACGTGTCACTGGTGGGGGCAGGGCTGCCTCTTGAGTGACAGCAGTCTGGGCATGCATGCCTAGATCCCACTTCACTCTCATCTTAGCCCCCACCAGTGACATGTCCTGCTCATTTGGTCCAGTTTCCAATCTGCAGCCTGGAAGACCAAAGCTAGTGCAACAATAAAGGTATTTACGAGCTTCTTAGAGATAACATTACAGGAGCAGAGTAGGTAGCAGAAGTATATTGGGAGAAAAGACAGGGGGTAACATTAGTAGTGGAAAACCAATTTAAGGCCCCTTTCACAACAGTGTTTTTGCTGACTTGCGGCAGATCCGACAGATTTACCGCATCTGCCGCGTAATGGGTGTACTTGCGGTACGCTTACAGTACACTTCCAGCAGGCCCCATTCATTCTCTATCGGACTTGCAGCCGATGTGGCAAATGCAGTTTTTGCCGCGATCCGGCACTTGCGGCAGTTGCGGCAGGTCAAAAAACTGCAGCTAGCTGCGTCTTTATCACCTCCAGCAGCTGCCGCAAGTGCGGGATCGTGGCAAAAACCGCATTTGCTACTTCTGCCGCAAGTCCGATAGAGAATGAATGGGGTCTGCTGCAAGTGTGCTGTAAGCGTACCGCAAGTGCATCCATTATGCGATAAGTGCGGCAGATGCTGTAAAAATGCTGATGTGTAAGGGGACTAACAGTGTCAAGTTTGGAGCATATTCCATGAAAAATCAACCTTAAAGAAGTTACATGCCACTTCTTTTTTCCTCTGCAAGTTTTTTGAAACCTCATCAAGAAAACCTCAACAAGGGGCGTGGCTAGGCTGGAGCTGTGAGCGGTCGCGGGTCTGAACCTCTCCCGCCGCGATACTGCTCTGAGCCGAGATCGCCGCAGCCACCGGAGACAATATAACCCGGACGGTGCTCCGGAACATCCCTACACCCCGGGGACGCAGTTAGAGCGGCGGATCGGGCCGCTATGACCCGCCGGAGGCAGAAAGATGCGGGGGCCGCAGGGAACTGCACAGCCCAAGATGGCGCCGAGGCTGCAGAGGAGGCGGAGAGGCAAAATGAAGCCTGTGCACGGAGGATGGCAGCAGCGGTGAAGCTCCAAAGGTTTGCAAGGGGAGCCTCACCGACTAAGTCAGAGCTGGGGGAGCACTATAACAGGGCTGAAGTCCCAGACCAGGAGGAGGGTGTGGATGACATGGAGCAGGGTCCCCAGGTGCAAGTGGCTGAAGCAGAAAGTGGCATTGTGCAGGAGGAGGATGGTAGGAGTGATGGTGGAGTAGAGGATATGCATGAACCCACCCTGAGAGACATTTTTGCAGCAGTGACTTCATGTGATCTTAAACTGTCCAAACTGACACAGCAAGCTGCAGGCATGCAGTCTGAGATATCTAATATAAAAGTGAATATGAAGAAGGCTGATGTCCGGACAGGAGAGGTGGAGGAGAGGGTCAGTAAGCTGGAGGATGTTATTGATAAGATAACTAAAAACCAAAAGAAATGTGAAACCCGGCTGAGAGAGGTTGAATTAAAGAACGACGATCTTGAAAACCGCTCCAGGCGGAATAACATTAAAATTGTGGGGATCCCTGAGAAAGCTGAGGGTTCCAAGCCATCTGAATTCGTAGAGTCCTGGCTGCTGCAGAAGTTTGGCGCGGACGCCTTTTCTGGGGTGTTTGCGGTTGAAAGAGCCCACAGGATCCCATTGAGGCCGCTTCCCCCTGGCGCACCCCTCCGTCCCATCCTTGCAAGAATACTAAACTATAGGGATAGGGACGCCATCTTAAGGAAGGCGAGGATGGCTGAAAACATGACATTTGATGGACAGAATGTGTCAATTTATGCTGACTACTCCCCAACAGTCCAGAAAATGAGGATGAAATTTGGGATATCAAGAGGAAATTGAGAGATCTGCACATTGAATATTCTATGCTGTACCCGGCCAAGCTACGTGTGGTGGCGCTAGAAAAGGTGCACTTCTTCCCTACTCCAGAGGAGGCGATGGACTGGCTGGAACGCAATAACAGGAGCCTGCGGGACCAGCAGGTGACAGGAAAGGGCTGAACTGATAGACCTTGAGGAGGTGGATACGTTTTAGTTTCTCTTGGAATGTTTGTTGAGTGCGGGACGGTACCAAAGGCGTAACGGTCCCTTTCCAAGAGTGGATCTCTGTTTTTTCTTTTTTCTTTTTTCTAATTCTAATTCTTATTTTTGCATTTTTTCTATTGTTATACTTTTTATCTTCCCCCTTTGTTAATATGTACATGTCCGGGGGAATGATATGTTACCAACACTAAGGCCCTCTAAGTGTTGGGGGCTGTGGAGTGATTTCTAGAGCCTAAAATATATTTGATATCTAATTATAGTGATTAATGAAGGCGGGAGAGGTTCAGGGTGGTGGGAGGGGAGAGCACACGCTCTGTGTTGGGTAAGTGATCGAAGAGGTATTGTGGCACAGCTTGTCACTGTTACCCACTCCCAGATGGGAGAAAACTACTTGATGGGAAGGGTAAAGGAGCGAGAGGGGGGCTTGAGTTGGGGGTGGGTTGAGGGGGGGGTTGGGTGGGGGGGAAGGGGTTTGGGAGGGAACCGTGGACGGCTGTTTAGGATTCTACATTGTAGGCTGTTTGTTAGGTCTGTTATTAAATTGGTCATATGGTGGATCAAATAAGTTTATTATGCTGGAACATACGGGGACTAGCTGATAAGAATAAGAGGGCCACGGTGCTACGACATGCTCTCTCCTTCAGGCCGGCCATCATATGCTTGCTGGAGACACATTTGACTAATGAAAAGAAAAATAGTTTAGCCAGGAGATGGCAGAGTCACGCATACCACGCCACATACTCAAACTATGCGAGGGGCGTCTCGGTCCTGGTCCATGCCTCGGTGCCGTACGAAGAAATTGAAGTGCGTCTAGATAAGGAGGGTCGGTATGTCATGGTGGTATGTCGTGTGTATGGATGTATGTTGTGCTTTGTGGCGGTTTATTTTCCGCCGCCATTCTCTGAGGTCATCCTAAATGAGATAATGGACCACACCAGGCACAGGGTGGGGATACCTTTGCTACTTGTGGGAGACTTTAATACGGTGCTGGAGCAGGGCTTGGACCGGGTGGGGAGAGGTCAGAGATCTGTTGGAGGGGATGGGTTAACGCCATTCGCAAGATGTATTAGGGAACTAGGACTGACCGACCTGTGGAGGGTGAGGAATGAGGGGTGCCGTTGCTACTCATGTTTCTCCTCCTCACACGGCTCAATGTCTAGGATTGATATGGCACTGGGCAACCATCACCTGGATACTATGGTCACCAAGGTAGAATACTTGCCGAGAGTGATGTCAGATCACAAACCAATTATGATAACTCTTGGAACTGGGAGAGGGAGGGGGGGACGCAGGGGAGAGTGGAAGGTTCACCCGTCGTGGCTACGGACAGTAGATATGGGGAAAATTGGTACAGAACTTGAAGAATTTTTTCTGGATAATGAGGGTAGTGCCCCCAAGGGAGTGGTGTGGGATACAATGAAAGCGTTCCTGAGAGGTTTGTTTATTAGAGAGATCTCTAGGTGTAAATCGGAAACTAGGGCTGAAGAACGGAGAGCAATGGATGCACTGAAAATGGCAGAGGCTACTGCCATTGTTGGACCGTCAGTGGAGGCGCAGACCCACCTTAGGGAGGCCCAAAAAGTTGTGGATGATCTATATATCAGGGCAACTGAGAGGAGGCAGGAGTTCTACAAGGTATCCTTTTTTGAAGATGGGGAGAAGATTGGACACCTTTTGTCTGTGGTAGCGGCTGCTCAAAGGGAATCTTCTTACGTATATTCTATTACGAATGAGGATGGTGGGATAGTTGATGATACGGAAGGTATACTTGATGTCTTTAAATGCTTTTATGAAAAACTGTACTCCTCTAGTCTGACAATCCCGAGAGATGAGCTGGCTACCTATGTTGAGCGAGCTGGGTTAACACGGGTGGGAGAGGAGTGTGGTGAAAGGCTGGGGCAGCCATTGACAATAGAGGAACTGGAGGATGCATTGGCCTCAATGGCGAATGATAAGGCCCCCGGGGCAGATGGCCTCCCGGCTGAGGTCTACAAACAACTCAAAGAAACTCTGTTGCCCAGACTGCTGTTAGTCTTTCAGGAGGCTTTGCAGACGGGTGATCTGCCTGAATCCATGAAAGAGGCGGTTGTAGTGGTCATACCTAAAGAGGGCAAGGATAGGAGTAAACCAGATTCTTATAGGCCCATCTCCTTACTATCTGTAGATGTGAAGCTGCTGGCCAAGGTCCTGGCGCGTAGGCTGGGAGAGGTAATAACTGATGTAATCCACCCTGATCAAACTGGATTTATGCCTCATAAATCCACAGCTGTTAACCTGCGACGCCTCTTCTTGAACATCCAGCTTCCTGCAGATAATGGAGGCAGTAGAGTGGTGGTCTCCCTCGACGCCCACAAAGCCTTTGATAGTGTGGAGTGGGACTACTTGTGGTTAGTATTGGAGAAGATGGGTTTCCACCAACGGTTTGTCTCGTGGGTGAAGATACTGTATCGAGATCCTGTGGCCAGTGTGAGGCTAAATGGTTGTAGGTCGGGTAGGTTTCGCTTGTTTAGGGGCACTCGCCAGGGATGCCCGCTGTCACCCTTGCTTTTCGCTATAGCCATAGAACCCTTAGCTACCTATATAAGGCAAACGGCTGGGGTGCAGGGGTTTAGATTTGGTTCAGTAGAAGAGAAAGTAGCCTTGTATGCAGATGATGTGCTGCTTTTCCTGCGAGACCCGGGGGACTCTCTCACTCAGGCGATAGGAGTGGTTAAGGAATTTGGGGACATGTCTGGCCTTAGGATCAATTGGGGGAAATCTTGTGTCATGAGGGTGGATATGGATGGAGAGGGGGGATTGGTAGAAGGGGGATGCGCTGACTTGAAATTGGTTGATAGGTTTAAATACCTGGGGATCCAGATTTCCCTGCCTGTCCTGGACTATGTTCAGTGGAATGTTTTGCCCTTGATGGAGTCCCTGAGAGATAAGATACGGGCTTGGTGTGGTCTGCGCCTCTCGGTGGTAGGCAGAATCAACTTGGCAAAGATGGTTCTCATGCCAAAACTCCTCTATGTGCTCCACAACTCGCCTGTTTGGATACAGAGGGGACTGTTTCAGAAATTGAGATCACTATTACGACAGTTGGCATGGGGTTCGGGTCAGCCAAGACTGAAACTAGAAACATTGCAGAGGCCAAAAGATGAAGGGGGACTAGCTATGCCGGATCCATGGATCTACTTTCTAGCTGCTCAGAGCCAACACTTTAGGGGCTGGGCAGAATGGGAGATTGGTTCTTCTACTCAATTAATTCTTGATCATTTTATCTCTAGGAGACCATTGGTGGAAGGGCTGGAGGCTGGAGATTTCGGTAAGATAGGGGGTCGGTTTCCCACCCTGTGCCTGGTTCATAAGGTCTGGAGTAAGGTTAGGGCAGTGAGAGGGATTACAGGGATTTTGAAATACACCCCGTTATGGCTGAATGTGAATCTGGGGGAATTCTATAAATTGGGAGCTCAGAAGATCTGGGGGCGCAGGGGCATAACTCGGGTACATCAGATTCTAACGGGAGGAAGATTGAAGGCATTTAGGGACCTGAGACACGAATTCCATTTGAAGGAGTCTGATGAATTCCTATATTACAGGGTCCGACATGCCTTCAGGCAGCAGGCAAAACAGACTGATCTTAGGTTACAGGTGGATGTGGTATTGGACAACATATGTGTGAGAGGTGTCATGAAAGGGGTTATCTCTACACTATACAGAGACCTTATGCATACAGTCTTGCTGAGATACCCCATAAAGGCACGGGACAGATGGGAGGAGGACATAGGGGAGATAGAAAGCGAGGCCTGGGAATCAATTCTGGAATATGGACCCAAGTTGTCACTGAGCGAACCAGGGAGACTGTCGCAGTTATACCTGGTCCACAGATCGTACAGAACACCTGCTTTCTTATTCAAAGTAGGAGTACGGGGATCATCAGAGTGCCCGAGATGTCATAGTGAGAATGCCGGGCTCATGCATATGATGTGGGAATGCCCCAGTCTGCAAGCGTTTTGGTTGACAGTGTTGACCCTGATAGAGGGCAGATACGAATGCGTGATACCCAGAGAACCCCTTGTATGTGTGTTGGGCTATGTAGAGCTTATTAAGATTCTGAATGTACGTAAAGTGGCTGTAGCTAGATTGCTGTTTGTTGCTCGTAAGCTGATAGCGAGGCATTGGATCAGGGCCGAGCCGCCCTCGAGGATGGAATATGTCAAAGGTGTTGAATATTTATTAAACTAGAGGGGAAGATATACAGGAGAAGGAATTCGGAGAAAATATTTGACCAACTGTGGGGACCTTGGCTGAATAGGTAATGGATGGAGATAGGGGAGGATGGATAGGGTAGTCTAAAAGATTAGGAAAGTGGTCTATTCCTTATATCTATGACTTAATGTATCGCAAACTGTGATATGGTGGATGGATATTGTCCATTTGAATAATACTATGGTTAATTACCTGCTGTCTACGGAAAGGGAGGGAGGGGAGGGTATGTTTGCAGGGAGGGGGGAGGAGGGGATTGGTCGGGGTGTATTTATATGTACAACTTTGATGTACTCCTTATGGATTCTTGTCATGTTTGAATTTGTTTTAAAAAATAAAATATATCTGATTTAAAAAAAAAAGAAAACCTCAACAATCCTACCATATGAGCAAAAACATAGATTAAAATGAATAGAATGTGTATTCAAAAAGTGGTTTCAAGTTTGGATTTTGGCGCCAATCCTTTTTAACATCCTGCTAAAAAAAACTTTGTGTGAACCTAGCCTTTTTGTATTTGCAAGGTTCAGAAACATATGGCCCCAGTCTCTGACAATTAATACTTGTAAAGTTTGTATAGTCTATAGGAGAGGAAATGCACATAAAAATGTTTGCCTGGAAGGAAAAGGCCATAAAATAATAAAAACCCTGTTGTTTTTTTAACAAGTCAAAAATAAAACTGCAAAAATTTCTATGCAATAATCACGCTACATTAAAAAACCTGGGTCCTAGTCAAAGATGACCTATCATCTCTGATGATGTGCCTCTGTTACCAATTGCTTTTATTCCTCATAAAATAATAATTACTTGCAAGACTACTCTTTGGCTGGCTTCACACTGCAGTTTTTTCACTGATCAGTGTCCATCCAGTTTGTGTGCCAAAACCAGGAGTGTCTCCAAAACTCAGAACAGGTGTCAATTAGTGATGGGTGAGTCCTAAATTACTCGGAATCGCTTGACTCTAGCGAGTCCGAGCCCGGGACTCGCTACTCGTTGCGAGTCTAGCGAGTCCAATGTTAATGAATGGGGAAGCGAGTAATAGCGAGTAGTGTGCGATTTACAAATCACAGATGTGTCTCGGAAGCTTCAGCCTGAAGCAATCCTAGTTTTGTCAGAGACTCTGACAAAACTAGGATTGCCATTGATTTGCATTGGACTCGTTTACTGTGCAAGTAATCGCTGGGAAACTCGCACAGATAAGAGTCCAGCTGTCTGGCTGCCGCAGCTCCAGGGTCCTAGAGCCCGCCTGCTGCCTGATGTAGCAGAGCTGAGATTGTTCTCAGTCTGCTCATTCCCTGTGCATAGACATCTATATCTATGCAAAGGGATGTAGCAGAGAGGACATCGCGTTTTGGACTGCGTCGGACGGAAGAGGATTTTTTTTATTAAAGATGGAGTCCCTAATGGCTTTTTTTTTTATTTCTAATAAAAAATTTTCTCTGTGTTGTGTTTTTTTTTAAACAATTTAATAGAAATTCATGGCGGTCATGTCTAATATTGGCCTGACCGCCATAAATTTCGGGCTTAGGGCCAGCTGATAATACAAAGCTGGCCCTAACCTCTTTATTACTCAGCGTGCCACCGCCACCAGGGCCGCTGGAAGAGCGGGGTTCAGCGCCAGAGGATGGCGCTTCAATGAACGCGCAATCTTCTGGGGCGGCAGCAGGCTGCAATTTGCAGCGGGGGGTGCCCAGAAAGCTTGGGCATCCCTGCGCTGCGGATTCCAGCCCCCAGCTGCTTAGCTGTACCTGGCTAGACATAGAAATTGCGCGGAGCCCCACGCATTTTTTTTTATTATTTCATGAAATTCATGAAATAATAAAAAAAAAGGGCTCCCCTATATTCTTGTGTCTGGCCAGGTACAAATAGGCACCTGGGGGTTGGGGGCAGCCCGTCGCTGCCTGCTGGATTCGGCTGGTTCCAGAAATACGGCGAAGCCTCTCTGCTACATCCCCTGTGCATAGATATAGATGTCTATGCACAGGGATGAGCAGACTGAGAACAATCGCAGCTCTGCTACATCATCTCTGTGAGCAGGCGGGCTCTAGGACCCTGGAGCTGCGGCAGCCTGCACAGAGCAGACAGCTGGACTCGGCTCGCAAAGTAACAGCAGTTACTTTGCGAGTTTCCCTGCGATTACTTGCACAGTAATCAGACCAATGCAAGTCAAAGGCAATCCTAGTTTTGTCAGAGTCTCTGACAAAACTAGGATTGCCATTGATTTGCATTGGACTCGTTGCTGTGCGAGTAATCGCTGGGAAACTCGCAGAGTACCGAGTCCTGCGAGTCCCTTACTACTCGCCGAGTAACGAGTCCTAGCGAGTAGATTCGCCCATCCCTAGTTTCAATCTTTCAATTGTAGTTTTTCTCTGCAAGTTCCTTTCCTGGTTCCTCTCCGGGTTTTGGCACACAAACCTGATCGAACCTGATCAGGGAAAAAACTGCAGTGTGAAGCCAGCCTTAGAATTTTACATTATACTCTTCTTCTTCTAACTATATGAAT
Source organism: Allobates femoralis (assembly GCA_033576535.1). Classification (NCBI taxonomy): domain Eukaryota; kingdom Metazoa; phylum Chordata; class Amphibia; order Anura; family Aromobatidae; genus Allobates; species Allobates femoralis. Next base: position 96,014,413 of record JARQOC010000005.1, read on the forward strand.
GACAGGTGGACGGACGATTCACATCTTGATGTACATCATGAAATGCTATGCCTTATTCTGCTTCGTGACCACATGAGGCTTCACATTGTCCTCAATGTTGAATGAAGCAACAGAAGAAAAGAAGACTGCTACAGAAGACCTCCAAGGAGGACAAGTACTGTAGTGGAGTCAAAATGGGTGAGAAAAGTGACTATTATTTTTTGGCAGTTACCCTTTCTGTCTGAATCTAATTTTGGGATAATTGGCCATCTATATACTCCACATGCCTGGAATTTCACTAAAATATAGGCCATGTTTCATCTCATCACCTATTATGGAGCTGAACTCCCCTAGAAGTATTTATTTTAGGGGAAACTTATCTGACATGTCATCCGACATCAAAAATGGAGACTAGTATAGAGTCAAAGGGACTTTGAATTTTGTCATACGGTGTTTTGTACACTATTGCTATGAGTATAATGCCATGACATTCAATATTTAATGAAGTTTTTCTCTATTTTTAATGCAATGGTGGATATTTATCAACTTAAATAAAGCAGACTTTTTGGTGTAATTTGCACCAAAAAACTGTGTTTTTTGAAATGTACCATACTTATTGTTCAGGTTCACCAGCTAAGGAGAACCCTCCAAGCCCAAGGTCCTGGAGACAACACGGGCCATGGGCATCAGTGCAGCAGGGAGGGGAGGCACATGGCAGACAGGTACCAGAGATACTGGAGACCATAGACAAGTGGCAGAGATTCAGAAAGCTGCAGGCAAACAAGAGATGTCCTGGACATCGCAGACAGGTAGCAGAGGTAGTGAAAGTTACAGGCAAACAAGAGATGTCCTGGAGACTGCAGAAACATAGCAGAGGTAGTGAAAGTTTCAGGCAAACAAGAGACGTTCTGGAGACTGTAGAAATGTAACCGAGGTAGTGAAAGCTGCAGGAAAGCAAGAGACGACCTGGAGACCACAGGTAAGTAGCAGAGGTACTAAAAGTTGCAGGCAAACAAGAGATGTCAAGGAGACAGCAGACAGGTAGCAGAGGTTTGGAAGACTGCCAATAGGTAGAAAAGGTCCTGGAGACCACAGGCTGTTTAGAGGCCCTTAGCAGAGGTGATGGATGCTGCAGGCAGTCAGGACACTGGTAGCAGAGGTACAGAAGCTGCAGACAGGACTCAAGAACATTAAAGTCTTAATCCCAAACACAGTTGTGTGTCTTGGCGAGCCTTATATAGGCCCAGATAGATGATCACAAGGAATCATGCCAGACAATCTGCAAAGTCCTACTTGGAGCACAAAAGAGTTTAGCTAACCGGGTGAGAAGAGCAAAAGGTGTGTGACACTTTTTATGTATTTTAGACATTTTCTACTCTTTGCCAAACAAGGTGTTGTGGTCTTGCCAAAAGAGATGAGATATATTACTGTAAATAGGGGAGATACAACACACTGAAAAATGCACCAGAATTGTGGTGTACATTTCTTATACAAAGTAAGCCAAATAAAAAATGGTGCAAACGTACACTAGACAGTCGAAAAATTAAATGTACTTAAGAGCATGAAGCACTATGACAATTCTGGCACATGTTAAGACTGTCTAATCTAAGTTTGGAACCTCTGAGAATTAGACAGTATTGATGAATATATCCCAGTGTCTCTAATGAAACCATTTGTAATATATCAGTATAAAATTAATAGGAAGAAAAGCAAAATCCAGTTCGTTAAACATTTAGTTTGTAAAATGAACACATTTGCAAAATAAAGAGGTCCCGATACAGCACGCATCTTCGTATTTATCTCCTAGCTTTCATGATGAATCAAAAGAAACAGTAGTTTTCTGTTACATCTGTAGCCTCGTGTAACATTAGCCATGCAGATCTACTGTACAATGTGTTCTGTACTGAACTGCTTTGTTAATTCTGGGACTTGCTGTTCATGTCCTGCTTTACCAAACCCATCATGTTACATTGCTTTTAGTTGAGTCTCCTATGAAGCAGTGTACCTGGCTATAGTTCAATTTCTTGTCTCATTAGTGAAACTTGGAGTAAGCAGACTGTTTACCAGTAGCACTTTGATGCTACATCAAAACATTCTTGATCATCAACAATGTAGGCTTTTTTCGGGCTAAAGCTCAATTTTAAGTTTTTAGTAAAAGCACAGCCTAATAGTAGAAATGTAGATAAAGCCAAAAAATTAATTTACATACGTTTGACCCAGCTAGTGAACAGTAAACAGCTTATACAAGTTAAAAGTATTCTCTGACTTTGAAATATTTTATTATTTTAAACACGATGGTTTTAAAACAATAAACGTAGAAATATTCACCTTCCAGCGCCCCACAGATCTAGCGCTCACGATCCGCTCCCACAGATCCAGCTCCTCACAGATCCAGCCCACAAAACCACGTCCCAGATCAACACCCAAGATCGCCCTTGAAGATCCAGCAACCCTCAATCCACACTCGCAGACCAGCACCCCGCAGATCCAGCGCCCCACAGATCCAGCGCCCGAAGATCCAGCACCCCAGATCGAACAACCCACAGATCCAGCTCCTCACAGATCTAGCCCACATAACCAGCTCCCGCAGATCCAGAAACCCACAGATCCAGCGCCTTGAAGATCCAGCAACCCTCAGATTCAGCACCCCGCAGATCAGCCCACGACGAGGTCCCGCAGATCACACCGCAGAACCAGCAACCAAGATCCAGTGTCACACAGATCCAGCGCCCTGAAGATCAACACCCCACAGATCCAGTGTCCCACAGATCCAGCGCCCTGAAGATCCAGCTCCTTGCAGATACAGCACCCCACAGATCCAGTGTGCCACAGATCCAGCGCCCCGCAGATCCAGCACCCTCACAAATCCAGCACAACGAGATCTAGCACCCCACAGATTGAGTGTCCCACAGATCCAGCACCCTGAAGATTCAGCTCCTTGCAGATCCAGCACCCCACAAATACAGTTTCTAGCACCTGCAGGTCAGCTCCTCACAGATCCTGCACCCCGTATATCTAGTGTCCCGCAGATCCAGCGCCCTGCAGATAGAGCAACCATAGATCCAGCACCCTACAGATCCAGCACCATGCAGATCCAGCACCCCACAGATCCAGTTCGCAGATCAGCACCCCGAAGATCCAGCGCAGGCAGCTCTGAAGACTTGCACCAACTCCAGAAGGGATGTCTGCTCTGTTGGGAAGTCAATAGGATGACTGCAGCCAAATACAGGCTAAGGTCCGGTAAGTAGAAGACTGTCATCCTGAAACATCCAATGGTGCATTCTTCCAATCATCTGACTTCATTTCCGTATGCGATGCCAAACCGGTGCCGACCTCTGGAGTGGCTTGGGCTGAATCTGAGGAAGTGCTAGAAGGTGAGTATACCTCCATTTATTACCATTTATTATTTTAAAAGTAACCATGCTGAAAAAAAAATATTTCAGTATTGTGTTGGATAACCCCTTTGAGGCATCATGTTTTAGTCAAATTATTACCATTATTAATTTCATTAATTATGAGCTTATTTTGCCAGGACATACTAGTGCATCTCAATGAATTAGAATATCATCAAAAAGTTATTTTATTTCAGTAATTCAATACATAAAGTAAAACTCATATATTATATAGAGTCATTACACAAGGTGATCTATTTCAAGTGAAATATTAGAATCTGAGAGTCTCAGTGGTTGATACCTTTTAATGGCTAACTGAGAAGATGGTAAGAAAAAGCAAAGCAAGCTTTCGAGAAACTATTTCAAGTGTTTATTTCTGTTAATGCTGATGATGATGAAAACCCAAAGGTCATTATCTCAGAAAATTAAAGTGAAAGAATGAAGGGTTAAAACCCATGCTGGTGTATTCCACAAGACATCAAAGGGTGAATATAATATTGATTTATTAGTCAACGTATAGTCAGGGCTCCCAGAAACGCCTGAAACATGGCAATATGACATTGATTTTGATGATATTCTAATTCATTGAGATGCACTACGGTAGTATAATGGTTCTGGTATTACATTTTTTCTTTTCTCTTTAATTCTATGCATAAATTGCATGTTTTCTTGAGGTCTGCTAGGTGACATGACTCTGACGGTTCCTTATGTGGATGTCATAGTATGGCTAGGTGTCACCGTTTCCTGACTCTTCTTCCAAGACTCCTACGTTTTTTTCTATTTAGAAAGCCACATGAGGGCGTGTTTTTTGAGAAGTTGGTTGTAGTTTTCATTGACATCATTCTCTTTACTATACAATGCATTAAAAAAAACATTTGGAGGTATATGCAAATTTGTAATTGCTTTTTATTTCATGGTGGTGGAGTTGAAATGCTCAAATAACACGGGGAAGCATTTCGATTACTAATATTATGAAATGCAGCAATACCAAATTTGCCAATATTTTTGTTTCTATTTTTTTCCAAAATGTTTTCATCCTGAAAATAAAGAAACTAAAAAAAGTGTTTCTTTGAAAGTTTTAAAAATGTATCTATTTAAAATGTTTATATCCCCTTTAATTGACAGTTTTCAGGCTTGCATCAAGCCTCCCTGCTGCCTGGGCCATATAGAGGACTGGGGGGGTGCTAGCGGATCTCATCCCCGCCGCCCCTGTAGCCTTGGTTGAGGACCGGGGGGTGCTATCAGACTCAAGCCCCACCGCCCCTGTAGCCTTAGTTGAGGCACTGGGGTGCTAGCAGACTCCAGCCCCGCCGCCCCTGCAGGCTACAGTGACAGAGCGCCGCCGCCTTCTTACTCTCATGAAGCCGGCCGCTGATGCTGGCACCGCCCCCTTCTCTAATGCCGCTCCCCCTGGCTGCTGCCGCTTGGGACTCAGGGCTCACACTGTCCAATGGACGGTGTGGCCCTGCCCCGTGATCATACGATAGCCTACCAGTACACCGGCTTGCTGAGACTTCTTTCCTCGCCTTGCTTCACCGGTCAGCTGCTACTGTGTGAACACCGTCATGAGACCTCTGTAGCCTCGATGAAGTTTTTGTTCCAGGGTGAAAGGGTGGACACCAGAGTTGTCCTTCGAATCTGTAGCTTTGTACAAAGCCTATCCGTAGCCTACCAGAGTTGAACAATTCATAACAATGTGCCGTTGGCTACTTGTTGTGTATGTCGTCTTTGTATCCTACTGAATATTTATGTGTCCTTGTTTTCAATTTTAGCTTTACATATATTCTTTGTATTCAAATATGTTGCATAGGTCCATATCTATATGTAACAGTTCTCAATAGGTTTCTGCTCTAAGTGATTGCCGTGATATCACATATATATCAAGAAAGAGCAAAGCAATTTTAGCTTCTTTCTGCTTGAAACATACATACAATATAGATTCTTTACCTCCAGGGACAGGGCGCCAATGAAGCGCTGCTTTGTCTCATCTGGAAATATTGTGGCTGAGTCAGGTTTCTCGTGTTAGTTGAATAAAGGGGTAAATAACGGTATTTAGTGGAGCAGTTAATGTGTTAGTAGGATGGACATTGCTCCGTGCCTTAGACCATTAATGTTTCAGTGCATTGAAGTGCAGACTATATAGTCTACAGTGCTCAGCTTTTCTTTTGCACCTTTTTTGTCTTTAATGAGTAACGACAGATATCTAGTGCTCTTCTTGTTGGTCCATTACAATGACACTTCTGAGCTTCTCCCAGGAGGACAGTGCGGAATGTGATGAATTCTGGCTTTACCCACTTATTGATCAGCTGTCTGAAGACATTTCAGTGAGGGAAATGTATACACTACTTAGGAACAATAATCCAGAGATGGGTCTAGTCCTGTAAACTAAATAAAATACCTTACATGGTTCTACAAATCATCCAGTAATCCAGCTGTGCTTTAAACAGCAAACAGGGCTGTAGGCAGAGTTAATAGATATTTGAGCTCTTTTAACCTCTATTTTACCATTTTGGCTTTAATTGTTAGCCAGCATCATTTTGTTTTCAGGATCTATATATTTTTTTTTCTTTTACTCTTTGTGGAGCTGCATGAAAAAAAATTAAAAAAAATAAAAAAAACATTTTTTCACGTATATTTTCTGCAATGGGGTTTCACTTTATAAAAAGAAAAATGCAGCACTTTGTTTAGAGCAGCGATTGGGAACGTCTGGCCTCTGGGCAGATATCATCTGTTGTGGCCCCGGGCCCATTTTTTGTCCAGCAGTCCTTTAATTTTTCAGAAGCGCACATGCGTCAGCATACAAGTGAAGGCTTTTGATAATCAGCATACAAGTGAGGGATGCTCGGTAATACCAGGCATCAGGATGGTCATTGTGAGTCATTATGCACTCCTGTCTCGCCTGCAAGCAAGTACCTGGGGGCACTAGATGGGCTGCAGTCTTCAAATTTCTTCTAATCTCCAAAGCTGAGTATACATCAGGCTCAGTATATCATATGTGATGTATTTCTTACAGGCTTCATGTATCATATTTGATTTATATACAATAGGATCAGCATTTCCTATATATATACAGTACATCAGGCACAGGTACACCATACCCTACGTGATGTATATACAGCAGGATCAATGTCTCTTATGTGATGTACATACATCAGGCTCACCATACCCTGTGTGAGGTATATACATCAGGCTGTATCTTATGTGATTATAAGGCAGGCTCCGTATAACCTATGTGATATATATAAAGAAGGCTTTCAGTGTCTTCTATGTGATGTATATACATCCGGTTCAGTGTATCCTATGTAATGTATAAGGCAGGCTCAGTATAACCTATGTGATCTATAGAAAGGAGAGTCTCAATCTCTTCCATGTGACATATATGCATCAGGCTCAGTGAATCCTATCTGTTGTATAAGGCAGGCTCAGTATATATATATTATATATATACATATACATATGTTGTATATTAGGAAGAGTTTCAGTGTCTCCTTTGTGATGTATACAGATTTCTCAGTGTCTTCTATGTGATGTTTATACAGCTGTCTTTATGCTTCTTGTGATGTATATACAGGAGAGTCTTATTTTCTCCTAAGTGATGTATACAGCAGACTCTCAGTGTCTTCTATGTGATGTATACAGCAGAGTCTCAGAATCCCATGTGATGGAAAATTAAGCTGTAAGTAGCACCATCATCAGCACCACATAGCTTCACATCTCTGCAAGAGAAGCAGTTCCAGCCATCACATTTGAGATGAGTTTTTAAACATTTTGACCAAATATTGCAGGGTAATTTTTAAGTTGATAATTTTGTATGGCCAACATATTATGTTATATATATCCAAATGGCCCTGGGCAGAAAAAATGTTCCCCACCCCTGGTTTAAAGAGTTAAAGTGAACCCGTTGGAAGTTTTTTTTTTTTTTTGCATAGAAGCTGCAGCTACCACTAGTAAGGCCTTTTATACAGAAATCGGGACTGCTGTACTGTATATAAGTCCACAGGTTGATCTGTATAATGCAAAAAGTAAATATATTTTTTTATTATACTTACCTATAGGGGGGCCATCCAGTCCGATGAGTGTTGCAGGTCTTAGTCCAGCAACTCTTTTCTACTTGCGATTGCATCCTCCTCATCCATTTCATGTATTTGACACATCCTAGTCACCCACACACAATCTTTGCCATTGCACTTCTGCACATGCATACTTTTCTGTGCCCTACTGAAGACAGGTGTGGAGAGAGGTCATACGCACTTTGTAGGCTTCCTTGACCTTACCCTGAGCATGCATAGTGCACATGGACAGGAACTCAATGAAGAACAGTAGGTGGATGACATAGGATGCGTCATCCACAAGAATGAGGATGGCAATCAGAAGAAGATAGGACACACTGGACCAAGACCTGCAACAACCATCAGACCATGCCGCCAAAGAGGGGAGTATAATAAAAGCTCTTTACCTATGTTCTACAGATCGGCTGATGGGGACTTATATACAGAATTCCAGAATGCTGCATATAAGGACATACTGATGGTGGCCACAGTTTATATGCAAGTAAACTATTTCTAACACTTTAGAAGATCCACATAGTCAGACATCTACCTGGATTTTTTTAAATGTTCACAATAAACTCTCTAAAGTACTGTAAGTGACAGATTGCATTTTTTATCCTCTTTTGTATTATAGACCACCAAGACGAGTTAGTTCGCGGGAGTTCCGGTGAGCTGGTAATTGCTTTTTTTTGTTTGTTACAGAAGTTCCAAGGAAAGTATCTATTCTTAGACACCATTAATTATAATCAATACTATTATAATTGTTCGCATAGTGCAATAGCATGTTAAAAATCTGTTTATGTGAATAGGCAGTGTCAAAACAACAATAGAAACTATCTGTAAGGATACAGACTATTCACATATCAGGGTTTTTTTTTCACAGACGTGAGAGAAGCAGTCCATGTATTTTTCAATGTGCTGGACCTATTTTTGGTCAGTGTTTCAGTTTTTGCAATCCTTGTTGCATCCGGTTTTCTCATATAAATCCCCAACCAATGAAACAGCAAATCAAGGTGCCATTGACTTACATTGGTAAGTTTTATTTGCAATACAGATCAAAGTAGAACATTTTTTATTTACTTTGTGAACTATTGGTCTGCAAAAATTGTATATGTGCAATGGCACATTGATTCTAATGGGTTTGTGATTCAACCGTAAAAATAATGGCTAACACGTACCAAATATGACGTGTGTAAAAGTTGTCACCTAACATAGGACAGGTGATATCATGTCCACCATTGGGGGTACAATCCCAGGAATCACTGAAGAGCCACGATTAGAATGGAGCTGCTGATAACCTGCCCTCAATAGTTTAATTCATGCTCTAGAGGACACCAGTGATAGAGTCAAGAGCCCAGCCATCTCCGGCAACAGCATAGAGAATGAATAAAGCTTTGTGCCAACGCTGAATATTTGGTGCACACATTTTCTGCAGCAAAACAGCACCCTGTGGCAGATAAATGCATCCACAAAACACATGTGTTTTTTGAGCATTTTTGGTGCAGATTGTAGTCATGCGTTTTTTCTACTATAGTCAATGGCTGGGAGGGCTGCAAAACTCAACAAAAATTGGCATGCTTATTCTTTTGTCTTGAGCACAATCTGCACTCTAAACTGCAAGGGAAAAAAAGCATTGTGAGCACAGCACTTCAGAATTCTTATAGACTTTAAGATACCTTTACACGCTGCCCTGTGCCTAGCAACAGGCATCCACCGCAGTGCACACGCACGTTTTTGACGGTGGATACTGAACGCTAACGCCGCATGTACACGCGCGCCATTGCGTTGTCAACTGAAGGTATCTTTGTTTCCCGGAAGTTCAGACAGATCCTGCGGCTTACTTCCTGATGAATACCTTCCCCGCTTTACACGTCGTACACAAAGGATATGGCGTACATCTTTCGCGCCGCAAGTACATAGGCGTGACAGAGTTGTGTATTCCGTGACGCTAATACGCTGATTGGACAACGTAATAGCGCTATGATTGGCCAGTCTGCACATGAAGGCTGGCTAATACATGACGCCATTGCAATTGTGGAGTGTGAATGGACAGCTCTTTAAGTATGGCGCCCTGTGAAGGGACAGCCAATGGTTACACAGTAGCCCCCACCAATGATTGCTGATGGGGCGTGGTATCCATGACGCTGTGGCACGCCCCTGTGAAATCACTAGGCGATGCAACATCCATGCCTGTGCCCCGTTTAGACGCCACTACCATGGCAATTGTGCCTTTGTGTTGCCTTCGGTTTTTGAGCACGGCTCAGCAACAGGTATCTGAGTCAACTGCAGGACACCGGGAGGAATTTCCCTATTTACACCCGCCATTTCGTAGCAATTTCATGGCAACAGGCACATATATCCCCAATGCAAAGCAGTTGCTACCTTGCAGTGGTGGCCCTTACTGGAGTAAGGATAGGCATGCAGGTTTGAGACGAAAGGTGACTCAAAATCACAACAAAACGCTGCAAAAATTCATTAATAAAAGCACTGTGTGCACATACCCATAGCTGTGGTAGGAGCCCTATTCAGATGAAGGACTGCAATGCTTTGTTTAGGGATTTTTTGCAAGAGCCACAAATTAAGACCCCAGAAGTCAGCAAGCCATGACCTATCCCGTGATGAGATATCTTTAAAATGTAGTTCAACACCTTTACAACTCAAATAGTTCAAATACACATTCAACATGTATGGTATACATTCAGTGGCATAACAAAAATCTGATCCCCATATCCCCACGCGCACACGTAGATCAGATGTATGGGCCCCGTGTAACATACTAACTCCTATAAAGACTCACAAATAGACCCCTCTTCCCCTTCATTATGTATTATGTATTAATGTCCCTCATCCTGCTATATATGACCCTTATCCTGGTATATATGTCCCCCATCCTAGTATATGTTGTCTTCCTCCTCCAGCCACCATAGTATTCCAATTATTATAATGCATCCCCATGTTCCTCTTCATATTATAATGCATCCCATAGTCCCCCATTCATAAGGTAGACCCATAGTCATCCAATTATTATAAAGCACCCCTATTATCCTCTATATAGTATAATGCAGTCTCATATTCCTCCATGTAGTATAATGCAGCCTCACAGCCCTCCATATAGTAAAATGCAGAGTTATAACTCTTCATATAGTATAATGCAGCCTCATAAGTCTCCATATAGTGCAGTCTCATATCTCTCCATATAAATACAGCTTCATATCTGTCCATATAATGCAATCTCATATCTCTCCATATAGTGCAGCCTCATATCTCTCCATACAGTGCAGCCTCATATAGTGCAACTTCATAACTCTCCATACAGTGGAATACATCCCCCTCCTCCCCCCATAAACCTCTGGCCACCGTTTACTCAGTTGTTAAAAAAAAAAATCTGTACTTAACTATCCCAGTTCCCCCACTGCTCCTGTCTACTTGCAAAAACTTAAGACTCAGGAGGAGGAGAAGGTGTCAGCGCATGTTCTACTGTGGAACACATAAAGCAGGACGTGCTGCCTACTCTTAGTGTGGAAGAGGCAGCACTAGCCTGCTAAATGCGTTCCACAGTGGAATACACATGGAAAACTGGCCGTGTTAAGAGGAAATGGTGGTAGCGGCAGCAGCAGTAGGAAGTAGGAGGCTCCCCTCCCTGACACACAACCCCCAAAGTGGCATGTGCTGCCGTGCAGTGACAGGGTGTGGGTTCTCTGGGATGCACATCCATGTGAAGCAGGCTCAGGGATCAGCGGGTGGCACAGGCCCCTGTACATCTGGGTCCTGTCACAGTTGCGACTCCTGCAACCCTGATTGTTACGCCCCTGTATACATTATATACTGTATATATTTTTAGCAGTATCTACTATATAGAAGCGTTATCCAGTCTGTAAGTTTGTCCCCAAAATAGCACCACTTATAACACATAGTGTACATTACAAAAAGCAGTTACATTGCAATGTGATAATTTAAACTAAGTTTGTTTGATCAGTCAAGTTTATTTGCTCACTCAAAATGTAGGACAACAAGAGCCGTCCCAAAAAGTACACAGATTATATGGAAAGGAAAGCAGCAGCACAACTAAAAAGGCAACGTCGCGCAAACGAGACTACTGAACAAAGGGAGCATCAACATGACCATTCCACTACACAGAAGCGCATGTGTTTCACACACGACTACCCCCAGTCCAGACCCATTAAATTGTCACTGGATGCCATTTTGTTATTTCTTCTGTATATACACCCCCTGACTGCTGCGCTCAAGGCCATGACTTAGGTTTTCCTTATGGGAAAACCCCTTATAGGCAAACATCACCTAATGAATTCAATGCATCTTCTCAGTGGTGTGCTCCTTAGTTGTGCTATGCCAGATATGCTACTTCATTCATTAACAAGAATAGTATGTCTGGTGTAAAAAACACAGCCACTTTTTGCAGACTTTGATAGGCAAGTGGAACCACGTCCCATCCAGACTCCTTACCTGCTCCACCCAGTTTGACAGAGGTACTTTAAACTGACATGAAGATATCAAGAGTCGCAACATACTGTATTTCAGTAACTCTTTTTTATGAAAATATTTTGCACCTTTTAAAAGCATTTTATGCCAGCTTTCTAGTTTAAAAAGTTTGATGAATCGCTCCCTATCCTTGCATGCTGCATTATTTTGTCATGAAAAGCCAATAAATCTCATTATAGTGCATGTGGTTCTGTTGTGCACAACTGGTTCCAGGTCCATTTATGGATTTCTCACTGCCTTTACTTTCATTCTTCTGCTTCTATGATGGAGTAGAACAATGTAATTAACCCCTTAACCACCTGACGATTTTACGTTTTTTTTCCTGCGCTTTCTTACAAGAGTTATAATTTTTTGATTTTTCCATAAATACAGCCATATGAGGGCTTTTTTTTAGCGGGATGAAATGATATGTCAGACCCATAGAAGTATACGTAGGCGCGAAACGGACCGTCGTCTGTTAGCTCCTGGTGCTTCACGCACCTGAGCTCCCTCTCCTGCTTGTTATGGCATGCTTGTTGGAATTGCACTTTTAACTGAACGGAATAAAGTCTGAAGTTTTTAACTGTAAATGTGTGCCGCAGTAATCTTCTTCAAGACCATATTTCCTACCCGGAGGTCCCGATTCTCAAGGCAGAGCACCGTTTTCTCTACCGGATGCATTCTTATCCTGGTTCCTGGGATTGATACTTTTTTCATGGCTGGCTAAAGAGCGGTGTTGTATCGAAGTCGGTTTTCATTAGCTGTTAACCGAGCCTACTTGCCTGTTATTAATTTGCCATAAAGAACATTTACAAACAATTGTGATATATTATATCCTTAATGTGACACCACAATTCAGTCCATGCAAGTCTTTCACTAAAATTGCAATTTGTGGGGGTAAATTCTGAGTCAGACGGGGCAGTAATGTTGTCTCTGCGGTAGTAGCTTCAGAAACCACATAGCCTTGTTTGATGTTAAATCTTAAAAATATCAGCACCTCTTTTATATGAAGGAAGACTTGGAAAATCCGATACACTAGTTTTTGGAGATAGTGGTACTATTATTTCTAGAAGAATGGTTGGGTACAGCTGAGCTCCCAAAACATTAATACAACATGTCTACTAAGAGGCCTTATTTTTGAAGAGTAATGCTCTGGAAGTGAGAATGATACTTCTGCATTTTACATTTTTTCGCTACATTGCACCTTAGTTATAGCCATATATTACACATATGTTGGCATTATATTGTATTGAACTGGCATTTTAGTGCCCACTTGCTAACTGTAAATAAAAACTAGGATGCAATGTATTCCGAGATCACCCTGAAAAAAATAAGAATGAATGTCAAAATGATACTAACATATTTTTGTGGGCTACTAACTCTGGCCTTGCCTGAAGTATTGTAGATGTATCATTGTTTTGCTAAAGTATAGATTGGTCTACAGTTCTCCACATATCTTTCGGGAAGAATCCCTTATTACTCACCTGAGACAATATTAGCTGCAAAAACTATTTCTCTTCCAAGTTTCGTTCTCAGAATGTAGCTCTACCTAAAGATATAGTGCTTTGCAACTATAGGGAGCAGTTGCTGGAGAAAAGGACTAGTTTATTGTACTGGATTTTTACTGATTGCAAAATTAAAGAGAAAGATCATAATTGTTTTTGTTTTAGTTGTAAATATGCAAGTATTATTTTTGCTAATTATATCTATAGGGATGAAGTGGAGTGGAGAATCTATGCAAGTTAAGACCTACCTTGGGCAAGGACATCTACCTGCTATTATAGCCGCAATGTTACTTTTAAGTCCAGCATCGGGCACTGGACACTTTTCTTTCTATATGGATTTGCCATGGAAACTCAAAGAGTATCTCTGACATTACACTCCCCGCTCTGTTACAAGCCCGCTCGGGTGGTGGAGTGCAGCCTGAGTATTTAGGTAGCTTATGTTATGTTGGGGGGCACGATGGCTCAAGTGGTTAGCACTGCAGCCTTTGCAGCACCAAGGTCCTGGGTTCAATTCCCACCAAGGACACCAAGGACAACATCTGCAAGGAGTTTGTATGTTCTCCCTGTGTTTGCATGGGTTTCCTCTGGGCACTCCAGTTTCCTCCCACATTGCAAAGCCATACCGATAGGATATTTAGATTGTGAGCCTCAATGGAGACAGCATTACTGATGTATGTAAAGTGCTATGGAATTAATAGCGCTATATTAATGAATAAATATATTATATTATGGTACTGTGTACTGAATTCCTGCTCTACCTAGAACTTCATGATAGATAAAGCTCTATTACATCACTGGGTAATTCTTGAATACTGCTGGTCAGTTTTGTTTTGGACTGTGACAAACCTAACTGTAATATTACTGGGTATGACTGGTATAATTTTGGCCAGTTCTGCTTTGGATTTTGTGGCAACCCCAGCTGTGTTATATTGCTGGGTGACTCTGCTACACCACTGGCCAGTTCTAACTAGGTCAGCTCTACTATAATGCTATAATAACTATGTCATTCTGCAAGCTCTGCATTAGATTCTGAGACAATGTCAATTCTGCTAAATTATTAAAGGGGAACTCGGGGGAGATAAAAAAAAGACCAACATTAAAAAAAATAAACACTTGAAATTAGATTACTCTGTTTGTAATGACTCTATACAATATATGCATTGCATTTTTTACAATAAATTACTGATAAAAAATATCTTTTTGATAATATTCTAATTCATTGAGATGCGACTGTAGTTGTGGAACTTACCTTTGTGCCACTGGCTCGTCATTGCTGAATCTCAGCTGCCATGAAGTTGCTTCATCGGATCTCATGATTCTGGTTTGTTCCTCCCTTTGTAATTCTTCAATAACAGCTTTCTTTATTACATGTGTGTCTCCCTGCTGCATTAGCATCATCTGTTTGTGCTACATAGCAACTGCTCTGGACCAAGGGCTTTGCAGATCCAACTCAATGCTACTCTCCTGTTCTTGCCTATATGGTGGAAGGTTGATTTAGGTATGGTCATGTTGGATTAGAATTTGAACTTATATTAGGTAGCTTTGTGGACTTGACTTACAAGCTGGATGTTACGGATGTGTCATGTTTTCACTTTCTTTTAGTGGTGAGAGGGTTAAGGACTCTTTCCCTTCTGGCTAAGAACTAGTAGTCTTTACCTTAGCTGCAGCTCTTTTGTGCAACGCACTTCCGCTATATATACACAATAATGACTGCTATCCAGTGCCGGTTATATTCTATATGCTGACCACTTTGAAGGAGCCTGTCTCTGGAGAAGCCTTAGAGCTTGTTGTTGCTTCAGCAAAATTTCTGCTGGAGCATCTGACGAGTGCTGTTCATTGTGTGTTTGCCCATCTTTCTGACTTACCTACCTCATGTTGTCTTATTGTAATAGCAAGTCTAGTGCCTTGTTGGTTTGCATACTAGTGAGGGTGAGTCCAGGGCCATTTAGGGTCTAGGCACATGATGGTGACATGGGGGAAGAACCCGTACAGGGATGTTAGGGGAGTACAGGATTCAGCCTAAGGTGAGTGTTAGAAAGAGGTGGCAGGGGGTGACCTCCTAACGCCTAGGCCTTTCGTTATCATCTTCTCTGGTGTCCTCATATATGTTGCACTGCACGCTGAGCATTCCCTTGCTTGGTCATGACACTGGAGCCCTGAGTTAGAATCTAACCAAAAACATAATCTGTATGGAGATTTATTGTTCACATAGTATTTTCGCAGTGTGAGAAGAAATTGAAATATCCAGATAGATGAAATCTAAAAGGTTAAATGGCTTCCCCTGAATTGGCCCCGACGTGCGTTCAATAAAAATAGGAAAAGGAGATTGTGAGTTCTATTAGGAGCTGATAAAATGGTTACAATTTTTTTATAGATGCTGTAGAATATATTGCACATGAACCAAAGGAATTAAATAAGTAAGTGTGCCACACCTTTTTATGTTTTCATTATTTTATATGCAACTACTATGTATATTGGTATACTATGACAATGTTTTACACCTCAGTTAAACCCATTAAAAACACTGAAAACGTCCAATTGATTTTGGAATATTCACAATTCAGCTACCTATAAATGTTATTTATCAGCTGTAAATTTGCCGTAATAGATGCAAGAGGGATAAATTGTTGTTTAGGTATAAGCGTTATTTTTTGGCTCCATTATAAGTTTTCAATGCAAGGTCAAACGAGAGCTTTGGCGCACATATATTGTAACTTTGTGTTCAGTGCTTCAATGTTTTACAAACAGCAGCTCCATCAATCATTCTGACAGACTTGTCCAGTTTCAGAGGGTAGATTAAATTGTCACCGTATTATATAAATAGGTGAATAGCACCTCTTGCAAATTATAAAAATAAAAGAGCTCTACTTGTTCTGGTTTCAAAGACAAAAGGCTTTCAATCAGCCTCCTTGTTTTGTCTCTCTTATAATTGTTATTTTACTAATTGCCAGACACATACTGGTAATAAAAAGTCTCAGTATGCAAAATACTCATTTTACAAATTATTTATATAGCATATATGTTTCCATGTTGGGTTTATACATTCACTGTGTAATGTCTCTTAAACCTCTTAAGAAGGGGGGCTAATTAACCCCTTGAATTCTTTCAAAAACCATCAACGTTTTATTCTTTGATCAATGTTGCTGTATTGAGGCTTGATTTTGTGGGACAAGTTGTAGTTTTGATTGACACCTTCTATTTTACCATATGATGCACTAAAAAAAGGGAAAAAGTCCAAAGTAGGTTAAAATGGTTAAAAAACATGCAATATGGACATTTCTTTTGAGGTTTTCTTTTTATTATTCATTGTATGGTAAAATTACATCGTAAATATTATTCTACAGGTTATTATAACTACTTGGTTAGATGTTATTTTATAATAATTTTAATCAAACTACCTTGGAATAATAATTTCCACAATTGGATGTATTTAACAAATGTTCATGTGCTGATATGATCTTATTATGTGTTCCAGCTATGTACTGTGTAATAGATGTGTCTGACCGTACAGGGACATGGTCTGATCATACCACATCTCCTGTGCTGAGATAATCTTATATATGTGTCCCTGCTATGTACTGTGTAATGGATGTGTCTGACCAGTACAGGACATGGTCTGATCATACCACATCTCCTGTGCTGAGATAATCTTATATATGTATCCCTGCTATGTACTGTGTAATGGATGTGTCTGACCATACAGGGACATGGTCTGATCATACCACATCTCATGTGCTGAGATAATCCTATATATGTGTCCCTGCTATGTACTGTGTAATGGATGTGTCTGACCATACAGGGACATGGTCTGAACATACCACATCCCTGTGCTGGGATAATCTTATATATGTTCCCTGCTATGCAGGAGTGCATCAAGCCTCCCTGCCGCCTGAGCCTCCCCGTGGCCGTAAGTGAGGAGCGGGGAAGGGGAGGTGGGGGGGGGTTGGATGGGTACAGGGACATGGTCTGATCATTAACACATCTCCTGTGTAGGAGGGGAAGTAATAAAATATACAGACATTATAGCACAGGAATAGCAAGTAATTCTTTCTTTGAGGTAAAACTTTTTTAAAAACAGGCAGAGAAGTGTTTTACCTCACAAAAAAATCATCCATGATCCCATGCTGTAATGTCTGCATACTCTTTCCTGTGCGGTAGTATCTGAAAACTGATGTGGTATGATTAGACCATGTCCCTGTATGGTCAGAAACATCCATTACACAGTACATAGCAGGGACACATATATAAAATTATCTCAGCATAGGAGATGTGGTATGATCAGACACATCCATTACACAGTACATTGCAGGGACACATATATAAAATTATCTCAGCACATGAGCTGTGCTATGATCAGACCATGTCCCTGTACAGTCAGACACGCACATACAACAATCACACAGAAGACTCCAGAACAAGGATCAGTAATGGTAATGGCAGGTTTGGCACAAGTATATAGACACAAAATGATGGCTCTGTGGTCCTGTAAGCAGACACAGTCCTGCATCCTTATAGCACAGGAGCCAGCACTGATTGCCAACCTCTGGCATATACCTACAAAACTCAAGTGGTGCACACTGGGCTGTCCGGACCTAATAGCAGGGGCCTTCCAATTGGGTTAAGTGAGGGATGTGGGAGCGGGAAGGGGGATGAGCGCTACTAACCACCCACCGCTCGGGAGAAACATGGCTGGATGCCTGTATGTACTGAGGAGCGGCAATGGACATGGTGTGTAAGTTATGACCAATCAGTCCTGCAGCAGAGGGATAATACATCCTGCACCAGGGGCGTACAGTGAAATCATGCAGCCACATAGCAGAAGTTCTTATTGAGCCCTCCAGTCAAAAAAAATATATATTTGTCTGGGTTACATAGATACATACATATCTCACAACTTTTCAGCCATTACATAGTAATTTTCTTCCTATTGAAGCCCCTGGTTTCCTCTTTCATTGTCCCCATAAAGTATGTTGCCAACAAAAGTGCCCCCCAAACACTGTATGATCCCCCCACAGTGATTCGTCAACACGCACAGTATGATGACCCTACTGTACTTCCCTCAGCTATCAAGCACAGTATGATTCCAAACTATGACCCCCGCCCAGCCCTCCATGCAGTATAATGGACCTACATACAGTATAATGGCCACAAAACCTCTTCAGAATGTATAATGGCTCCCAACATAGCCCTTAAATAGCCCTCCATAAAGTATAAAGGCTTAGGCCAGTTCACATTGCGTTTGTGCTGTGCGTTCCATTTGACAGCAGCACAAACCCATTGTAATGGATGCATTAATGCATCCATAGACTTGCATTGAACAAAAGCATACTAATGCTGCCAAAATAGGCATGAGTCTGCAAGTATGTGTTTGTTGAAATGCACAGGCAAAAGCTAACAGCAGAGTGTTTCACACTTGTGCAAATCTGCAGTATTGCGTTATGCTGTGTATGCAATAGATGAATAGGATAGAGAGAGATAGGAAATATAGGAATATAGATAATAGAAAAGCAATACCAGTGCCCCTGCTCTGTCTCCAGCTCTCTGCCGCTTCCGATGCCACTCATTAAGCTCATGAATATTTACCCAGCGGCTCGCAAGCTGCAGAAAGCAGCTGAGAGAGCAAGGAAACAGAACAGGGACACTGGTAAAGCTTTTCTAGCATCTAGATTCCTATCTATCCTATCTCTTTCTATCCTATTCATCTATCTTTCTACCTATCCTAGTCTTCTATCAATCCCATGTAGCGCATAAATGTTTGAGGTATCAAAGAAGTATGCGCTATAAAATGACTCAAAATGTCACTTTTGCTGTCAGTTACAATGGAATCTGTTAATATTTCCGTTGTAACGGACAACACAAGTGCGATGTGAACGTAGCCACAGCCCTTCAAATATTAAATTGCCCCACAGAGCCCTCTAAATATTATCATGGGTTCCACATGTTATAATTGGCTCCATATGTTATAATGCACCCCAAAATTTCTCCATATAATATGCACCCCCCATAGTCCTCCATATAGAATATTGTACCTCCACAGTCCTCCATATATTATACTGCACCCCTAAATTCCTCCATATAATATTATGCACCCCCCATAGTCCTGCATATAGCATAATGTACCCCCACAGTCCACTATATAGAATAATGCACCCCACAGTCTTCCTTATAGTATAATGCTCCCACATACAGTACAGACCAAAAGTTTGGACACACCTTCTCATTCAAAGACTTTTCTTTATTTTCATGACTATGAAAATTGCAGATTCACACTGAAGGCATCAAAACTATGAATTAACACATGTGGAATAATATACTTAACAAAGAGTGTGAAACAACTGAAAATATGTGTTATATCCTAGGTTCTTCAAAGTAGCCACCTTTTGCTTTGATTACTGCTTTGCACACTCTTGGCATTCTCTTGATGAGCTTCAAGAGGTAGTCACTGGAAATGGTGTTCACTGCACAGGTGTGCCCTGTCAGATTTAATAAGTGGGATTTCTTGCCTTATAAATGGGGTTGGGACCATCAGTTGTGTTGTGCAGAAGTCTGGTGGATACACAGCTGATAGTCCTACTGAATAGACTTTTAGAATTTGTATTATGGCAAGAAAAAAGCAGCTAAGTAAAGAAAAACAAGTGGCCATCATTACTTGTAGGGTGGCTTCACACTTGCGTTCCCCGCCACTGCGTATTGCAGTGGGGGAGCGCAAGCCGAGCGCATACACCGCGCATCCCTATGTTTAACATGGGGACGCATGGTGTATGCACTCGGGTGCGAATGGCCGTGCGCACCCATTGCCCGCCATGTGTGATTTGTACGCATGCGGATGCTTGCATACAAATCATACATTCTCGTCCGCACAACGGATGCAACATGTTGCATTCATGGTGCAGACGAGAATGTATGATTTGTACGCAAGCCTCCACATGCGTACAAATCACACATGGGAGGCAATGGGTGCGAATGGCCATTCGCACCTGAGCGCATTCACCGTGCGTCCCCATGTTAAATATAGGGACGCGTGGTGTATGTGCTCGGCTTGCGCTCCCCCGCCACAATACGCAGAGGCGGGGAACGCAAGTGTGAAGCCACCCTAAGAAATGAAGGTCAGTCAGTCCGAAAAATTGGGAAAACTTTGAAAGTGTCCCCAAGTGCAGTTGCAAAAACCATCAGTGCTACAAAGAAATGGGCTCACATGAGAACCGCCCCAGGAAAGGAAGACCAAGGGTCACCTCTGCTGCGGAGGATAAGTTCATACGAGTCACCAGCCTCAGAAATCACAGGTTAACAGCAGCTCAGATTAGAGACCAGGTCAATGCCACACAGAGTTCAAGCAGCAGACAAATCTCTACAACAACTGTTTAGAGGAGACTTTGTGCAGCAGGCCTTCATGGTAAAATAGCTGCTAGGAAACCACTGCTAAGGACAGGCAACAAGTAGAAGAGACTTGTTTGGGCTAAAGAAGACAAGGAATGGACATCAGACCAGTGGAAATCTGTGCTTTTGTCTGATGAGTCCAAATTTGAGATCTTTGGTTCCAACCACCGTGTCTTTGTGCGAAGCAGAAAAGGTGAACAGATGGACTCAACATGCCTGGTTCCCACCATGAAGCATGGAGGATTAGGTGTGATGGTGTGGGGGTGCTTTGCTGGTGACACTGTTGGGGATTTACTCAAAATTGAAGGCATACTGAACCAGCATGGCTACCACAGTATCTTGCAGCGGCATGCTATTCCATCCGGTTTGCGTTTAGTTGGACCATCATTTATTTTTCAACAGGACAATGACCCCAAACACACCTCCAGGCTGTGTAAGGGTTATTTGACCATGAAGGAGAATGATGGGGTGCTACGCCAGATGACCTGGCCTCCACAGTCACCAGACCTGAACCCAATCAAGATGGTTTGGGGTGAGCTGGACCGCAGAGTGAAGGCAAAAGAGCCAACAAGTGCTAAGCATCTCTGGGAACTCCTTCAAGACTGTTGGAAGACCATTTCCGGTGACTACCTCTTGAAACTCATCAACTGTACTCAGATAAAAAAAAAGTAAATACTCACCTCTCTCCTTGGTCTTCACTGGCTGCTCCTGGTCTCCTCTCTGAGTCCTCAGTGTTCTCCCGCCCTCTCTGAGTCTCTGCATTACGGGGTGATGAGTGATGACATCATTGCTCCTAGTCCTTGCCGTGCACTGCATACAGAGACTCAGAGAGAAGCCGATACCTGGGAGAATGTGGCCGCAATGGCGGCCAGAACTATAGGAATGGAAGCGGCATCTGCAGGGGGCCGCGATATCACCAGGCACCTCCGCCGATGTCTACTTGCAGGGGTCGCCGCCTGAGGTAGACAATTCATATCGCCTCATAGTAGATGCCCCCTGAATGGGAGAAGTGCAGTCAGAAGGCATATTTTTAATTTTGTTTCAATGCACACAAAGGAAATAAAGATGTGTATAACAAAAAATGTATTTTTAATAATATTCTGGGAGAAATACTTCATGTGCTACAACAATTGCAAGGGTGTTAACACATTCATCCATGGTTGTTTAATTATTGCTTTCTCTTTCTCCATATTATACATAACATAGATACATAGAGAGATAGATAGATACTTAGAAAATTGGTGATGTGCTTAATACTTAATTCACCTGCTATCTGTGCATGTATATTTATATACACAATGCTCAAAAAAATAAAGGCGACACTAAAATACCACATCCTAGATATCAATGAATGAAATATGCAAATCTATATTCATGACATACCATAATAGAATGCGATGCGTTGAGAACAATAAACCTAAAAATGATGAATGTAAATCAAAATTAATATCCCATGGAGGGCTGGATTTGGAATGATGCTAAAAATCACAGTGAAAAATCAAATTACAGACTGATCCAACCTCTGTGGATCTTACCGTTCCCTTTATTTTTTTCTGTGTGCAGAATTATTAGGCAAATGAGTATTTTGATCACATGATACTTTTTATACATGTTGTCCTACTCCAAGCTGTATAGGCTTGAGAGCCAACTACCAATTAAGTAAATCAGGTGATGTGCATCTCTGTAATGAGGAGGGGTGTGTCACCTTATATAGGGTGTTGATAATTATTAGGCAAATACCTTTCCTTAGGCAAAATGGGTCAGAAGAGAGATTTGACGGGCTCTGAAAAGTCCAAAATTGTGAGATGTCTTGCAGAGGGATGCAGCAGTCTTGAAATTGCCAAACTATTGAAGCGTGATCACTGAACAATCAAGCGTTTCATGGCAAATAGCCAGCAGGGTTGCAAGAAGCGTGTTGGGCAAAAAAGGCGCAATATAACTGCCCAATCAAGCGTGAAGCTGCCAAGATGCCATTTGCACCCAGTTTTGCCATATTTCAGAGCTGCAACGTTACTGGAGTATCAAAAAGCACAAGGTGTGCTATACTCAGGGACATGGCCAAGGTAAAGAAGGCTGAAAAACGACCACCTTTGAACAAGAAACATAAGATAAAACGTCAAGATTGGGTCAAAAAATATCTTAAGACTCATTTTTTAAAGGTTTTATGGACTGATGAAATGAGAGTGACTCTTGATGGGCCAGAGGCTGTATCAGTAAAGGGCAGAAAGCTCCACTCCAACTCAAACGCCAGCAAGGTGGAGGTGGGGTACTGGTATGGACTGGTATCATCAAAGATGAACTTGTGAGACCTTTTTGGGTTGAGGATAGAGTGAAGCTCAACTCCCGGACCTACTGCCAGTTTCTGGAAGACAACTTCTTCAAGAAGCGGTACAGGAAGAAGTTGGTATCGTTCAAGAAAAACATGATTTTGATGCAGGACAATGCTCCATCACATGTATCCAACTACTCCACACCATGGCTGGCCAGTAAAGGTCTAAAAGAAGAAAAAATAATGACATGGCCCCCTTGTTCACTTGATCTGAACCCCATAGAGAACCTGTGGTCCCTCCTAAAATGTGAGATCTACAGGGAGGGAAAACAGTACACCTCAGGAACAGTGTCTGGGAGGCTGTGGTGGCTGCTGCACGCAATGTGATCGTAAGCAGATCAAGCAACAGACAGAATCTATGGATGGAAGGCTGTTGAGTGTCATCAAAAGAAAGGATGCTATATTGGTCACTAATTTTCTTGTGCTTTGTTTTTGCATGTCAGAAATTTTTTTTCTAAATTTTGTGCAGCTATATTAGTTTACCTGGTGAAAATAAACAAGTGAGATGGGAAATATATTTAGTTGTTATTAAGTTGCCTAATAAATTCTGCACAGTAATAGTTACCTGCACAGATATCCTCCTAAGATAGCCAAATCTAAAAAAAAAACCACTCCAACTTCCAAAAATATTAAGCTTTGATATTTCAGTCTTTTGGGTTGATTGAGAATATAGTTGTTGATCAATGATAATAATAATCCTCTAAAATACAACTTGCCTAATAATTCTGCACACAGTGTACATACATATATACATACATACATGTGATGGAGAATTGTCCTGCATAAAAATCATGGTTATATAGAAAGAAGCAGACTTTTTTGTGTTTACCACAGTTTGATCTTCAATCTGAAAAGGTCCAACCAGCTAATATTTAATGATACTAACCCATAGCAGTACCCACCTGCACCTTGCTGGCATCTGAATAGAAGTAGAATCTATGGCCAATACTGATCCAGCCATGAACCCATCCAAAGAATGCAGGTTGCATTCAAAACGTGTTGTACTGTACGGTTCCTTACTTTACCAGCTAAAACCTCCTTTGATGTATCATGTCTGATAAACAATTTTTAAAAATGAAATAAAGACTACAAATTTTATATATAACCGGAAGCTGGACTCACCACTTTCTTCTCCTGGTTCCATTGATGTGGTTGGACCATGCATGTCAACCCATCTTGTTACATGATGAGCTGATATATCTAATTTCCATTGTATTGGTGATCAGCCCCAATATCAGCCATTTCAAGAGTCCTGCATACATCTGTAAGACTTAACAGCTTTTGACTTCCCAGAGTCAGATGTCCTTTTTTTGGCCCGTTTTCCCAGAGGAAAACAAGCAGAAATAATAATTCTGCACACCTTGGGTTTTGTATCCTTAGGCCACATTCTCCCTCTGCTTCATCCAATAAGTATTCAGCTTTATACAGTTTTTTTATATTTGGAAACTCTGCATAAAAATGATTTGTGTTAAATACATCCTTGCCTAATATTTCTGCACACAGTGTAATAACATTCAGTGAGCTGTCAGTAAAGCAAAGGAAGGTGGAACTGGGCAAGGGATAGAGTCAAAGCTTGTGAGGACCTTTAACCTGCACAGATCACTTAAGCTTTATTTGCATATAATAATAATATTATTCATTTATATAGCGCTATTAATTCATAGCACTAAAACAAGGATTTTTCAGCCAGAGGGTAACATAAGTAAAGAGGTGGATGACTATCTTTCAGGCTATTTTCACACAGTGCGTTTTTGATCCTTTTTTGTGCTGTGTTTTTATTGAATTTTCAGCAGTAAAACTGGATCCATTTTTGATTCCCTTTTTGGTGCTGTTTTGCTTTTTAAACATTGGCATCAATGGAAAAAACGGAGGAGAAAAAATGGATCACTAATAAACATCCTCATTCTTCCCTCAGTATTTTTCAATTTCAATTATGGGGTCATGCCTTCTGAATGAACAACCTCCTTTCCACTACCCTTAGATTTTAATCTTCTATTAGAAGGGTTGTACTTAGTGATGAGCGAGTGGTGTAATATTCGTAATTGCTATACTCGTAACGAGTACTTTTTAATTCTTGCCTATTTGTTCGAATAACAAGTCTAATTTTAGTCAATTAGTGATTGGCTCAGTCCACACACAATACGGCTATAAAGCGAGCATTGTCGTGGCAGGGCGGAGGGTGGTCTTTTTTGAGTTTCTATTACACAAAACACCTTGCTGTGCCCCCAGAGAGACCCTAACATCAATCTGCTCCACTGGGGGGCCGACTCCCTTTGTGGACTGAAGGGAGCTGTAATTTGTGTCAGATCAAGAACAATCAACACATTACTAACAAGCATCAGTAATACTCCTTGAGTAATGAAAAACAAAGTGCCAGCACAGCCAGAAAAAATATAAAGATTATGTAAATACACATATTGTTTCCATACTGTAAAAATTAGACATTTCACAAAAGATTAAAACATCTTTTGAGCCACTCTGCCGCAACAAGGCATATCTCAGATTTTCGTTGAGTAATGAGTATTGCGAATACTGTACTATTCGTGTTAATAGTAATGATTACACTCGCTCATACTAGTCATACCCACCCAATAAGCAGGTTTTTAACCAGATAGAAGCATCACATAGGGACCCATCAAAGAGATACGCCTTGACTGGGCTGTTGGGCTTGCATAAAGCTATCCTTTTTTATGAAACAAGTATCTCAATCTTTCAATATAATTCCTTAGTAGCAATGCATTTTTATATTTCTGTATTCAAAGTTTGCATATTTTAGCATGACAGAGTGGAGCTATTTATTATACACTTTAGATAGTTGTTGCCGGTAGCTATTTTGGCCAGACACAAGAGCACTCACTCTGCCGAGAGCTCCTGTGTTCTCTATGAGTCACTCTCTGCCAGACATCTCTGGCGGTGGCTTATCTCCTACAGAACACAAGGATCTGGCAGTCTAAAATAGGACATGCCGGATCCTTATCTCCCCGGCAATAATCTGTAAGGGGGGCCCCCAAACACATTAGACTCTTGGTCAAACCCCTTCAGAGCAAATTTGAACATAATACACTGTACAGGCAGAGCAAGTTCTGCACAATGAATACAATCTGTGATTTATCTAACCACAATGTGACATTTGAAGAAGAAAAAAATCATCCTTATGCAATGAAAATGTCGATCAATCGTTGTTTACAAAAAAATAAAAATATGTATTTTTCAAGTTAATTGTTAATCACAATAACACGTTCAAGTAAAACAACAGGGAAATAGCTCTGTACTTTTTTCCCCCACTTTACAGAATCTATATGATTATTTCTAGCCAACCGATGAATTATATTCTATTGATTTAGTCTGTTTCATGATGGCTCTGCTCTGCTTTTCATGTTATCTAGGCAAGCTGGGTGCAGCAAATCTCTAATTCTATATTCTTTTGTTGAAAGATTTTGAAACTGGAGCAGGCAATAATTGAACAGAGAAAGGAAATGAAACAACTCCAACATCTTTAGCAAGACACGCTGGAAAAAAATGGCCGATTACCGGCAAAAATTGAAACCCACATGATAACAGCTCAGAGTGAACAAGATGTACTTTTAAAAGAGGTGAATACTTTATTCTGTTAGTGACATGTCTGGAATTGTGATTGATTGCTTTTTGTCCTTTTGTGAAATTCATATGTTGGAATATAACAAAAATTTGTTCTAATACTTTCAGATGTTGTGGCCTTGCGGATCTTATATAGACGAATACTATAAAGTAAGGGTTCAGAAATCTGCAGAAATGTTGAAAAAAAGCAGAAACTGTTATTTAGTTAAACCTCAACTTATACAGAGGCATTTTGACTGTAGTTAGGGAGCTTATATAGTACTTTTCATACTAGAAGATTTAGGATTAAAGAATATCTCTACGAGATCTGCCTCTCTGGACCTGACATCACCATCTTGCAAACCAAAATCCCAAAATGTATGTCCACTTTTTCATCTTTCTTTTCTGTTCAATTTCTAAACCTGAACATGCACAATTCAGAATTCATCATTTTTCCCGGCCTCACTCTACCACTTCAACACACTCAGCAAATTCAACGGCTGCTCACTTTCCCCAGTTCTGCATGCTCCCTGCCTTAGAGTAACCCTCGACTCCGAGCTCTCTTTCAAGCCACATATCCAAGCCCTTGCCACCTCCTTCCGACTCTATGGTGCTATAATAATATCACAAGTTTTTTTCTATTTTCTTTTAGGAATTACTGTATTCAATCTATTTACATAATTGCTTTGACAAACCGGAAGGGTCCGGATGTCCCCAATATTTGCCACCTGATTGGCCTGCTGACTAGCACCTGATTGGCCACCTTAAAGACAAAAAAAAAAAAAGCCACCATATTGGCACACCCAAGTGCAAGAAGTGCCAATATACCGAATGCTCGCTGCTGCTGTCCTCTCAATTCTCCTTCACCACCTCCTCCTCCTCTTGGGCTGCCTCAGAACTCGCCACGTTCTCAATTCTCATGCTTCCACCATGTTTGGGCACTTGCACTGCCACTGCACATGACAGGATGACCAAAATATGGTGGCGGCGTGAGTGTGCATGCGGTTGCCATGTTTGTACACCCTGTCATGTACAGTAGCGGACTGGGTGTACAAATATGGCACCCACAAGTCTGCGAGCTCACCTGCATTCTCACCTCATGGGGTCTATGTCCTTCTCCATTTCCTCCCATTTGCGCTCCAGTGTGGAAAGCATATAGGAGGAACTGTTCCTTCTTTATGCGTTCCACAGTGGAATGCACGCCACCCTGGGACAGACTGCACACAGAGGGGATAGTGAAAGCGTACACGGGGAAGAGAGACCACACATTAGGGGTAGAGGTTGCACAAAGGTGGAGAGACAGCAAATAGGGGGGGAGACAGCGCATTGGGGATGGGAGACAGAAAACAGGGGGGGGGGGGATTTTTTCTAACTCTTGTCTATACATTATGATGTAATGAAAAAGTCATTCAAGACTACAACTCATGCCCTCATTTGTCTCTGTTGATGAAAAAACACGTAATTACTTACCTATAACGTTTTTTTTCAGAAGCCATGACAGCACCCACGAAAGAGGCATCCGCCTTCCAAGAACAGAAAACCATTAGAACTTAAAAAGGGCAGTTCCTCTTGACACGTCAGTTGGTTACAGAGTATAAAAAATGGACCTTCGGAATATCGTTAGTCCACCACAACCCCGAACACCACGTCTAAAATCAAAAACACCAAAAGTAGAAGAACAAAAAGTAATTAACTCTCAACAATGGGAGGGAATATGAGGGTGCTCTTTTGGCCTCTGAAAAAACACATTGCTGG
Source organism: Allobates femoralis (assembly GCA_033576535.1). Taxonomy (NCBI): domain Eukaryota; kingdom Metazoa; phylum Chordata; class Amphibia; order Anura; family Aromobatidae; genus Allobates; species Allobates femoralis. The sequence goes on from JARQOC010000005.1 coordinate 96,042,854, forward strand.
TAAGTAATTATGTGTTTATCGGTAATCCATGACAGCACCCATGAAAGAATTACAGAGTAAAGTGATTATCAGAATCGGAGAGATCTAGCCTATAGTGCCAATAGAAGGAAGAAAGCAAAGACCACGTTGCCACTCTACAGATTAGATCAATAGACACACCTGCCCAGGTAGTAGCCATGGCCCTTGTGGAATAAGCTATGAGATTCTTCTCCACATCTTTGTCACTTGCGGAATACACTAGACTAATAGCCTGCCTCACCAAACAAGCTTACGTGGCTTTGGAGGCCCTACATCCCTTCATCTGTCCCTGAAAGCAAACAAAAAAAAAAGCCTCTTCCAGCCGGTCTGACAGATGCGCAGCCCTGGACACCCTGCAGATGACAGTCACATAATAACTGCCACCGAGTAATGTCCCCAGAGGGACCCATGCCCCCCAGGAACTGGGAGCCTGCAACCCTTGGTGTCTCAGCAACAGGGCTCGAACTGGCCTACCCCATGCCTGCACCCATGGATCAGCTGTGCACCTGCCACATCCAGCCATCCACAGGAGCTGCCCATGGGGAGCTATGCACCTCTTCTGGGGAAAAATTAAGAAAAATAAATTAAAGAAAATTCATCTGGAACTGCTGTTCCTGAGGCTCCCCGTTCAAGGTCAGAAAACCAACTAACGTGGGGAGAGGAACCGCCCCTTTTAAAGCCTGATAGTTCTCTGTTCTTGGACAGCGGGTCCCTCTCTCATGGGTGTGGTCATGGATAACTGATAAATATAAATGTTATGTTAGGACTGTTATGTTAGAGAAAAAAACAAATGTGCAAAATGCTAAATTGTCCGGTCCCTAAGGGCTCAATACAACTTTAAAAGGGAATCTGCCACCACAGTTTTGCTAAATAATCTCAGTGCCAAACAATGTTGGGTCAGAGAAACTGATTCCAGACATGTGTTACTTGCTTGTCTGCTTGCTGCCATTTTAATACAATCAGTGAATTCTCCGCTACAGTTTTCGGAATATTGAGCTCTGTATAACCTTGCCCACACCACTGATTACCAGCTTTCTGTCCGTATACAGTGTACACCAGGGGCAGACTGGCCCAGGTGACAGGGAGGCATTTTCCCCCAGGCTGGTGGTTTAGTCCTAGTTTAGTGCCGCCCCCACAGTGAGAGCAGACGAGCAATCACTTGACTGATGGCTGGACCTGGGATGCAGCAGGCAGGCGTCAGCATGGAGGCTGACAGTGACCTGGGAGTGGAGCGGGGGCAGCAGCCAACTAGCAGGTGAGTGAAGCAGCACCAGCACCCCCCACCCCCCCGGTCGTCACTTGGCAGCTGCCTGGAAAAAGTGGACTGCCCCCCAGGGCAAGATCTGCCAGCCAGCCCCTGGTGTACACAGACAGCTGTCAGTCAGTAGTGAGGGTGGGGATATATACAGAGCAGTTGAATAGGAGGCACAGGACAACTATTATCTTGTATGGCCACTTTACACGCGGCTACATTTCTAGCTTATCCACAGGTACCGTATATACTCGCGTATAAGCCGAGTTTTTCAGCCCAAAGATTGGGCTGAAAAGTCCCCCCCTCGGCTTATACGCGAGTCACTGTATACTGTATATACTGTATACAGTATACAGCAGCCCCCCCCCCCCATATCAGTATACAGGCCACCCCCCTTGTGCAGCAATCCTGAAAAGGAAAACATTATCATACTTATCCTGCTGCCGCTGTCCCGCTGCTGCCGCCGTCATCGCGCTCCTCCGGCTTCATCCGTCTTCTTCCGGCTTCCTCTGGTCGGCGCAGGCAATGACGTCATTGTCTGCGCGCCAGAGGAGGAAGCCGGAAGACGCTGGATGAAGACAGAGGAGCGCGATGAAGGCGGCGGCAGCGGGACAGCGGCAGCGGGATAAGTATGATAATGTTTTCCTTTTCAGGATTGCTGCACAAGGGGGGGGGGCTGTATACTGATATGGGGGGTGGGGGGCTGCTGCATATTCCTCTGGGGCTGCTGTATACTACCTCTGGGGCTGCTGTATACTACCTCTGGGGCTGCTGTATACTACCACTGGGGCTGCTGTATATACCTCTGGGGCTGCTGTTGTATACTACCTCTGGGGCTGCTGTATATACCACTGGGGCTGCTGCTGTATACTACCACTGGGGCTGCTGTATACTACCACTGGGGCTGCTGTATATACCTCTGGGGCTGCTGTATACTACCACTGGGGCTGCTGCTGTATATACCACTGGGGCTGCTGCTGTATACTACCACTGGGGAGGCTGCTGTATACCACACTGCTGGGGGCTATATACCTGTGCTGGGGTCCACCCTCGGCTTATACACGAGTCAATAGGTTTTCCCAGGTTTTGGGGGCAAAAGTAGGGGGTCGACTTATACACGGGTCGGCTTATACACGAGTATATACAGTAACTTACTGGCTGCAGTGAAATCATGGAGACATGGTTCTATCTTGTTGCTGTGTACAAATGGAATAATGTCTCCATGATTTCACTGCAGCCAGTAAGTTACCTGTGGATAAGCTAGAAATGTAGCCGCGTGTAAAGTGGTCAGTAATGATAATCTGCTGATAAAACCCTGATTTTATTGAAACAGCAACATTCAGCCTGATAAGTGACACATTGCTGGAATCAGGGTTTCTACCTCTATATTATGCTACTCTCAGATCATACAAACACCTGCAGACAGATTATCCTTAAAATACATTCGATTAAAGGTTTCTACCCAATATTTCAAATTTCAAAATAAAATTCTTTAAGGTTAATTATACAAATACTTAACTTTATAATCCATTTTATGGTCTACCAAGAATAAGATGACATCTTTATCTTCAACAGTCTGATTTAGCTTTTGCTAATAATGTGTAGCATGGTGAAGCCTACTATTGATTGCTAAGGAGTACCACTTGACACAGAAGTTGCTTTATATTTTCAAGGTCTTTATATCTAATTCTTGAAAAACACTGAGTAATAGGACAGGTAGATAGAGTACAAAATGACCTAAAGTAATTAATATCTATTTTTTTCATCTTTCAAGGTGAATGATGTTGGGGCGCACAAAATGTAATTCATTTACATTTACGGCGGGTCCTTCCACTAAGTACTGGACAATGATGATAGAAAACAGTGATTGTTAAAGATGATATTAACACAGAGCTGTGTAAAGAATGTAAGAAAGTTAAGTGTTTTCTTGGGAAAATGTAGTTCAAGGTATGTTTAATTAAGTAAAGTCAAGAGCAGAAGAACAAATGCAAGGCCAGTGATAATGGACTATGTAGAATATTGTGGGACTGAAAAGCAGCTTTTCCTATTGTTACATGGTGTTAATACACAGAGAGGTTCCTCTGGAATTCTTTTGAAGACTGTAACATTGCATGTTAAGTAAACCAATCTGACTAGTAAAAATATTTGCAGTCTTTTAGCCTTGTTCTCCTTCTATCATGCACTCAACATGTGAAAAACTAATGTCAATGACAGTGAGCAAAGCAACTATTCAATTGAAAAAGTATATTTAGTTATTTTAGAAGTTCAAGGCCAGGAGGAATTCATTTAGCAAAATATTCTGTTTAAATTGTCACGATTTCTGCTTCTCAATAATACTACATATAGATATTTACAATCATATATTCATACAATAAAAATGGAAGAACACATTAACATTTTATATAATAGAGATAATAGAGACATCTGAAGAATGCTATGTGCAATTACTGACATGTTTGGGAACCAATCCTTATGAATGTTGAGATAATAGACTATTCATTACTTTTTTCATTGTATTAGTTTTCTGCCATATACTTCAATTAATGAGCTTGTCAAGGGTGGCAATACTGGATGGGGGAGTTGTAGCAAGATGGCATTGATAGGCTTAAGGTACCGTTTCACGGTACAATATCGTGAACGATATCGCTCAAACGTCACGGGTTTGGAGTCGTTCAAGCGACATCTTTAGGACGTTGTTGCGTGTTACACCGAGATACGACTACGATAAATTGTTTGATTGCAGATTTGAGAACATGTTCTCAAATCAGACGATCGTCGTTCAGCCAACCTGCTGCATCCGTTGTGTGTGACACTGCGATAACGATGTCGTTAACGACTTCGCCTATTCACAACAGTGAACAAGTATCGTTCACTGGGTTGTGCGAACGATAGCTGCTCGCCACATCGTTGGTGCGTCGTTAACGATATCTAGACGTGTGACATCTCACCAACGATCTTAAAAAGATGTCCTAACGACCACGCTCCCGTGAGATCATTGGTGAGATCTTAACGATATTGAAGCGTGTAATGGTACCTTAAGTTTAACTGGGAAGCTAGTCTGACCCAGTAGATTGGGGTTCCCTTGCTAAGCCTATTCTCAAAAGTACTCCTTAAGGTGATTATGTCTGGGCCACCACCCTTGCCCTGCTGCTGACCATCCCTGGGCTAACCTACCCTCATCTCAACCCAGGGATAGAAAGAAAAACTCCATCAAGATAACTCTAAAGGTACCGTCACATGCCGCAATCTCGGCTGGTGATATGTGGCGATCTAACGTGCGCACTCACATTTTTCGTGGTCGCTTCAGATCGCCGATGGTGGAATCACACGCCGCAATTTCGCCCTGAAGCTAAGGTGATGTGTCGCTCCAGAAATCGCTTCCCCTATAGCGGAACCAATCTTGCCTAATTCCATCGCCACATCACACGCCGCAATCTCAAAGGCAATGTGGGTGTACATGTTCATCGCGGCAAGGAGATAGGCGTGCCACAGTGGTTTACACTGCGCCCCATACAAGCTCATTGGACAACGCAACAGCATTCCGATTGGTCAGCCTGCTCTGGGAGGCTGGCTAATACATGACGCCATTGTCTATCGGAGTTTGCACTGAGTTTGCGGACGGTTGTGTAGCTAAAGATGTGTGTGGTGCTGAACGGACAGCTCTTCAAATATGGCACGGTGTCAACTGACAGCCAATGGGAACACAGTAGCCCACATGAATCATTTCAGATGGGGCGCGAACTTCAGCACGCTAAGGCACGCCTACGGAAAATAATAGGTAACGCTCTTTCCATCATTATCGCCCTGTCACACTCCACAACACGGAAATATCGCCTTAAGGATTGCGGACGATTACTGAGCACTGTTCGGGAATCAGGCGACAGCCAAGGGGCGATTTATCGCCGTGAAATTCCCAAATCACACGCCACAACCGGCGATTGCTCCGGGGCGACGTATCGCCTTTATAATTTCCAGGAGAGATTGCGGCGTGTGACGGTACCTTTACAAGGCTTCAGCAAACTGCACAGCATCCTTTCAGCTCAATGTGAGAGTAGAGACTGAACTCTTTCAACGACACCACCTGATGGGTAATGGGATTATTTAAATGCTGGAGGGTGGACATCTGTCACTTGACACAAGCAGTAGCAGTTAAACAGAGAAGCCACAGCCAGACCTTGGACAGCTGATATTGCTGCAGCTACTGACATTATTTCTGTTTGTCCCTTTAGGATTAAACACATATAAACTACTGCAGAGCAGTTCCCAAAGACTACAGAGCAGACTACGTGTTACAGAGCTAGTGTTTTTTTATTCATTTAAGCCTTTTCATTCTACAGATAAATTGACATTAATTTATCCTTTAATTTCAATGTTCCACTACGAATCACCATTTGGCAGATGCTAAACTGTCAGGTCTGGGTCCTGCCCTGCCTACATCTATTGAGACCTGCTGGCACATGTAGAGGTGAAACATTTAGCCATGGCGCTGTCCATGACTGGGAACACATTGTCGCAGTGGGATGGTTTTTACGTTTTTTTTGGTCAAAATAGTGTCAACTAAGTCCCCTATATTGTTTACATGTACCACTATTCTTCATTTACTGCAGGGTACTTGCTCATTATTTTCATCCTAGGATTTTGTTTGTTAATGGCACAGTGTGGACATGCACCAACACATAGCACTAATACCAATAAGTGTGATAACCCAATATTTTGGATTTACGTATCACAGTAGGACATGTCTCTGTGAGCGAAATCAACTCTTTCTATGCCATTTGAACTCCAAATTATTGATAATAGTTTTATGAGAGCTCATCAAATCATACATGGCACATCCAGTATGGTGTACTGAAAATTTCTGCTTTATTACATCATGTGACCAGTTTATATAGAGGTTCAAATAGAAATAAGCGAACCTTTTGAAGTTCAGATATGGTTCAGCTCGCTGAACGGGCGTATGCTCGCGGAATAGATAGGAGAATAGTTCGCTGAACTTCCCAACCCCATTAGGATCAATGGGAGACAAAATCAAGGGCCTAGGAAACACTTCCAAAAGGGGCCGAAAAGCTGCCAAACACAGTCAAACCATTATAAAAACATTATCTTTCTACACTATTACTTAAAAAGCTTCAGGGCTACTGTCACCATGCTTCTGGACCCGCTCATGAACTTCACGCATCCTCATGACTTCCCTGAGCTTGCCTCGGGTTACACAGCTGGTCTTATGCAGCAGGAAATCCTACTTTGTGACCTGAGATAACCTCAGTGGCGTCAGTGCTTGTAACACTAGCTGTCTTGGCAGAGCCACAATATCATACAAGACATAGTGGCTATAGATAACTGTATCATGAGACAGTGCTTGTGGGGAGCGGTGGAGTTTGGGAATCCAGAGCAGTTCAAACTGCACTGCAGGGGAAAGCCCCTGTGTGACCCTTCCAGTCTGAACTGTAGTAATGTTTGTAATGCCACCGCTTGTCATATTCTCCCCAGTGCCTGGTCTCACGGCATATGGAGGATGCTTTCTGTGAACGTGACCCCACCATATTGTTGTAAGGCCCCGTGCCCACAATACGTTGTTTGATGCTTCTTTTTTAATCTACATCAAAATCTGCATGTCTATCCTGAGGCCAGCATTGTTTTTCAGAGTTTCAGAGTGCTGTACCAACGTGTTTTTTTCCTTGCAAATTTGCAGAAAATTTTGGGACAGAAAAAAAATCAGAACCACATGTGCATAGAAAAAAAGCAATGTGGACACAACACTTCTGACCTGTCATAGATTTTGCTGGCCTCAGGATTGGCATGCAGATTTTGATATACAGATTCTCAAAATCTGCATAAAAAAGCATCAAACAATGCACCATGGTCTCAGGGCCTAAGAGGGTCCAGGGAGAGCTGTAGTAAAATGGCTTAAGGATTCCTCTTGCCCCTGGCTACTTCCACAGAGACTTTTAGGGCATGTGATCTATAAGGTCTGAAAACAGTGCAAGTTTTCATGACTTCCATAGCATTGCACAGGTGCTAATTTCATCACCTGCAGAGATGATGATTCCAGCACCTTGTGCAATGGTAACGAAATACTGAAAACATGCACCATTTACAACCCTTGAGAACTGCACTTGGCCAGTCCTGTTCTACTGGAGTGTGTGTAGTGTCTTGCTTTCCATACCTCATACCATCGGGCCAGAGGCCTGTGGCTTGTTCACCAGTCTCTGTAGGGCAGTATCAAAGCAAATCGATATTTGAGAGGCAGAATATTGGGGCACCAATCACTTAAGATCCAAAGTAGTGGTATCAGCAGTGTCAACTGCAGCAGAACTGGGGGTGGACAGTCTTATAACAGCCTGAGAGGTAAAATTACATTGAAGAAAGAGGCACTCACCCGGTGATAGTTGTTCCTCAATGGATGACTTTAATCAGCATTAGGGTACAGGGTGCTGGGGAGGGGGTGTCGGAGGTGCAGACGACGGCACCGTTTCGGATCCGAAACGGTGCCGTCGTCTGCACCTCCGACACCCCCTCCCCAGCACCCTGTACCCTAATGCTGATTAAAGTCATCCATTGAGGAACAACTATCACCGGGTGAGTGCCTCTTTCTTCAATGTGGTATCAAAGGAAATGTTTGCAGAAACAGTCCAGCACACAAGGAGTGAAGTACAAAAAAATTTACTGTAACACAGACTATAATAACAGTCTCAAACACAAATATATGAACATACATAGTGTATATACTGTAACGAAAGTCCCACAAGAAACAGCAGACTCTTAAAATGGTGGAAAGTCCATGAAGAGCAGTGTCCTTTAAGGGCTTTGAGTATCTCAAAGGTTGTATGTAATGGAGCAAACTTTAGTAAGGGGAAAAATAAAATTAACAAAAAACAGGCCTTCGTCAAGGAAGAGCTGAAAAAAACTCAAAAAAATCCTTCATTGGACAAATGCCAACTAAAGTGTGGGTCAGTAACCCAAGTAACATGCTTTTTATTTAGGAAAGTACACCGTACTTGGTGTTAATATTGTTTCCAGCTTTCTCATAACTGCCCGGGCTGAAGGTCGCCATTGGTCATGGTACTCTGCTGCCGGACAGTCTGTGGGGGCCGAGAGCCGCAGAGGCATTCTACACCACCACCTGCCCCCCAGCACACTATCATAGCCACTGCTGGAGAAAACCATAGAGGAACTAGGGGACTACCGCACCATCTAGGAAAGATGGGACCAGCTTGGGGAACACAGACAGGCCCATGTGGGTTAAGGTGCAGCAGGCTGGCTAACCAAGAGAGACTTGTCCTCCAGCCGATGCCATTCTCTGCCGGTCACCTTCTTCTTGCCACTTCTCAAAGTAGTTGGCAACCTGACTTATGCCAACAGCGAACCTCCCCTTGCTGCACATCACATTCATGAAGGTAACATCCTCCCCGACAAAGATTATGTGCTGTCTTTTGGAAAGATGGTCATGCAGGAGAGAGGACCTGTTGACGTAGCACCGATGCACAGTACTTTGGCTACGTAGCCAAACCCACCCTGCTGGAAAAATGCCACTACCTTGCCTCAGATACATAGGTCGTGGAAGTGATTGGCCTTAGTCCCATGCAACCACTCTCGGGCGGTATTATCCGCAAACTGAATCTCCTCAATAAAGTACACAGGACATGGTGGTTCTTGCCATACCGGATAATTGATTGGAGGTGGTAGTAGTCCCCACATTGTGTTCCCCTAGTAGAAGGCCTCTTGAGGGGGTGATACACACAGCTGGGAAACAGGGCCTTCTCCCTCTTCTACCTCCTCCTTTTCATGTTCCTCATCCTGGTGGAATTGGTGATTCAGTAGGCATGCTGCAAGATCCTCTGCAGTCTGACATCTGGTGCTCCCAGATGGGATAGGGAAAGGGTCACCTCCTGATTGTGAACTCCTCAGCTCCTTCTCTGGCATCGGAGCCCAACACTATATCCGGACTTTGCTGCAGATGAGGCCCAATGATGTGTCCATCTCCTCTGCAGGCTGCTCTGGTTCTGGTGCTGCTGAAGCACCCTCTACCGCTGGGGTGGTGAAGAAGATGATAAGGTCCAGATCAGGCATGACATCGCCAAACTGAGCTCTGCAGGCACACGGTACAAAATAGCAACTGTAGCAGAGTGTAGCTGACTAACTAGCTGCATTGTACTGCACTGCTAAGATGGCGCAGACTCGCTGAGCTCCGCAGTGACGCCTGTTTGTTTTGCCTACGGAACCGCCTCTTCCAAGTGCCAGGAGTTAAGACACAAAAAAATATAGATATTACTATTTGCACAATGTTGTTGCCTAGCTTCTCATTAACCCATCCATGGGGTGGGCTGCAGAACTAACGATACTCACAATTCCAATTCCAATGCCACAAGGTAACATCTGGGTTGCAGTTATGTGAAGTGATTATTGATACCTGACATATTTGGAATAGAAATAATGATGAAAACAAGTTTATTCCTTCACCATTCATTAATTAAATTGGAATGCTGAATAAGGCTAGTGGTAGCAATGCAAGTTCGGTATGAATTATACATATAACACACTTGTGCACATGATAAAAATGTGTATTTTAAACGTATGGAATAAAATAGTGATTGCACATTTTCAAGAGGCAATATCTGTTTCATCAGTGTGAACAGACCTATTAGGCCATGTATGTTAAACATATAATGGCCATATGCTATTTTTGTATGAATTGCTATCACAAAAGTGTAGAAGAGATGGCCTCGCATGCTGCTGTCCTTCTGCAATAACAAAAGTTTGCTCTCCAAAAAAAAAAAAAAAAAAAAAAAATAATATATATATATATATATATATATATATATATATATATATATATATATATATATATATATATATATAAACAAATAATAATAAAATATAAAAAAAATCCCCCAAAATATTAAGCTCTCTAACACAGATATATTAAGGACATTAAGCTTCCTGTACTTCACAGCTGATGTGACACCTGGCACTATTTCCAAAATTCACACCCTGCAGGTGTCAAAACTCCTTCAAACTCCATGAAGCTTAAAAAAGCTTGATACAAACCAGTAGACCTGATGGCGGGAATACACCTAACTGTATAGGTAGGTGTTGTTCCCAGCCAACGGGTCTTCTGGCGAGTGTTTTGGCACCTAACAATCAGAGAAAATGTTAGGACCATTTTAAATTACAAACTTTTTTCCCAAACAAAGCCGCAGTCGCCAATTTTTTTGGAAAGTGCTCGTGTTTCCGATACCAAGCAAAATCTGCAATGTTTGTGCCATATTTGAAATTGGCGAACATTTTCGGGGAAAGTTCGCTCATCTCTAGTCTCAAACAAAGAACCAGGTCCCTGTGAACTATGTACCAATAGGAGCAGTAGGAGTGTGTATAGACATGTGAAACACGCCCATTGGCACTGCCCAGTCTAGATGACATCATACAGTTATAAGGCAACATGAATACCAGAGAACAAAATGGAGTCTATTCTCGCACATCTCTGTGTTTTGTTTTAAGGACAATCCAATTACAAAAGAAAAAAAAGGACAGGTAAAAAGGCACATTCATTATAATGAGTCTAAGTAAAACCACAAAAATAAAAGCACACAAACCAAAAAAACTTAGATGTAGAAGACCTTAAGGCCGGCTCCACACTGGCGGCGCGGCATTGCGGAGTCCGCATGCGGCTGCCACATGCGGACTCCGCAATGAGACCAGGCAATGCTGGCCCAATGGCAAAGTGTGTCATTGCGGCCGGCATTGCGACATGCTGCGGTGCGGAATTCTGTCCGCAGCATGTCCATTTTCAGTGCGGACGCCGCACTGCCGCATCCCATTGGAATGAATGGGGTGCAGCACGGCAGCAATTCAATTGCTGCGGCGGCGACTACCTAAGCACACTGTGGGGGCGGGTGTTTCCGGTCTTGCAGAGCGGACCGCTATCCAGGTACAGGTGGGCAACATTCAGCAACAGGGTACGGTGTCTGCCGGCCAGGACCAGCACTGTCTGCCAGCCAGGACCAGCACTGTCTGCCGGCCGAGTGTGCTGAGAGCCGACTCCGGAGGAGCAGGTGGGAGCCGGCGGGCACAGCAGAAGAGAACAGGTGGTGAGTGGCCCAGAGGAAGGAAAGTGCAGTACGCTGTGCAGCCAGGCTGTGTGTGCAATGTGTGTGTGGGTGCAATGTGTGTGTGTGTGTGTGTGTGTGTGTGCAATGTGTGTGAGTGTGTGCAATGTGTGTGGCTTTGAGTGCAGTGTGTGCAATGTGTGTGTAATGTGTGTGCAATGTGTGCGGCTTTGTGTGCAGTGTGTGTGTAATGTGTGTGCAATGTGTGTGGCTTTGTGTGCAGTGTGTGCGCAATGTGTGTGGCTTTGTGTGCAGTGTGTGTGTAATGTGTGTGTAATGTGTGTGCAATGTGTGTGATTTAGTGTGTAATGTGTGTGTGTGCGGCTTTGTGTGCAGTGTGTGCAATGTGTGCGCGGCTTTATATGCAGTGTGTGTGCGGCTTTATATGCAGTGTGTGTGCGGCTTTGTGTGCAGTGTGTGTGGCTTTGTGTGCAGTGTGTGTGCAATGTGTGTGTAATGTATGTGCAATGTGTGTGACTTTGTGTGCAATGTGTGCGGCTTTGTGTGCAGTGTGTGTGTGCAATGTGTGTGCGTGTAATGTATGTGCAATGTGTATGACTGTGCAATGTGTGTGCAATGTGTGTGTAATGTATGTGCAATGTGTGTGACTTTGTGTGCAATGTGTGTGTGCAATGTGTGCGGCTTTGTGTGCAGTGTGTGTGCAATGTGTGTGCAGAGACAGAGAGGATCACAGTGAGTGTAAAAAAAATGTAATGTAAATAAAGATAAAGTTGGCTGCACTGTGCTTGTGATGGGGGGCCTCCAGCCTCCGTCTTCCTGCCGTCACCCCTCCAGCCTCCGTCCTCCTGCCCTCACCCCTCCAGCCTCCGTCCTCCTGCCCTCACCCCTCCAGCCTCCGTCCTCCTGCCCTCACCCCTCCAGTCTCCGTCCTCCTGCCCTCACCCCCCCAGCCTTCATCCTGGTCTAACCGCCTGCCCACCATATACTGTGCTGCTAACCACTGAGCCATCATACTTTGCTAACCACTGAGCCACCATATACAGTGCTAACCACTGAGCCACCATACAATGCTAACCACTGAGCCACCATATACAGTGCTAACCACTGAGCCACCATACAGTGCTAACCACTGAGCCACCGTATACAGTGCTAACCACTGAGCCACCATATACAGTGCTAACCACTGAGCCACCATGTACAGTGCTAACCACTGAGCCACCGTATACAGTGCTAACCACTGAGCCACCATACAATGCTAACCACTGAGCCACCATATACAGTGCTAACCACTGTGCCACCATACAGTGCTAACCACTGAGCCACCGTATACAGTGCTAACCACTGAGCCACCGTATACAGTGCTAACCACTGAGCCACCATGTACAGTGCTAACCACTGAGCCACCGTATACAGTGCTAACCACTGAGCCACCGTGTACAGTGCTAACCACTGAGTCACCATATGGTGCTAACCACTGAGCCACCGTATACAGTGCTAACCACTGAGCCACCATATACAGTGCTAACCACTGAGCCACCGTATACAGTGCTAACCACTGAGCCACCATGTACAGTGCTAACCACTGAGCCACCGTATACAGAGCTAACCACTGAGCCACCGTATACAGTGCTAACCACTGAGCCACCGTATACAGAGCTAACCACTGAGCCACCGTATACAGTGCTAACCACTGAGCCACCGTATACAGTGCTAACCACTGAGCCACCGTATACAGAGCTAACCACTGAGCCACCGTATACAGTGCTAACCACTGAGTCACCGTATACAGTACTAACCACTGAGTCACCGTATACAGTGCTAACCACTGAACCACCGTACTGTGAGTGTATGCCCCTGTGAGTGTATGCCTCGCCCCTGAAAATAAGACCAGGTGCAACGTTCGGAGCAAACATATTAATATATTAATCTGATCTCCGTGGAAACCAGGAAAAGAAGGAAGTGACCTCAGCAGAGGCAGCCACATGACCATCAGAGACTATCTGCAATGGGATCCGCAATGCAGTCCGCAATAGACTGCAATAGCGTCCGCAATAGAGTCCGCACTGACAGCCGCAATTAACTCCGCAGCACCGCAACTAGTGTGCAAGAGGCCTAAATGAGTTACCCCGAGTCCTCACAGCATGTGGCGTCAGATACTCTCTTGTTACAGGTGCACATCTGATTACATCACCAAGTATTTATAGTTCACATAACACAGTCACTGCTCTTATGTGAAGACGCCTTGGGGAGAGTATGGTAGGTTTCTCAACAACTTTATTACAATAAGGGAATCAAAAGTTATAATTATGGACCTAGGGGATCTTCAAGAAACTTAGTTGTTTGGGATGGTGGATTGGATGTGAAGTGACTCTGAGATCAGATTTTGCGCCCAAAGAACACCAAAGACAAGACTAGAAGACAGAAGACCAAAAGCGAGTAGAGGACTTGGGTGGGAACTGCAGTTTGGCAGAAGAGGTAAGGGGCTGGTAAAGGCCAGTTAAGTAGAATTCTTTATTTTTTTTTTAACAACCCATCCAGGACCTATAGATCCCAAAAAATGTTGCTGTATTCCTGCTAATCAATTCTTGAACAAGTCAAAAGGCCCAGTTACACACACAGATAATTGTGCAGAGATTGTTCATAGATCTCTGGTTGCAGTGAAATCATGGACACATTGTTACATTTGTACACGGCCACAAAATGTAGCAATGTGTCCATGATTTCACTGCAACCAGAGATCTGTGAACAATATCTACACAATTATCTGTGTGTGTAACTGGGTCTATAGTCTAGTTCAGGAACCTGCAACCTGTGGACAGTGGGCACTTAATGTGTGGCCCACAGCAGTTTGCCAGCTTAGTGCAGTAGCTTTAGGTTTCAGCTTTTGTTTCAACGTTTTTATTGACACAAATTTGGGATATGATGTTTTGATCGCTTGTTACAGCATTTTTGTGGTATTCTAGCAACCAAAGAAATTTAATTTTAGCATTCTTGAAATTTGCAGTGATTACCAATCATGTGATTTTTATATATCGGACATTTCTGAATGCGGCAATAGATCATGTACCCTATATATTTTTTATTGTTCTTATTTTTAGTGGGGCAAAAAGGGGGGTGATTCAAACATATGTTTTTTTAAAAAAAAATTTAAGCAAGAAGTCGATGTTTGACTTGTGGACAGCCTCCCCACACCTGTTATTTCAGGGGTTTAAAGGAGGAAGTTGAAATGGGGCTTGTGGATGGCCTCCCCACACAGGTGATTTTGGAGAATAACCTAGGACAGGGGTGGGGAACTCCAGTCCTCGAGGGCCGCAAACAGTGCATGTTTTCAGGATTTCCTTAGTATTGCACAGGTGATAACATAATCGCTTGCACTGGTGATGATTCCAATCCCTGTGCAATACTAAGGAAATCGTGAAAACCTGAACTGTTTGCGGCCCTCGAGGACTGGAGTTCCCCACCCCTGACCTAGGACAATGACTATCCAAACAATTTTTACAGATATCAACCACGGTCAAGCCAAGGAGGACCCTGATGTGGATCCTTTTACCATCCTATCCAAGGATAATCCATATTCCCTCCATCCTCCTCCTCTGAGCTGACAATAGTGATTATACTGTATCTAATCAGATTGTGGCCATAGACTAGGGGGAGTTTTATTGTAAGGAGTTATTGGAAGCCAAACTCATGGACCCCACTTTAATGCTTGTCTGCAGTATAGCTGCTCAACCTGGGGGAGGTAATCATAGAAATGTGTACAGATGTGAGTCTCTATTGTTGAACTTACCCACAAAAAAGGAAATGTCAAAGGACAATGCCAACAGAAGTGAAGGATGATTAGAGACCTATCAAATCTGGCTGCCCTGTCAACAGCAAACCTCGTCAAGATTCAGCAGTTTCTGGGGTAAATTAAGAAGTGGGAGGAATATAATGACACAGCCTCTTTCAATGCATGTCGTGGGTTACTGTTCTTAATTTTGCCAGACATTTTATTTTGTTTGTTAACTCATGTTTAAGTCAATGTTTTTTGCAAGACTACTCGGTGTTCCATTGTATTGGCTTTTGGATTGCTAATGAAATGTAATTTACCTCAGCCCCCTTCTGCCTACATTACTCAAAGAGAAATATTGCATTCAGATTGAAATATCAACCAATAAAAGAACAGCCTTATCCCACCAATCCTGTACAAAAGCAATATACTCTGAGGCGAGGGCTCGGAATATAAAAAGAACTGCTTCAGTCACCAGTGCTTGAGATGCTACAGGATATTAGGAGGTGACTTAAACGTTGCCCTCGAACCTATTTTAGACACATCGTCAGGGAAAAGCAATATCTCAAAACTAGACTTACTGAATATACAGACTTTACTACAGACTGCGGAACTGATAGATGTATGGCGGTACTTAAACCCGAGAGATAGGACGTACACGTATTATTCTCACCCCCACAAAACCTACCACAGACTTGATTACATTTTGATTTCACGATATATACTACCAAAGACGTCAAATGTAGATATTCTCCCAGCACTTTACTCAGATCACGCTATGGTAACTCTAACTCTTGAGTTGCAGAAACCTCTCTCCAACTTTAGAACTTGAAGACTGAATGAGACTTTATTACACTCAACTGAAACTAGAGCTAAAAATCCAGAGAGCAATATCTGACTACTTTTCTTTTAATGCTACACCTGAAACAGACCTGACAACGGTCTGGGAAGCACATAAAGCTACAATACGTGGCCAATTAATTTCAATAGCTTCTTATCTCAACAAAAAGAGACGGAGTGAATTGGAGACAATTTACAAAGATATTGCTAAACTAGAGCTTGAACACCAGCGGACACATTCACCTGATAAACTCGTCCAGCTAACTAACCTTAGTCAACAACTCAAAGATATTTTAAATAGACAAGCTGCCAAATATTATTCTAATTGGAGGAATCGCGTGATGGTCCATGGAGATAAAGCCTCTAAATTAATGATGTCGCTGATCAAAAAACGCCAGACACGTACATTCATTCATAAGATAAAGTTGAAAGACGGTCAGACAACACAAAATTTCGATTTGATAACCACAACTTTCTTATCATTTTATAAAGAACTGTACCAATTGAATCTCCATGAGCCGGAAGCGATAAACATCCAAAGGTCGGCAGAGATTGACTCTTTCCTCACCTTCTTGTCCTTACCACAATTAAACGAAGCTCAATGAAACCAGCTAACTAAGCCTTTTGACTTGTCTGAGGTCCAGTCCATCCTGTCGAGAAGCCCCAATGGTAAATCACCCAGACTAGACGGTTTTACCTCAGTATATTACAAAACTTATATATTACTAAACATGTGCAATGCGGTACTCTCTGGCAGTTCCCTCCCCCCTCAGTCTCTAGAGGCACATATCTCACATCCATAAAGAGGGCAAAGACCTGACACTATGTGGAAGCTACTGACCCATCTCCTTACTGAATGTCGCTTTAAAAATTTATGCAAGCTTGCTAGCTAAACATTTAGCGGAGGTGGTCCCTCATTTAGTTTCCCTAGAACAGACGGGATTTGTGCAGGGGAGGGAGGGGAAAGACAATGTCAGCAGGGTGCTGCATTTGCAACAATACGCTAGAATAAACAAGGCTCCATTAGTCCTAATAGGCACAGATGCTGAGAAAGCATTCGACAGGGTGGACTGGACATTTTTGCGACATACACTTGTGGCCTTTAATTTTCCACTGACATTGGTAGAGGCTATCTTTAAAATGTACCATCTACCTTCGGCAAGATTACATATTAATAATTTGCTATCAGAACCTGTCCTGATACAAAATGGCACGAGGCAGGGATGCCCTTTTTCGCCGCTGCTTTTTGTGCTCACAATGGAACCGCTCTTACGCAGTATTCAGTTGAGCACGGAGATAGGAGTAATGACACAGAAGTTCCACCATAAGTCTGCGGCATTTGCTGACGACTTGTTAGTTATCTCTCTAATCCTGACGGGCATTCCTGCTTTCCTATGTATTTTGGAACGATATGGTCATCTCTCCGGATATAAAATAAACCCGACTAAGTCGGAGACACTGAGAGTCATCATTTCCAAAGCCAAAATTGATAAATTTAAATCCGACCACCCGTTCACTTGGCCCCCGAAATTTATCACTTACCTAGGAATAAAGATAGGCCGAACAGCTAAAGACCTACTGGACCTGAATGTATTACCCTTGCTACATAGAGCGATAGATGAGGTGAAAACTTGGCTAGCGCCCTATTTGTCTTGGCTGGGGAGGAAAAATTTGCTGAAGAGTCTAATCTTACCCAAATTTCTCTACATATTCCAAATGCTCCCAATTAAAGTCCCTGTGTGGATACTTGCTAAAATCCGCACCTTTTTCTTTAACTTTATCTGGAGCAAGAAACGAGCACGAATTAACACAACCACTTTATCCCTTCCAAGACATAAAGGAGGTATGGGAGCTCCAGATATCTTTAAGTATTATGAAGCCACCATGCTTTCCAGAGTAGTGGACTGGATCAGAGATCCATCTAATAAGCTGTGGTTACGGATTGAAAATTCATTATCTCGGCTCCCTCTGAGAACTATGGCCGTGGGGCCGGACCTTGTCTCGTACTCCACGAAATGAATTGACACAGGCAGTACTATACACATGGAAAAAAGTCTACCATAAATTGACCCCCTCAATCTCACCTATCCTCACGGTACAAGATATTATTGGACATGTAATTCCACCAACCAGGACACAACTAGGCAACAACACAGATTCTGGGACAATACGACCCACACCAATAGATAAATTATTTTTGGACGGAGCCTTACTAACACTTGCTGAAATTAAATCTGAAGGCCCTCTAATGAATATCTCGTTTATGCAATACAATAGCCTGAAATGCTATCTTATCAAACACATGCGGACCTCAGACCTATCTAGATCCCTCACCTACTTTGAACAAAAATGCACACAATCCCAACCACCCATACGAACCTTATCTAAATTATATCAGCTTCTGATACAGGAATCTGCGCATATTAAGCGAGCTTACTTAGGACTATGGGAAAAGGTTTTAGCAATTTCGTTCAGAGTCGCAGATCGCTCAGATCTACAAGAGATCACATGGCCCTTCACCATGTGTGAAATTACGAGAAAACTCGCTAAAGGTGATCACTCGATGGTATCGTACGCCACTTCATTTACACACCTGGAATTCCTCAGTATCGGAAGCTTGCTGGAGATGCAATATGGAAAAGGGCACACATTTACACCTTTGGTGGAGTTGCCACGTAATCCAAGAATACTGGGAAATGGTGTTGAAGGTGATCTATGAGGTATTGGAAAGAGATGTAGATCTGTCACCACAAACAGTCTTACTAAATTTACAATTGTGGCCAGGGGACCCCACGCCTACTAAATTGGCCAATAATATCTTGGCGGCAGCCAAGGCTCTGGTACCATTACACTGGAATACCTCACTTATCCCTTCCAAGACCCGACTATTACGAGAGATTGATTTGGTATACAGAGCAGCCGAATTAGTGGCCTTTTCTTATGGACCGTTTTCTCTCTTTGAAAAGACGTGGACCCCCTGGTTATGGTACAGATCTGCACCATCCTTTGCCAAAATGCTCACTCTTTCCTAACGATAAATTAATACTCAAACAATAAATGCCATAAACGCTCGGCTTTGGATCTAATATCCCCGAAATATTCCCTTGTAACAGCACACTGTTTATCACGGAGCAAGAGAGGTCACTAGATTTCCCCTCTTGTATTCCCTTCTTTAATTTCCCTTTACCCCCTCTGTCTTCCTATAATACAAATACCCTGATACAGTACTTTTCGACCTGGACCAGGAAAACATCTAATTCTAATAAGATGAACATGAACCGTGGAAAAGCTGGTCCAGACTTCCTCATTTCACCCACTTTACTTACTGTATCTTGTATTAGTTTTCTTACTGTTATGCACTTTTATATTTTACTATATGTAAATGTCGCTTATTTGTATGTTCATATTTCTCTTTCAATAAAAAGAACATTAAAAGAAAAGAAAGAGATGCTACAGGATGTAAGCCTAGGAATTTTGTTCTGGCTGTCAGGGTCACATTGTGTCTTCATACTCTGCATGGCCTCAGTCTAGGAGCTTCGGTTCCAACTAGAGGAGCACCAAGGCTGGATCATATTTCTATAGTTTTCGGCTGGTCAGAGACTACTTAAGTAACCCAGGTTGATACAATTCAGTCACCTGGCTACAGACTTTGCTGTTCTCAATCAGCTTTCTAAGCTTGCCGCAGCTCCTTCTCAGTGGGTGCCCACCAAAAGCGGGGTGCTGCTGGACTGAGGTAGTTGGTCCTGGAAGCCACAAAGGCATGTACTGTATATTCTAATCCCTGGTGAGCCAGTTGAAGGGTGAGACTCTGCTACATTGTGTGTTTTAATTGGTATTTGTTATATGCCTTTGACTGTTGTCCATAAAGTCTTAATATTGCGGTTCCCTGAGCCAGTGTTGTCTGACCAGTGTTCTGCCCACGGTTAAGGAGTTTGGGCATTCAGTTGGGAAGGATGAGCCCTGGTCCATGTGGTCTTTCTAAAAACGGCCGGGTCAGTGCACGAGGGCATCCACTGACACCTGTATCTGCACACCATCCACCATGGTGACTCCTGGCCCTGCGTGCAGCAGTCACCCCCACCACAGTCCACTATGATGATCCCGACCCTGAGTGCAGCAGTCAACCTCAGCACCGTCCACCATGGTGACTCCTGGCCCTGTGTGCAGCAGTCATCCCCAGCACCGTCCACCATGGTGACTCCTGGCCTGTGTGCAGCAGTCACCCCCAGCACCGTCCACCATGGTGACCCCCAGGTCCTGAGTGCAGCAATCACCCCCAGCACCGTCCACCATGGTGACCCCCTGAGTGCAGCAGTCACTCCCAGCACTGTCCACCATGGTCACCCCCAGCACCGTCCACCAAGGTGACCCCTTGAGTGCAGCAGTCACCTCCAGCACCGTCCACCATGGTGACCCCCTGAGTGCAGCAGTCACTCCCAGCACTGTCCACCATGGTCACCCCCAGCACCTTCCACCATGGTGACCACCTGAGTGCAGCAGTCACCCTCAGCACCGTCCACCATGGTGACCCACTGAGTGCAGCAGTCACCCCCAGCACCGTCCACCATGGTGACCACCTGAGTGCAGCAGTCACCCCCTGCACCATCCACCATGGTGACCCCCTGAGTGCAGAAGTCACCCCCAGCACCGTCCACCATGGTAACCCCCTGAGTGCAGCAGTCACCTCCAGCACCATCCACCATGGTCAACCCCAGCACTGTCCACCATGGTGACCCCCTGAGTGCAGCAGTCACCCCCAGCACTGTCCACCATGGTCAACCCCAGCACCGTCCACCATGGTGACCCCCTGAGTGCAGCAGTCACCCCTAGCACCGTCCACCATGGTGACCCCCTGAGTGCAGCAGTCACTCCCAGCACTGTCCACCATGGTCAACCCCAGCACCGTCTACCATGGTGACCCCCTGAGTGCAGCAGTCACCCCCAGCACCGTCCACCATGGTGACTCCTGACCCTGTGTGCAGCAGTCACCCCCAGCACCGTCCACCATGGTGACTCCTGGCCTGTGTGCAGCAGTCACCCCCAGCACCGTCCACCATGGTGACCCCCTGAGTGCAGCAGTCACTCCCAGCACTGTCCACCATGATCACCCCCAGCACCGTCCACCAAGGTGACCCCTTGAGTGCAGCAGTTACCCCCAGCACCGTCCACCATGGTGACCCCCTGAGTGCAGCAGTCACTCCCAGCACTGTCCACCATGGTCACCCCCAGCACCTTCCACCATGGTGACCACCTGAGTGCAGCAGTCACCCTCAGCACCGTCCACCATGGTGACCCACTGAGTGCAGCAGTCACCCCCAGCACCGTCCACCATGGTGACCACCTGAGTGCAGCAGTCACTCCCAGCACTGTCCACCATGGTGACCCACTGAGTGCAGCAGTCACCCCCAGCACCGTCCACCATGGTGACCACCTGAGTGCAGCAGTCACCCCCAGCACCGTCCACCATGGTGACCACCTGAGTGCAGCAGTCACCCTCAGCACCGTCCACCATGGTGACCCACTGAGTGCAGCAGTCACCCCCAGCACCGTCCACCATGGTGACCACCTGAGTGCAGCAGTCACCCTCAGCACCGTCCACCATGGTGACCCACTGAGTGCAGCAGTCACCCCCAGCACCGTCCACCATGGTGACCCCTGAGTGCAGCAGTTACTCCCAGCACCGTCCACCATGGTGACCCCCTCCCTCGTCTCTGCGCCTGCTCCTCACATTGACACTTTCCGGCTCTTTCTCTTTTCGTCCTAAACAGAGCATCAAACAATGAATTAGTTTCCAAAACAAGCGACAACGGTCCTCACACTGCGGGCAGCCAATCACAGAGCGTCTGTTACTAAAATCAGTGCAGGTGACAGATGTTATGTGCGCGGTGATTGGTCAGTTTCTTCTCGGACCTGTGTGTGGGCGGGGTGAGAAGTTCAGAGCGGTTTTGTGTGGTCACTCAGCGGTTACTGAGCGTCTGTACAGCGGCAAAGGTAACAGTATGTATATGTGTGATTATACCCGGGCACCCTGTATATATGTATAACACCTGTGCCCCGGGCACTCTGTATATATGTATAACACCTGGCACAGATACCCTGTATATATGTATAACACCTGGCACAGACACCCTGTATATATGTATAACACCTGGCACAGACACCCTGTATATATGTATAACACCTGGCGCAGACACCCTGTATATATGTATAACACCTGGCGCAGACACCCTGTATATATGTATAACACCTGGCACAGACACCCTGTATATATGTATAACCCCTGTGCACCAGGCACACTGTATATATGTATAACACCTGTGCCCCGGGCACTCTGTATATATGTATAACACCTGGCACAGACACCCTGTATATATGTATAACACCTGGCACAGACACCCTGTATATATGTATAACACCTGGCACAGACACCCTGTATATATGTATAACACCTGGCACAGACACCCTGTATATATGTATAACACCTGTGCCCCGGGAACCCTGTATATATGTATAACACCTGGCACAGACACCCTGTATATATGTATAACACCTGGCACAGACACCCTGTATATATGTATAACACCTGGCACAGACACCCTGTATATATGTATAACACCTGGCACAGACACCCTGTATATATGTATAACACCTGTGCCCCGGGAACCCTGTATATATGTATAACACCTGGCACAGACACCCTGTATATATGTATAACACCTGGCACAGACACCCTGTATAAATGTATAACACCTGTGCCCCAGGCGCCCTGTATATATGTATAACACCTGGGCAATCGGGCACACTGTACATATGTATAACACCTGGGCAACAGCCACACTGTATGTATTGTATGTATAACACCTGGGAACGGGCACCCTGTATATAACATCTGTGCATCTGGTACCCTGTATATATTTATATCACCTGTGCACCAGGTGCCCAGTATATCTGTAAAACACCTGTGCACCAGGTACCCAGTATATCTGTATAACACTTGTTCACCAGGCACCATGTATATCTGTATAACATCTGTTAATTGGACACCTGTATATAGGTATACCACATTGGCACCGGGCACCCTGCATATATGTATAACACCTGGGCACCATATGCGCTGTATATATGTACAACACCTTGTACACCAGGCACCTGTGCATAGGGCACCCTGTATATAACATCTGTGCATCTGGCAATGTATATATTTATAACACCTGTGCATCGAGCACCCTGTATATATATGTATAACACCAGTGCATTGGACACCTGTATATATGTATAACACATTGGCATCAGGTATCCTGCATATATGTATAACACCTGTGCACCAGGTACCCTGTATCTACTATATAATTGCCTAATTGTGTCTGTCTGTCCAGAAAATCGTGCGCCAGCACTCATTGGTCGCCGCGAGCCGCAGCAACCAATGAGCGAAGCGTATGCAAAACAGCCACGCGCATTCAAAACTCGCGCCAAGCTGATACCTGACGACGGCGACGCATTGGCGTTGCTATCTCCGGGATACACGCGTCCGGCCGCGGCTATCGCCGGGAGATCAGCAGCGCTAGCCGCTAATCTTCTGACAGTAGCCGCGGCTCGTCTACTGCTGCACAGAGGTTCGCGGCGAGCCAGCCGGGAGATGGCCGGTGTCAGCTCGCAGCAGTAGTACCCCGACCATCATATTGAAACACCCACATTATGGGTATTCTTATATGGCGGCCAGGATTCAAATCCCTCGGCAAGCCGCGCTACTTCTCTGATTGGTCACCGCAGCTTGGCGGGAAGTATGAATTCAGCGCCGCTGATTAGTCACGGTGACCAATCAGCGGCGCGGGATTCAAAACCCCTGCCAAGCCATGCTCCGCTTCGCTGCCAGCCGCAGCGAGCAATTAGCGCACTTGGCGCGTGTTTTTTTTTTTTTGTCATAATTATGTTTATTAAAACATTTTCAAGAAACACAAGACAAGAAATGCAAGTAACATATCTTCAATTAACCGAAATCTTTCCATTGCGAGTCAGCTACCAAACTTCCAATTAGCTGCCTGCTATATTGCATTTCACATAACATAATATTTCAAATAAGAGAGAGGTGAGGGTGGGGAGTATAGGAAGGGTTAGCAAGAGGGAGAAGAGGGGAGGTACCTGAGAGGAAGGGAAATTAGAAAAGGGTCAGGGTAGGGGGGGGGGCGTAGTAGGGCAAGTTGTTAAGAAAGTTGTTAAGGTGGGCGGGTGGACTAACGAGGGGAGAGAGGGAGAAATGGGCTCGATGTGTGAACACGGGCTAGTAAGGTGCGAGTGGGTTGGAGGGAGAGAAATAGTGGGTTGATGATGTGAAGGGAAGACAAAGAGGTCAGAGTACATTAGGCGTAGGTCCGCCAGGCCCTACCACAGGGGAGGGGGAGCCGCCAGCGGGTGTGTCGCCCAGCGCTCCCAAGCAGCACGGGTATATAGCGTTTGTGTCCAAGTTCCAAAGCCAAACTGTGCTCATATGTGAACATATTGTTCAGTCTAGATGTGAGGTCACACATTGCTGGGGGGGATGTATTGTTCCATGCTGCTGCTACACAGTATCTAGCAGCTATCAATATGAAGGTGGCGAGGTGTCCCTGAACCGGGGGCAAGTCCTCCACTCCAATGTGCAGGAGAGCCATCTGAGGCACAAGCGGATTAAAGGTGTCCATCAAGGACCTCAGAAGACCCTCCACTACCCGCCAGAATTGTGCAATTCGGGGGCAGTCCCACCACACATGAGTCAACGTTCCCTTCTGTCCGCAGTTCCTCCAGCACATGGGGGTGGTTCCCCTACTGAAGGCCGCTATTCTCGTGGGGGGTAGGTACCATCTTAGGTGTACTTTCTTAAGTTGCTCTAAATGATTCACACATTTTGTCACCTGGGTGACACATCTAACAGCGCCCTTCCATTGGTCATTATCTGCTGAGAACCCCAATTCCGTTTCCCATTTAACTCTATGTGTATAACATAGGGCAGCACCATGGTCTAGGAAACCAGTGTAAAGTGGGGACAGGCCTACCCGTTTCCCATGGGCAGCAGTGATAATCAGGCGTATTGGGGAGGGTCTGGCCGAGGACCAAAGGACCCTATCACGTCGGGCCCTCAGCAGGTGCGTAATCTGGCAGAGTTGGAAGAACGTGCGCCGTAGAGACGGGAACTTGGATGTGAATTCATCCCATGTCATCATCCCGTTCCTCCCCGCGATGTCTGCCAGGGTATGTACACCCGCCCTCCTCCATTCCTCCAATCGGAGGGAAGGGATATGGACACGAAGTGATCCCAGTGGGACCTCCGCTGCTGGTATTTGGGTCCAGTCCCCGGGCGCACGCCCCCACTCCTTAATTATAGCTTTCATCGTTCCCAGAGGATAGTCAACTTTGACTGACGTGATGGTCTCCGCTATCAGTAGGTTCTTGAGGGAGTTGTCTACTGTCTGTTGTGACTCTATCTGCACCCAGCCCAAGTTTAAGTCAGACTTCCACCACTGTCTCACCGCTTCCAGCACCGCTGCTCTATAGTAGAGGGTCACATCCGGTACACCCATGCCACCACCCGTCAGTTTCTGGTACATCACCTTTCTACGGACCTTTGGTCGCTTGGGGGCCCAAATGTATCTATTCACCTCTGCTTGTAGTCTAGCTAAAAGTTGTAGGGGGATGGGCAAAGGTATACATCTGAACAAATATATTAGTCTAGGTAGCCACGTCATCCTGAAAGCCTGAATCTTAGCTATCCATGAGTAGGAGTGGGTGTGTCCATAGTCTGATGCCTTGGAGAGAGCATTCAAAATCGACTGTACATTATACTGTATCACTACTGCTGTCGGGCACAAGGTGATGCCAAGGTATGGTATGTCTGCCGGCATCCATTGAAATGGGAGGGAACTAGACAGGGAGTCTATCAGAGTCCGAGGGACATTTACCGGGGAGACCAATGACTTAGAAGCATTTAGCTTATAATAAGAGATAGCCGCAAAGGAGTCGAGCAGAGCCAATACCTTAGGTAGGGATACTTCCGGTTTGGAACAGGGGATAATAATGTCGTCGGCGTATAAGCCTACCACATGTTCCCTGTCTCCTACCTGCATCCCCGTTATGTCCCGGTCAGCCAGTATTGCCACGGCCAGCGGCTCAATCGCCAGGGCATAGATCAGGGGTGACAGGGGGCACCCCTGTCTAGTGCCATTCGAAATTTCGAACGTTTCTGAGAGATAGCCCGAGGAGAAGACCCTGGTAGAAGGCCTGGAATATAGACCCAATATTGCCGAAAAGATCGGACCCTCGAATCCGAATCCTCTCAGCACCTGTTCCAGGTAACCCCAGTGCACCCTGTCAAACGCCTTCTCAGCGTCCAATGACAGGAATGCACATGGGGCTCCACGTCTTTCCGCCAGTTCTATAAGGTCAAGCATTCTCCTCGTTCCATCCCTAGCTTGGCGTTGAGCCACGAATCCCACTTGATCCGGGCCGACCAGGAGAGGAACCACCTCCCCAAGCCTGAGAGCTAACACCTTCGCATAGATCTTAAGATCTGTGTTCAGCAGGGAGATGGGTCTGTAGCTTTCCGGTTTATCTGGAGATTTCCCCGGTTTCAGTATTGTAGTGACCGTTGCTTCTAGAGCATCCGATGGGATGCGTCCAGATAATCTCCAGCTGCTGAATACTCGTAATAGGTACGGGGTGAGAGTTTTTTCAAAAGTCTTATAGTATGCGTTGATGAAGCCGTCAGGCCCAGGGGCTTTTCCTAATTTCAATGAGCGTATGACTCTGCTTACCTCCTGCAGCGAAAAAGGTCTGTTCTATACCTCCAGATCCAGGCTGGAGATTCTGGGGAGGCTGAGATTTGCTAGGAACTCATTGATCATCTCCAGTGTCGGTAGTGGGGTAGCAGGGTCAGAGCGTAAGTTATAAAGTTTGCTCTAGTACGCCGAGAAGACATCCACTATGCCTCTCGGGTCCCTAACTACTTGTCCCCTTTCGTCTTTCATATGTGTTATCATTGTTTGTGTCCAATAGGACAAAGTACCTCGTGGTCTGAGCTGCTGTGTTCGTATGATGGAAAAACCAGATACAGCGGTATGTCTGGGTATAGTAGTAGCTGTTTATTTTCCGACGCGTTCCAGAGTCATATCCCAAACTCCTTCCTCAGGAAACATCCCCTCAGGAAGGAGTTTGGGATATGACTCTGAAACGCGTCGGAAAATAAACAGCTACTACTATACCCAGACATACCGCTGTATCTGGTTTTTCCATCATACGAACACAGCAGCTCGGACCACGAGGTACTTTGTCCTATTGGAAGCTTATCGTGACCACAGTGACCTGTGGAAGTATGGTCCTGGCAGCAGCTGTATTGTTCTGAGCAATCACGCTGGTTGTGTGCTACACAACCCTATCAGGTGAGCAGTTCCTAAGTTACACCATCATAACCTGTCTCCTAAGGATAAGACCCTATTTTGCGCATTCTCACCCCCCTTTTTTTAGATCATTGTTTGTGTGGCCCGCTTCTTTAATCTCCTAGCCAATAATCTACCGGCGCGGTCTCCCATAGTGTAGTATTGCAGTCTTAGCTTGCGAAGGCCTACCTCCTATTGGCGTAGTAACAGCGCCCTGAACTGCGTGCGTGATGCTCCTGTCTGCGCCTCTAGGCTTGTGGAGGGGGATTTTTTATTCACTGCTTCTAAATTCTGTATCCTCTCTGTCAGCTCCCTTCGTTGTGCGTCTCTCTCCCTTTTACGGCGTGCGGCTCTCTGTAGCAGGGATCCCCGTAGGACCGCCTTGTGCGACGACCAGAGGGTCTCATCAGAGACTTCTGCATTGTCGTTTATGTCAAAGTATGTTGTTATATCTGCTTCTATGGAAGTCACTTGGCTCTGGTCCAAAAGGAGGTCCGGGCTCAGATGCCACCATCGTGGTCTCGCTCCACCACAGCCCAGGGCCACCTCCAACGTGACCGGAGCATGATCCGACCATGTAATGGTCCCGATTTCTGCGGCTCGGCACGTCTCAAGGGTACTGTCGTCCACCAGAAAAAAATCTATTCTGGAATAGGACCCATGCAGGCCAGAGTGATACGTATAATGCCTCTCGCCAGCATGAAGGTACCGCCAGACATCATGGAGGCGTGCTTCCTGGGCCAGGGAAAGCATAGCCCCACGTGAACGCACACACGACGTAGAAGCATCTATACGGGGTTCCGCATTGAAATCTCCGCAGAGAATCACTTGCCCGATGGTCACCTCTCTCAATTTTGTCAAAAAAGTTCTCATGTACTTTATTTGTCCCGCATTAGGACCGTAGACTGTGGCTATGGTGTAAGGGACTCCTTGGCGCGTGTTTTAAAACACACTTCGCTGATCGGTCGCCGCGGCCAGCAGCGAGCAATCAGTGAAGCGTCGCGACTTGGCAGGAAATATGAATCCCGCGCCCCTGATTGGTCTCCACAGGATTCAAAACCCCTGCCAAGCCGTTCTCCGCTTCGCTGATTGGTCGCCGCCAGCCGCGGCGACCATTCAGCGCGCTTGGCGCACTGCGGCTGGCGGTGACCAATCAGCGAAGCGGAGCACGGCTTGGTATATTGGCACGCAATTTGAACTGCCGCTCATAGTGTGACGCACTTCACTGCTGTTTACAAGGCGGACAGTCATAGTGTGACGCACTTCAATCCTGTTTACAAGGCTGTCAGTCTTAGTGTGACGCACTTCACTCCAAGTTTACAAGGCTGTCAGTCATAGTGTGACGCACTTCACTCCTGTTTACAAGGCTGTCAGTCATAGTGTGACACACTTCACTCCTGTTTACAAGGCTGTCAGTCATAGTGTGACGCACTTCACTCCTGGTTACAAGGCTGTCAGTCATAGTGTGACGCACTTCACTCCTGTTTACAAGGCTGTCAGTCATAGTGTGACGCACTTCAATCCTGTTTACAAGATCTGTCAGTCATAGTGTGACACACTTCACTCCTGTTTACAAGGTCTGCCACTCATAGTGTGACGTACTTCACTCCTGTTTACAAGGTCTGCCACTCATAGTGTGATGCACTTCACTCCTGTTTACAAGGTCTGTCAGTCATAGTGTGCTGTTCTTCAGTCACACTTCACATGTTGTGTCAGTGACAGTCTGACTTCAGTAACTTTTATTCAATGGGTTTAATTGGTCGTAAGCGCAAATACGTCTATGACAATAACAGAAAAGCTGCATGCAGCAAGGTGACGACAACGTCGACACGAAGAGACACCACAGGATGCAGCATCTCACAGACGTCGTGGGCAACAGAAGTCACCACAACAAATTGCTGCCAGACAAGCCCAAGATGCTGAATTTCATAGACAGTGTCGGCTGAATGAATCTCCAGAAGACGGGGCAAACAGACAACAACATGTTCGCGCCATTCATACAACACAAATGCTCTACTAACTAAGGCAAGCCCAGGAGAATATTCAACAACTGGCATGTTACGTCACAAATGGTGAAGCGACAATTATTCAACACTACTGTGGGAATATGAATGTAGTTTGCTCTACATGCAATTCTCTAAATTTTATTGATGAAAAACCATCTGACAATAAGTTTACTCAATGCTGCCAAAAAGGGAAAGTTATGCTACCGAGACTTCACTACTCAGATCTGTTTCAGCAATTGATGAAAGGAACGCATCAACACAGTAGAAATTTTATGGACTATATCAAGCATCAACAGTTCTCATGCGTTTGCTTCATTTGGTGCCAACATTGCACCGATCCCTGCATTCGGACCGTATTGCTTTAAAATTTATGGCCATATCTACCACCGCACTGGAACACTTCACCCAGAAATAGGACAACCACCAAAATTTGAACAATTATACATCTTTGATGCAAATGAGGCTACAGAACAAAGGATGATTCTGAAAGAAAATGAAAATTGTAATGCTGAACTGATGAATCTCATTGCCGTAGATTTACACAATTCGGATGCCATTTAGTGCACATCAGAATCGGTCCAATCCCCATAGGACTAAATGGGAGCAAATTCAAATCCGATGCTGTCCGATTTCTATCGGACAACGTCGGATTGCACAAAATCGTAGTGTGAAACCAGCCTAATGCTGCAAGTCACAGTAAAACATGCACATTTAGGGTATGTGCCCACAGGACGTTTTTCCAGTAGTCCTGAACGCAGCAAAATCGGGACTGGTTTCAAGGATCCTAGAGTCCTTGCGAGGAGATTTGCTACATTTAGGTCCTGTGTTTTTACTGCGGTTTTGCTGTGGTGCTTGGCACCATACATTTACATTCAAAGGGGTCAACTTTGTTGCCACCAAAAATTTAGTGAACTGTCACTCTTTCACGTCATCTATGCAAGTCACATCTATGTGAGGCCTACCCTGCCCCCAGCGGTCAGCACGGTGGTGCAATTCCCTTGCACCCATACCTACTATCTGGCCTTGGTCTTAAGCCCTTGAGACGCGATCTGTCATTATCACCAGACCCTTTTCCGTCAGCATATCTCTTGGATACGTCTCTCTGTCAGACCTCTCTGTCCATGACCACCTCCATTGGTTAGTGTTGAAGTGAGACTCGCTTACAGTTATATCTGCTGTCTGGTCCCACTCTGAGTCATCTCGTACACTACAAGAGCACTGTCTGGATCTCTCAGTATCAAGCTAACAGAGGATTCACTAACTCTAAAGCAATTGCGCCCACTTTTCTCAGGACGTTTTCGATTGCCTCTCTGTTGGGGTTTTTCTCTATCGCCTTTCCTAACTTTTCCTAAACTTTTTCTCTCATGTTTTAGCTGTCGTATTATTATTGTTTTAGAAGTAAAAGAACAAAGTTCAACTAAAACATATGTAATATGTGATATCCTGCGCTATCCCTAAGAAGCTTTCCTCCGGCCCTCAGTGTAGCAGTCACCCCCAGCACTGCCCACCATGGTGACTCCTGGCCCTGAGTGTAGCAGTCACCCCCTGCACCGTCCACCATGGTTGCCCCTGGCTCAGAGTGCAGCAGTAACCCCCAGCACCATTCACTATGGTGACCTCTGGCCCTGTGTTCAGCAGTCAACCCAGCACTGTCCACAATGGTTACCCCCGGCCCTGTGTGTGGCAGTCACCACCAGCACCGTCTCTCAATTTGTTCTGAATCAGCACCTCTGAATCAGTTGAATGCTGTTCACTCAAGGAGGTCATTGCTTCAGACCTTACTTCTTCAGTGGTTTTTCCACCCTGCAACCTCGGTCTTCACCTCAGTCTTTGCAGAATCATCTTTAACCCTCTCTTGGGTCTCGATAGTGTCACCTTCAGCCCTATGTTGGGTCATTGCAGTGTCACCTTCAGAGGGTTTTTAGCATTTCATCTCTTCAAATTCAGTCTGTGGAGTTTCCAACCTTCTCCAATGCTTCATCCATCTCTGCCATGGTGCTGTTTCTACTTCCAGCCACCCCAGAGGTCGGTCTTTTATTGGTCTGTTGTTTGTGACCTTAAAGATGGCTCGCTTCTCCAATGCTCTCTACTGATATACTAATAAAACTAAAACAATATCCCTATTATATATATTCACTCCATAAAGACAAGATATTTCAACAGAAAAAGATCCTTTTTCTATAGGAATGATGACAATTGATATCCAGATACAAATAATTTGAAACTTTATTTATATTCCATAATATCAAAAAATATATTAAAATATTAAAACAAATCCAGAGCATATCCTCTTAGGGATCCACAAGTTACAACCACAGCAGTATATATTACATAGTATATGACATTCAATTTATACTTAACAATTCTTTATATTGCTACAGTATGTACATTAACACTGGCTCCAATAGTGGCAAGGTTTTATGGTATTACACTTATGTATAAAGAGAAATATATGGGAGCTAAATGCTAATTCCGGTTGCTAACCACTGATAACCTCACTCACACTGAGGTATCCTATATTCAATATGGTATCACCAAACCTACACCTTCAGCATTAAAACAATTCCCAATCCTCAATCCATATGTATATACTCCAAAACCTCTATAGAAAGTTAAGACATATACCTGATCCTAGCCGCTGTGTTGTAGCTGTCGTCCCTTCTCCCCTACGTCCGTTTCGCACCTCGCTTCTTCCGGGGGTTGTTTGTGACCTTAAAGATGGCTCGCTTCTCCAATGCTCTCTACTGATATACTAATGGCTGCTTGTTGGCATTGGAGTGGACACCCATACCATATTCTTGTCTAGCTCCTTCTCCTTGTTTTCCACTTGTGGACTACCGTCGTCATACTGTGTCAGATTCTCTGGCAGCACATTGATGTCTGCCACTGCAACAGTGGTTGCTACTGGAAATTTCATCGCAGCCTTCTTCTTCATCTCTTCAGAATCTGGAAGAGAATTTACACATGGAATGGAAGCATGGGATAGGACCTCAACTTCGCTCACAATTTCAGAGGATGCAACTTGTCCAGCCTCTCTGCGCTCTATACATTTCTGACGACAATTAGATTTGCCCTCCTTGGTTGTCGTTTCCTTACTGTACTCACTGTCTATCATATCAGAGTTGCAGTTACCGTGGGAGTCATGGTCACTCTTCCTGGTATTGTAGACCATCAAGTCACCTCTTACGGACAGACTATGCACAGACACCCGCTCCACTGCGCAGGCATGGCTGCCGCTGTCTGTGCCGAGGACTCGCGAGATTTGTGAGGTCTCGCGAGACATCTGTATTATGTTCTATGGAGCGCGTTGGCACGAGTGCGGCTGTCACTCAAGCGTCGGCCAGAGGAGGGGCAGAAAGTTTAAAACATGCTGGGTGGGTTTTGCAGCCCAAAGGGCCGTGAGGGGTTTAGCCACCATGACCATATAGCAGGCTCCATGACTTAATAGGAGGCCACCACTGGATACAATAAAAGTTGTTTTCACAGGTATGAGGGGTCAGTCTGGGCACTGCTATACTCATGGCTGCTCAGCTCAGACCCAGAACTTTGTAAGCCCGCCGATTCACAGCAAGACGCTTGTATCCACACACTTGCATCCTAGACTGTTGTTCCTAGCAACCACGCTACACCACAACTGTAATCCACACTCATTTGCCACTAGATTGTTTCCTACAGACTAGCACCATATGTAACAATGTGCTCACTGAAAGTACTGGGGAATACTCGCTTGGCAGTGGAATTGATGCACACAGCAGTGGTATCTATTTAAATCAAGTCCGTTTGGTTTATTACCGTCCATAACTTCAGAACCACATAACAGAATGAGCCTTGCTTTAGCGATTCAACAAAATTAACATCATACACAGTCCATTTCACTGGTGGATTTGACCACACAGATTCCACTGGCTCCAGTCAGTCTTTACTCATGGATTTCTAGTCAGATTCCTTGTCCAGAGCTCTGGACACGCACCAACATCCGTGAGCCCCTCACGGATCTTAACATAATCACCATAATGCCTTATTAGTGTGATAACCTATAGGACATTATTTCCTCTTAAAGGGCCAACCCCTGTGAATCCATGAATAAAAACGGAGGGGTGGGGGGAGTAATGAACAAGGGATCTGTGTTCCAAATCAGCACACATCTCCTGTCCAACATAATCATCAGATGACGTATCTGGGGTAAATTAAAGCAAGAGTTAAAAGCAATACAACAAAAAGAAGCAGGATAATCATCACGGACACAGAGATAGACTGATGTTATAAGGCAATCTGAGCAGACAGCCATTTTGATTATATTCTATATTCATACCTTTCAGTCTCAATGTTTCAAGTTCAAAAATCTATTTCAACTCTTTTTTCTTAAGCAAAGCTACCCTATCACCCTTTCTTCTAGTCGGAGGAACATCGTCAATAATCCTATAATGTAGTTATACATTTGTTCCTCAGCACCTGTATCTTCATTAACAGTTTGTCTGGTACCATAAGCCCCCCTCCATCACTGCACTTGACCCTCCCATGTCACCCACCTGTGCAACAAGAGTCCAAACGTTTGAGATATTGCTATCCGTTCCTCATCCTCGTCTTCATCTTTGACCATCACGTCCTTCCGCAGGCTTTTCAAAGTTTGCTCCAGCGTGTACTGTAGATGACTGGAATAGTGATGCACTAACGATCTTAATAGCCAGCTTCATTTGCACCAATTTCGAGTCATGTTGGATCACATTATACGTGATGACATACTGCACCAGGGCTCGTTTCTGCTGCCACAGTCGCTGCAACAGAGTGTAATTCACATTGCATATAAAATGGCTGTCCTAAAGACCTCTGTAGCGATGCTAGTTGATGAGCCACGGGGTGCAAATGGCAAAAGTGATCAAACAGCGTCTGTGCCTTATGCAGCAGTTCATTCAGGCCCAGATAATGGTGTAGGAACTTTTGTATAACCAGGTTGAGGATGTAAGCCAAGCAAGTCAAGTATGTAAGTTTGCCCAAGCGTAGGCTCACCACCAGGGTCACACTGTTATCGCACATGGCTTTCCCTGGCTCCATGTTTAGTGAAGACAGCCTTTGCTCAAACGTGGCCTGTATAGTTGTTCACAACTCTTCTGCTTTCTGCTGTGTGACTGACATCTCCAAGGCATTTTACATTCAACACTGTGTGATGGCTGTGAGCCCTTGTAGCTCAGTATGGAGGTGGGAGGGAGTCTGTCTGGACTGTTAAGGGCCTGTCACACGCGTCAATGTCGTCAGTGAGATGATCGCTGACGACATTGACGGCTGATCGCTGGTGAGCTGCCACACAGACAGACTCACCAGCGATCAATTGACCAGAAACATCGTGGAAACAATTTAAATATCGTTTCCACGATGTCTTGCTCCCGCTGCCAGCCTGCTGGAAGCGGGAGCAGGCTGGTCTCCAAGGTAAACTGCGGGTATCTAGGCAGCGCGCGCTGCCTAGATACCCGACGTGTACCTTAGTTACCAGCCTCCTCCGCTCACCGGCTGGTATCTAAGGTACACAGCGGGTAACTAGGGACCCTAGTTACCCGCTGTGTACCTTAGATACCAGCCGGTGAGCCAGGGGCGGACCTTGCTGCCCGGGGGCCCTGGTGCAGCCTTTGAGGGGGGGCCCTGGTTTGCCTGCCCAGCGGCAGAGAGAGGAGGGGCGGGCTCAGCAGGGGGAAGCAGGAAGCTTCCCTGGTTAACCCCCTCTCCTCTGCCACACTGGCACAGGGACATGGGGGGCGGCTGGGGACCCCCCTGCAGGGCTAACCTGCGTCCAGCGGGGCCCTTGTGAGCCGGAGCAGCAGCAGAGAGAGGAGGGGCGGGCTCAGCTGGGGGAAGCAGGAAGCTTCCCTGGTTAACCCCCTCTCCTCTGCAACACTGGCACAGGGACAGCGGAGCGGAGGAGGCTGGTAACTAAGGTACACGTCGGGTATCTAGGCAGCGCGCGCTGCCTAGATACCCGCAGTTTACCTTAGTTACCAGCTCCCAGCGCTTGTGAGAGGCGCTGGGAGCTGGAATATCGCTACTCCCGGTGTCACACGCAGCGATGCTGCGTGTCCACCGGGCGACAATCGCCAGGTTTTAGGACAGATTCTAAAACCTGGCGA
This sequence comes from Allobates femoralis, assembly GCA_033576535.1. Classification (NCBI taxonomy): domain Eukaryota; kingdom Metazoa; phylum Chordata; class Amphibia; order Anura; family Aromobatidae; genus Allobates; species Allobates femoralis. The sequence goes on from JARQOC010000005.1 coordinate 96,078,327, forward strand.
TCATCAACCAGCGATTTATCGCTGGTTGATTCAGTATGTCACACGCGTCAATATCGCTGCAACGTCACGTGCAGCCGATATCGTGCAGGCGATATTGACGCGTGTGACAGGCCCTTTAGAACATTATGGGAGCGGTTGAGGGCACAGCTGGAGGCCCTACAGGAGATGGAGGAGGCAGAAGCAGTGGATGAATCGGTAGATACAGAGGTTTCTTCTGCAATCCTTGGGGACTTCAAGACTTAGTGAGTAGCCCCTTTCCCGATTGGCCCCGCAGCCACCAGAGGCACCCAGTGCCCAGTCAGCGAGATGTAATGCCCCTGCCTATGTTTGCTCATCCAGGTGTCAGTGGTGCAGTGCACCGTGTCACATACAGAATTTTTCAAGGAACAGGTGATGTTGTCTGCATCATGCTGGTGTAGCGCAGCCACAGCTTTCAGAAACAATTTATATCCACCAGATGGAAAGGCAGCATTTTCAGAGCCAACAAATTGGAGATGGTGAAATTCAAGTTATAGCTTTGGGGTGTGTAGGAGGAAATTATCTTTTACATGACCACAACTAATAGGCCGAGGACTGGCTGATGTGCTGCGAGAGGGTGGAGAAGGGTGTACATGACAAACTGCTGGACTGTGAGGAAGATGCAGGCTGAGATGCTTACTCACTCTGACTCTAGCGGGTAAACAAGTGGAGGCTCTGCAGCCAGAGACCTTTGTGACAACAGTGACAGAGGAGAAAGCAGCAGATGCGGTGGATGTGGTGTACGGTGTTCAATGAGGCCTGCTAGGTCCTGTTTTAGCTCAGTAACTTTGCCAGGGGAGCAAATGTTGCTGGCCCATATACCAGCTCATGTATGTAGTAGTCAAATAGTTTCTTTGCCTCTATTTATTTTATTTTTTACAAACATGGCAAATAACGTGAGTTGGGTCATCCTTTGCTGTCTCAAAAAAAAGTCCCAGAGTAGGCAACCCTTGCTGCTCCCTTCATCAAACATGTTTCACCCAATACCCTAGACAGTCATAAGGTAGAAGAAAAACCACTTCACTTCAAACGCAGTAATTCTTTTTTCATTCGATTAGTTTTCGAACAAAGCTGAGTTTGCCGACTTTTTAGCAAAATGTTTGAGCTTCCAATCCCAAACCGAATAAATAGTGCGCCAACGCAAAGGTTTCCCCAGATCACGCAGGCACACTGTGCTGTACCCTACTGCTGGCAGGACCTAAACCTCTTCTCTTCTGCGCAAGTGCACAGTGCGCCTTTGTGATTCGGAGAAGCCTCTGCGCAGGTGCGTGATTTGAATATCAATCAAAAGAAGAGGCTATCAGACAGTGAGGAGATGCTGGACGGATGACAAGGAGAGGGCGGACCGAGCGGCAATCAAACGCATCAAACTGGAAACAGGTAATTATAATAAAGGGCGGGAAGTTTTTAAACATTTATTTGGTGTACAGGGGTAGTCAAGCCTTAATAAAATACAGCACAGGCGGCTGAAGATGGTGCTTTTAGTTTAAGACTCCCAAATCTGGTGACGAGTATACTTTAAGGAATGTATGGATCCAGGAAATATTTTTTGAGATGGAGTCAGCAGGAGGTGGAGAGTGCTTGGATGTGTGGCTTGAAGAAGAGAGCAGAGTCGAGAGTTATGTATAAGATAGTGAGTGGCTTCCAAATGGAAGATGCCTAAAGAATGGTGAGGTTACTTCTTTTAACCCTTCCCGACCTGAGACGTTGTGGAATGTCATAGAAGTTGGTGACTTTCCGACCTGTAACATTCCACAACTTCATGGCCGGATCATGAGGTATCAGTGTACCGTATTTTTCGCACTATAAGGCGCACCGGATTATAAGGCGCACCCTCAAAAAATGACTTTTAAGCCGTCTTGGTCCATATATAAGGCGCACCGGATTATAAGGCGCACCATATTACCATAAAAAAAAAAAAAAGCTCAGACTCCAGTATCCCTGTGTAGCCTCCCATCACCCTCCAGCATCCCTCTTTAGCCTTCCATCACCCTCCAGCATCCCTCTGTAGCCTCCCATCACCCTCCAGCATCCCTCTGTAGCCTTCCATCACCCTCCAGCATCCCTCTGTAGCACCCCACCACCCTCCAGTATCCCTGTGTAGCCTCCCATCACCCTCCAGCATCCCTCTGTAGCCTCCCATCACCCTCCAGCATCCCTCTGTAGCACACCACCACCCTCCAGTATCCCTGTGTAGCCTCCCATCACCCTCCAGCATCCCTCTGTAGCTCCCCACCACCCTCCAGTATCCCTGTGTAGCCTCCCATTACCCTCCAGCACCCCACACAGTCAGACACACACACACACACTCAGACACACACACATACACACACATACACACTCAGACACACACACACACACACATACACACATACACACTCAGACACACACAAACTGATTTTTACTTTTTATACTGGTACTTTTGCTTACTGTACTGTGTGGCAAGGCACTCTCAGCGCTGGAGCCCTCAGCAAATCACAGCGTTGGAGCCCACAGCCAATCACAGCACTGGAGCCCACAGCCAATCACAGCGCTGGAGCCCACAGCCAATCACAGTGCTGGAGCCCTCAGCCAATCAGAGGCTATGGGCTGACGTCAGCTGGCCTCGGATTGGCTCAAGGCTCCTGGGCGGAGCTGTGATTGGCTGATGGGCTCCTGGGCAGTGAGCGCGCGCAAAACAGCGGCGGCACCGGACACCGGACAGCGGGGACGGCGGCTGGTGATCGCGTCCCCGCACGTGATGAGAGGCAGGCACCGGCACCGGCACCAGCACACCAGCATGGATGGCGGGGACGGCGGCTGGTGATCGCGTCTCCGCACGTGATGCGAGGCAGGCACCGGCACCAGCATGGATGGCGGGGACAGCGGCTGGTGATCGCGCCCCTGCACAGAGATGCCAGGCAGGCACCGGACAAAGGGGGATGGCGGCACAAAGGTATGTCTTATTTTCTGGGGGGTGCCAAATATTTGCAGGCAAATGGCACCCCCTTAGCACTCTGGGAAAAATCCGTATATAAGGCGCACTGCACTATAAGGCGCACCTATGATTTCTGGGAAAATCTTAGTCTTTTAGGTGCGCCTTATAGTGCGGAAAATACGGTACTCAGAAAAAATTTCCCAACAAATTTTAGGATCCATGTTATCCTGTTGCCCATGTGAAAATGAAAAAAATTGAGGCTAAAAGAGCATTTTTGTGGAAAAAAAGTACTTTTTTAATTTTTACGGGTCAATGTGTGGAGCACCTGGGGGTTCAAAGTGCTCATTATGCATCTAGATAGGTTCCTTCCCCAAACTTCAGATTTTTTCACAAATAAACACAAGAAGTATCAAGCTAAAGTTACCACTATCACAAAGCCCAATATGTCACGAAAAAATAGTCTGAGGGTACCGTTACACGTCGCGATATCGCAATGCAACATTGACAAAAAGTCACGTGGTGTGGTAGTTGCAGTTGATATCGTTCGTGCGTTGTGTCTTGTATATGGGCAATGCGACTCGAAAAAATCGTAGGTACGATATTGCAAGAAGACTGAACAAGCCCTTCAACCGTACGATATTGTATATGCGATGTGGCATGATGGTGCTGTGTGACGGCGCAACTACGATCTTGTTTGTAACTTCCCCCTATTCACTACAATGTTAATGCTTGGTCTCTGGGTTGCTCATACCCAGCGCACAAAAGTTGAGGACTACAGCCTAGTTGTGTTGCCTGCCGATATCTCCGTGTGACATCTACTATGCGATCTTGGACAAGTGCCAAAAACGTGTGCTCTCCCGTGAAATTGTATGCGATCTCGGAACGATATTGCAACGTGTAACAGTACCCTCAGAATCGCTAGGATCCGTTGAAACTTTCCAGAGTTATTACCTCCTAGAGGGACCACTGGTCAAAATTGCAAATGATGGCAAGGTCAGCAAGGTCAAAGCAGGCTTGGTGATGAAGGGGTCAATCGCGTTGCAAGTTGTTTTTTGCATTGCAGTACATATGTTGATTATTTTTAACATATCCTTAGTTCTTTTGCAGGCTGGATACGGTGCATAAACGCCTGAAAAAACTGTTTGCACTCACCCTATCCCTCATCACATTACCTTTGTCTACATAGGACAAGTATGCAAACTTCAGAACAGTTTTAAAATGCGGCAGGTTCTTTTCTCTTTGTTTAATGCATTGCTTTTTAGATGAGATTTGCTAATCTATTTGCTTTAAATAACACATCACTTAGTAATCTCTGAGAGTCCCTTTACAGTAATACACATTTCCTGTGTCTTATTATTGCAAATAAACCTGTGTTATTTTGGTCCTTTCAACCTGCAAATGAGGCATTTTTCTTCAGTAGCTGTAATTACATTTTAAAGATAAACCGCAGCTTTTTAACATGCCGACATTTGTAAATTAATGTGCTGCTTAAATCCACAGAGACAGGCAGACAATTGCTAAGGTGTCTTGGTAAGGAGCGCCTATAGTTGTTATTTACTTTTTATTTTCTTTATTTTTTATAGGTACTGGTATTTAAAAAAGTTTAGAATTGTTAAAATAAATCTAAATATATTTTATACTGAGACCTCTGTTTATCTACAGATCTGAGATATCCAGTAAAATGACTACAGTAAGTTTGTTATTAGTAATTATTGGCCATTCCTGAAAGAATTGGGGTCTGGAGAAATAGAGGAGCTGGAGTCGAGACTTTGCTTTATTGGCTCCACAGTCCTAGTGATAGGAGGTTACACAACCCACTGCTGTATATCCCGACCTAGCAGAAATCTCCCTTGGTTGATTGACAGGTCAGTGACCGTTTACCAGAGCAAATGACCCTTCAGTCAGCCAGGGGAAATGCAGCGTGAGGCTGAGAATCTAGAACTCCATCAACATCCCATGCATTTCCAAACACAATTTCAAAACGTGATTTCTCCTTTCTCACTACTGGAGCCGCACCTTTGGATCGTAAAGGGATCAAATGACTTATGTTTTAAAAGGCTACACAATCATATTAAAGTCAAGAAAAAAAACTATAGTGTTACTAACTGGAAATGATTTTCCAACTTATTTTAGAGGTAAGGTCTCACTCAGAGGCGTCACATCGGGTGATGTGATTGAAAGTCACACAAGACTTCGGTCTCCGCTTTGGGCACTGTGCGGCTGATGCGAGACTGAAGCCTGCGCAGTGGAATCACTGTCGGTTCAATAGGAGCGAGACTTGGGAATTGTGTAGATGGCATGGTGTCATCATCCATTTGCATACAGTCAGGAGGGGCGGAGTTGGCATGGAACGGGGTGGCGCTGACCACACTCTGTAGACACCGATATGACCCAAACAAGAAATCAGCATATGGCGCGGGACAGTATAAAACTCTTTTTTGAGGTATGCAGGGTCGTCTGGGTATATAAAGGGGTTATAGGAACTCTAATTACTTAATGGAACCCCCAAGACTGGAGACAGGTTCCCTTTAAATAAAGTCAAAGTACGATTTGACTGATTAAACCAAGTACACGACTTTGTAGGGGACATAGCCCTAATAATAATCATACCTTTCTATTCTAAATCTGTTGCTGCATTTGACAGAAATTGCTCTTTATTCCACTGTGCTAATGAGGCCTTTTGTAAACTTTGTGCATGGCTGAGCAGTTCACTGCATCTCACCACCTAAGTGTTCTACATCTATCTCTGCCTCCTCTTGTTTAATTGACAGGAGAGCAGAGATAGATGGAAACAAACAGATGGGAAGGGGCACTGAACTGTCAGCTGCAAAGGAGCACCAAGCACCTCGCACCACATTAGCGTATTTTTTGCAAAGGCTGCAATGAATGTGGACACTGAGGGCATAGTTTTCATTAAGAATGGTGGATCCAGCACTTGAAAAAGCAAGTGTCTTTATTTTTAAAATTAAAAAAAATGTAATGAACGCATATTGAAAAATTCTAGTGTGCAAACGGCCAGAAGTAGACATTAGTTAGCCGCATGTAGCGTAGTCGATCTTTTCTCTTTTGCCATGATTTTCATTAGGGCTATGTCCCCTACGAGATGCTGTGCTTAGTTTGAACACTCTTTTAAACTGACTGTCGATTTAAGATTTTGCAGCTAAACAATAGTTTGATTAACTGACTCGGAACTATTAAATATAAAAATATCTGGATTTGCAGCATACTCACATGTAGGCATCCAGGGGTGGTTCATCCAGTCCCAGGTTTGAAAGTTAATATGAATGTTCTCTTCAATACATACCGTATTTTTCGCTTTATAAGACGCACCTGATTATAAGACGCACCCCCAAATTTGGTGAAGGAAAAGAGAAAAAAAATTATTTTTAATGTTAAACGGGGTCCATCTTATAATGCCAGTGTCCGTCTTACAATCACTTTATATGTACCCTATTCTGGTATATTTGTCTCCATTCTGGTATATGTGCCCCCTCCTAATATATGGTCCCCCACCTGGTATCCATGCCCCCATCCTGGTATGTGTCCACCTCCTGATATATGGCCCCCCTCCTAATATATGGTTCCCTCCTGGTATCCATGCCCCAATCCTTGTTTATGTTCCCCCTCCTCATAAATGTCCCAAAATGGGGGACATGCATCCTGCTACATAGCCCCCCAACTCTTACCGGTGGTGCTCTGGGGCCATGGAGGTTGAGTCCTAAGCAGGAGCTGCGCGGGTGCCACAGATGTTGGGGGCTAAGGAAGAGGCTGCGGGGGTGCCACGGTGGTTGGGAGCCAAAGCACAAGCTGTGGGGGTGTTGCGCCGATCTCCGGTGGGCGCCGCCATTATTATTTACCAGCATGCATTGCCGGTCTGGCAATGCACGCTCTTGTGTCCAGAATTGTCTGCGAATCGCAGTCTGCGCATGCGCCGCGGCCATTTTATTGAAGACTGGAAAACAGTACTGTAGTACATAGAAATGGCCGCGGCGCATGCGCAGACCCCATCCGCGGCCATTTACAGACACAAGAGCGTGCATTGCAAGACCGGCAATGCATGCTGGTAAATTATAATGGCGGCGCCCACCGGAGACCGGCGCAACACCCCCACAGCTTGTGCCTTGGCCCCCCAACCTCCTTGGCCCCGTAACAACCGCATCAGGCACCTCCGATCCATCCCATCCCACATCCCCCCTAGGTAATATTTTTTTTTTTACATTTTTTTTTTATATTCTCTTTTTAAGACGCACCCCCGTTCTCCCCCCAGTTTTGGGGGAACAAAAGTGCGTCTTAAAAAGCGAAAAATACGGTAATTAGAAATATTGTTGACAATAGCAGCAAGTCCAATGTGTTTCAAGCAATGCTTAGCAATAACCAAAAGCAGTATTACTTGAAATGTGTTTGACAACAGTATCTTTAAACATGTATTAAGTATTGTTTTAACTTTACATTTTCGTACTATTGGTGCTGGATGTACAACCCATTAATTCACACTTGCCTGGATTGTCCATCAAGCTATCTGTGTACCCTCCCACAACCTTCTTAGCTGTTGGAACAAGACAACTTGACATATTGCATCTGGTTTATGTCCACTATAAGTGGTTTTACCCTAAAGAAAAGAATGGTATTCATTCTGTCAGTGCAGTGCACGATGGGGTATCCCTTACATTATTTAATAAAGGGTTTGGTGACGACTTGTATAACCCCTTCTTGATTGCCCGAGGCATACAATTAAGGCTGCTTTCACACAGTGTTTTGCTGTCAGAGGGGATCCTTTTTCTTGTAGGACCCCTGGGACAGCAACGGATCCAAACTGATGCCTGCAATCAGATGCCAAATAGGCATCCGATTCCGATATTTTGCAGGATCAGTTTGGATCCTCTCCCTCTCTCCTCCTCTACCCGCTCCTCCTGTCACCTAGCTCCCCCTCCTGTCACCTCGTCCCCTTCCTCTTTCCTCGCTCCTCTCTGCCTCCTGTCACCTCTTTCTCCTCTCCTTTTCTCTGCTCCCTCAGTCTCTCCCTCTTTCCCCCCTCCTCTCCCTGCTCCCTCAGTCTCTCCCTCTTTCCCCCCCTCCTCTCCCTGCACCTCAGTCTCTCCCTTTTCTCTCCCCTCTTTTCCGGACTTTATTCCCACCTTCCAGCGATCCCCCGGTGTTTCCAGCTATCTTCTGATCCTTAGGACCTGTGGTTGTGTCACAGTCACATGACCGGTTACCGTGGTAACCGGTCATGTGACCGGGTTGTGACATCACGCCAGATCCTGTAAGGATCAGAAGATAGCTGGAGATGCTGGGGATCGCTGAAGGTGAGAATAAAGATTTTTATTTTTAACCCTTGCATTTACTTAATTTAACTTCCGCAATATATGTATATATATTACGGAAGTGAAATTACACAGTTAGGAGCCGCTTTAGTGTACGGAGCATGCTCCGTACACTAAAATCGGGTCCGAGAAACCATCAGCTGATTTCTCGGACCCGTGCTACATAGGCCCCCATGTTAAGGGCCTCGGATCATGTTGGATCCGATCCTGTCAGATTCTGTCCGATGCTCCCAAAATCGCACCAGTCTGTGATTTTGGGTGCAGGAAAAAATCTGACAAATTCGGATCTGACAGAAATCGGATGCCATTAAGGGCAAATCCGATCAGATCCGTGGCCCATAGGGATGCATGGGGGTCAAATCGGATCCGTAGCTGTCCCTTTTACAACGGACAGCTACGGATTGCACAAAAACGCAGTGTGAAAGCACCCTTAAATAAAGTAACATTTTGGTCTCATCTGACCAGAGCACTTTCTTACACATGCCATGTAGGGGACACAGCTACCCTGTTTTCCTGAAAATAAGACAGTGTCTTATATTAATTTTTGCTTGCAAAGATGCGCTATGTCTTATTTTCAGGGAATGTCTTATTTTTCTTATTAATCCCCATAATCCTCTTGCAGCCTCCAATATCCCCATTAAAACTTGCAGAAAGAAACAAATATATACACACTCTCACCGATGCACCGCTGCATGTATTCTGGCAGACAGCGGCAGACAATGATGGGTGTCCAGTAAATGCCTAGAATCACAGCTGCATGCCCTGTTAGGCGGGAATACTTAATATAAATAAAGTTTGACATGCTTTATTTTCGGGGGGTGCCTTATATTTAGCAGTTCTGCAAATCCCCCTTCTACATCTTATTTTCGAGGAAACAGGGTAGCATGTAGAAGTAGGTGCTATGGTCAAGTGAGACCAAAGAAAAACTTTTCGAGCTCAATGCAATTTGCTATGAGTCAGAAAACTAACACTGCACATTTCTTTGGGCATACTATCTCCACTGTCAGACAGGTTGGTGGCAGCATCTTGCTGTGGGGAGGCTTTTCTTCAGCAAGGACAGGGCATCTGGTCAGTGTATTTGGGAAGATGGATTGAGATAGATACAGGGCACTACCCATATACCCTTATCAATGGCTTGAAAGAGGGATGACACACTAGAATATGTTTAACCCTTTTTTGGGATATTTATTGAAGACACAATATAGTTACAATGTAAAGTTTTAAAGGTTTTAAAAAAATTTTGTTAAAAATATGTGCACAAGTGAAAAGTAAAATACACTTTAAAATTCTTTCTGTCACTGAAGTACAATTGTTAATAGAGTTTGGTAGTGGATTTCAATTATACTTTGAGGAACGTTTCCTGTTCCTATCAGGGTTCACTTCACTTTCTGTGGTTGGCAGCGCTTGCCAACCTTCCAGAGGATCATTTGTGCTACAGCTCATCAGGACATAGCACAAGTGATCGGATACTGTAGCATTGTGGTGCCCTATGGGTCACTGTAAAATAAAGTGAAAATAAAAAATTTTTTTTAAAAAAAGCACAACAGTTCAAATAACCTCCCCCCTTTTGCAGCATTCAAAATAAAAGTATTTAAAAAATAAAAAATACACATATTAGGTATTGCCGTGTTCAGAAATGCACGATTTTTCAAAATATAACATCAGTTAATGAGAGCTGTAAACTGCGTAACGGAAAAAAGGTCCAAACGTCAAAATTACGTTATTTTGGTTGCTGGAACAGTGCAATAAAATGCAATAATGGACAATCAAAACAGCGCATCCACCCAAAAATGGTATGAAAACGTCAGCTCAAGACGCAAAACATAAGCCACCACACAGCCCCAGATCCCAAAAAATGAGGATGCTACGGGTCGTGGAACATAGCGCAAAAAGTGTGATTCTTTTTTTTTTCAAACTTCTGAATTTTTTTTCACCACTTAGAGAACAGTAAAAATATACATGTTTGGTATCTATAAACTTGTACTGACCTGAGGCATCCTACCGACATGGCAGTTTTGCCATATAGTGACCATGGCGAATAATAACCCCAAAAACAAACGTGTGTAACGCCGGTGGTCTGGTGTCTTGGTTCCCTCGGCGTTACTGCGCTTTCACCCAATGCTCCTTCCCCCCTGACCAGCTGGGAGACTGTAGTATGTTACCTGGATAGGATTCTGCTCAGTTCCCAGCTCCGCTGCGTAGCCGCACATGTGTTGTATTGTCAGTGCTCCGCTGTTTACCTCTCATGTGTGGACCCTGGCTCCCGCTGTGGAAGCTATCCGCGGGTTGTGAGGTCCTCTGCAGCTGGTGCATGACTTTCCACGTGTGTCTAGGCTTGCAGCCGCTGCCAGGTGCTCTGGGCATCGGTTCCTGTGCTGGCTATGCTGTATGGGTTCTGACTGTGCCTAGGGTGCGCGCCGCCACACCTTCCCCAGTTTAGTAAGATGGAGGGTGTGCGCTTGAATTGCTGTCCCCAGCCTATAGCTGAGGGTCAGCTCCTATTTAAAGTTCCTCTTCCCTGTTGGGCGTGGCCAGAGCCTCGCATTAGGTTTCTTAACCTAGCCCTGTGTGTTTGGTCCAACATGCTGCTCCTGGTCTGCCTTGTCTACAGCTCCTGTTCTGCCTGCTACCAGTTCGGGGAAAGCTGATGTCTGTGTCCCTGGACCCGTCTTGTCTGTGTTGGTGCCAACGTCCTTGTCTTGTTCCTCCTTGTGTCTTGCTGTTCCCGGTCTGGAGCCGTGTCCGTTGCATGGAGTCCAGACGTCCTGACTGTCGGTGTCCAAGATGGACCTGAGGTTCTGCCTGGTGTCCGTGCCTGGTGTCCGAGATGATCCCGAGGTTCCGCCTGGTGTCCGAGATGGTCCTGAGGTCCTGCCTGATGATGTCTTGCCTTGTGTCCGAGATGACCCCGATGTCTTGCCTTGTGTCCGAGATGACCCCGATGTCTTGCCTTGTGTCCGAGATGACCCCGATGTCTTGCCTTGTGTCCGAGATGACCCCGATGTCTTGCCTGGTGTCCGAGATGACCCCGAGGTTCCCGCCTGGTGTCCGAGATGACCCTGAGGTTCCCGCCTGGTGTCCGAGATGACCCTGAGGTTCCCGCCTGGTGTCCGAGATGACCCTGAGGTTCCCGCCTGGTGTCCAAGATGGACCTGAGGTTCTGCCTGGTGTCCGTGCCTGGTGTCCGAGATGATCCCGAGGTTCCGCCTGGTGTCCGAGATGGTCCTGAGGTCCTGCCTGATGATGTCTTGCCTGGTGCCCGAGATGACCCCGAGGGTCTTGCCTTGTGTCCGAGATGACCCCGAGGGTCTTGCCTGGTGTCCGAGATGACCCCGAGGTTCCCGCCTGGTGTCCGAGATGACCCCGAGGTTCCCGCCTGGTGTCCGAGATGACCCTGAGGTTCCCGCCTGGTGTCCGAGATGACCCTGAGGTTCCCGCCTGGTGTCCGAGATGACCCTGAGGTTCCCGCCTGGTGTCCGAGATGACCCTGAGGTTCCCGCCTGGTGTTCGTGATGTTCCGTGTCCATGATGTTCCGTGTCCTTGATGTGTGTTCTTGTTCAGTAAACGTTACTTTTGCTATACCTGAAGTGTGCGGTGTCGTCTTGTCCTGCAGGTTACCATCTAGCCCACATGCTCAGCTGCCACAGAACCCGGTTGCTGTTCTTCCCTAGTCTGGGCAGGCCTGGGTCCCCCCTGTGGTCCAGTGGGTCCACATTCCCCTTACCTCATGGGTCGCGAGCGCGACCGTGACAACGTGTACTTGCACTTAGAATTCTTTCCCATTTTCATGTACACTATATGGAAAAATAAATGATTTCATCTGAAAGTACAACTTGTCCCGCAAAAAACAAGCCTTGGCTCTTGGAAGGAGAGGAAAAAACTAAAACGGAAAATGAAAAATCGCCGGGTGATGAGGGGGTTAAAGCACCACTCCATTACTGATTTGTTTTGCTTTCTACATACTTTCTATGGTAGATGGATATCATAGATTTAGATGGGGTTGAAGAAGAACATTAAATTGTTTGTTTGTTCAGTTTATAAAAATCTAAAAAATTGAAACAGCTGGAATTTCTTAACTTAATTCAGTTCATTCACTTTACATAGATTCTCTAGTGTCCCTCCTGCTCTTTATGTACAAGTAGCCAGCATTTAACTTCCACAGCTAATAATTAGCCACTAGGGTCTTGTATCATACTTACTGGCATCATAGCTTAGCCCAGGGCATTAATGCCAGTAAAGGTTTTCATATAACCACTGCGGGCACTAAATGGCAGTAGTAATGATAGCAGAGAACAGGGCGACAGCCAGAGCACCTGCAGGAGATTGATTAAATAATGACTTTTATCTGTTTTATAGCAGTTGTTGCTGTTTCTTTTTCTGTTATAGAAAAATTGGATAAACAGTTTAATACATTAGATGCAGCACTTTTTGGAATATGGTAGGTATATAAACCTAATGCCAATATTACATGGATCTTGATAAATAGCTGCAGATGACAAAAGAGCGCACAAAAGTGCCTTATCCGTGGGAGTAGGAAGGAGATGAAATATAGTGGGGGCTTATTTTGTGAGGTTGTGCCAGCACATGTAATCCCGGCTGCAGCAGCCACCACAAAAGGATAAGAAGAAAACGCCAAGGAAAAGGTGCAAATGCAGCGCTGTCGGGAGGAGACACTTGATAAGCAGGAGTATAGCAAAGCGTGATGATATTTTTTAACGCATTTCAGAGCGATAATGGCTCCTTCAGGAAAAAAAATCACATCAAATTGTCAGCATTTGCTCCGAAACGCGTTGAAGATTAAAATCACGTTTTGTATTACTCCTACGTAGGAAGTTTCTCCTCCTGATAGCGTGACATTTGCACCTTTTCCTTAGCATTTTCTCCAGACAGTGACATAAATGGCCGGTGGTGCTCGTGTCCTGTCTCTAGAAGGCCTGTACTTCATTGTGCCGTTGGTTCCACAACATGCTTGCATAAAGTATTTAAATATGTTCAATTAATTTGTGTTTGGAACTCCTTCAAGCCACTTATTATTTGGCTGGACAACCAAATAGGAAGATGTGTCTGCACAAGTAAACACAAATGTGGAAAAAAACAAGGAGTCCTGCTGACAGAATGAGCCGAATGGTTCTAGTTTGTAATTAATCTGAAACAGAAGCTATAATCGCATATTCCAGCTACATTTTAGGCAAACACACAGACACCATCATACATTACAGCAGTACACCACTTGTCCATGCTCTGGGTTAGTATGCATGGCTCCCATTTGCTGCCGCTATATTCAGATGTTCTGTCAAACACATGGCTTTGTTAGAATCCCAATACCACAAACTAATTACGATTCTTTTTAGAAACATCTGTTTATAACATCTTTCACTTCAGTGTATCTGACATCAATGTGTTCCAGCTTAGCGGCAGTGGCATTATGATGAATGGGCTGAACTTGGAAGTTGGAATCCTGAAGTCTGAATTGCATAAAAAGACCAAAGAAATGCAGGAGCTGGAAGCCCAAGTCCAACAGCAGAAAGAAAGCCTACATAGAGCGAGTGACAAACTGAAGGACACAAAGAGAGCTGCTGCAAATAAGGTAATCAGTGCAAGCAACACAGTGTCTTTGTTCCCTTAAAAAAATAAATGGAGCCCCAACATGACTAGAACATATTCTACAACTCGCATTTAGGCTTTTCGTTCACACTATGCACATTTTTTGCGCGGGCGCTTTTTGCAGCGTTTTGGACCAGCGCAAAAAAGCACAAAAAAGCGCCGTAAAAAATGTGGTGCATTCACCCAACACGTTTTTTATGTGCTCACTTCTCCCCCAAAAGCGCAGGGGAGAAGTGATGTTACACAGAAGAGGAAGAATCCTCCCATGTGTGACAGCCCCTTTTAGATTTGGTAGTGTATTAATATACACTGCAAAACCCAAGTTAAAGTTATCCAAATGTGTTAAAAATAATAAAAAAATGAACACTTACCCTCCGCAGGGTGTTCTGGGAGCCGAGAGCTGACACAACCACAGGTGACGACCTTCCAGGACCTATCAAGATCAGTGATTAGTTGCGCGCGGTCATGTGATATGCGCGTCATATGCACATCACATATCACATGACCACGAGTGGCCAATCACAGATCTTCCATGGCCCTGGAAGGTCGGTACCTGCAGTTGTGTCGTCTCCCGGCTCACAGAACACCCGGCAGAGAGGTAAATATTAAATTTTTATTATTTTTAACACATTTGGATTAATTTAATTTGGGTTTCGCAGTGTACCGTATATACTCGTGTATAAGCCGACCCGTGTATAAGCCGACCCCCCTACTTTTGCCCCAAAAATCTGGAAAAACCTATAGACTCGTGTATAAGCCGAGGGTGGACCCCAGCACAGGTATACAGCCCCCAGCAGTGTGGTATACAGGCCCCCCCAGTGGTATACAGGCCTCCCCAGTGGTAGTATACAGCAGCCCCAGTGGTAGTATACAGCAGCCCCAGTGGTAATATATAGCATCCCCAGCAGCCCCAGTGGTAGTATATAGCATCCCCAGCAGCCCCAGTGGTAGTATATAGCAGCTCCAGCAGCCCCAGTGGTAGTATACAGCAGCCCCAGTGGTAGTATATAGCATCCCCAGCAGCCCCAGTGGTAGTATATAGCAGCACCAGCAGCCCCAGTGGTAGTATACAGCAGCCCCAGTGGTAGTATATAGCATCCCCAGCAGCCCCAGTGGTAGTATACAGCAGCCCCAGTGGTAGTAATATAGGAGCCCCAGCAGCCCCAGTGGTAGTATACAGGAGCCCCAGCAGCCCCACTGGTAGTATACAGCAGCCCCAGTGGTAGTAAATAGCATCCCCAGCAGCCCCAGTGGTAGTATATAGCATCCCCAGCAGCCCCAGTGGTAGTATACAGCAGCCCCAGTGGTAGTATATAGGAGCCCCAGCAGCCCCAGTGGTAGTATACAGCAGCCCCAGCAGCCCCAGTGGTAGTATACAGCAGCCCCAGTGGTAGTATATAGCATCCCCAGCAGCCCCAGTGGTAGTATGTGGCAGCCCCAGCAGCCCCAGTGGTAGTATACAGCAGCCCAAGTGGTAGTATATAGCATCCCCAGCAGCCCCAGTGGTAGTATATAGCAGCCCCAGCAGCCCCAGTGGTAGTATCCAGCAGCCCCAGTGGTAGTATATAGCAGCCCCAGTGGTAGTATATAGCATCCCCAGCAGCCCCAGTGGTAGTATACAGAAGCCCCAGTGGTAGTATATAGGAGCCCCAGCAGCCCATGGTAGTATACAGGAGCCCCAGCAGCCCCAGTGTAGTAACAGCACCCCAGTGGTAGTATATAGCATCCCCAGCAGCCCCAGTGGTAGTATATAGCATCCCCAGCAGCCCCAGTGGTATATCAGCCCCAGTGGTAGTATATAGGAGCCCCAGCAGCCCCAGTGGTAGTATACAGAGCCCCAGTGTAGTATACAGCAGCCCCAGTGGTAGTATATAGGAGCCCCAGCAGCCCCAGTGGTAGTATACAGCAGCCCCAGTGGTAGTATACGAGCCCCAGCAGCCCAGTGAGATACAGCAGCCAGTGGGTATATAGAGCCTAGCACCAGTGTAGATCCAGCAGCCCCAGTGGTAGTATAGGAGCCCAGCAGCCTCAGTGGTAGTATACAGAGCCCCAGCCAGTGTATATGCCCCAGCCCCAGTGGTAGTATACAGCAGCCCCAGTGGTAGTATATAGGAGCCCAGGAAACAGCAGCCCCAGTGGTAGTATACAGCAGCCCCAGTGGTAGATATGAGTAGCAGCCCCAGGGATCCCCCTTAAGGAGCCCCAGCAGCCTCAGTGGTAGTATACAGCCCCCAGCAGCCCCAGTGGTAGTATACAGGAGCCCCAGCAGCCCCAGTGGTAGTATACAGCAGCCCCAGTGGTAGTATATAGGAGCCCCAGTGGTAGTATACAGCAGCCCCAGTGGTAGTATACAGAGCCCCAGTGGTAGTATATAGGAGCCCCAGCAGCCCCAGTGGTAGTATATAGCAGCCCCAGTGGTAGTATAACAGCAGCCCCGCAGCCCCAGTGGTAGTATACACAGCAGCCCCAGTGGTAGTATATAGCAGCCCCACAGCCCCAGTGGGTAGTATACAGACCCCAGCAGCCCCAGTGGTAGTATACAGCAGCCCCAGTGGTAGTATACTAGCAGCCCCTGAGTATAGACCCCAGTGGTAGTATATAGACCCCAGCAGCCCCAGTGGTAGTATAACAGCAGCCCCAGTGGTAGTATATAGCAGCCCCAGCAGCCCCAGTGGTAGTATACAGGACCAGCACCCCAGTGGTAGTATACAGCAGCCCCAGTGGTAGTATATAGGATCCCCAGCAGCCCCAGTGGTAGTATACAGCAGCCCCAGTGGTAGTATACAGGAGCCCCAGAGTGGTAGTATAACATAGGAGCCCCAGCAGCCCCAGTGGTAGTATACAGCAGCCCCAGTGGTAGTATATAGGAGCCCCAGCAGCCCAGTGGTAGTATACAGCCCAGCCCCAGTGGTAGTTAAGACAGCAGCCCCAGTGGTAGTATGACCCAGCAGCCCCAGTGGTAGTATATAACAGCAGCCCCAGTGGTAGTATATAGAGCCAGCACCCAGTGGTAGTATAAGGAGCCCCAGCAGCCCCAGTGGTAGTATACAGCAGCCCCAGTGGTAGTATACAGCAGCCCCAGCAGCCCCAGTGGTAGTATACAGCAGCCCCAGTGGTAGTATATAGGAGCCCTAGCAGCCCCAGTGGTAGTATCCAGCAGCCCCAGTGGTAGTATATAGGAGCCCCAGCAGCCTCAGTGGTAGTATACAGCAGCCCCAGCAGCCCCAGTGGTAGTATACAGGAGCCCCAGCAGCCCCAGTGGTAGTATACAGCAGCCCCAGTGGTAGTATATAGGAGCCCCAGTGGTAGTATACAGCAGCCCCAGTGGTAGTATATAGGAGCCCCAGTGGTAGTATATAGGAGCCCCAGCAGCCCCAGTGGTAGTATATAGCAGCCCCAGTGGTAGTATACAGCAGCCCCGGCAGCCCCAGCGGTAGTATACAGCAGCCCCAGTAATCCAGGGCCCCCCCAGCCTTGCTCCGGTCACCTGTAAAGTAAAATATACTTATCACTGTCCCGCTGCCGTCCGCGCCCGCATCTGCCGACATGCGATCCTCCATCTTCATGCGTCTCCTTCCGACTTCCTGTGTTCGGCGCCGGCAATGACGTCATTGCCTGCGACAAACAGAGAAAACCGGAAGAAGACGCATGAAGATGGAGGATCGGGATGTCGGCAGATGCGGGCGCGGACGGCAGCGGGACAGTGATAAGTATATTTTGCTTTACAGGTGACCGGAGCAAGGCTGGGGGGGCCCTGGATTACTGGGGCTGCCGGGGCTGCCATATTGACTCGCGTATAAGCCGAGGGGGTACTTTTCAGCCCAATTTTTGGGCTGAAAAACTCGGCTTATATGCGAGTACATACGGTATATTAATATACTATGAAACCCAAAAGGTGCTGTCACACATGTCACACAGGGAAGGATTCTTCCTCCCCTGGGTGACATCATATCCTGTAGTGCCGGCATATTCCCGCTTGAATTGCGCATTGTCTGAGCGGTGTTGCATAATTCCAGCGGGGATAATGGGCTCCTATGGGAGAAAGTGCGGACACAGGTGCGTAAAGAATTGACATGGTCATTGTTTTTACACCCGCGCTTTCTCCCATAAAAGCGCTGTGTATATTTACGCAGCGTCTGAATGGCAAAAGTGAATTTATATTCACTTTGCCGGCAGACACAGACGCAATTGCGCTTTTTTGAAAATCGCATGCAAAAAAATCGCGCAAAAAAGCGCATAGTGTGAACGTAGCCTTAGGTTTCAAAAAAGGCCTGAATAATCTAATATTACAGCTTGTGTCCTTCTAGAAAGCTTTGGCACATTTCCATTCCAAGGTTTTTAAAGTTTTGAAACAGCTTTTGTGCTGCTGATCATTGAGGGTCTGAGTCCTGAGCAGCCCACCGATTTGCTCAGAACATCACTTTAAGTGCATAGCTCATTCACAACTGCTGTAAAGGTTCAATAAGATATCTAAGCATTCGTGCTACAGATGAGCAGACAAAATTTGCATTGTTTTGGGCTGCCATCTAGTCCTGTCCTCCGTTGCTGCTGGACAAGGTCAGTTTTGCATGTTAGTTCTGTAGCCTTAACCTGGGGACCCTCTGTACCTCTTGGGCTTACTAGGCCCCATGAAATCATGATATGAATTGCTCTACTAAGCACAAAAGAAATATTGGGTGCAAGAATTTGCCATTGAACCTGTACACCCTCTCTTCACACTTCAGAGTGCTGTTTTGAGTAATCTATGAGGTACTCCGGAGCTGGACCCCCCATCCCCACCCCCCACAGATTAGCAGCCCACATTAAAAGTGTTGCAAATCCTAGATACCCTCGATTTCAGTTCATGTGAATATATTTAGCTAAATATAGTAATCATAACTGCACGTAAATAGACTGGATACTTTACCAGAAAGATTGAATTCCCTTTGTGATTATTTCTTATGTAAATATATGGCTTTGGTCAAACCCTTTTTATGATGATGCCACTTAAGGATATTCTTTGGTAATATGAATATATTTGAGGATACACAGAAAAGTAAGTTGTTTAGAGCTCACCAGCCAGGGAATAATCAGTTAGTGGGTGCTTGAATCAGGTGGTTCGGCACAGCAGCATTAGAAGGTAAGCAAAGATACTTAGCACGTCCACTCATCAAATAAAATCACTTCTTTATTTGTCCATTAAAAGCATAGAACAAGGCAGACAGATGAAAGTCTGAAGTGTTTAGAGAATGTGGTATACTCTTAATCATAGCATAATGATAGCATAGCATATGAGTAACAGTATACCCCATACTCAAAACGCATGAGGTTTTAATCTGTCTGTCTTGTTCTATGCTTTTAATGGATGAATAAGAAGTGATTTTACTTTAGGAGTGAACATACTGAATATTTTCACCTATCTTTGATATTTATAACTTAATTGCTGACAGTGTTACTCTTCAAATATAGTTTTTTTTCCACAAAATATATAAAAGGGAACCTATCATGTTTAAAAATGCTATTAACATGAAGATATGGGGTTAATCTGCAGATTAATAGTATTCTGAACCTGCCTGGCACCAACACTGAGATCCCCTGCTGCTGGAGAAAACTCCCGGGAGTGTTCAGCCTTGAGCTATAAGGATGGCACCGGTGTGGTTTCAGTTACCTCTCATTGTATAGTGAGCAGCGGCTGACTGACAGCCGTGATGTGCAAAGTTTTTCTGCGCAACGTGAATGCCTTAATTTGCCTTTTGTGTTATAAATGTTCTTGTTATGCCAACATTTACTATCTTGGATTGTAGAGTTCAGAGGATTGATTTGCTGAGATCCAATTTATCGATCAGGTCAATAGACTCTGGCCGTTAAATAGGAGGCTCACAAATCTCTTGCGTTCCAGGATCCACAATGCAGCTTTTCATTAGCCAGGCTGGTGTGACCTCATCTGTGTGTCACACTGCAATGATGATGTTATGGTCTACTAGCAAATCAAAAGCCATGCCCAGGATCCCAGAAGGTATGAGCTTCACAGGCCTCATGTCCAGCAGTGAGACACAACTGACTGGGCCAATGGACTGGAATTTCTCAAACTCATCCTCCCAACTCTACTGCATTGCTGGATGAGCAGTGTACCAAACTCTTCCCTGAACAGAGGAAGACTGAAGTCTGCCAAGCCCAAAATGACAGTACAAACTAAGCATATAACATTGTAGGGAATGTAGTCCTTTCTACAGTAAAAGCACATTTTTTGTTCTGATTCTGCAAAAAACATAGGTTACGGTACTCAAATATGCTAAGTATACTTGGTGCACCTGGGGCTCAGTGCACCATTGCACCACTGATTTTGAATGCCTCTCGATCACTGGGGATTTTCAATACTGGAGTGCATAGGACAAGCCTTGACTGCAGAAGAAGTGCCTGATATGTAGACCGAACTCATGACATTTTCTGTCGTAACTCATTAGAAGATGTTTAAACACCACCAGGTGACTATGTATAGGAATTTCTAAGCCTTGTTAGGTTATATTGAGAGCAAAGGTCTGCAAACATTACCATTACTTAAGAAAGGCATATCACAAAGGGGTTTTCTTCAATAACGTTTATAGTCTTGCAGGGGTTTTCCACTTTCATGTTCTCCACTTTAATCCCCAGCACTGTGTAAACATAAAATGATATTGCACTCTCCCTCCCCAGGTCCAGCACTGGTTCTCCACCTCTGCTTTGTTCTCTGTAACATCAGCAGTGATGTGCGCTATACTTGTGATGTCACATCAAAGAGTCTATAGCAGTGGTGCAGAGTCAGCACTACACCTGCGGAGTGGAAAAACCCTTTAAACCTGTGCAAGCTCTAGTGCTGCACATCCACTCTTCATTTGGGCTTCAGATTTATCATCATGTTTACTGTGCTTTGTTGAAATCTATTATGCTGCGTGCATTGCAATATGTTATGTGATTTCTGTGGATAAATATATAGCTAATTAGTCACCCATCTATAATTAAACATGTACGTAAAAAAAAAAATACCGGTGTCAATCATGTTTTTTCTTTAATTGTTTATTAATTTTTTTTCTACCTCTCTCTCTTTCACTTTTTCTACCTCTATGTTTAAGTATATATAATAAGGGATTTATATCCTATGCATATCGTAGATATACTTGTGTAAAAAAAAGACACAGGATAATGTTTTTTTTTTTTTTTTTTGTGTTTTGTTGATTATAAGATTTTTTGTTTGTAACATTCATTTGTATGTGGCCCTGTGCCACTAATCCCTACCCACTTGTGTTAAATACGGGAGATTACGTCATGGGGATAGGGCCAATGGAAGCACCAAGCCCGGTGCAAAACGACTCGTTGGCCGCTCCTTCTCCTCCCTCCCTGCCTCATGTAACCGTTCACTGAAAATAAAAATGATATGTGCAAAAGTTATGAGCGCACCTTTTCTTCCACTTTTTGCTCCATGATGTTGTTCCTAGGTTAGCACCCCGTGACTAAATATGCACAATTATTAATAGCCATTTGTGTTGAGTGTCCTGGCAAGCATAGTAAAGCTGTGTAGGTGCGGTGCCCGGTTTTTCCACTACTTGGTCTCTTTCAATCATTGTTTTGCACCAGTGTGACATCTGTGTGTCTATTTTTACCATTAGTGTCATCATAATTGTTAACAGATGGATAAAGAATTAATAAATGACAAAGCTTCTCCTATAGTTTGCAATGTTTATCACGTATAGTACACTACTGGCACAGGAACGCCATCCATGGGTTGTACATATTTTCCACGGACCCAAAGACTTGTACTGGCACTTTTCATACATCATGCTGGAAAAAATGGACAGGTGAGCAACACCATAGATTATAATGGGCATGTGTTGTGTCCATGAAAAAAATTATACAACATGGACATCAGTTATGTAGATTTTCCACGACATTACACATGTGTAAGATGACTTCATTGATTTTAGTCTCTGTGCACTTTGTGAGGCATATCCTACTCTAATCTCGCCCACTTCAGACATCTGCTCACTTTTGAGGGCCTTCATTAGAAACTTACTTTTGGGTATGTTGTTTGAATTAAAAATCAGGATATCAGTACAAAACATTAGCGGCTTTATTATTTTCTATTAATTGTATGCAGTCATTGATAGACTAGATACAAGTGATTATTTTTTCAGTAGGCTCACACGTTCCGGTCTCCGAGCCTTGTCTAGTCTGGACACTCACCTTACTTGTTGACTGTTCCAGGAAGTTAGGAGAGCATTGAGAATGATGAGTACACAGTGTACTGCTTCAGAGCATCGCTTCTTGATTTCTTCCCCGCTCACAAGACATATTTCTTTCAAAGTCATATAACCAATTTTCACTGCAGTGTTATTTCTTGGAATTAGGGAAGTTTAGTTCAATTTGCAAGACTACAGTGCCTCTGAGTAATTTGGAGATGTGATACAAAACCTCTGTTGCATGTGATCTTTCCATGACCCCCCTTACTAAGAACTTTTTACACGCCGCCACTGCCAAGGGGGGGTGATGAGTTTCTCCAATTTACAACAAATTAGATCTGCTCTTTGCTATGTCTTTTGAGTAGATAGTTACCATAATTGCACTTAAATTGGTCTCAGAAAAAACAGATGTTACCTTTATAAAATCATTTTCATTTGTCGGACTGTAATTTGAAAAAAAAAAACTTGATGTTTCTTAGCTGGCTTCTGTTCAGATGAAGAATTAAATTGAGAGAGACAAACTCTTAACAAAAATTGCTTGTGTCGATATATAGTGTATATCTATACATAGCATATGCTATCTTTATACTGGCACCCTGTCGTCATGAAGTCCTAACTTGGCATTCATGCACAATAAAGTAGTTGGGTGCTTAAAGGTAATCTTTGCCAAGTTTTTGCTGCCTCTTCTGAGAACAGCATGATGTCAGGGCAGAGACCCTGATTTTGCAGTGTGTCAATGCACTGCTTAGTGTAGTTTTTATAAAATCACTGTTTCACCATCAGGAGAATATTGCTGCAGGACTACTTGATCTTCTACTAGGTAGATCATACAAACTCAGAACAATCATATAGGTGGCACTCACCATTGCATAAAAACACTCCTTTTTTCAAAGTTGTTGAAAAGCATAACAGGTGGAGATATGGAAATGCGGGTCAAGGACAACGGCCGTTTCACTTGCATTTTTTATATACTGATTGACATAGTTCCACTTCCTTTGGTAGCCTGCATCAAATCTCATACATATGGATGTGTTTGATAGATACGGATCGATATGACACGCGCCTCTATCTTGAAAATTGTGACAAATCATTCATCACTGTCAGTCGAGAGGTGGCCACACGTACACAGTCTCTATTAGTGTGGAAGTTCCAAACATGGCCGAGCACAGGTCACCCTTCTAATAAAAGCTATATACAGCTAAGGAAATATGAACAGCTAACACCTTGTGGCTAGTGGTATGTAACCCCATAATCTAAATCAGAAAGACGCTGTGGCACTCCAACATATAATGTGTATAGGTGCAACACTGAACACGACACGTTGCAACAAAAAGACAGTGACACGCAAATACTAAGATATTCTTTTTTAAATATTGAACAGCTATATAGCTAAGGAAATATGAAAAAAAGGAGACATTTAGCTTATTAAATATGGCCATATTATTAACTGCCTTGTAGCCATGTTGAGTCGTGTCTCTTTACAGGGTCCAAACCTCCTATTATACCTGCATTATCAGTCTCTGCCTCTCACTTTCCCCGCTAGCCACAAGGTGTTATTGCTCTCTGTCGGCAGGTTTCTATTTGCCCATTCAAAGAGAAATGTTTAATCCCGAAGTTGAGACTGATAATGCAGGTTTAAAAGAAGGTTAGGACCCAGTGAAGTGACACGCCTTGATGTGGCTACTGGGCAGTTATTGATAAGGCTATTAATTCCACAGCACTTACATACATTTGCAACACTGTCCCCCATTGGGGCTCACAATCTAAACATCCTATCTGTATGTCTTTAGAGAGAGGGAGGTGATCGTAGTACTCGAAGGAAACCCACGCAAAAAAGAGAGCATACAAACTCCTTGCAGATTTTGTCCATGGTGGAATTTGAACACCAGACCCCAGCACTGCAAGGCTGCCGTGCTAACCACTGAACCACCATGCAATACTGGTAGAAGTACCCTTAATTGCAGCCATTTTAATATGATAAAATTATGCAAATTAACCTAAACAAAGGCATGGCTTCACATTGGATATAATCAATGGCAGGTAAACTGGTAGATGTGACTTGCAATGATCCAATAACTGGAACGTAGAAAAAACAGGAACTGTACAAACTTTGTATTGAATTCTTTGTTCTGTGATATTTGTAAACCATTTTTGCTTTGTAAATGAATACACTGAAAGGGTTAAGAAACAAAAAGTAACTGTCTCTCTTAACAGGCTCTGTTCTATTGTGTATATAAACTTTATTACCCTGTGATTACCATTGCAGGACTACTTTGTCATGTATATGGCTGTCCAACACACCACCTGCTGCAATTGACATCTTCCTGTCAATGCATAATCCCTATAGAGAGCCTAGTGTGGGCGGGGACAGTTATGTCAGCTTTGCTGTGTTTCTAAACCTAAATGCTTTGATTGTGTCAGAATGGCTTCATCCATTAATCTATGTGATACGTTGTTGGATTCAAGGTTTCTTTGCCTATATTCTGTTTCTTTTAGATGGGGTAGCAAAAGCCAGCTGACAGATTCCCTTTAAAGGGGTTTTCTAGTTAAGCAATAGTCTCTCCACTCTTCTGCCAAAGTTTGTATTTGTATAGTTTGCAGGGTTGCCATCTTGATTTTTTTACGTTTTTATTGTATGTCAAAAATCATGGACAGACAATATTTTATAAGGTCACATTGGAAAACCATAATAAATTCTCTATGTCTACAGCCCACAAATCAATATGAAGACATCAGCTGCATCCACTGTTAACTATAAAATGTTTGTAACTACAGTCAAAATAATCCATATATGTGTGTTCAGTTTAATAAAAACCTCATGGACACATTCCTATACTGCCCTATTTTTACGGACTGTCCTGGTTTTTCTGGGCGGTTGGCAACCCAGATAGTATGTCACAATCCAGTATTTATTTACTCTCTCCATGTTTATTCACTTGCCCACAGTGTTCATGTTCTACTTAGCAGAATGCAAATTGATCATGGTGCCTGAGATTAGCTCACTCCTTCTCTGAACTACACTTTCCACAATGCCCTATGCCTTTGCGCAGAGTGGTCAGATGTTCATGTAAATCTTTATTCCATGATTGCTTTGGCGGCATTCAGAGGGACATTCCTTCTCTTCTGGTCTTGCATATCCTAACAGTGACAATTATTTGTCAGGTTAATTTCCTTTTTTTTTAT
The DNA here is from genome assembly GCA_033576535.1 of Allobates femoralis. Lineage (NCBI taxonomy): Eukaryota > Metazoa > Chordata > Amphibia > Anura > Aromobatidae > Allobates > Allobates femoralis. Next base: position 96,103,566 of record JARQOC010000005.1, read on the forward strand.
TTTATGCTTGGATTTTTAAACCTTTTAAGGTATGTGCACATGATCTGGAGGCACTGCATGATGGACGCAGTGCCTCTGGACTTGAGGGAAGCCACAAGTGAACGCAGTCGGCCCTGTACTCATGATCTGTGATGGGTGCAAGGTGGCTTCTTCCTGCATTCACCCGCTGGAGATCTCTTCCGACTCCACAGCATTAAATTAACATGCTGCGGTAATGCAGAAGTTCGACATGCTGCGGTAATGCAGAAGTTCGGCAACCCTTACTGCAGCTGAAAACACGGTGCAGTATGGAGACGTACGGTGGGCATGCGATTTCTTGAAATCCCATCCACTGTACTTGTACTGTACAACACAGCATTTTTCATGCAGCGGCAATATGCTCTTAATCGAGATCGTGTGCAAGCAGCCTTTAGTAGCCTTTGTAGAGACCATGTAGTGATCACAATTTAGTGTAATGTTAAGCTGTATACTAATTTAGATAGTTAGTGCACCATCTTCTTGCTCATAATTGCCAGAGTAGAAGGGAAATGTGGAATCATGGAGTCAGAAGCTTTCCTGGTGATAGGAGATGACTACTCACCCTATCGCTTGCGTAAACAAGACACAGTATAAACTACCTTGAAAAGGACTGAGCATGTGCAGCTATATGAACATTGTAGCCTGAAAGAGAAACACACTCCACATGCTCAACCAACAAGAGCTTTTTGCCTATAGGGTTCATCCAGTGAAAACAGAAGAAAAACAAATTGCTGGAGAGCCATATTAGATAATTTATTATAAGACAAAGTATGTAAAATGTCTGATTACATTGTTGTTGAACTTTATCAAAGAAATGAAACCCTCGGTGTCATCCACTATACATAAATGGCTGCCTATATATTATAGGATCCAATTCAAACTGCTTGTTCTCACCCACAAAGCTCTTCACAGTGCAGCACCACCCTTCCTCTACCCTCATCACTGTCTATCACACCACCTGTCCTCTTCACTCTGGAAGTGACTTTAGACTTACGTCTGCATTAATCCGAACCTCCCGCTCCTGACTCCAAGACTTCTCCCGAGCTGCACCAATTCTCTGGAATGCTCTACCCTAAGAAATTAGGTGTATCCACAAGTTACATAGTTTTAGGCGATCCCTAAAAACACATCTTTTTAGGGCGGCCTATCATGATCCCTAAGCAAAGTCACTTATGGTACCTTTACACGCCGCTACTGGTACATGAGAGAAATGTATCTTGCACCGCCAATTCAATCCGTGGTAGCGGCGTGTGAAGACGGTTGTAGCCACCCGCCAGTAGCGGTACCTGTTTCCGAGCACTGCCCTGAAACAGGTGGCTACCCAGGCGATTGTAGCGACCTGTATCGGCGTGTAAAGAAGGAACAGAAGGGTTGTTTCTACACCATGCTATGTACCTGGTATGTACCTGGGGCGTGACACAGCCTCCGGGAAACCACCCCCCTTCAGCGATCATTGGAGGAAGCTCCTGCGTTACGATTGGTTGTTGCTGCATAGGGCGGCATATTTAAGGAGCTGACCAGTCACACTACACAATTGCTCGAGCGTCATGTATTAATCAGCCTCCTGCACTGCCTGGCCAATCATGATGTTATTGCTTTGTCCTATCAGCGTACGGACGTCTCGTAATCCACAATTGTGGCACGCCTATGTGTTGTCCCTGCTGCACCAGGTCCGCCCATATTAGCTTGTTGTAGCGGTGTGTAAATGAGGTAAGGTGCTCGGCAGAAGGTAACTTGAGACACCCGGCGGTGTATCTAGAGATAGATGTAACCTACTGTAGCGCACCTTGTTGCGGCGTGTAAAGGTGGTGCGATTACCGTTTGCAACCGTTTGTGCGTGCTCGTGCACGTGAAGTACCCGGTTGTTGCCACCATCCAGTAGCGGCGTGTAAAGGTACCATTAGACATAGCCTATCCACCCACCAGTCTGAAACGGATCACAAATAATGGTTGGTGGACACTTATGCTGTTCCTATCTGTTCCTCATCTCCACAAGTTGACTATACCATCATTGTACATAAGCCCCTATACTTTGTGTCACCCCCACCTCATTGTTAGATTGTAAGCTCTTATGAGCAGGGCTGTCATTATTTTGCTTTAATTGTATTATACTTTATATTGTATTTTGCATTGTATTTTCTGATAACAGTTTCTTATGATTGTTTGAATATGAACCTCTGAATTGTGAAGGTCTGCGGAATATGTTGGCGCTATATAAATAAAGTTAATTATTATTATACTAGATGGGTGCCCGATGCACAATGCATCGGGATTCTAGCAGAGCGAGTCTCTGACTCGCAATGGCCGCTGCGCGGCCAATGCTTCGTTCGTATCCACATGACCACGCTGACTCGCAGCGAGAGCGGTCTCAAAAGGGGCAAAAATCCCATTCGTGATTATATAATAGATGTGCACTAAAAGAATGAAGTGAGCTTTGAAGCTGATAGTGTAGATGCTGGCTGTATCATACAGTTGATACATGAGAGTAACTGCTGTGATTGGAGCTAGCACTCATTGCAGTAGTTTAACCTCTTAGGTACCGGTGCCAATTGTGGTAGTATCATTTCAAAGATTAGGGAAAAGGGATAGAGGTTACACGTTCATGTCCACCAATGTGAATAAGTAGAAATGCAAACAAAATACCCTTACGGAAAGTGTCGTTTGCTAAAATAATGGAGTTAAAAGAGATCATAAAGTTTTTATGCATCCAAAATGGTGTTGAGAAAAATTACACTGAAATTTTTTTCCCTGATTTTCCACACATTATATAGCAAAATAAACTGTTTCATTCCAAACTGCAAATTTCTAGAAAAAACAAGTTCATATAAAGCTGTGTGGGCAGAAAAAGAAAAAGATTATGTACACTGAAAGACAGAGAGGAAAACAAAAGGAAAAAAATTAAAAATCTCCCCGTCTTAAGCGTTTAATAGAGATGTGATTGTCTTCACTAATCGACCACTTTCAAAAACATTCAAAAATTGATTGTATAATCAATGTTTATAGACGGACTATCCCTTTAAAAAACATGGCATGTCTACCTATATATGACGATTTCTATCAAAGTATGGCTCAGTATCTGAGTGAAAATTTCAGCAGTTTTGTTATATAAGAAGCCAAAAGTTATATAAAATGTATAACTTACATGTTAGCAAACAGGGTGGATACTCTCAATAATGGAGATAAATAACCAGTAACTTGATCACTTTTCTTGCGCTGAGTGCAAACATCCTCTGTTCTGTCGGCTTATTGCCGGTTCCACTTATCTACCTCTCATGAAATTTGTGACTTTGTAGTTTGTGTTCCAAATCCCTCTTCTGGATGAAAAAGACCCATTGGGAAAAGGCTGTGCAGTCTCAGAGAATGGGAGAGAGACGGAATATGAGGGTTTGCGGCTTGTGGTTGTAAGCAATACAAGTAATTGTCTTGTGGTTTACAAGTCTGACATTACCTTCCTATACATAGGATAGTAACACATCTGCTTACGCAGACTCCCATGAATCCACTATCTCAAGGACGGAGACAAATTTACGTTTGTCTAGGAAATTAACATGTATACATCCATCTTTACTTTCCGGGCATAATGTCCTTTTACTTAATCACTTTTTAATCATGTTCACTTACAGATGCAGTAACAGAGCTCTTCATTGATCTTTTGTGCTTCCCTTCCCATACAGTTTGTATAGCCAGGTAACAATTTATATTGAAAGCCAAGGAGCCTGGTTGGAAATGATTGAACATGTTCCCCTAAGCATAAATAATGCAATAACTAAGTGATACACTTATGTATAGCCTTTCAATATTCATGCAAGACTTTATTCACAAGTAGCATCATGCCTCTGTCATAGATATGCTCATGTTCATGTACAGACAAGTCGTGAAAGACCGCATTGATTTATAATAAGTTCTGTACCATTGGGGTATTTGATGGCAAATATATGGCTGCTGTTTAAGCTGCTCCTTCCATCAAAAATGCCATACAACTGACGGAATCATGTAAGTGCCAATGTGAAGGCCCCTTAGTTATGTTTCAGCTTAGTCTCCTAGGTCAGACCCCCTCCTACTACGTATTGATGACATAGCCTGGGAATGTTTAAAGAGGTGTTTCACTACAATGCATAGTGACCACATTGAGGACTTTGAGGATCCAAATAATGACCATGAATGGCTTATGCAACAATGCTGTTGAAAGGGTTTCTTTGTAACTTAAAGAGGGGTTCACTACAATGTATAGTGACCACATTGCTTTAAAACAGTTAAATGAGTGTTTACCCAAATACCTTGTCTTGGGAACTGTGCCTGTGATTAGTGCTATCATTGTCCGCTCATCCCCATGACATGACCCCCAACTGCAGCGACCTCTGATGTCTGGTGATGTCACGTCAACTTCCAGAATTAGAAGTTGACCTGACATCACCGAGGTGGGGCACAGTCTACCTGAGCAACTGAGCTATGGGCCAAGCTTCCAATATTGCGGTGCTCTGTTAATGAAAGAAGTGTAGGAAAGAGTGCAGTGATGCTGGGCTGTGAAGTGCGGTGAAATGTTGCCCACAGCCCAGTCACTCGAAGACTTGGTCCTGCCTTGGTGAATCGGGTCAACTTCTAATTCCGGAAGTAGACATGACATCACTGGACATCAGAGGTTGCTGCAGCTGTAGGTCATGTGCCAGGAATTTGCAGACAGCGATAGTGCCGCTCACAGGCAGAATTCACAACACAAGCTATTTGAATAAATACTTATCCAACTATTTACAGCAATATGTTCACTATGCATCATAGTGAACAACTAAGTTACAAAGAACCCCATTAACGCTTAGATGTATATGCTGTTCATGGTCATTACTTGGATCCTCAAAGTCCTAAGTTTGACTTTAGACAAGTTATATTTTCTTACTGAGCTCGCTCTGCTCTGCAATACTTAAGTTTTCTTATGTACATGATTGTTTGTAATAACGCTTGAAAAAGTATTAGCCTTTACCTTTATTAATACCATCATCATGATAAGAGCCGAGAGGGCAGAGTTGTTCCATCTGTAACACTGGGTAAACGGTTCATTTACATGTGGATCGAGAACAAAATTATAGAGTCTGTGAAAGCTGAAATTACGCAGTAAATTGTCTGTGAAGCTTGTAAATCTTTTCATATTCTTCTAGAAATACTTAGGCTCTTTGAAAAGCCATAATTTCAGATTTGCAGGATATCACCTTTCTCATTAAAGAGTATTCTTATACCAGGGGATGACACAAGGTGCACCTATTTTGCAATGTTTTCTGAGAAACAGCAATCCACAACTTCCAGATTAGTTTGTTATCGTAACATATAAACTTATAGTTCGCTTTTTGCATATTATCACATGATGTGATTAAACCGTTTTATTGAATGTCATCTCAGGTCCAGTAATTTTACAAAATTTACTTTATTTTTTTGTATGAATTTTTCATGAAAAATCACTGCCATGGTAAGAATCTTTTTCCATGTCTCAGTTACTTCATTTTTTATTTAGTCGGTGTGATAAAATTGTCAGTAGCATATGCCACTGAAACAGATAGAAGTGGGTCCGAAATGTGAAAATAAGAATCCCATCAAGAAGAATGAAGAAGAATGATATTTTTTTTCATCTTTTTTTTTTTGTCAACATGAAAATATGGCGGATGACCAAACAATGGATAACAGTGAGAGGAGGCAGATATGTCTCCTTTTTAATTGTAAGGTTTTTTCATGTTTATGTACCTCCTTCCACCATTGGGGTGTACATTTTTTCTGCAAAATTGCCAGTGAACAGTTAACACAAGGGCTGATTTCTAGGGGAAGAAACCACATTCTTGTGCAAGTGTCTTCTACAAATTGATATGTATTTCAATTTTTCGTTTTCATGGAGATCTAGTAAGAAGAAATGGCTGGTCAGATTTGGCCTTAATTGGGACATCTGGATCATATTTGGGAATAAAAGTGGCTAGGGGAATGAAGTGACAGAGAGCTGATAATATACATCCAATGCAGCCACCAAGTAGTCAAACATCCATATAGGAGAGTCTACTTTCATGTCTTTTACAGTTCCAGAACAGACTAGCTGCTCTAGAGAAACTAATAGATATACTCCTGAGGCACTCACAGACATGTAGGGACAAGTTCACCAATGCTGCGTTTACAGCAAACCCTAAATAGACTCCTTATACACATTGGCTAAAATAATTTTCAACATCACATCTCCCTCATGCAAATAGGTGATATGCTGTCAGCAATATGCTAATTGACTGGCAAATCTTAGCAAATATTATTTGGTCCCATAGAATTTGCAAGGGATTTTGTACAAGGGCCTGACATGTTTTATAATTGATTGGCACACAAATACTGTAATGCTGGCGTCTTCATGCTCTCCTGCCTCTCCCTGACAGCAGGAACGCCAACATACCGCCGTGGCTAGAATAGGCTCCTACATGCATCCTATCTACATTAGCCGTTTTGGCTGCACCCGCCTGCACTAGAGACAGTACTTGCCTACACCTGAGTCCTGGGGGGGTCAGCTGCCACAGTCCCTCTGTGGTCCAGTGGGTCCACTCCCACTTGCCTATCCTGGTGAGCATAACAGTTATGGGAGAAATCTGCCATATAAAAAGACCGTACAATAGACTGTGCTCATTCTGGTCTAAAAAAGTTTTGCAAAGGCCTTTATTGGGAGTCTTTCAGCATAAAATAATTGTTCAAACCAGACAGAGGTACTTGATGCACCCTTGGCATAGCTATGCAGTTCAGCGCAACATCCCACCTACTTTATTTCCCATTGATCTCCATCCTCGTCTTTTTGATTGACAGTTCTGGCTTTACAGAGAAAGGGAAAAAATAGTTATGAAGGCGCACTGAACTGCTCGGCCACAGCACTGCAATGTATTATACTGCTTAGGCCGCTTTCACATCAGCGGTAATCGCTGATCGCGGCAGTTACCGTGAAAAGCCGCAATTAACGCATAACGGCCGCACTTGCGGTTCACCTGCGGCAAGCCCCATGCAATGTCTATGGGGCTTGCGGCAGGTGCGGCAAGTGCGGTACAATTATGGTTTCGGCACTTGCGGCAGCCGCGGTTTTCTCGCGGCCGCATCTGTCGCAAGTGCCAAAACCGCACCTGGCGCACACTTACCGCAAGCCCCATAGACATTGCATGGGGCTTGCTGCAAGTGAACAGCAAGTGTGGCCGTTATGTGATTACCGCTGATGTGAAAGCAGCCTTAGGAAGGAAGAAGAAGGTTGTATGAGAAGAAGGTCTTTGCATTGGACATTTGACATTTCTGTGTGCCATTCCATCTTTATACATAGTCATGTTAGGATACTAAGTGCTGTAAGCCTTTGCGTAGGTCATTAGTGTTCATCCACACATCCTCGTACACTTGTTTATGTGTCATACAACTGACAGCGAATATGACAAGGGTAGAGAGAGTGTCTGAATTAAGAAAAAAAAAATGAAGGTTTCTAAGTGAAGACTTCTGACTATACATACAAGTGGCGGGTAAATAACAGGTCCCAATGGAGTCTTTGTAATAAAGTGAATTTCCTTTGAAACCCACCTAGGCTACAATAAGGTCATTTAACGAAAGGCACAAATTTATAAAAACACTGGTTTAGACATCATTATTTATAAAGTCTGCAAAATAGTTTCAAAACTTAATTTTGGATGGAATCGCTGTAATTACTGGGCTGGTGGTTCAAGCAAATTATTATGTATAATGGAAAACGTGTTTAAAGAAATGTGCAGGCTGTAATTAAATGATAGAGTTTCATAAATGCCTGTACTTTTCGTGTTGAGTAAGCAGGGCGTGCTGTCCAAATAACTTTCCTACTTTCTTTTTTTTCCCCCCCCTTTTTGTCTTGTTTTATTTTTATTTGCAATACACGAACGTTTAACCCTTTAACGCCTCCAGCCCTGCAAGCGGCGAAGTGGTTAACCAGGTACACGATCCCGTTAACGTGCTACACTTTGAAAAGAAAACATAACTAATAGTTTCTGTAAAGATCACACGTCTCTCCAACATCTGTTTTGAGTCTACTATGAAAACTGTGTCTCTGATCTCATGTGTTGAACTTCTGTATCTTTGCCACTGTCTATTTCCTGCGAAAAAATACACTGAACAATAATAGCTTTTGTTCTTAACCTTCCAACCGCTGGAGCAGCTGAACAAATAGCTTCCATGCTTTCATTTGAAATAATTTATTCCACGTATATGTTTGCGCAAAGTCATTTCATTTATTGAATGTTTCATCATTTAAAAATCAAATTGTGGGATTGAAACTACTGAAAACTGCCATCTAATGGTTTCCTGATGCTTAACTCTCTTAGTAGCATTTTCTTGGAAATACATCATTCCGACTTTGAGCCGAGCCGTAGAAAGTGTCCTCGGCACTTAGCAACTTTAATGTATTGTGCAAAAAAACACAATTTAACCACTGTTTACTTTTTCAGTGTTTCCTTCTCTGTCAGTGTTAATTATCGCTGACATTCATTTTGCTTTATAGTCGTCGTCGCTGCCAGATTTCGACAGAAATACCAACGTAGACATATCATTGTATTAGAATGTGAAGTTCGAAATGACAAGCAGTTGGATAAACATTTTTCAGGTTTTGAAATACTGGAATAAAATAGGGATTAGTGGAATGATATGCAATGATCTTTTCTTCATTCTGTTATAAATAGGCAGAAAGCAGCTGGCAGACACCTAATAATAACAACGGTGGCCATGTTCACCCCTTAATGGAAGCCTCTTCTTTTTGGGGGCTCTAAGCTGTTCAGACAAGGGGATGACTGTTTTACAGCGTGGTGTAGTAATTCAGCTAGCTGGAAATCCATGTTAAGGTCATTAATTTAAATGCTTCTTAAAGTCGTTTGTTGAAGGGACAGTGATGCTACTTTTCTAGTTCTGCGGAAAATGTAGGCTTCATATATTTAATTAACCAGTTTATAACTCACTAGAAGCACCATAGGCCATAATTGTAAACCGGAAATTGTAAATTTTAAACATTTTCCTATAATTACAATAAATGTAGTTGGTCTTTTCTTTGGAACCAACTGGGCAGCCAAGTTTGACAATGAAATTCAGAACAAAAGGAAAAAGTCCTCATTCCATAAAGTAAGGCAGTTTAGATGGAGTTTTCAAGTGCAAATGACTTCCAAGAAATGCTCCTTTTTGCAGAATTGTTAGGAGTTTTTCTTTTCGTGGAATTTTTTATTTTTTTTTGCGGCTTATTGATTTGACAGTGCTTCTTTTGGAGAAGATTTCATCAGATTAAAGGGCCCATCACACGCTACGATATTGTTAACAATATCGTTGGTATGTCACGGCTTTTGGGGCAGTGCAGCGACGTCGTTAAGACATATAGATACGACCAACGATAAGTTGTTGATCATACATTTATGAACAAGTTCTAAAAACCTGTCATCCGTTCAACTATCTGCATCGGCGTGTGTGACATCTTGTTAACGATGTTGTTTACGACTTCGTCTGTTCAGAACTGGAGGACGTAGGAAACCAAATGACCTCAAGTATCATTAACTTGTTGCGGAATCGTTGCTGCGTCGTTCTTGATATCAGTACGTTTGACACCTCACTAGCAATCATTAAACGTTGTTCCAGCGATGTAGGTCAAGTCGGATCGTTGGTCGGTTCGCCGACACATTGAAGTGTGTAACCCGGCCTTTAGTTCAGAGAAGTGACATGCACTTTTGTTATCCCATGCAGTGCTGCACCGTCCATTGGACAGTGTGAGCCCTTAAACTCAGGTGGCAAGTAGGTAGGGGGAGCAGCCGTGTAGAAGGGAGCGGCGCCATCTCCACACAGCAGCTTAACGTTCGACGGGCACCGCCGGCTGCGGTAAGACACAACCGCTCCCCTTGCTGTAGAGATAGCTCTGCGGCGCTGATGGAACCCCTCCCCCACCCACCCTCACTCCTCAATTAGGGCTCAAGCGGCAGGGGGGCTTGATGCAACCCTGATCCCATGCCAGGTGTTTCTTATAATTTCAGAATGCGCCTCATATTAATGTTAAAGGAATGAATAGAAAGAGTTTTCAAGAAAATCTTTAAAGTGGCGCTTGATGAAGATTTTTGAGCCATTCTGCTCCAAAAACTCACAAAGCAAAGTGGGAACATAGTCTTAAATAGATTATCCAAAGTTGACATGAGATGCAAGTTTTATAAAACAACAAAAAAAAGCAATTCATACTTCTTCTTTCTCCTGGTGATCTATCTTTAACAATCAGGTGGGACTCCCGTGTTTTATGAGCCATGAAAACAGTATTATGGTACATGACCGCTATGGCCACTAATTGGCTGCAGTGGTCACATTGCTTAAAGGGAACCAGTCATGTCCTTTTTTGTTCTTAAAACTCCTTGTGCATCACTAACCTTTTTTTTTTTTATTTATGTATTTTTTTAATCCATGTTTTTTTTTTTTTTTTTTATAAAAAAGCACTATAGATGCTTATATTTTTGCATTATGCGCCTGCACAAACAGTCATCGGGGTGGATACTTCAGGCTGGCATCAGTCACGTCAATCCACATTCAGTCATGCAGTTTTTTAAACGTAGTCATGCCCCTCTGCATTGTAATATTTTATCACTGAAGGATCTCTGGGAATGTAACAACCCATTTGACCATAATGGGTGGAGCTAATCCTACATCTCGTTCACTTCAGGCCTGCTTAGCTCCACCTATTATGGTCACATGGTTGTGACATCACTACAGGTCCTTCTACATCATTTGAATTTCAGTAGGCCATCCAGTAATGTTAATATATTACAACATAGGGGAACGTAACTGCGTTTTAAAGGGAACTGACCCCTAAAAATGACCCCCCCCAGCCTATTAATAACTGTCCTTGCACCCTGAGTATGCTAATCTAGTGATCCTTATCTGTAAAAATAGTGTATTTGTGAAGTTTAGAAAAGTGCTTTTATTACCTCCGGATCTGGGGCTTCTGAGATTTTGAGAAGTCACACAGGGTGTTCCTGTGGCTTCTCTCCAACACCTATACTGTAATTATTCACGCCCCGATGGGCGTAATAATCCTTATTGATCATGATCTCTCCCTCCATGGGTGCGGAATAGCCGGTATGACGCCATTTGCGTCATATCCGGCTCTCATGACGTCGTACACCCACGCACACCTCGCGATGCGCATTGCGCATGTGCGAGGTTACTTTACGGCAGCTCATCACAGATAAGCTGCCGTAAAGTAACCTTGCGCATGCGCAATGCACATTGCGAGGTGTACGTGGGTGTTCGAAGTCATGAAAGCCAGATATGATGCGAACGGCTATTCCGCGTCCATGGAGGGGGAAGCTTCTAAACTTCACAAATACACTATTTTTACAGAAAAGGATCACTAGATTAGCATACTCAGGGTGCAGGGACAAGTATTAACAGGCTGGAGGGTAATTTTTAGGGGTCAGGTTCCCTTTAAAAAAACTGCATGACTGCAGTGGATTGATGTGCCTAATGCCAGCCTGAAGGATCCACTACGATGACTTCGTGCAGGTACCTAATGCAAACATCTAAGCATCTAAAATGTTTTTTTATGATAAATACTTGGATTTTTTTTTTTTTAAACCAGATTAGTGATGTACAGTGCATGAGATAAATAACATGGGAAAAAGGACATGACAGGTTCCCTTAAAGGTTTGCCACCAGTTTTCTTTTTTTCAGTCAGCTCTTAAAAGCTATCCCATATTTAACATTTTCTTCTCGCCACGACAGCATCCACTTGACAGGGGATCCGCCCATAGGGACAGGAAACCTGCATATAAAAACAACTGGTCCCGCTCGCCTCCTCAATTGTTTTCCTGTCCTTATAAAAACCTGTGCCAGTATCTTTAGGAACAGCAGGGTCTGGGGCACCTGAAACAACATCGGGGGAGCCCTGCCTTTCAGACTCCCACCTCGTCTGAACAGATGGATGTCGCGATGCCAGCGCTTGGTTTGTCGACCCTGGCTCGTGGGGATGCGATGCGGGGGCTGGAACAGGCCGCACTCATCCTAGGGTACAGGAAGAAGCAGGCACCGGCGGCCGTCATCTCCATAGGGCCGAACGTCCGGATATTGGGCCCCGCATGGACACTGGCCATGAAGCGTTAGTGATCTGGAAGTGACGGTAATGTGCTTCCGGGGTCCGGGGATGTGTGCTTCATCGTGGGGAACTGGATGGGCAGACTGTAAGTATTAATGCCAGTGCCATTCTGCTGCTGGTGTGCCCGCAAGGATGTCGTCTCCAGGAGACTCTAAGGTGCACCCACAGGGTGGTGCAAGTGCAACTTCACAGCAGACCAAAGAGCCGCAGTGGGCACTCCAGAGAGGGTGACTTCACTGAGTGAGCAGAGTAAAAAGGCTGGTCCATCTTCATCTCATGCTGTGCCTCCACCTCAAGAACCGGTACCACAATGACAAGCGTCACTGGGTGAGTGTTACATGGCTCTACCTATTAAGCTGATTCCCCTTCTTTCTGTGTACCCCTCTTTAAGCTAAGAAAACCAAAAAGCTTAAACATAAAGAATGTGCTCTGTGCTAGCAACCCCTTCCTGACACTTATCCCAAGAGGCTATGTCAGTCTTGTATCAACTAGACACTGCAGGAGGAATCTTCAGTTAGGTCCACTGACATACGGGCCATGATCAGATAGGAACTCAATTCCTTTAAGAATGTAGCTGAACCAAAGAAGCATAAATCAAAGTCAAAGAAGAATATTCCCCTTTCTGATTCTTCTTCTGATAGCGACTAGTTCCTCCCAGTAGTCATTACCATAATCTTCCTCTGATGAGGATTGAAAATCCTGCTTTCCCATAGAAAATATGGATATTCTGGTGAAATCAGTAAGAAATGCTATGGGGATTGCAGAAACAAAAGACTCTAAGTCCACGCAGGATATTATGTTTGCGGACTTTCCCCAAAAGAAAAAACAATCATCCCCGGTGATTACGGTGATAAAAGGGAATGGGACAAGCAGGAGAGATGAGGTTCATTGCCCTCATCCTCCAAAAGGAAGTACCCCTTTGATGAAGAAGATTTGATCTCCTGGTCCAAGGTTACTAAGGTAGAGGCTGCTGTAGCTTCTACCTCTAAACATTCTACCTTGCCTGTAGAAGACTCTGGGCTGCTGTCTGATCCTTTAGACAGAAAGGCAGAGATGCTACTCAAGCGCTCATGAGAATCTTGCATAGGTGTCTTTAAGCCAACTACATCTGCTACATGTACAGCAAGATCTATGTTGGTCTGGGCGATCAGCTGGAAGACCAAATCAAAAAAGGTGTTTCTAGAGAGAAGGTCTTATCTTCCATCCCGTTAATACGAGGTGGTTCAGCTTACCTAGCATATGCTTCTTCGCTTCTTCAGATTCCCTGTGGCTAGTGGCCAGATCAGCAGGCCTTACGAACTGTACTCGCTGTTCCCTTGGCTAAAGGGTTGAAAGGAGGACGCACACTCAAAGTCAAAATTGTGCGCGCTGCTGTGTCAGGGTGACTACCTGTTTGGCAAGGTGACTGATGAGATTCTCACCAAAGCAGTGGAAAGATAGAAGGGGTTCCCTAATCCATCTGTTCCATCTTACTGGAGAAAATGTCCATTTGGTCAGAAAGTCCTATCAAGACTGGAACCGGTGGGAGAGCAACGAGACCAAGCGAAAATGTGCCATTTTTAGTGGATCCTCCTCTAAGAGTGGAAACAAATTAAGCTTGGCCTGATCCTCCAGTGGGAGGCAGGTTGAAGTTCTTTAGTCAAAATTGGAGGAATATTATATCTAATCCCTAGATCCTGATTCTAGTTACATTAAGGTTAAAGCTGGAATTTCATCGCATCCCTCAGGATTCCTTTGTGGTTATTTCATCGCCATCCCCTATAAAACAGCAAGCCCTTGAATCAGGGATGCTTCATGACTGTCCTAGACCTGAAGGATGCCTATTACAATCTGGCCATATATATCGAACCTCAACAATACCTCAGAGTAGCGGTCAACATAGACAGACATCTCCGCCATTTTCAATTCAGAGCAATGCCGTTTGGCCTCTCCATGGCTCCCTATGTCTTCACCAAGCTGATATCAGAGGATTTGAGATGGATAATCAACCTGGACAAATCCAGACTGGTTTCACTGACTCTTTAGTCATTTCTGGGTCTACATCTAGATTCCGTAATTCAGAAATGTCTCCTTCCAGCAGAGAAAAAAAAGTGATTATAACAGCAAAAATTACGGGAGCTATAGAGAATCTTCAAATGTCCTTAAAAGATGCTTTGTCCCTGCTAGGGTCTCTAACATCTTGTATTCCTGCGCTTCATTGGGCCCAATTTAATACTAAGTGTTTACAACAGGAGATCCTCTGTGCAGAAGAACTATTACAGGGTCGTTTTAATGGCCGACTGACTCTATCCTCTGAAGTTATCAGTTCTCTGTCTTGGTGGTTGGATCTGGAAAATCTTTCCAGGGGGTTCCGTAGGTAATGAATCCTTCTAGAATAGTTGTGACAGATGCTAGCCTTGAAGGATGGGGAGCCCATTTGGGGACCAACCTAGCCCAAGGTCGGTGGTCCTTTTACAGAAGCTCATTAGTAAGCAAGTCAATCAGGGCACTTAGCGGGGCCAAGGTCATGGTTGGATTTCCTTCCAGGAATGGCGATTTCCCACCGGGGGTGCACAGCCAAAGTACCAGCGATAGCAAATAAAAAGGAAGGGCGGCACTCACCGGGTAAACGAGATGGTCTCTTTATTCCAAAATTTCGGAAACAAACAGGGTGCAGGGAGGGGGCAAGAGGAGCCGCCGGACTACGGCACCGTTTCGTGACACGTGTCGCTTCTACGGGTCCAGGCACGCCTGGACCCGTAGAAGCGACACGTGTCGCGAAACGGTGCCGTAGTCCGGCGGCTCCTCTTGCCCCCTCCCTGCACCCTGTTTGTTTCCGAAATTTTGGAATAAAGAGACCATCTCGTTTACCCGGTGAGTGCCGCCCTTCCTTTTTATTTGCTTTTACAGAAGCTGATGACTCCTCGAACTTAAGAGAGTTAAAAGCCATCAAACATGCATTGCATCACTTTCTCCCAAAGCTGCGGGGGTATCACGTCAGAGTTCTGTCTGACAGCACAACATCAGTTGCATATATCAATCGACAAGGCGGAACTCGATCACGGACTCTGATGTTTACTATGGTGGAGATCCTAGAGTTTGCAAAATCTCATCTCTTGTATCTCTCAGCCCTTCATATCAATGGTGTGGACAATACCAAAGCGGACTTCCTAATTTGCCATACTCTGCATCAAGGAGTGTGTCCTCTGTTACCTGATTTTCAGAAAAATAGTGGACTTGTGGGGTCTCCCCGAGACCTGTTCGCTACCAGTGCCAACAGACAGGTCAAGAGGTCCCTGAACATGGCAGACCACCCGGAGACGGTCGACTCTGTCCAGGCTCCCTGGGACTTGCGCCTCGCTTATGCATTTCCACTAATGATCCTACTTCCAGTAGTCATCAGGAAGATCAGAGAAAAGGGAGCGAGGGTAATCCTCATTGCTCCTTTCTGGACCATGAGACCGTGGTTTTCATGGCTCGGAGCCATGTCTGCCTCAGACCCTTCGTCCCTCCCATCAGATCCGGGCCTGCTCTCTTGTTGTCCATTCTGTCATCCTCAGGTGAGGGGACTCCTTTTGATGGCGTGGAGCTTGAGAGACAGTTATTGAGGTTGAGGGGGTTTTCAGAAAACCTGATCAACACTCTACTACAAAGTAGGAAAGAATCCACAACCAGAATATACAGCCTACTGACATTACTATCTGATTATGCTGAACCTGTGTATATAGAAATAGGATATACTATATTTAATACACAAGGGTAGAGTATATACACATATACGGACAGATATGTATAATATATAACTATCTACTCTGTGTTTTACATATAGGTATGTATTGTAAATAATGTATTTGTGTATTTTATATAGGATTTTTGCTATCTAGGTAAGTAAATCACTTTTGCCTTCAATTGGTTTTGAAAAATACTCCTGTGAGGGAAATCCACTCCTTCTATGCCATGCGAACTCCAAATGAATGTGTTCAATGAGCGCTCACGAAGAATCAATATAGCATAACAATGCCTTTGGTTGTACCCAATGACTTCTGCTTTATTAGCCTATGCTGGTACTTAAATAGTGCTACAAACAGAGGGTTTGGCTTCAATCCATTAGATAATAGAAAAAATAGGGAAATGAACAGTAATGTGACCTCCCCCCACTCAGTTTTATGAGTCACTGTGACATCAGAGGCTCCAACCATGATGTACAAAATGGTACTTACCAAAATAGTGGATTCTACTCTCTTACACTCTCACAGTGTGTTAAACATTGATGTGCTGTTGACAGCTTAAAACACCACTTCAGCATCTTTTTTTTTTTTTCAGCGCTGGAGAAAAGCGTTAAATTTCAGCTCTGTCATGTACTCGCCTTTTGGCAGCTTCACCTTTTGCTGTAGCCACTCCAATCCCCTGGCACCATCTTGCGCTTGTAACTTCTGATTGGTCAGAAGTTACATGACAAGCTCCCAATGCATTCCTATGAGAGTCAGACCAAGACTCTCAAATGGTACCTTTACACGCCGCCACGGCAGGCTGGATACATCCCGCTACTTCACGTGCACGAGCACGCTCAAACGGCTACAAACGGTCAACGCACCCTCTTTACACGCCGCCACAAGGTTCGCTACGCCACGCTACATCTATAGCTAGCTACATCCGGGTGTCTCAAGTAGCCAGCTGTTGCTCATTTACACACCGCTACAACCAGCTACTATGGGCGGACCTGGTGCAGCAGGGACAGCACATAGGCGTGCTCCAATTGTGGATTACAAGACTTCCGTACGCTGATAGGACGAAGCAATAATACCATGATTGGGCAGGCATCGCAGGAGGCTGAGTAATACAGCACGCTCGAGCGATTGTGTAGTGTGACTCGTCAGCTCCTTAAATATGCCTCCCTATGCAGCGACTACCAATCGTCATGCAGCAGCCTCCACCAATGATCGCACATGGGGCGCGGTAACATGGAGCCGAGGTCACGCCTTAGCTACATTGCAGCTACAGCCCCGGGTGTCCAGAGTTCCCTTCCGTTGCTTCTTTACACGCCGATACAGCTCGCTACCATCGGCGATATAGCCATCTGTTTTCAAGCAGAGCCCATAAACAGATGTATCTGTCGCCGGCTGTAGCGTCGCGTCTTCAGACGCCGCTACGACGGGCTACATTGACGCTACAAGCTACATTTGTAGCCTGTAGCGCGATGTATCCAGCCTGCCGTCGCGGCGTGTAAAGGTACCAATAGAGATGTTTTGAGCTTTGACTTGTGCCGTGCTCCATGAAGCACTGAAGCTGCCAACAGATCACAAATTGCCAGAGACCGGCTGGAGTGGCGGTGATAGAGGATGAAGCAGCCGGAAGGTGAGTATAATAAAGGAGGCAGAGGACTTACATTTAAATAAAACAAAACAAACCAACCCTGGAGTGGTGCTTTAAAATAGGATACACAGTCCATGGGCTGCATATGGCCCCTGAGGCTTAATTCAGTGGCTTGCAGGGCATCGTAGCGCCTGAGAACATGATGATCAGCGCATAGGCAGATACATGGAGGAAGAGGGCTGCCGACGCCAGTGACTTTTCCCTGCCACATTCTGACTAGACTTGCACAGCCCTGCTCAAGTAACTTGTATTGAGTGAGACAGGAAGTATGCATATTGCATAAATGTGTCACTTAACCATCCTCTCCCGCCACAGGAGAATCCTGACAGTGAATCCTGCGTGTGATGTGACTGCAAACTTTTGTGTAAAACTTGAACAACTCCTTTATTAAATTGGAGCCTATGTGTTCTGACTGACCAGTCTGAAGTCAGTCCCTGACAGGTTCTCCCAATTCTGTACCTCTGAACTCTCCCTATACATACATAGTGTAAGGTAGCGGTTAGGATCGGCATGACAGAAGGCAGTGTCTCATGTACTTGTTCACACAGCACACGATTTATTTACAAGTCCGCGTTAGTACAGACCTTTTGTAGCTCTAGGACACAGCTGGTATAATAGGTATTCTCACAATGCGGTATGGCTGTCAGGCTCTATCTTTAGCCAGGGCCCCTGGGAGGGCCACGTCCACACTGTCAAGTTGTGTTAAAGGGATCCTGTCACCTCCAGAATGCCTCCTAAGCTACCAAAACATGTCTCTGCAGCATCCTATCACTAATCTCACAC
Organism: Allobates femoralis; assembly: GCA_033576535.1. NCBI lineage: Eukaryota > Metazoa > Chordata > Amphibia > Anura > Aromobatidae > Allobates > Allobates femoralis. The sequence continues at coordinate 96,121,828 of JARQOC010000005.1, forward strand.
TTCTTTTGTCTCCAAAAAGCATCCTGTGAAAGTGCATAAAAACGTTTTAATACTTACTCATTAGGGATTATAACTAGCAGGGGCTATATTCTTTAGCCCTTAGGGCATGTTGTTTTGCAGCCTGAGTGATCCACCCTCTCTCTGTTTGTGTGCTCTGCTTGTTGCGGTTCTGCCCTCCCCCTACTCTATCACTCACAGAATGCAAATCATTAGTTCTACCTTCAGCTCCACATCACAACAGCACAGAGAGAGAGAGGGTGGATCATTCAGGGCGTGAAAATGAGCACCTAGGGAGGGCTTAGAGTCTCACAGGGGACGCCCTGTATGACTTATTCAGGGACAAGAAGTCTCAGATTTGTAAGTGTATATTGTTGATTATTCCAATGTTACAGAGCGCTTTTTTTTATAGAAAAGGAGCACTAATACTGATCTCTAAGGGTGCAGGGACAGGTATTAATAGGGTTGGGGTGATTTGGAGGGGTCCGGTTCCCTTTAACTGCACACAGCTGCTCCCAGGCTGTGTTAAAACTTCTCACACAGCCTTTTCACACTGAAATTCACACAGCTCCTGCTGCTCTGATACTTCACTCCCTCTCCAGCCCTGGGCAGCTCATATCCTTCCTAGCCACCACACCTGCAAAGCAGTGCGAACAATCAGCACTCAGACCTTGCTGCCATTAACCCCGTGTGTGCTGCCACAGAGCAAAAGGTACAATCACCCACGTGAAGTATACCGCTCATGGGGCACATGCCGGTCACATCACTACAATAGTTTAATAGCCCAGGCCTGCGATGAAAAAAATACAAGAGAAGTTTTCATTCATTTTTATGTAATGACCTCCATTTTTTTCCATCACGCAAGGATTTTTTGTAAAACCAAGATCGATATTTTTGCTAAAATCCTATTTAAAAAGGAATTCTGTTGAACAATTGTACATGTAATAGCAACAGTGGTTTTTATCCATTTAAATTTATGTATAAATATACAGAGGCCCCCTGCTGGCACACGACCCCCCCATCGGTATACAGAGGCCCCCCTGCTGGCACACGGCCCCCCCATCAGTATACAGAGGCCCCCTGCTGGCACACGGCCCCCCCTTTGGTATACAGAGGCCCCCTACCTCCGCATTGATCTCACCCTCTGATGTCCGCAGGCACCTGGGGTCCTCCGTTCACTCTCCTCGCTGTATGTCGGTGGGTACTACACGTGACCGCCGGGCGCAGTGATGACGTCATCCCTGCGGCGCCGCTCTCAGCAAACCCGGCATACAGCGAGGAGAGTGGACGGAGGACCCCGGGTTCCTGCGGACATCGGAGAGTGAGATCAATGCGGAGGCAGGGGGCCTCTGTATACCAAAGGGAGGGCCGTGTGCCAGCAGGGGGGCCTCTGTATACCGATGGGGGGCCGTGTGCCAGCAGGGGGGCCTCTGTATATTTATACATAAATTTAAATGGATAAAAACCACTGTTGCCAGATATTACATGTACAATTGTTCGATAGAATTCCTTTTTAAATAGGATTTTAGCAAAAATATCGATCTTGGTTTTACAAAAAATCCTTACGTGATGGAAAAAAATGGAGGTCATTTTCGTAATCAGCACACCAAATTATATAAAAATCAGTGAAAACTTCTCTTGTATTTTTAAAAAAATTCAATTTTGCAGGGTTGTGTAGTTTAAGGTTGAAGGTAGTCTTTTGTCATCAATAATTTTTATTAATTTCCATCACATAAGAGTCAAACATACAATAATAAACAGGGGGGTTCCCCAAAAATAGAGTAGGAAATAAAGGGGGAGGAATTGAAGGTAGTCCTTAACTCCATCTAGTTCAACCCATAGCCTAAGATGTTGATCCAGAGGAAGGCAAAAAAAAACCATGTGGCAACACTAAGCTCCACATTGAGGAAAAAATATGTTCCTGACTCCACATACAATCAGACTAGTTCCCTGGATCAATGCCCTATCAAAGAATCTAGTATATATAACTGGTAATATTATATTTTATTAGAAAGGCATCCAGGCCCTTCTTAAATTTTAGTAGTGAATCACTCATTACAACATTATGCAGCAGAGAGTTCCATAGTCTCACTGCTCTTTTACTAAAGAATCCACGTCTGTGATTATGATTAAATCTTTACTCCTACAGATGCAGAGAATGACCCTTGTCCTAGGTGTAAAAAGATCATTAGAAAGGTATCTGTGCTGTCCACTCATATATTTATACATTGTAATAAGATCACCCCTAAGCCTTCGTTTATCCAAACTGAATAATCCCAAATTTAATAACCTGTATTGCAGTCCACCCAGTCATCTAATAACCTTGGTCACTCTTATACATGACTGCATAATGCAGCCCATGTCTGATTCATTTCGTCTGTAGAGCATGAATCTCAGGACGTGTTCTCTTTAAAAATGCTGAGAAGTGTTTTAACTCTGCTAGTGAACATTAATGGGGTTATCTGGTTTTATGACCTTGATGACCAATTCATTGCATAGTTCATCTATATTAGATTGGTGGAGGTCTGTTATTCGTTCCCTCCACTAATCAGCTGTTATCAGCCACTCACTGCCAAGTACTGGACTTACAGAATCCTGGACAAAGTGCCTCAGTGTCCGCGCTGCTGCTCCGAGACCAAAGACACACAGACACAGGAATGTCTGGATCAGCGATAGCCTTTATTTTCCGACGCGTTTCAGAGCCTACTCCCGAGCTCCTTCCTCAGGGAACAGGGTTGTTCCTAAACTGAGGAAGGGAGCTGCGGGAGGAGGCTCTGAAACAAGCGTCGGAAAATAAAGGCTATCGCTGAATCCAGGACATTCCTGTGTCTGTGTGTCTTTGGTCTCGGAGCAGCAGCGCGGACACTGAGGCACTTTGTCCAGGATTCTGTATTACAACCACGGTCACCGTTGGGAGTGCGGTCCCTGCAGCAGCTGCTTGTACGCTATTCTACCTGTTGTGGGTTTCACAACTGACAAAGGTGAGCAATTCCACATCGATAAGCGAAAGTGTATATTGAGATAAGACCCTATTGCGCATTCTTTCGTTCACACAAGTACTGGACTTAAGCTCCATTTCAAGTGAGCTGACTGCAGATGATTGTTCGGGGGGTGTCAAGGCCATCAATATTATACAACTGGGTAACCCCTTTAAAGGGTTAATCCTAAAATAGTAAGTTATCCCCGATTCTTTGGTAGGGGGTAACTTTCTGATTGCTGGGAGTCTGTTCAATGGGCCCCTCAATGTTCCCAAGAACAGGGATTTGGATTGTGGGAACTGGGCCCTACAGAGCATGGTCTTGAATTGAGTGGCGGTGTGTATGCTCAACCTGCCCTCCATTCATTGCTATGGGACTGCCAGAGGAAGTCAAATATGGCACTCATAACTATCAAGCAGTCCCACAACGATACATTCCCAAACTCGAGACTTGACATCCCAGAGACCAATGAATTGTGTTCCTAAATACAGCTCCCTCAGTAAGGATTGCCAATTTATCCAGTTTCACAGTCACAGTAGACCTGTCAATAGGATCCTGTAGTTATTTATTTAATCTTTTCTGGTGCACTCCGGAAGTTCATAGCAGACGACATTCATTCTTGCCCATTCAAATGAAGGTTTTTAAACCCAGAGAGAGGCAGTGACTGCGTGTAGGTTCCCCAGTAAGAAGACACGCTTCAAAGTTATCAGTTATCTGTGGTTTTACATATGACTGCACGTAACATCTACATTATCTATATCAGAACATTATCACTGTTATCGGTGGTGTTACATAGGGCTGCATGTTGCATTTGCATTATCTGTGCGCAGAGTGTAATCACTGTTTTCTCTGGTTTTACACTACAGTTTGTGGGATCCTGTTCTGTTCGTTTTTGAAACGAACACAACAGGATCGTTTTTGCCTCCCATGTATCCCTATGATGCCGGATTGGTCATATTTGGCCATCCGGTTTTGTGTATTAAGTTCCATATTCATTTCTGTCCTGTTTTTCACTGGTCCCAAAAACGAAGTCTGCACCATTTTTGGGCTCTGGTTACAAAACCGGACAAAAACAAATCCGGTCTTGTCCAGGACACTTAACATGGGGGCCTATGGAGCCGGATTCGGGAAATAACAAAATTGTATCCCGCATCCGGTTCCAGGGTACAGAGCATGCTCAGAACAAGAGCGCTGCTCTGTACCCATGGTATATATGTGTATTTACATACACTGCTAAAGTAAAATTAAGTCAGGTAATGGTTAAAAAATAAAAAAATCAAATACTTACCTCTCCGATGACTATCTCGGGAAGACGTCTGATGCTGCAAAGCCCTTAAAAGCTCTTTGGCCGGTAGCAATCAGCTGATATGTCATATGACGGCCAATCAGCTGTTGAACAGCTGATCAAGGTCCTTGCAGTATCCTTTCTGCATTGGATGTGGGCACCTCGGATCCCGGGACAGGTGAGCATTTATTATTTTTATTTTTAATGCCCATTGATTTCGTTTATTTCACTTTAGGAGTGTATGTTCATACACTCCTAAAGTGAAAGTACTGCAGGCTCGGCTCCTCCCAGCTCTGTCAGTCCGAATCCCTCCAGACTGACAGAAATGGCATTCGGAGTTTACAATCCGGGCCTGTCCGTTCCTGATCGTGGGGTCCTGCAAAAAACAGGATTCCATGGACAAGAACAAAATCGTAGTGTGAAGCCAGCCTGAGGGTGAAATCTACCACATTTACCTATACTCTGAGAGTTATCACTGCGTTATCTGTGGCATTAATTTTTTTTTAAGTCGAGGAGGGAGGGCACAAAGTATCCCTAGTGCTTGAGCTTCTGATCTTTTCTGACCCTAGCAAAGCTCCTACGTCCCATTTTGCTTTGCACGGACATCTGGTCTATTGACATGTTAATAGCAATGATAATAATGGGTATTTGTTGTATATGTGCAAAAAATGGACGCAACACAGATGTGTGAATGAGGCCTCAGGATACATGCCCATTTTTTACTGGTATCACTGATTAAATGCACCTATACAAGTCTATGGGTCCGTGAAAAACATGCACAGCACACTAATGTACTGTAGATATTTAACAATGCAGATTATAAGATAGGTTTTGTCATTTATTTCTTACTTTATCCACCCATGAAAAACACTAATGACACTGATGGTAAAAAATGTGCACACGAACCATGCACTTATCCAAACGTGATGACACCGGTATAATTTTTCTTATGTACGTGTTTAAATTCAGATGTGTGAATGAGGCCCAACAGATAACTCAGTCGCTCTTATTAACTTAAAGAGGACCTTTCACCAATTTGAGCATGTCAAACTGGCCAGATTTCTGGACTAGTGGCTGCAGAGCTGAATAAACTGTTTTATTTTTTAATTTCTCCTTTACATGGTGGAGATATTTGATTGTAAAGTTTAGGTTATAATTTATCATTAACCCAATGGGGTGTTCATTTTTTAACTGCATGACAACCAGTCATAAACAGGATGCATCATTCAAGGGAAAAAAGAACACACCTACCAGAAGATTAGAATAACATGCTTTCTTCTGTGAGATGTAATGATATATAACCCTGCTCTTTGGTCTTATATCCAGCTTTTATCTGAAATCACTTATGGTACCTTTACACGCCGCGACGGCAGGCTGGATACATCGCGCTACTTCACGTGCACGAGCACGCTCAAACGGCTACAAACGGTGAACGCATCTCCTTTACACGCCGCGACAAGGTGCGCTACGCCACGCTACATCTATAGCTAGCTACATCGCCGGGTGTCTCAAGTAGCCAGCTGTTGCTCAATTACACACCGCTACAACCAGCTACTATGGGCGGACCTGGTGCAGCAGGGACAGCACATAGGCGTGCTACAATTGTGGATTACGAGCCGTCCGTACGCTGATAGGACGAAGCAATAACATCCTGATTGGGCAGGCATTGCAGGAGGCTGAGTAATACAGCACGCTCGAGCGATTGTGTAGTGTGACTCGTCAGCTCCTTAAATATGCCTCCCTATGCAGCGACTACCAATCGTCATGCAGCAGCTTCCACCAATGATCGCACATGGGGCGCGGTAACATGGAGCCGAGGTCACGCCTTAGCTACATTGCAGCTACAGCCCCGGGTGTCCAGAGTTCCCTTCCGTTGCTTCTTTACACGCCGATACAGCTCGCTACCATCGGCGATATAGCCATCTGTTTTCGAGCAGAGCCCATAAACCGATGTATCTGTCGCCGGCTGTAGCGTCGCGTCTTCAGACGCCGCTACGACGGGCTACATTGACGCTACAAGCTACATTTGTAGCCTGTAGCGCGATGTATCCAGCCTGCCGTCGCGGCGTGTAAAGGTACCATTAGTGTTGGGAGAGGTGAGTTCACCTGAGCTATTGCAGCTACAGCTCTCCTCACAGCTCAGTCAACTCCCCCCACTTTTTCTGCTCAAAAATAAAAGCTGGAGGTGTTTGTAATGGCATTCAGATCTGCTGTACCACTCTCCACAACACTGAATGTCATGAGATAAAAGCTATAGGTGTTTGTAATACCAGCCAGGTCTGCTGTACCCTCCTTCCACAACATGTACTGCATTTTTATGAAAACTCGAGGTGTTTGTTAAGACACTCAGGTCTGCTCTACTTTAATTAATAGCTGCAGAGATGAAGTCTGTCTTTCATTACACAGCAGAAAGCTGGTTTTTCTGACCTCCTGGGGGGAGTGTTCTTTTTTCCCCCTGTATGGCACTTCTTGCTTATGATTGGCCAGCGTCATGCAGGGAAATAAATTCCACGCATCAAGAGAAGAATCTTTGGTAACGTCCTGGTGTTTTTTTCCTAAATCAGAATCTAGACTTTACCAGTGATTATCTCTGTAATGGAGAGGGGAAATGAAAAAATAAAAACTACATTTTATTTAGCTCTGCAGCCACTAGTCCATCATGTGTCCCGTGTAACATAATCACATTAGTGAAAGATTCGTTTTAAGGGCACATTTTTGTATAATTTGGGTGATGACTGTATGATACTATAGCAGTAATGTGCTGACCTCTCATTGTACAGAATACACAGTTGAGAGAAACACCGACAGGTCCACAAACTTACAAAGCTGAAATATTGTAGAAGAAAAAGTTATATTTAAAGTGGGTCTGTATAATCTTGATTTTAAAATGAACATCATATGTGTCTAGTACCAAGTAAGCTATCTCATGAGTCCAAATAAATTCAATCTCCACCCACTCAGTTTTACTGACATCTATAGCTTTTGCTGAGCAGTGTGAGATCTCAGCTGCAGTATGGACACTGAAGAGCTGTTAGTCAGAGGGTGGAGATTGATTTTTAGAAAGGATTGTTAAGCCATTCTGACATTCTGACATAACATTTTTAAAGTAAGCACATTGGTCTCATCTGGGCTAAGAGGTCTCTTTATTATCTTATGGAGGTTGTCTTGTAACATCTTTTGACAGATCCAATGTTGACAATAAGCACATCAGGATAGTGTGTCAAAGTTCTGGAATCCTAGATGATCTTTGGTCCTGTGGACTTGTAAGTTAAAAAAGAGAAGGGAATTAATCATAGTCAAGTCCTCGGCTCCAACCTCAAAATGCCATATCACGGGAAAGATAAGTTTATAGAGAAGGTCCAGACAAATTGTAGTCAGATCTTGATCCAGCTTCAGTCAGTAGTAACCAGCAGCCTTACATCTGATTTAGAGTTTTTTTTCAGCACTTTTATAATGATTATCCTTGAGATAGGTCATCATCAATATAAGATTGATGTGGGGTCTGACATCCCCATTGGTCACCTGCAGCAGCCAGATGTAATCCATGTATGTAATGAAGCACTGCCAGTCCATATACTGTATAGCGTTCATTACCATGTACTGCAGATCTGGCTTCCTTTAAAAAGGTGAACAGCACAAACTACAACCCCTGGCAAAAATTATGGAATCACCTGGCTCAGAGGATGTCCATTCAGTTGTTTAATTTTGTAGAAAAAAAGCAGATCACAGACATGGCACAAATCTAAAGTCATTTCAAATGGCAACTCTCTGCCTTGAAGAAACACTAAAAGAAATCTTGAAAAAAAAATGTACTAGCCAGTAACGGTTACTTTTGTAGACCAAGCAGGGGGAAAAATTATGGAATCACTCATTCTGAGGAAAAAATTATGGAATTGTGACCAACAAAACAACACTCAAGTACATTACTAGTATTTTGTTGCACCACCTCTGGCTTTTATAACAGCTTGCAGTCTCTGAGGCATGGACTTAATGAGTGACAATCAGTACTCATCATCAATCTGGCTCCAACTTTCTCTGATTGCTGTTGCCAGATCAGCTTTGCAGGTTGGAGCCTTGTCATGGACCATTTTCTTCAACTTCCACCAAAGATTTTCAATTGGATTGAGATTCGGACTATTTGCAGGCCATGACATTCTTCTTATGTGTCTTCTTTCAATGAATATTTTCACAGTTTTTGCTCTATGGCAGGATGCATTATCATTTTGATAAATGATTTCATCATCCCCAAACATCCTTTCAATTGATGGGATAAGAAGAGTCTAAAATATCAATGTAAACTTGGGCATTTATTGAAGATGTAATGACAGCCATCTCCCCAGTGCCCTTACCTGACATGCAGCCCCATATCATCAATGACTTTGAAAATTAGCGTCTTTTCTTCAGGCAGTCATCTTTATAAATCTCATTGGAAAAACACCAAACATAAGTTCCAGCATCATCACCTTGCCCAATACAGATTTGCGATTCATCACTAAATATGACTTTCGTCCAGTCATCCACAGTCCAGGATTGATTTTCATTAGCCCATTGTAACCTTGTTTTTTTCTGTTTAGGTGTTAATGATGGCTTATGTTTAGCTTTTCTGTATGTAAATCCCCTTTCCTTTAGGCGGTTTCTTACAGTTCGGTCACAGACATTGACTCCAGTTTCCTCCCATTCGTTCCTCATTTGTTTTGTTGTGTATTTCCTGTTTTGGAGACATATTGCTTTAAGTTTCCGGTCTTGATGCTTTGATGTCTTCCTTGGTCTAAAAGTATGTTTCCCTTTCACAACCTTTCCATTTTGTTTGTTTTTGGACCTGATTTTATACACAGCTGACTGTGAACAACCAACATCTTTTGCAACATTGCGTGTTGATTTACCCTCTTTTAAGAGTTTGATAATCCTCTCCTTTGTTTCAATTGACATCTCTTGTTTTGGAGCCATGATTCATGTCAGTCCACTTGGTGCAAGAGCTCTCCAAGGTGTGATCACTCCTTTTTAGATGCAGACTAATGAGCAGATCTTATTTGATGCAGGTGTTAGTTTTGGGAATGAAAATTAACATGGTGTTTCCATAATTATTTCCTCAGAATTGAGTGATTCCATAATTTTTTCCTCAGAATTGAGTGACTCCATAATTTTTTCCTCAGAATTGAGTGATTCCATAATTTTTCCCCTGCTTAGTCTACAAAAGTAACCGTTACTGGCTAGCATATTTTTTTTTTCAAGATTTCTTTTAGTGTTTCTTCAAGGCAGAGAGTTGCCATTTGAAATGACTTTAGTTTTGTGTCATGTCTGTGATCTGCTTTTTTTCTACAAAATTAAACAACTGAAAGGACATCCTCCAAGCCAGGTGATTCCATAATTTTTGTCAGGTGTTGTATGACTGGTTGTCCTTTTTACCCTTATCAAACACAACTATCATAACCCATTCCTTGCCTCTTATCTAGGTTCTTATGCCATTGCATGGATCGCATGCTCTACTTTGTCTTCGTAGTAAAAGTCCAGCCTGCTGCCTCTGCTTTACTTAATATTTCCATATTAAACTGAACCCAAGCGAGGGTGTAGAGAGATGTGCCGAGACCTTTATATTCCCCAATATTTTAGGACCTGTATGCCCTAAAATAGCCACTCAGCTTGCTATGTCCTCTCTCCTCCTGTACCTGTCCGTGCCTTGTATTGTTGATAATTATTTTACTTGTCTATGTATGCCCCTTTTCACATGTACAGCGCCATGGAATAAATGGTGCTATAATGATAAATAATAATAAGATGCATTCAAGATGGATGTCAGGTACTATTGCCACACTTTTTTTTAATCTTTTGTTCCAGTGTTTCTAAAGAAGAGCATCAAAATAATAATAAAAAACATATATAAGCTTTAGTTTGGAACAACCAAAAACCCTCTTTTTTTTTCTCTCTAAAATAAAATTAATAACTCCATTAAGAAAAAGAATATTAAGCCTAATAAAGGACCCCTTGCCTGAATACCACTGCGTCCCTATTGCTGATGTATTTGCCTCATGTCATGTGGTTTCAGTGGTGTTATTTTTCTCATTATACAAGTTAATAAAGTTTTAGTTAAGTCTGTTATCTACCGGTATGTCCTCGCTGCCTTTGTTTTTCGTATTGTGCATGTTACAATTGCTCTGTTATTTTCAAGGTGTTAGATTCTTTTCCATGTTAAACAAAGGCCGGGAGCTTGTTCCAGGCATTCCTTCTAACTAATATATAATTGGAATATATATTTTTGAAGGCAGTGACCTTGGCTGTTTGTAATGACATCTAAAGCAATTATGTCGCTGATCGTGATGGAGAAAGATGGCAGGGAGCAGACAGAATTGCATGAATTAGTGTAAACAGCGAACGTTGCTAAGCAGTATTAGATGACAGTTAGCTTTTTAATGAGGGAAGACACACAGTAATTAAATGTTGACATACAATTATGAAAAATATCAGATAACAAATCAGCTCCGCAATAAGGGAATAGGAACCGACATTTCTGGCAAGAGGAAAAAAACTGTCCCGTGCTCCGTCATCTGAAACTGTTTTTTATGAGCGCAGGGTGAAGGTCAAGGAGGTATCTTAACTCCATCAATCCTTTGGACAGTTACAAATGACCTTTCACTTTCCATAAGACATTCAATATTCTGAATTGGAGAGATACATTTTTCTGTGTTTAGAAAATGATGAAATTGAAATCCTTCATATCACGCAAGGTGCAGCAAATGTTGAAATCACATGAACGCCTCATTCACCCCAACGTGCATTCATGCTCGCTCCCCATTAACATGGAGCCAATCACTTAACGCCTGCTATATATTTCAGTACCAAAATGGCCAGAGTGCCCTCGCTCTGAAGCCGTAAGTGTGTTCAAAGATCATGTGAAAAATGACTGCAAAATTGCACCTCGAGCAGCTGTTATTAGAGCTCGTCTGCGGCAGTAGAAATAACGGGTTTGACATTGCTCTATATTTACTACTCTACCTTTAGTAATTTGGAGAGAGGAGAACTTGTCGTCGGCGCCGTTCAAGTTGTTTCTATTGAAATATTTTCTATAACTGTTTCTACTTAGATACACGACAAAGAAAGCAAACGCGAGGCCCTACAGAAGGAACTATTAAAAGCTCAAAACCAGTACTCTGCATGTTATGATGAGGTAATCAATTTTAATTGCCTGTTTTGTATTAACCTTTGCTTTTTATTTCCTTATTCCTTGGCAGTGTAAGTACCTAAAATATACATCTATAATTAGGGATCCTGTTGTGATTGTTTATGGTTTCTGTTACCTTTTGTAATGTCTCCATGATGTGTGCCAAGTAGAAAAACCATTTTCCCTTCTGCTTCCAAACAGCCAAAAATACATTATATTTTCTGTTTATAATAATGTGAGCATAAGTACTAGAGAAAAATATATATGTTACAGGTATCCAACCTGCTGGGCTACAAGGTTGATTTCTAACAATAGGGAGTTTACAGTGTAAATTTAGGCAGTAGTGATGAGCGAGTAGCAAGATATTCGTAATCGCTATACTGGTAACGAGTACTTTGTAATACTCGCGTATTCGTCTGAATAGCCCACACACATCCGGCCATAAAATGAGTATTTCTGGGACAGGGCAAGAGGGTGGGCTGTTTTTGAGTTTTCACAGCATACAACACCTTGCTGTGCCACCATAGATACCCTAACATTCAATCTGCTCTCACTGGCGATTTGTGTCAGATCATACACAATCAACACATCACTCACTAGCACAAGCGTTACTCACAGAGTAACGAGTATTGCGAATCCCTTACTATCCATGCAAATAGTAATGATTACACTTGCTCATCAATTGTAGACAGTCTGCACCAAATTTAGTGGCTCATGCTGGATGATAAAATAGCATATTTACACTATCTACTGATTAATGTAAAAGTAGTGGACAACTCCTCTAAATTTCCTTTCCTCTACAGGGAAATTAAGCAAATGCTGCTAAATCATCACAATTGGTCACTGGGAACAATGTCATAGGGCAAGTTCATGCTAAGTATTTGTCACAGTTCATAATTTATAATAATAATAATGCCTACTTTGGGGGCTTTTTAGGGACAAAGAACTAGCCTAAAAGGTGTGTTTTCAAGTTCAAAAGTTATACCCTATCCACAAGATAGGGAATAAGTTTAGGATCACTGGGTTTCTACCCTTGTGCTCACCTTTTTTAAAAAACGCGGCTCTGAAAAGCCTGAGCTTAATGAGGCGGAAGTCGATAATATATCATGCCTCTCCAGTCATTATAATACTAACGCCCAAGATCAGCCAAAGACTGCACCCTGCAATTTGCAGCTCTCCCATTAAGAATTAATGGAGAAACGTGGATAGGGGATAACGCTTGAACTTGAGCACACTCTTAACAGAATTAATGGCACCTAGGTCTTGAAACTGCAAGGTAATATATACTTGTATGGCCCTGAATCCTCATTCCATCATTGAGAAATCCCATTCCAAATGTATATACTGATGATGGTGGAAGTGCATTCTTCATCATTTCTGGTTGGTGCCCCCTTCCTCTCCTTGAAGCACAGGTTTGCTCTCTGCTGTGTTAGTTTGGTCAGTGGAAAGTAGATTAGTCACTCAAGGAGAGGAATGGTGCCACCTTGTGAAGAATGATGACAGAGATTGATGCATTTCCTGTACATTGATCCACCCTCCAATGCGCTTCCACTCCTCATTATGATATGCTCTCCCAGCCCCAGACAGCACTTTGGAGCCATTCAGGTATCCATTACATGGTATTTTCTTGTTTAAAGTTCATGGCGGCTTTATGCGCAGATTGGGGAAGTCTAAACTTGATGAAAGATTCCCTTTATAGCTGTAACTTCAAATCTCTAATGATACCGTCACACGCCGCCATATGGCTTCCATATTGTCGGCAATTTGACGTGAGCGCGCACGTTTCGGGCACTTTTTTTTTAATCGCTGTGGAACTGTCACACGTAGCTATCTAGCGTGCGATCTTCGACGATCCTGCGTCCCGGAAATCACCTGCAGAAGACAGGAAGCGATCTTCCCTTCACACATCGCCGCGTCACACGCCACAATCATGGCAGCGATGTGGCCATACTATTTCGATAGGGGCGTGCTAGAGTGTGTTTCACCGCACCCCTATCACTGCGATTGGTGGACAGAACTGCGTTCCCACGGGTCATCAAATAAGGCACCTCGGACACGGCCAGTCAATCGGAACGCAGTATCACCCACCAATCGCCGCAGATGCGGCACAAAAAAACACCATCCAAGCATGCCTACAGGATTGATTTCAAGATCGCTGTGTACGTCGCTATCGCCCTGTCACACGCCACAATGCACTGAAATCGCCTGGTGGATATCGCCTGATTTCATTGCAGTGCAGGACAATCAGGCGACGCTCCACCAGCAATTTCTCGCCGTAGAATCGCTCAGTCACACACCACTGCGCACATGTGATGTGGTTTCCACATCGCCGAATTCGGGAATTGCCAGCCATCTCGCCGGCGACGTGTGATGGTACCTTTAGAGTATAAGAAAACTGACTATGTTTGATTTCCAAAATAGCATTGTTCTTTTTGGCACCAGTCCCTTCAATATTGGTTTGGAGACCTGATCAATAGACTGCACACACAGGCATAAAACAACCTATTTTCTGATCATCATAATGGGAGACCCAGACAATGGGGTTTAGGGCACTGCCCTCCGGAGGCCACACTAGGTACTACAAGTTTGTAGACACCGCCCCCTCCACTTATAAACCCCTACCGCAGGATATATCCTCAGTTTTAAAGTTAGTGTGCTCGGAGGATCACGCGCTTTGCTTGCACTTCACAGCATTCTCACAGCTTACGTGATGGCGTATGAAGACAAGGTAAAAAGGTCCCGGTCGGGGACCTCCGGCAGTCTCCCTGTTCACCTTCGGGGAACACACAGGTTGAGGTACCGGAGGGCCTGGAGCCTGGACACATCGTGTCCTCCCGGTACGCTGCCGCACTCCCTCCCATCCCTCCTTTGGGGCTCTGGGGGGTGGGAGACAGGAGCCTTGCACAGCTCCGCTCCGTCCGAGGCCTCCCTAAATGGTGCTCACAGACCGGACTGGAGCCAGCCCAGTCCGAGGCCTCCCTAAATGGTGCTTACAGACCGGACTGGAGCTGAACCCCCGTCCGAGGCCTCCCTTAATGGTGCTTACAGACCGGACCGGCACTGAGGTACCCTGTGTATCTCCGGTGTGCCTGGGGGTAGTGTCTGGACATTATGTGTCCTGGCGCTCAGACCGCGCGTAACCCTCGGGTCCGCGGTTCTGATGGTGTGCCCTGTGCTGGGGTCACCCTGGCTGACCGCCCTGTGGGTCACAGGGGCTGCGGCTGTGGGCTTCAGACTTTTGTCTGCAGCCCTGGGTATAGTATTGATACCTCCCGCGCTGCGGGCTCCGGCACCAGATTTAATGATGGCGGCCTGGAGAAATGTGGAGCAGCCCAGGGGCTGACGTCATCGCTGGGCGTGTGTGTGTGCTTCCCGCGTGTTTTCGGGCCCGCCCACAGCTTGTACGGCGGTTGCCATCTTCCCCTCACTTCCCGGCTGGGATCTGATTAAGTGCACGGCTGCACTCCCGGGGAGACCGGTCATAACCCTAGCGGAGGCCACACACACATCATTCCCTTCCACCGCATTGACGCGGTCGGTAAGCCACCGGTGTTCCGGTTCTTTCCTGTTTGGCTTATTTTCCCCGCTGTGGGTATGTCCTCAGCAAGGAAAAGTGCTGCTAAGGCGGCCAGTACCACCATTGTCTGTGCTACTTGCAACGGGACACTGGTTGGGGGATCCTGCAATAACTGCGGACGCCCAGAGGCCCGGACTGATACTGCAGAGACTGCAGCTCCGGTGCTGTACCCTGAGGTTCAGGTGATCCCAGGGCCATGGGAAACACAGAATAAGATTAATGAATCTGTGTTATCCAAACTGTCATCCATGTCGCAATCCCTGGAGACATTGACGAGGAGACTGGAAAGCCCAGTTGCTCCTTCATACCCCCGGGTGTCACCCGGTTTACCAGCGAGACCCCTTAAGCGGGCTCGCCGTGACGAATCACCCGAGATCCAGAACCTCTCTGAGGAGGAGCGTCACTCTGATGGTGACGAGGATGATGGGGGTTCAATACTCGAGTCTGTGTCCGAACCACCGGATGGGGTGGAGGATCTGGTGTCCTCCATCAACGAGACTTTACATCTCGTGGCACCACCTGAGGAGGTGGAACTCCACCCGAAGGAGGTGTATCAGTGGTTGCAGCCAGAGGCTCGTTCGTGTGGCTCCTTTATGGACCACACTAATTTTGGAAGGGTGGTTAGAGCACCCAGGGTTCACCCTGGGCGGCGTTATGTCCGCAGATCTAAGGACACTCGCTTCCCCTTTCCCCAGGAGGTGCTTCAGGAGTGGTCGCAGTCCCCGAAGGTGGACGCTTCCATGACCAGGATTGCTGCACGCTCCCTTTTCTCTGCCTCTGATAGCTCCTCATTGAAGGACGCGACGGATAGACAGGTCGAACAACTCGCCAAGTCTTCTTATGAGGCTGTGGGGTCTTCTTTTGCCCCTAATTTCGCCACGGTCTGGACCCTACAGGCGATTACCACCTGTTTGGACGGTATCACTGACCTGGCGGGGTCCAATTCAGAGATCCTGGCGATTACCGACAGGGCAAAGGCCTATGCGGATTACGCCAGGACGGCCACCCTAGAGACTGCCACCCGCTCTGCTGTGGCTTCGGCCAATGCTATAGCGATCCGCAGGTTGTTGTGGCTGCGTCTATGGGACTCAGATGCCACGTCAAAGAAGATTCTGCAGAATCTTCCATTCTCTGGTGACAGGCTTTTTGGAACCGAGCTGGACAAGCTGATAAAGGATTCTGCGGAGTCTAAGATCCCACAGAATAAACCTAAACCGCGGTATACTGTCAAAAGGAACCCTAAACAATGGTCCTTTCGTTCCAGCTCGCAGCCATCAGCTTCGTCCGCTCGAACAGAGAGAGGGGCAAACCCTCTAATCAGTGGCGCCCCAAGGGTCGCCAGAAGAAGCCAACGGGGGCGGCGACTGCCACCCCTAAACCCGCTTCCACATGACTCACTCTCTCGTCCTGCCGCCCCACAAGTGGGGGGCCGCCTGTCCAGTTTTCAGGACAGATGGTTGCTCCACGTTCAAGATCAGTGGGTCCGAGACGTTGTCTCGTGCGGCTACAGGATAGAGCTGACGTCGCAGCCGGCTCACCGATTCCATCGGTCTGTTCCATCCCCAGAAAAGGCTCAGGCTTTTTATCGGGTGTTGGAGGGACTACGCAGAGACGGGGTAGTGGTCCCAGTGCCTACGGGAGAGAGGTTCCGGGGTTTTTACTCCAACCTCTTTATCATCCCGAAGAAGGACGGCTCTTTTCGCCCGGTTCTGGACCTCAAGTTGTTCAACCGTCACGTGTTGGTTCGGAAGTTCCGTATGGAATCCCTGCGCTCCGTGATCGCGGCTGTGTCACAGGGAGACTTCCTAGCGTCCATAGATATCCGAGACGCTTACCTTCACGTGCCCATTGCACCGGCTCATCAACGCTGGTTGCGATTCGCAGTGGGGAACGAACACTTCCAGTTCGTGGCGCTCCCTTTCGGGTTGGCCTCGGCACCGAGGGTGTTCACGAAAGTGATGGCCACGATGATGGCTCTTCTGCATGCACAGGGACACACCGTCATACCCTATCTGGACGACCTGCTGGTCAGGGCGCCATCGGAACACCTTTGTCAGAAAAGCCTGGAGGTGACCATACAGTCTCTGGAACAGTTTGGGTGGCTTCTCAATATACAGAAATCCACCCTGGTACCGACCCAGTCTCTGACGTACCTGGGTATGGACTTCCACACGGACTCTGCTCTGGTGTCCCTCCCACGAGCCAAACAGCTGGCCATCCAATCAGGAGTACAAGATCTTCTCCTGTCACCGCACTCATCCCTACGGGTGTTGATGAAGCTGGTGGGACGCATGGTGGCAGCAATAGAGGCGGTGCCTTTTGCACAATTTCGCCTCCGTCCTCTCCAACTGGAAATTCTTCGCAGGTGGGACAAGAGGACGTCCTCTCTGAATCGGCTGGTGGTCCTTTCCCAACCGACCAGGGATTCCCTGCAGTGGTGGCTCCAGCCATATCACCTGTCACGGGGCCGGTCCTTCCTCAAACCGTCATGGTTAGTGGTGACCACCGACGCCAGTCTCAAGGGCTGGGGTGCGGTGTTCTTACACCACAGGGCTCAAGGCCTCTGGACACAGTCGGAGTCGGCGTTGCAAATCAGTGTGCTGGAGATCAAGGCGGTCTATCTAGCACTCCTGGCCTTTCAGACGTTCCTGTCAGGACAGCCCATTCGGGTTCAGTCCGACAATGCGACGGCCGTCGCCTATATAAACCATCAGGGAGGAACCAGGAGTGCGCAGGCCCTAGCCGAAGTCCACCGCATTCTATCATGGGTGGAAGACAACGACTGTCTGATCTCCGCAGTTCACATCCCAGGGGTCAAAAACTGGGAGGCCGACTACCTGAGCCGGCAGGGGATGGACGCCGGAGAGTGGTCTCTTCATCCGGACGTCTTCCGGGACATCTGCAGCAGATGGGGCATCCCGGATGTGGATCTGATGGCCTCGCGGTTGAATCATCAGGTGCCGCAATACATGGCGAGATCGTGGGACCCTCAGTCTCTGGGGGCGGATGCCCTGGTCCTGCGTTGGTCCAGTTTTCAGCTTCCATATGTGTTCCCGCCTCTAGCTCTGATTCCCAAGGTCCTGTGGAAAATCAGGACAGAATGCCGCAAAGCCATTCTAGTGGCTCCGGATTGGCCCAGGAGGTCCTGGTATCCGGATCTGTGGCAACTGTCAGGCGGGAACCGGTGGGCTCTTCCAGACCGCGCAGATCTTCTCGCGCAAGGCCCTTTCTTCCACCTCAATTCCAGGGCCCTCAGATTGACTGCATGGCTCTTGAGGCCTGGCTTCTGACATCCAGGGGGTTCTCTCCTACTGTGGTTGACACTATGAATCGGGCTAGAAAGCCCGTATCACGGAGGATATACCACAGAACGTGGAAAAATTTTTTCACCTGGTGTGCCTCTGGTGGACGGTCACCGTGGCCTTTGTCAGTTCCAACTCTGTTGGCCTTTTTACAGTCGGGCTTGGAGTTGGGTTTATCACTCAGCTCCCTGAAGGGCCAGGTATCAGCACTTTCAGTGCTGTTTGACAGGCGCTTGACTCTTCTCCCGAAGGTCCGTCAATTTCTGCAGGGGGTGTCTCGGGTGGTCCCGCCATACAGGCGACCGCTGGACCCTTGGGACCTTAACATGGTCCTGGCGGCTCTGCAGAAACCACCGTTCGAGCCACTGAGAGAGGTTTCCCTCTCCCGTCTGGCCCAGAAAGTGGTTTTTCTGGTCGCAATTACGTCTCTGAGACGTGTCTCAGAGTTGGCTGCACTATCGTGCAAGTCACCTTTCCTGGTAGTCCACCAGGACAAGGTGGTGTTGCGCCCACGGGCTGAATTCTTGCCAAAGGTGGTTTCCACTTTTCACTTGAATCAAGAGATTGTTCTTCCATCATTTTGTCCCGCTCCCGTTCATCAGGTTGAGCGCGACCTTCACACTCTGGATCTTGTGAGGGCTGTACGCATTCATGTGTCCAGGACTGCCTCCTTCCGGAGTTCGGACTCTTTGTTCGTCCTTACGGCGGGTCGCTGTAAGGGGTCCGCGGCGTCCAAATCGACCTTGGCCAGATGGATCAAGGCACCCATTCAAGAGGCTTACCGGGCTTCTGGTTTGCCTCTACCGGTGGGTCTGAAGGCGCACTCGACTAGAGCCGTCGGTGCATCCTGGGCTTTGCGACATCGCGCTTCTTCTCTACAGGTGTGTCAGGCGGCCACTTGGTCCAGCCTGCACATTTTCTCTAAGCACTATATGGTGCATGCCCATGCCTCTGCGGATGCAAGTTTGGGCAGGCGGGTCCTCCAGGCGGCGGTTGCCCATCTTTGAGGGGGACCGTGTATTTCAACGTCTTTTGAGGAACTCTTCCCGCCCTGGGGTTTGCTTTAGGACATCCCCATTGTCTGGGTCTCCCATTATGATGATCAGAAAAAAGAGAATTTTGTTTACGTACCGTAAATTCTTTTTTCTTGAATCATCAATGGGAGACCCAGCACCCACCCAGTGTTCCGTTGGATGTTATTCTTCCTTTGGACTGTCCCCTGGTTGTGGCACCGTCTGTGCACGGTCTTACCGATAGTTCGGGTGTGGTTTGCCTCCTCGCAGCTTATGGACCAAACTGAGGATATATCCTGCGGTAGGGGTTTATAAGCGGAGGGGGCGGTGTCTACAAACTTGTAGTACCTAGTGTGGCCTCCGGAGGGCAGTGCCCTAAACCCCATTGTCTGGGTCTCCCATTGATGATTCAAGAAAAAAGAATTTACGGTACGTAAACAAAATTCTCTTTGTTCTGTTTATCATTGCAAATTTCCTGTTGTTGACTTAGGTTTTCGCTGATGTGCGTCAGATCCGGCAGGTGGTGATGCATCTGCCGGATCTGCCGCCTAACGGCCGACTTGCAGCCCGGATCCGGCAAGCCCCATGTATTGTCTATGGGGTTTGCGGTCCGTTGTGGCAAGTGCGGTTACGCCAGATCGGCCGGATCCGGCATTTGCGGCTGCGAAATAAAAAACTTCAAGCAAGGTGTTTTTTTGGTGGCCGTAAGTGCCGGATCTGCCACATTTGGCAGAACCGCACTTGCCGCACGGTACTGCAAACCCCATATACAATGCATGGGGCTTGCTGGATCCGGGCCGCAAGTCGGCCGTGAGGCGGCAGACCCGACAGATGCGACGCCACCTGCCGGATCTGCCGCACGTCAGCGAAAACCGCTGATGTGAAAGGAGCCTTAAAGGGTCAATGTAGAAGGGTAATTCCATGAATATTTGGAATAAATGGGGACATCATTTCTTTGAACAAACAATATGTTCAAGTCACTCCCTTTAAATAAATTAGGCTGTATAGGTAACCTACACAGGTTTAGTCATCCGAAAGATCAACGAATGGGAAGAATTAAAGGAGCCTGCGCAGAACACAACACAGACGGCTCTGTATGATTAGAAAACTATTGAAATAAACTCAAGTATTTCCTTTGTTCGAGCCGCTTACATCTATGGCCCAGGCAAACAGCTGTCAAAAATGCCATTTCTTTTCAAGTCTGTAAGAGTCGATGTACATGCATGTTGTGAATATTCAAGATACAAGCAGCTTTTTGCTCAAATTAGATGCAATTCCTTCAGAAGATTAGGCTCCACTTTGGGGAACATAATGTGAAGATGGGACAGCAATATTTGAAATGAACCTTGCGTTTATCTGTTTTACATCCAGTTGCTCCACCGGGACAAACTTCTACATAAACTTAAGGAAGAAAATATTCAGCTGACAGAGCAAATCATGCAGCAGTCCCAGGACATTTCCAAGATGAGTGAAGAAAGGAAGAGACTGGAGCTAAAGCTGGCAGTTGTCACAGAGAGACATAAAACTGCACAACAGGAGGTGTGTGTGTGTTACAATACATGACTGCCCCCCTTTCCTCACCCCCCTTTCCTCTTTCAGAGCCTTTGTCAATTACAAGTTTACAGTATATAACAAGGCATGTCATTTGTAACCTGTGTTCTTCACAAATAGCAACAACATATGCGTCATTACTTTTAAAACTAATGTAACTCATTTTCCTTTCATGATCTGTTTTCATTGTCTGTCAAGTCTTTACTGTGTTTAGTGCTTGATTTAGTTGGGAGAAAAAACAAAGTTGTGACAGGTACTTGTTAGCCTAAAAAAAGCAAAAAAATATAAATTAGCATATGTTCCTGGACTTTGTTCTTACTGTGAATATTTTGCAGCAATTTTCCCATTATTACATCTTCTCTTAAATAGAGATGAGCGAACTTTCCCTGAATGTGTTTGCCAATTTCAAATTCAGCATGAACTTTGCAGATTCGGTTTGCAATTGGAAACCCGAGCAATTTACCAAAAAACACCGAACGCGGCTTTGTTCGGGAAAAAAAGTTTGAAATTGAAAATGGCTCTAAAACATTCACTGATTGGGGTCAAAACACTTGCTTGGAGAACCTGCTGGTCAGGAATAACACATAAGCTACAGTTAGGAATGTCCCCAGCTATCGGATCTTCTATTCGGGTATACGGTACTACTTGTATCATTTTTTTGAGCTTTAAAATTTTTTTTTTAAGCTTCCTGGAGTTTGCATGTGTTTTGACACCTGCAGGGTGTGAATTTTGGCAGCAGCTGTGAAGTCCAGGAACCTTAAAATGTCCTTAAAACATCTGTTTGAGAGATTATTTATTTATTTATTTTTACAGTAATCTGATTTCAGTTTGGTTGCCATACTGACAACCAATTACAGATGCTGGCAGAGAGGCTGGGCGGGGCTAACATCTGTAACCAATCAGGGGATGGGGAAGCCGTGAATATGTTTGAGGTTCATGATCGGGCCTGGAAGCATAGTGAGAGCAGCACTGAAGCTTTCTAAGTAATAGTTTAGGAAGCTAATGTCAAAACAGTGGAGCTCCACTGTAAAATGGTTCAAGCTGTGTTTGACAACTTTTGGGCCACTTGAAGGTGTTTTCTAGGCCCTTGATTTTTACTCCTATTAATTTGAATATGTTTCGGAAGTTCACCGATCTGTTTGGTGAACAACCGAGCCGATCCTGAACTTCAAAAGGTTCGCTCATCTCTAAGGCAGGTTTCACACTTGCATATTTTGCAAATTGTTTCTATCTGTTTTGAAAAGGATTTGACACTGATCCATTTTTGTCTGGATTGATTTTCAGTGGTGACGGATTCGTCTTACGTGTGTATCTGGTTGTCACCGTTTTGTCACGGATCCATTTGCCTATTTTACATTTTTGGGCTTGTGTGAAAAATATGCAGACAAACAGATGCTCACGGATCCGTGACTATATGTCATGAATTAAAATAGAGCTCTATGGAAAATGGATCCGTTTCACAACGGATCCATTTGCCTCCATGTACACAGATCCGTATTGGTAGACTGAGCATGCCCAGAAGGAGGTACAGCTCCTCCCACCCTTTTCTCTGGTGACTGAGGACAGAAAAAAAAAAAAAAACATGCGGACATGCGTTAGCATCTGTTTGCATGGATCTATGGGTGACCCTGTGTATCCAGAGTGTTGCATGAATTTCATGCAAGCAAATGGGTTGAAACATACATAAATGTGAAACAAGCCTAATCTTAAACACACGATTTGCACTTATTTTTGGTGATGACGTCATTCGTTCTTTTACTGACAGTTTTATATATCTTTACATTTATTTGTTATTTGGAATGATTAGCATTTTTTTTTGGCATATCATTTTATACATTACATTCTATTAAAGGGAACCTTCCAGATCCCCTGGCATGGCCGGCGTCAGCACCCAATGCACCCGGGAAAGTGCCAATGCCCTGGACAAGTGAGGGGGCCCACTCGGTGTCTGTGAGCAGAAGCAAAGAGGGGAACCCGTTCACAGATAGCTTCCCTCTCTCCTGCTCTGCACTGATACATGGGATCAGTACAAAACAAAAGAGGAAGCTTACTGGGAGCCACATGGAGGCTGCAGTAACCATGCAGCTGAAGAAACTTCCAGTCATGTGGCTCATCATGTGATTGATCACATGACTGAAAGGAAGGTCCTGATAGGTCCTGCAGTTGCTCAACGTCTGCAGTTTCCATGCAGCTCCCAGTGGCTCCTCTTTCCTGCTCAGCACTGATCAAGAGCTGCAAGATGTGCACAGGTGAATTTTATGAGGAAGAAGCAGGGACATGCCCCGAAACGTGTCAAATAGGTCACTCTCTTTATTACAAGTACTTATGGATCACGTTATTCATAACAGCAGTGCACATTTTTATTCATGGGTCTCATCTGGTTTCTGGTTCTTCGTCATGCCATATGTATGGGGAAACGTCTGCAGTGTCCTCTGTGTATCATTGAAGAGCTCATTATTGCGTGAAGGGGTTAAACTGGACAGGTTTAGTTCAAGCAGCACTTTACAGGTTTGTCTGTAGTTATCTGTGATAGTCTTGCCCTTTGTATGGAATATCTAAGGAATTGTGCATTGAAAGGAACCAGCAAGGAAAAGAGATGACACAAAGAGGTTGAGAGCACAATGCCTTGTCTTGCTCAAGTTAGTTTTGAATGAAGTTAGTTATTCATTCCGGTGTCCTAACTCTCGCTTATTCTCCATCTGTATTTAATTTTGATATTCCTTTTTTTATTTTTTTAGGTTAATAACAGAGATCAAATCATTTTACAACTTAAAACAGACTTGAAAACATCACAGGAGAAATATTTTGGCACTCAAGAAGAAGTAAGTACTTTGAGAGTTTAGACTGAAACGTCTGTTCACAGATCATTCTTCAGAATCCGTAGCTGTTGGTAAGATGGAAACGCTCAGCTCCTTCTCTACCATTTCCTCTGTGCATGGCGCAGTTACATGTACAATCCTCGAGATGTTGGAATTAAAGGTTTAGTCGTTCGGTGGGGGGTTTTCTGCCATTGTTGACCTTTGCGTTACCCATCTCACAATATACAACAATAAACAATTTTCGATTCATAGAAGGAAGTTGGGGTATACAGAAGTCGCTTGGTTTAATTCAGTGAGAGGCAAGCTCTGACCTTGTTGCATAGTAACAATCTAAATGATGAATATGTGCTGTCACAATGGGACGACATTGCTTATTATTGAAAATCTTCTATTAAATTAATGAAAATTATGCAATCTGGATTTTTTGTCGGTTTTCTAGCAGTGTAGTCCTGAATGTATTGTACCAGGTAGAACATACCTCAGAAAATATTTAGCACAGCATCCACCATTTAGTGAATTATATATTTTCTGGCTTTATATTTTCGTTTTGACTTTTAAATTCTGGCTATGCTAAGAATGAAATAAGGGTTTCTTTCAAAAGAGAAATGATTTCCTTTTCCCTTCATTAGCAACCAATCAATACATAACATTAGACGCCTACTTTCTACCACTGCTCCATGTAGAACAGTAGGGTACAGGGTTATATTAGAAATTTTTAATTCATTTAATGATTCCCATTTAGGCATTGCAGATCGTTGGTGGTCATTTACAATATGATCATATTAATGTGTCTTTTTCCTCCTGGAACAACAGCAGATATCCCATAAAGGCCGACTATGTACTGTATTTCTATGGGGCTCTTGATGATTCAATGTCTAGTCCTCTTTTCTATAAGGTAGTAAGAACCTACTGAGTACAGGTTTTCTCTTTCCAAAGGACCTGCATTTCTAATTAAACGAGTTATTATTTAATATTATAATGCCATTTATTTTATGGCGCTTTACATGTGAAAAGGGTATACATAATAACAAGAACAATCATCATAAATAACACAAGGCACAGACTAGTACAGGAGGAGAGATGATCCTACTCGCGAGGGCTCACAGTCTACAAGGGATGGGTGAAGATACAGTAGGTGAGGAGAGAGGATCCTGCCCAAGAGGGCTCACAGTCTACATGGGGATGGATGAGGATACAGTAGTTGAGGAGAGAGGACCCTGCCCACAAGGGCTCACAGTCTACAAGGGATGGGTGAGGATACAGTAGGTGAGGGGAGAGGACCCAGCCTGCAAGGGTTCACAGTCTACAAGGGATGGCTGAGGATACAGTAGGTGAGGAGAGATGACCCTGCCTCTGAGGGCTCACAGTTTACAAGGGATGGGTGAGGATGCAGTAGGAGTGGGAAGAGCTGGTCATGCGGCAGTAGAGTGGACTGAGGGTAACTGTAAGAAGAAGTAGATCTTCAGGTCCCTTTTTGAAAGTCTCCACAGTTGGCGAGAGTCTGATCTGTTGGATTAGAGAGTTTTAGAGTATGGGGGATGTTCAAGGTACCAAGATTTTGAAGACCTTTTTTTAGGATAGATCACTGGTATAAGATCAGTAGGGATCCAATACACAGCACTCCCATAAAGGAACTGCTCTCGGGTCCCACACAGTGTACAAATGTAAGGTTAACAGCATAAATTGGTGTTTTTTAAGATACTTTAGAGTTCTGCAAACTCTTTTAAGCAATTGACTATTTGATACCTAATGAGTTAACGTTTGTTAAGTCCAAGTGGGTGTTATTAGATAGTTTTCATTGGGGGCGTGTACTTCTACCTCCTCTCTGATGTGCACCAATCATAAGCAGGCAGCAACATAGAAATGCAGAATTGTGATCACATCATCAGGGTCACATGAGCTGAGTTGGCAGCAGGAGTGTGCACCCTAAAAAAAGCACAGATATTTTACACTTACCCATTTTATTCTGGCATAATTCAGCTCCCCAGTGTCGGGCACAATTTAATCTTGCTATGTGACCTCCTTTCTTTTATGTGCATTATTTCTCCTGTGTTGCCTATTACTGCATAATGGGATATTGATTGTAATTTAAAGGGAACCAACCACCTCAGATCACCCTAATACACAGTTAGTACATGTCCCTGCACCCTAAGGAAACCATTCCAGCACTGTTTTTGTGTAAAATCTTGCATTAGTATAACTCATATAAAGAGTTTATAAACTTACTAGCCTAGTGACTTCTGGGCGTATCCCTCCTTCTGTTATACTTCAGGGCTGTGCATTGCATGTCTGTGCACCCCTCCCTCCGTGCCTGCTGCCCTGCCCTGATGGGCGTGATCGTTATCTCCTCTGCACAGAGGGAGGGGGAGCACAGACATGCAATGAATGCACAGCCCTGAAGTATAACAGAAGGAGGGATACGCCCAGAAGTCACTAGGCTAGTAAGTTTATAAACTCTTTATATGAGTTATACTAATGCAAGATTTTACACAAAAACAGTGCTGGAAAGGTATCCTTAGGGTGCAGGGACATGTACTAACTGTGTATTAAGGTGATCTGAGGTGGTTGGTTCCCTTTAAAGAGGACCTGTCACCAACCATACATGGTGATCTAATTACAGCACTGAATGCAGCATGTCTGCTGCATTCAGGCAAGGGGTCTCCCATCCCTTGACCCCCTCTGTACCTCAAGATAATACACTTTGAAAACTTACATAGTGGAGCCAAATAGGAGGTGGCTTGTGGCTGGAACCAAAGGGCAGTTTCACGCCCCTTGTATGTTTAATCCGCCCACCGCCACCTCCCTGATGCCAATCCTTGTCTCCCTCGCCTGCTGCATAACGCAGAGCGAGGGGTGCGGTTCTGGCCACATTGCTCCGCCTCCTGCGGTGACATCACCGCTTATACCCGCCCTGCTCCATGGTTAACATGGGGCAGGGCGGGTATAAGCGGTTATGTCACAGCAAGAGGCGGGGCGGGCGGCCTCCTGCTGTGACGTCACCGCCTTTCCCGCCCTGCTCCATAGTTAAAATGGGGCAGGGTGGGTATAAGCGGTGACGTCACCGCAGGAGGTGGGGCAATGCATCCAGAACCGCACCCCTCGCTCTGTGTTATGCAGCAGGTGAGGGAGGCAATGATTGGCATCAGGGAGGCAGCAGTGGGCGGATTAAATATACAGGGGCGTAAACTGCCCTTTGGCTCCAGCCACAAGTCACCTCATATTTGGTTCCACTATGTAAGTTTTCAAAGTGTATTATCTCGGGGATATAGAGGGGGTCAAGGGCTGGGGACCCCTTGCCTGAATGCAGCAGACATGCTGCATTCAGTGCTGTAATTAGATCACCATGTATGGTTGGTGACAGGTCCTTTTTAAGCAAGGAGATTAATCAGTTATAATTAAGCAAACTTTAAAAACCTTTTATTAGTAATTCACTAAAAAACGAGTAAGGAACTCATCAGACAGACCAACAATAGACAAATACAAACAGATAAGGCAATTCAATTGTCCAGTCTCCAGTACAAAAACACTTGTATTATTATATAGAGCAAAGAATGGCCTAGAGTACAAATATCTGTAAACCCATAGTCAACGGTACCACAGTAAATATTGCACTATGTCCAGATAAAGAAACTGATCATAAAAAAAGGATTGATCTCACCCAGAGGTCCATGAGTCAGTCAGGCCTTGTAGTAATGCAGCACATGGGTGATTGCCCCAGGAACACAAACCCTACATCAAGCCGTGCATCAAAATAACAAATACACTGACCCTCATAAATTGACTCTCGCCCTTACAAGGGCTATCCACATCTGCTCCCTAACCATGCACCCTATTAATGTCCCTACAGTCCTTATCCTGACGCGTTTCGTCACAGGACTCTTCAGGGGATCATCATTACAAACTGGAACAAATAGAGCTGCAGTCATATGTCATCATAGGTTAGAAGTGAGGGGCAGGTAAATGGTGATGAATGGCCTTATAAAGCCTCTAGAATCACATCACCTGTCCTGCAATTATCGCATCATCAGTCACATCTGAGGGGTGTAACCCTTTCATTACCAACACCTCCATCACTGGCTTTCAATATACTTGTCCAACTACAAACAGGCATATCCCAGTAAATCAATTGGTGCTCATTATACAGTTAAGCTAAACCCCCTAATTCACCTGGGTATAAACTAATTGGCCATCATATTGTTTATCATATTGTTCATTATACATAGCAGTGAATGTACACACCGCTGTTCCGTGTTGGATCACAACCAAGAAGAGAAAGCCGGTCACATGACTCGCTGGCATCAGCTACATCATCATAGTCCTGGATCCAGGAAGTGACATCACGTTGCTATGGACATGGCTTTTGGATCCAGTAAGTGATGCCATGTTGCTATGGACGCGGCTGTCAGTACAATGCTCCACATCTTAGCTGTGACTGGGTGAATCACCTGACCCAATCACATGACCACTATGCGAAATATAGCTGTCCTGCACAGAAAAATAAACCAAAAACACAATATATATGAATATGAGGACCAGATTAAAGGATGATGGAAGGATTATTAGAGTTTGTGCACAAATGAAAAAGTGAATATTAACCCCACCACCTGTCAATCACAATCAGGTGTGTTGAGGAAATTTACTAGTGTAGAGGTCTAAATTTATCCAAATAGCTGGTACCATGGTATCATGGGGTATTGAATAACATAACTGCTTCCAAGATGTCTTCCTTCTGCAGTACGAATTTGATATTTTTGGCTTTCATGTTTATATTACACTGGTCAACAGCATTTTTGGTGCCAAAGATATTTCATTGAATTTAGGGTAACTTTGGGGTGCTGATTCTGAATATGTCATCAGTTTTGCCAGATTGGCTCAAGTTTTTGAGATTTTTCGTAAAATGTGTAACAAAAAAGACGTTTTTTGCTACTTTTTTAACGAAGTCTGTTATGTTTCTTCTATGTTTTGTCAGTGTATATTCACCACAAATGTAACAGAATGAGTCTGGATCGTTAAGACAACTTCTTCTTGATGAGTTCATGCTTTTCACTTTACAACAGACAACAACATAAAGTTAGTGCCAAAAACCAAGCTATGAACAAACTTTTAGAACACTAATTAACACAAAACTATATTGAGAACTGCTCAGTTCAAGTACTAATCCAAAGAAATTAATGAGATGATGCGTCGCATTTACCAACAAGTGCTATAAATAAGATACCAAAAATCTCAAAAACTTGAGCCAATCTGGCAAAACTGATAGCATATTCAGAATCAGCACCCCAAAAATACCCCAAATTCATTAAAATATTTTGGGCACCAGAAAAAAAAATTTTTTTTGTTGACCTGTGTTATAGAATACTGGACATCATCATTTGGCGGTATTAGACACTGAAACCTAGTTATCACCCTTCTATAGGATGGATGATGATAGCTTATTGATCACAGTTGGTCCAACATCTGGGACCTGCCCCTAACGTTGGAACAGGGTATTTTTCTCCCTGCTGGAATGAAGCAGCAGTACGCATGCTCGACCGCTGCTCTATTCGCTCCCTCAGTTGCTGCACTTGGACTTTTCAGCAGCACCATGCAGAATGAATGGTGAGCTCTGTCCACTGCCACTCTACTCTAATGGGAATAAAAGTTCTTACTCAGGGATAAAATTCTTCATATTGCCAATTGATGCAACCAAGCATGCAAACTGTCATATAAATGTTTCTTCAGGGATAAAAATTTCCCATTTTTCCGATCAGTGAAATCAGGCAACTGCTTCAAGGCTTCAACCATATATTGGGGCCTATGTTAGGAAGCTCTATGTCAATTTCCACCATCTTTATCAGAAGAAAAAGCAGACCATGCTGAGCTGTTTTTTCCATTAAAATGACGGACATTCATTTGGAAATCACACTGACCCCTTCAGACTATTGTGTTTGTTTGGTGCTACTTGTGCCCACTATAGAATGGATCAGTTTCTTGAAGAAGTTTTTATTTTGTTATTCCTATAATTAAACATAAAAAGGGAACTCTGAATGCCTACCGCAAGATACACAAACATTTTTACATTTATTTTTATTTAGTTGAGTCTCCAAGAGGCTGAAGTTTCAAGACTTCAGCAAAGGATTAAATCTCTCCAAAGTGAATCTCGGGAATTGTGGGAAAAAAGCAATGATCAGGAGGATAGACTGAACCAGGCGGAAAAGGCAAAGCAGCAGCTCTCTCATGAACAAGAGATCCACCTCGGCCAGGTAAAAAGACACTTTTTCTTATCTTATCCTCTATTTCATGTTAGGGTAATCAGCAAATGTGTGTTTTTTTTCTTCTGTCTTTCTGTTTTAAAGAAAAAACTGTAAAAAAAAAAAAAAAAATAATCATAACCGGTGAGTTAAGATTTCTGGAAAAAAATGAAACCGATTAGCCAGACAGCTAAATCTAGAGTAAGAGTTACTGGAAAAAGGAACCCATTCATGAAATCTCTGTCGATCATTGGAAACTGATATCATCCGATAAGTTGCTCTGATCTAATGATTCCCCGACAATGTTTTCCCAAAATTGCCAACAGTGTAACAAAGAAGACACATGCAAACATTATGACTAAAGTCTCGCTCACACGAGTGTAGATTCTGGCATGCGAGAGGATCGTGCTGACTATGTTACGTATACTCGGCTCAGACTGATCCGAGCGTGAGCCAATTGTCATTTTATGGTGATCCAATTCTCTTGCATGCGAGAATGTGTAGACGATGAAGAACTTACTATCTTTATCTTTTCATTGTCTGTGTCAGTGTATATTGGACTAGATGACATCTGAGTGCATCCTGATGTTTTGTATGCATCCGTTGGCTTGATTGGATGCGCGACATGCGATATGTGCTGCCAATCACAGCATGCAGCGATTTTTTCTTCCTATGCCAAATTGACATAATCTGCATTGTAACAACATTAATCTTATATCTAATAATCAGAATTATATATTATACATTGTGATTATATGGTTAATTATTTTAGAAATATATGGTGGACAAATCACTAAATTGTAGAGACATAGGCCCCCTTCACATCACTTTTTTTGGATCCCTAGCTATCCGTTGTAAAACAGATAGCCACAGAGCCGATTTGGCTGCCCATGTTCCCTATGGGCATTGAGGGGCATGAATTATTCCTTAATGGTCATCCGTGTGTGCAGGGATCTGATTGTGTCTGCTTTTTTCATGTCCACAAAATCGGAGACTGCTCCGAATTTTGTGGCTGCCTCCAAAAAAGCGGACACAATCGGACAGCATTGGATCCGACTCTGTCCGAATCAAATAACATGGAGGTCTATGGATCTTGGATCTGGGATAAAACAGGATCATTTCCCAGATCTGATTTTAGTGAGCATGCTCAGTACACTAAGACTGCTCTGTTCCTGTCATTTCACTTCAGCAGTGTATCTACATACACTGCTAAATTGAAATTAAAGAAAGTAATGTGTTAAAAATAAAATAAAAATGCTCACTTTTCCTCCGAGTGCCCCGGCATGTGAGGTGTCCATGACCGATGGCTGCAGGATCTTAATCAGCTGACCCGGCGGGGCAGCAACCCGATCAGCTGATGTGTCACATTAAATCACCTGCCGCTCGGCGGGCGGGCAATTTAAACTGTTCAGCTGATGCTGTCATGTGACACATCAGCTGATCGGGTTGCCGCCCTGCCGGGTCAGGTGATTAAGGTCCTCTGCAGCCGTCGGACGTGGACGCCTCAAATTGCAGACATTAGGTGAAGAGGTGAGCATTTTTTTTTTTTTTTTAACACATTGCTTTCTTTTGCTTCTGCAATGTATGTAGATACATTGTGAAAGTGAAGGTACAGCCCCTCTTGCCTGTGCTTTGCAGGCTTGGCTCTTCCCAGCTCTTTCTGCATTCGGATCCCACAAAATCACGGATCCGGACACAGAAATGGCATCCGAAGTTACAAATCTGGTCCGGTCCATTCCTGTCCGTGTGGTCCTGCAAAAAACAGGATCCCCACGGACTGGAAAAAAACGTGATGTGAAGGGGGCCTAACAAAATGGAGAAAAGAACGAACAAACGTCCAATTTATATGCAAAAGTAAAAACTTTTTATTTTTATTTAGTACAAAACAGGTAAAAGTGGAAACTTCAGAAAGTGATGGAGGCACTCAAAGGTATAATGTTTCTAAATACATACATATAGCACTATATCTTTCAAAAGACATGGCGGAATATAGTGCTTGTTTCACTCTTAAATGTCCATTTATTGTTCAGCCCACTAGTTGAGAATAGGGCATTGTGCAAACTGACTCTTTATATGCAGTTCAGGTACAGTCTATGGGCATTGTGCAGACTGACTCTTTATATGCAGTTCAGGTACAGTCTATAGGGCAATGTGCAGACTGACTCTTTATAGGCAGTTCAGGTACAGTCTATAGGGCATTGTGCAGACTGACACTGTGTATACAGCTCAAATGCAGTATATATGGCAGTATACAGGCTAACTCTTTATATGTAATTCGGGTGCAGTCTATAACGTGCCTCTATATAGCACAATGCTGCAACAGTGAAACCACAATGAATGGAGCCTTATTATGTGCATGATTACAGTCTCACGAGCAAGTACTTAAGGATTACTGTGACAAAATCAACCAGTATCATAATTACCTCTAGGGGTCTGATTCAGTGTCTAGTACCAAGGAGTGCGCAGCGCCCAATGCACATTTCGTGCAGTGCCTTCGTCAAGGGGCGTCAAGTCATGAAAGCACTGTCCGAAATGTGCATTGGGCACTGCACACTGCTTGGTATTAGACACTAGGGGTAATTATGATACTTACTGGTTGATTTTGTCACAGTAATCCTTTAGTACTGGCTTGTGAGACTGTAATCATGGACATGATAAGGCTCCATTTATTGTGGTTTCACTGTTGCAGCATTGTTCAATGTAGTGGCAAGTTATAGACTTCACCTGAACTACATATAAGGAGTCAGCATGTATACTGCCCTATAGACTGCACTTGAGGTGTATACAAAATGTCAGGGCCACTTTACACACACCAACTTATCTGTCCAACTTCTGACCAACTTACTGGTTGCAGTGAAATCATGGACACATTGCTCCATTTTGTGGCTGTGTACAAATGGAGCAATGTGTCCATGATTTCACTGCAACCAGTAAGTTGGTCAGAAGTTGGACAGATAAATTGGTGTGTGTAAAGTGGCCATCAGTCTGCACATTGTGTGTAGCTCAGCTGCAGACTATAGGGCAATCAGTTATGGTGGGTTTACACTTTGCGATATCGTTCCGATATCGGATCCAACGGCGCGGGAGCGCGCATTTTGTCCCCGGTTTTCAAAGAATCGCATCGGAGGTTTACACAGCGCGATATCGTGATACAACGTCCCTACGATGTGTAGGCCCCCGACCCAGGAACGACCATTTAACATGTGAGTCAATGCAGGACGTTGTACTGCACATCGTAGTTGGGCTGTCACACAGCACAATCCGGCTCCAACCGGCATCCGATATCGGGCCGTTGAATAACACGCTCATTCGACCCCTGATATCGGTTTGCCATCGTTCCTGCATCGTATTGGACGTTCACACCGTATAACGCACGAACGATATTGGGTCCAATGCACGAACCACGTGACTTTTGGTCGGAGTTGGACGCCGATATCGCAACATGTAAACCCACCATCAGTGTGCATACCGCTTTATTGACTACACCTGAACTGCATATGATGAGTCTGTTTGCGTAGTGCCCTACAGACTGCACCTGGGCTGCATATAAAGAGCCAGTCTGTATAGTGCTCTATAGATTGCATCTGATCTGCATACAATTAATCATTCTGTATATCGCTCTATAGACTGTACCTGAGCTACATATACAGAGTCAGTCTGCACAATGCCCTAGTCTCAACTAGTGGGATGAACTATAAATGGACATTTAAGAGTGAAATAAGCTTTACATTCCTCCATGTCTGTTGAAAGATATAGTGCTATATGTATGTATTTATAAACGTTATATCTTTGAGTGCCTGCATCACTTACTGGAGTTTCCACTTTTACAAGTTTTGTATATAAAATGTTTTCAATTCTGCATATAATGTGATGTTTGATCGTTTTTTCTCCTTTTTATTAGTCTCATGCCGAATTGGCATAAGAAGAAAAGCACTGCTCACTACTAGCTCATAGTATAACATTGGAGTGAGTGCTATCTGATAAAACATTGAATAGCATGCAGCCATGTTAAACACTCATGTGAGTGAGCCCTGATACTCCCCGTTGTAACAGAAAAGCTTGAAGACTGAAAATATTGAGTGATAATGTTGACTTGGGAACCTCTATACTATTTCCTAAGATCTGGTCAGCTGATCACTGTGTGAGCGCTACACTTTTAGACATTGTGAGCTGTTGCATTAGGAGAAGGCCAGACTATGCTGCGGGGGACCAGAGGGAGGGTGAGTATGAGTTTTTGTTTTTTTTAAGTGTGGGTTGTGATGGGATCCATGTATTTGGATGTGGTGCCATGTACCAGGATGGGGTGCCATGTACCATGGCCATGTTCCAGGATGGGGGCCTTGTAACAGGATGCGAGTGCCATGTACCAGAATAGGGGGCCATGTACTACGATGTGGATCATATATTCCACAGTGAGGGCCATGTACCAGGTTGGAGGATTACATATAGAGTACCAGGATGGGGGCCACATACCAGGATGGGAAGGAGAGCATAAGTAGAGGCTGGAGCAGATTGATAGCATTTCAATTAATTTTAATGGAGAAATGTAATTTGATATTAAGAGCAAATTGAGTTAAGAGCTCAGTGACGGAATGAATTAAACTTAAGTCAATGTATTACTATACTTTCTATGTTCTGTCATGCAGATATAGAAAGATGATCATGCTTAATTGATCAGTAGTAGTAGATACTTGAACATTGAGTTGCTTATAACAGAAACTTCTCATTTAGAAAGTTTATTCCCTTTAATGGGGGAATCTAATTGTTCTATCAACTGTACAGTTTTCTTTTTAAGCAGACGTCCCATTCATCAAGTTAAATAATAACATTGTGTGAGTGAAGTTGACAGGTTGGCAGATTGCTTTATGGAATTCAAGTTGAGCATTTACTCTTCCCAGATCTCTGCATGTTCTTGATTTTAGAAGTAGACGTGGGATCAAGGGCCATATATACATTCAAGCACGTTTTACAGTGTGATGAGATAATTTTTAAATGAGTAACTCCACGTGCTCCACTTACTGAAATGGTTTAAACAAAGGCTTATAATGATGATCCTCAACCACTTTTGTTATTATGGTTCCTGTCTTCTGCGGCTATGGTTACGGTTATTATATTGGGGTAACACTGTGACTTATACTTATTCAATTCTTATTGTGGACCTAATGCTAAAACTAAGGCCAGAATCACATATCCGAGTACGGACCGGAATTCACTTCCCAATCACTGATCTGACCCAAGCTGGACAGGTTCATGTATGCCGGTGATTCTATCGGGTCTGGATCAGGATACCTGTGGCCACATGTGCATTGTGGGCCATAAAAGATGACTGTGCGAACTCAGCCTAAGGCTAGAGCAACATGATAACTTGTGGTCATGAAACATTAATATCACACATATCACACCAGAAGAAGCTACAAGCAACTGATTTTTTGGAATTTGGTCTCCCAGAAATCCAGCAAGTTGTATTACTGGCAACTGTAGGGTCATGGCAATATTCATTATTATTAGATGAAGTGTAGTAGTAAGTCAGTGTGATTTTGTCACATCACTACAAGGTATAGGGTAACTATAGCCTGGTTGCATGCTAATTTCTGGGATTAAATGTTTTACAGGAATTGTTACCAATTTTTGCTACCCATCGAAGCAGCAGGATGTAGGCAGAGACCCTGATCCCAATGTTGTCACTTACTGCTACACACTGTTATTGCTGTTAACAGTTCTCAAATACTGACTCTAACAATCCTGCCCAACATGATTGCAGCTTTTGTGTACACTGTGCATAGGCAGAAACAGCCAATCAGATGTGGAGGTGGGATTATTCAAAGCTCATGAATTTTGATAACTACATGACAGGAGGCTTACTAGTCATCTAGTGATAAACGTCTACTGATAAAACTGTGGTTTTATTAAACTACATCAAGCAGCTCAGTAAGTGACACATTTCTGAAATCAGAGTCTCTTCTCTGCATAATGATTTTCTCAGATTAGATGGCAAAAACCTGCTGACAGATTCCCTTTTCAGGGAATCTGTCAGAATGATCCAACCCTCTCTCAAGCTGTTTATGTCATTATGTTGCTGTCTAAAATAGAATAAATACCTTTTAATGGCTAACTGAAGAGATGGTAGCAAAGCAAACTTTCGAGACACTATGGCCTCTTCATCAGGCTGATGACACAAATTCTGAAGACACACACATATCTACATATGCAGGGTGGGATGATGCAGTAAATACGTTGGTTGATGTAAAGCAGAGTCAGTCTTGGGAGGGGGAGAGATGCTGGGGAGGTAAAATCAAAATCCTGAGATAAGAGGAACATATTATTGTTCTATGATTACTGGATGGTGATTCCTCAGTAAGTGTAGAAAGCCATAAATCCATGCTAGACAGTTCACGTAAGAAGTGTCAAAAGTGCATTGTCCTGTAACTGGGGTCTGTTCACAGATGTGATATCCCCAAATGCCCTTTCAATTGATGTAAAAACACATGAATCCATGGTAGACATTCAATCAATCCTGTTTTGAATGTGTCAAAGATGGTATCAATTTGTATTCCCAAATTCTTCTCTCTTCTGAGATTTTAAGTTACTTTTTAAAATGAGCAGCCTCATGTCTATTACCCTGTGCTCAGAGCTGCAAAAATGCTTGGCTACAGGTAGATCCATACGCTTTTCTTTTATTGAGTGGCGATGAGAATTCATTCTTGTTCTGAATTGTAATCCGTTCTCCCCTACGTACATGCCACCTTTGGACATTTGATACATATAATTAAATACACCACATTGCTTGTGGTGCAACTGAAGTTAACTGGGATCTTGTAGTCCTGATCTGTCACAGGAATCTTTATCTTGTCCGTTGTTATTATAGATGGACAGGTTTTGCACCTGTTCTGCTTGCAGGGAAAGGTTCCTGTAGCTGCTGGAGAGGACAGGGTGCTTCTGACAATGATTTTTTTTTAGATTCGGAGGTTCTTTAGAACACAAGAGTGGGGATCCGGAAATATTGATTTTAGTCCAGCATCTTTTTGTAGAAGTGGTTGCAGTCTCCATGCAACTCCTCTTAGCACCTCCAGACTTGGATTGTAGGCGACTACAAGAAGAACTCTGTTGTTTTCTTCTCTAGTTTTGTAATATAGGAGATGATTCTTTGATATTCTGGTCGCTCTTCTAATCTGGTTTTCAATTGCTCTTGGATGGTAGCCTTGATTCAAAAAGGACTTTCTGAGTCTTCAAGGTGATTGTCTCTATCTGTAGCATTGGAACATATCAGATTGTATCTGTTGGCCTGTCTCGCTCTGTGCCTGCTCTTCTTGTGCTACTTCACGCAGGCGCAGTGCGAGGTCTTGCTAGTGTCGGCCCTGTGCTCCTGTCCCGCCTCCCGCCCAGATGTCAGCACTTGTTCCTGCCCTGCTCCGTGTGTACACTGTGTGCAGAATTATTAGGCAAATGAGTATTTTGATCACATGATACTTTGTATACATGTTGTCCTACTCCAAGCTGTATAAGCTTGAGATCCAACTCCCAATTAAGGAAATCAGGTGATGTGCATCTCTGTAAGGAGGAGGGGTGTGGTCTAATGACATCAACACCCTAGCAAGGTGGAAGTGGGGTACTGGTATGGGCTGGTATCATCAAAGATGAACTTGTGGGACATTTTCGGGTTGACGATGGAGTGAAGCTCAACTCCCAGACCTACTGCCAGTTTCTGGAAGACAATTTCTTCAAGCAGTGGTACAGGAAGAAGTCGGTATCGTTCAAGAAAAACATGATTTTCATGCAGAACAATGCTCCATCACATGCATCCCACTACTCCACAGCGTTGCTGGCCAGTAAGGGTCTAAAAGAAGAAAAAATAATGACATGGCCCCTTGTTCACTTGATCTGAACCCATAGAGAACCTGGGGTCCCTCCTAAAATGTGAGATCTACAGGGAGGGAAAACAGTACACCTCTGGGAACAGTGTCTGGGAGGCTGTGGTGGCTGCTGCACGCAATGTTGATCGTAAACAGATCAAGCAACTGACAGACTCTATAGATGGAAGGCTGTTGAGTGTCATCAAAAAGAAAGGTGGCTATATTGGTCACTAATTTTTTTTTTGTGTTTTGTTTTTGCATGTCAGAAATGTTTTTTTCTAAATTTTGTGCAGTTATATTAGTTTACCTGGTGAAAATAAACAAGTGAGATGGGAATGTATTTTGTTTTTATTAAGTTGCCTAATAATTCTGCACAGTAATAGTTACCTGCACAAACAGATATCCTCCTAAGATAGCCAAATCTAAAAAAAAAAACACTCCAACTACCAAAAATATTAAGCTTTGATATTTATGAGTCTTTTGGGTTGATTGAGAACATAGTTATTGATCAGTAATAAAAATAATCCTCTAAAATACAACTTGCCTAATAATTCTGCACACAGTGTATACATGGGGCAGGGCTGGAACAAGTGCTGACATCAGGGCTGGAGGCGGGACAGGAGCGCAGGGCTGACACTAGCAAGACCTCGCTCTGCGCCTGCATGAAGTAGCACATGGAGGGCAGGCGCAGAGCGAGGATGGCTGACATCATCAATGAGGAGAGGGAGGAGGGAGGAACAGAGATGCAGGGGTGGGAATAGCCCCCGGGAAGTGAGATGACTTCTGATGCTGGTAATGCCCTCCTGACTTTTTACTATACGTTTTCAGAGGTCTGTATTTAGGGGTGCAAACATCGCATACACATGGGGTCCCCTTGCCTGCATTCAGTGCTGCCATTAGATTGAATTCCAGGAGGGGGTTGCAGGTCCTCTTTAAAGGGAACCTGTCACCTGAATCTAAGTCCCTACACTATCACTAGCTGTCCCTACACCTTCCTAGCTGCTCCCTATCTATCCCTTTGTCATCTAAAGTGGCCATATGAAACATCTCAAAAATAAGTTTAAACTTACAGCAGTCCCCGAGGTTGGGGGACTGGGAAGGCAGGCCCATGCTCCATTCACCACTCCTCCGTTGTGTAGTGCAGGCCCCCTGGGCGGCATTATTCTTTGTTTTCTCTGCCCCCACCATTTGGAATCTCCCGCCCTCTGTGACATTGTATGCACCGGCCGGACGTCACATCCGACGTGGTGCATTATGGGGCTTGTCACGTGATTGGCCCTAGCGCATTATGGGGTCGATCACGTGATCTGCCCGGCTTCAATAAGCGCATTACGCATGCTCAGAGTCGGGCCGATCACGTGATCAAGCCCATAATGCACTAGGGCCGATGACGTGACCGGCCCCATAATGCATCGCGCCGGATGTGACGTCTGGCCGATGCATACAATGTCACAGAGGGCGGGAGATTCCAAATGGTGGGGGCAGAGAGGACAAAGAATAATGCCGCCCAGCGGGGCGTGCACTACACAACGAAGGAGTGGTGAATGGAGCATGGGCCCGCCTTCCCAGTCCCCCAACCTCGGGGACTGCTGTAAGTTTAAACTTATTTTTGAGATGTTTCATATGGCCACTTTAGATGAGAAAGGGATAGATAGGTAGCAGCTAGGAAGGTGTAGGGACAGCTAGTGATAGTGTAGGGACTTAGATTCATGTGACAGGTTCCCTTTAAGGATATGTCAGGTAAGCAAGAAACCAGCATGTTCAATCCACTAAGGACTTTCAGATGCTAATTTTTTCTGTCCACTGGCTAACACGGTATAAACATTTTTTACCTTATTAAAATAGAATGATAATTATCTATAATATTATTAATAATATTTATTCACCTATATAGTGCCATTAATTGCACAGCGCTTCAGATACATCTGCAACACTGTCCCCATTGGCGCTCATAATCTAAACTCCCTATCAGTATGTCTTTGGAGTGTGGAAGTAGACCAGAGAACCTGGAGGAAACCCACACAAACACGGGAACAGCATGCAAACTCCTTGCATATGTTGTCCTTGGTGGGATTTGAATCCAGGACCCAAGTGCTGCAAGGCTGTAGTGCCAACACTGAGTCTCAAAGATAATGTTCTGCTAATTTCCTATATGTTAGAGCACCCAACCCACTTGGGCAAAGCTCAAATATTACTATCAAACAGTAGACTAAACAACAAAAAACATTCAGTTAAGGGCTTTTTGGTTAATAACCAAAATGTTAGAACTTTCTCAAAGGGTGCGTGATGGCAAACAGTATTTGACAACTCCTGGTATGTCTTAGAAGTTCTCTAAAGAAAAGATTTCCCAGTTGCACAGATTAGCAGGCAAATATACCGACCACAACATTCGGGTGTATTTTGTGACAGCACCAGGGTAGTAGAAGAGAGCTGTAGGAACTGGTACAGTTGAGTTATGCACGTTTGGTCTACACAGTGTGTTTCAGAAGATTGGTCTAGAATCCTTTTTATGTTACAAGACGTTCTAGTCTAAAAACTGTATTAGTTTAAATATTTTTTAAGCACTGGAGTGTCACCTTAAATATAAGCCCCTCACATGGTCTTATACTCACCTTCCAGTATTTTCATCCTTTTTTGGCACTGCTCTGGTCATGTGGTGCCATCTTATGCCCATAACTCCTGAGTAGCCTGAAGTCAGACGTTGCATCACAAGCAGCATGGTGGTTCATTGGTTAGTACTGTTGTTTTGCAGAGCTGGGGTTCTGCGTTTGAATCCCACCAAGGACAACATCTTCAAGGAGTTTGTATGTTCTCCCTGTGTTTACGTGGGTTTCCTCGGGCTCCCCAGTTCTTCCCATACTCCAAAGACATACTGATAGAGAATCAGATTGTGAGCCCCAATGGGGACAGTGATGATAATCTTTGTAAAGCGCTATTGAATATGATAGCACCATACAAGTAATTCATGATCAATAATAAACAAGGGCTCAGTGCAACTTTGAGTGCCATAAAGAGTTCCAGACAATGCCTCATAGAGATACATTGGAAATTGTCCTCTGGCGTGCTCAATGAAATATTGCAGCTGCGGCGGTTCACTTTTTGCCTCAGATTCATGGAAGTGACACTGTAAAAGTATGAAGGTGGCGGATGGTGAGTATCAGACAGGGGTCAGGGGACTTGCATTTCAAGCACCACTACGGTGGTGCAATAGAAAAAAAACAAAACCCTGGAGTGATGCTTGAAGGGTCTGGTTTGAGATAATTTAATTGTTTAGGGAAACTGTATTTGATTAGGATGTAGAGGCTCATATTTGTTTAAGGTGTCGGACCTGTGACTGCATCTTGGAATGTCATGGAGCAAAATATATTCTATGTTATACTTCAAATGCCGCTGGTGTCATTTGTATATAGGCTGGTCATTAGGGAAAAAAGGGTTGCATTTTCTGACTAATACATATGAAATGTCAATGAAACATTTTTGATTATCTTTGCCTGGGTTTTAGTTAATAGGCCTTTACAGTCTAAGATTGAAATACTATTACCTTCTATGTCAGGTAGAGTAAACAGATTCCTATGTCCTGACTTATAATCAAGTATTTCAATTTGATTGTGAACTTTCAAAGGACAATTTAGTTTCAGTGCTTTGTACCAGTAGATTCTAGGTATACCTACTATATGTACAAAATCTTTATTCCCAGCACC
Organism: Allobates femoralis; assembly: GCA_033576535.1. NCBI lineage: Eukaryota > Metazoa > Chordata > Amphibia > Anura > Aromobatidae > Allobates > Allobates femoralis. Next base: position 96,163,287 of record JARQOC010000005.1, read on the forward strand.
ATTATGCCTAGCTTATTTCCCAAAATACTCAAGGAACTTAACTTGACAAATGTTGGCTTTTGGCTTGCGATATCAAGCCTGCATAACAAATTAAGGTAATTTTACAAGTCAAATTGAAAGCATTGAAAAAAATGTGCTGAACTGCTTAGAATAAGCAGGATGTGGTATTTAATCAGCTCCTTTTAGAATAAAAATTAGTAACTAAACAATAAGCCTTTATGTGCCTTTCTAAAATCTGATGAACAGAAAAATCCTTCTCTTTCGTGTCCTTCCGCCTTTGCCTTTATAGTCTGATCTCTTGTGTGCGTCCGTGTGGTAATATATGCAACATAACTCTCCATGATCTTCATCCTTCCTTTCTTTTAATGGCATTCACATCCAGTTTTCCCTACTGCATATTAAACAGTATTTGTCTAGCTCGATGCTAATATCTCTCTACACTAGTTTTCATTGTTTGCCTTAGTGTTACCACTGTTAGACCGATATTTATCCCTGTTGATAATATTAGGTTACATTTTATTTTATCATATTTGATTTGCAAACACCTGAGAGTCCATTGGGAATGGTCTGTAGAAGGACGTCAAAAACTGCCCATTGACTTTAAGATATGCGACTAATCGGAACAGTATTCCCAAGTTTATCACTAGGCACTCTAGTCCGCAAAGTGAAAAAATAATGAAATATATTAGAAATAATAGGAAATAATTGCTGGTTTCTCACTTAGCAGTAATCAAGAAACAAACACTTGACTTCTTTTTCCAGAGAAAACCACATTATTGGCTGTTGGCATTAGTGCAATAGACATCACAGTTGTTATTAAGAGTTGTCTAGAATGATAAAAATGTGGTCTCTTTTATTCAGGCACCTTGCAACACGCAGGGAAGCTCCACTCCTTTGACGTTAATAGTGCTGAGTTGCAATACTAGAGATAAACTGTGAGCAGGTGTGGCATTAGTTTTGGAGTAAAAGCAGTTTTTGTAGTCTCTTTATCATCCTATACATTGACTTTAGTATAATGGAACAGGTGGCCACAAAAGGTGTAAGTTCCCTATCAACGGAAGTCTTACACAGAGGCTGGACAGACATGTGTTTAGGATAAATTTAGTGAATCCTGCTTTGAGCAGGTGGTTGGACCAGATGAACCAGGAGGTCCCTTCCCAACTCTACCATTCTATGAATGATATTACATTTTGACCCCTTTTATTGTTGGTTAAGCCCATGTAAAAGGATCAAAAAGGGTGGCGATCAATGATTAGCTCTTTAGAATTAGTAGAATAATGTTAAAGGCACTGAAGCATTTATGGGTGTGAAGATCTGAAGTTGAGGGTTGTAATAATGATACGGGCATGTTAACGATGCAAAAAGGTTTATTTCTATCCATAGCAGGGTATTTCAGCAAATCAGGTAGATGACCACAATGCAATGTCCTAGTCCACAAGATCAGAAACCAGCCAGCAAAATAGTCCATAAGATAATTCCTAAAATCCAGAAGGTAGGTATCACTATCATAACATGTGAATTAAGTTCCAAGTTCTTTAGTCCATCTATGAGTTTCACTACAGGCATTAGCACTGATCCTTTGGCTTCAAATTCACAACACCACCTCTGTAATCGATCCATAAGCTCAGGACCTGACCTCAGCACAGTTCCTTTTGCTTGCAATTCCCAGCACCAACTGACCTCCAACTATGTGTCTTCTTCTATATTTGTCTCTTGGAAACAGCCCCCTAGTTTGGCAAAAACAAGTACTCCCAACCTCCTTAACCATATTTACATTAAAATCAAAACAATGAAGTCTCTGGCCAGTCTGCAAAGGTGTGTGTCCAGGTAGACCCCTGCCGAGAGAAACAAAGACACAAGATTCCCCCACCAGATGCAAGACAATGAATATTAATATAGGTATGATTGTGTTATGGCCTATGAACACAGGCTTGAAGGGACATTCTGGTACATCGCCTTCTCCTTTCAACTTGTGAATATTAAAATTGATGTAACTAGCCACCCGTGCTGGAAAAGTCTGATAGCTCCTCACAAGTATAGAAAAGTGAACTTTATTTTCTATTTCAGATCCAGAACTACATGATGATTGTAGAGAAACTTCAGAGTGACCTAGATCAAGTCAAACGCTCCCACACTGCTGATTTAGAAAGGTGGAACCAAAAGGCTTCCCTCATGCAAAAAGATCTGATCTCTGAATCTAAAGAACATCAAGCAGATCTTCTAAAAATACAAGAGTGCAAGGATAAAATACTATGTCTTGAAGAAGACTTAGAGCGTACCGAACTCACATACCAAGATGCAGAGAAGAAGGTAAAGAGCTAAGCATGCGTTTTTATATTAAGGTGGTATAAGAATATGTAAAGGTTTAACATGAAATGTGAGCACACTCATTACTAGTGCATCTCAATGAATTAGAATATTACCAAAAATCAATAGTATATTGCCATGTTTCAGAGGGTTTCTGGGAGACCTAAAACATGTTGAATAATAAATCAAAATTATATTTACCCTTTGATGTCTCGTGGAATACGGCATTGCCTTTTTTAACCCTTCATCCTTCCTACTTTAATTTGCTGAAATAATAACCTTTGGATTTTCATAATCATCATTAACAGAAATAAACACTTGAAATAGATCAATCTGTTTCTAATGACTCTATATAATATATGTTTTTCACTTTTTGTTTGAGTTACTGACAAAAATTAACTTTTTGATGATATTCTAATTCATTGAAGTGCACTAGTATATGTAGATAATGCAGACATACAGTATGTGGACAATTTTTAGCTTACTTTTAATAAAGTTTAGTCCAGTTGGCTCAGATCCAATGTGCCATTTGGAACACGTGCAGAGAGAGTGAGATGCAGCTAAGAAAGTTACTTTCCACTGCATCTTTAAAAATCTAATGACTTTGCTGTTGTTAATAACTGCTTAGTTTACCATTTTTTATGGCTTAGGCTACGTTCACACACTGCGTTTTTGTGAGGATCCCTTTTTGGTGCAAAACTGTACCAAGAACGGATCTTCACAGAACGCAGCGTTTTGTGTGTGAACAGCCTGCACTTTCTTTCTGCTCTTTGCTTACCTCACTTCGCTCCCTTGGTGACCCCCGGCAGTGTCTTCTGATCCCCCACTGAGCCACAGCAAGTGCGGGCTCTAGAACCCCGCAACACCTTGTGACCGGTGACGTTGCCCAATCACATGGTGCTGTTTAAGGACCTGCACAAGGTTCTACGGTGCCGGCGAGAGAAGCAATCACCGTGGAAACATGGCGAGGTGAGTAAGAAGCGTGCCGAAAAAGACGCAAACAATTGACATGGTCTGATAACACAGGTCAACAAAAAAAATTTTTTTTTCTGGTGCCCAAAATATTTTAATGAATTTGGGGTATTTTTGGGGTGCTGATTCTGAATATGCTATCAGTTTTGCCAGATTGGCTCAAGTTTTTGAGATTTTTGGTATCTTATTTATAGCACTTGTTGGTAAATGCGACGCATCATCTCATTAATTTCTTTGGATTAGTACTTGAACTGAGCAGTTCTCAATATAGTTTTGTGTTAATTATTGTTCTAAAAGTTTGTTCATAGCTTGATTTTTGCACTAACTTTATGTTTGTTGTCTGTTGTCCAGTGAAAAGCATGAACTCATCAAGAAGAAGTTGTCTTAACGATCCAGACTCATTCTGTTACATTTGTGGTGAATATACACTGACAAAACATAGAAGAAACATAACAGACTTCGTTAAAAAAGTAGCAAAAAACGTCTTTTTTGTTACACATTTTACGAAAAATCTCAAAAACTTGAGCCAATCTGGCAAAACTGATGACATATTCAGAATCAGCACCCCAAAGTTACCCTAAATTCAATGAAATATCTTTGGCACCAAAAATGCTGTTGACCAGTGTAATAAGCTGGATGTTCCTCTCCTCATGGGTTTGCAGGATACAGTTTCTTTGGTTTTCATAAATTTCACATTTTGATTAGTTAGACCATAGAACAGTTTTCCATTTTGCCAACGTTACTTTTCCATCTTTACAGGACAGAGCTTTAACTTGCATTTGTCGATGGTACAATGCACTGTGTTCACAATCAATGATTTCTGAAAGTTGTTCCTGAGCCCATGCAGTGATCTGCATGACCGAATTATGTCTGTTTTTAATGCCGTGTCACCTAAGGGTTCTTAGATTATGAACCATCGAATATGTACCAAAGCCCTTGTCTTTTGTAGAAATGGATTTCTCCAGATCTATGAATTTTTGTTAATTATGTTCTGTGGATGGTGGATATTCAAAGTCATTGTGATTTTATATTTACGAACATTTTTCTGATATTATTCCACAATTTTTACATACAGTTGTTAACAGATTGGTGACTTCTGACCATCTTTGTTTCTGAGAGGCTCTGCCTTTCTAACATGTTCTATTTATGCACAGTCTTATGGAAATGTACCCTCCAGCTGTTTTTCATCATTATTACTTATTTTTATGCCTTATGTTAATCCTGAACCACCTTTTTTTGATGTGTTGCTGCCATAAATTTTTAGATGACTTGTTGTTCAAAATGAAAAGGAAAATGTCTAACTTTCACCTTCTAATATGTGATCTATGTTCTGTTGTGAATAAAATGTGGCTGTAAGTCAATTTGTGATCATTGCATTATTGATTTATCTACATTTTTAAACAGGACCTCAACTTTTTTAGAATTAATTTTATAAAATAAAGCAGTGCAGGAACAAGCTTCATACTGGGCCTTCTCATAGAAAAGTAAAGGAGTCATTACAATGGGCCCATGGGGTCCAATTCTTTAAGGTGTAAAAGACAGAATTTTGGCATAAAATTCCATAAGTCGGTCTACTTAGAAGTCATGCAAAAATATTGCAACATTTGGTGTTTAAAGGTCAGTTTCGCCCAACTACTCCATTATGGGCGTGATATGGCATGGCTTTGCCCATCAAATTATTGAAAAGTTATGCTATGTCCTGCTTAATTAAATAGTTGCATTGTACTCCAGTGAGCCAGTTCATTAAGACTGATGTGGGCAATGAGTTTTGTTTCCTAGAATAAAGGTATATACGTGAAATGTCATTTTATAGCTAAAGTTTATGGCACAAACTTGTCTGCACTTCTGCTTCTAGATCAACTTTCAAGAAGAAACTATAAAACAACTAAATGCAGACATGGGACAGCTACAGCAGCAAGTCGGTATATTAGAACAAAACATATTAGAAGTCCAGAAGAAGGCCAGAACATCAGAGTCTGCTCTAGAACAGTATAAGAAAAAATATCTAGCTCTCAAGGATACTATGAAGTGTCTGGAGAAACATTTTGGTGCTTTACAGCAGCATTTGACTGAATCTACAAGTGAGGTAGGAAAACCATGAGATAAACCATTCATTAGGAGTTTGTATGTTCACCTTGTGTTTGGGGGGTTTCCTCCGAATTGCTCCCACATTTAAAAGACATACTGATAGGATGTTTAGATCATGAGTCCCAATGTAGACAGTGTTGCAAATGTATGTAAAGCGCTATAGCATTAATAGCGCTATATAAATTATTAAGTATTATTATTAGGAAGTATATTAAAATATATATAAGGGGGGGTTTAACACTGGAACTGGCTGTCTAATTTGGGATTGCCCTTAAATTTATTCTGGGTCCCCTGTTGCTGCTCGGAGGTCCCGAAGTGCCCCGTGTAGTGGCTCTGAACTCTGGATTGAATAAGTATATTAATGGGACTCAGCGCAACCTTCTACCTATGGATAATTCATGTTACCAGTAATGTAAAAATGTATTCAATAATTTCAATCAAATAAATCACACCATGCAAATATAAAAGGGGAGGTTTGTTTTAAAATTGTTTTAAAATTGAGGTGGGAAGGAGTAATAAAGAATAATCACATAGGAATCAGGGTTTGTGGTGACTCCTGCGTCTTTTATGTTCTTTCGGATTCTTCCTATTTTAGGTTTGATAGAAGACCTATGCTGATCTTTACATCTAAAAAGAAATACAAATTCATTTTTGTATACCTCCAAAGTCTTGTGACTTTTTTGCTGATTGTATTATGCACACCTTTTGTTTATTTCCTAGGGTGTGTTCCAGTTTGATTGTGGCTGCTGTTCTCCTTTAATCAGTAATGCACTTTGAACCTGTAGTGGGGTTATTGCATTAATTGTTGAATGTGTGCTTTTTCACTATTTGCTTAATGTACCTGTTTGAGGTTCAAGTGTAATAGACAGGACCTTTTAGATGTAAGTTGACCTATAAACAATTAATTTATTTCAATTATGCTTGTATTTGCAACATATATTTCTTATATCTTGCCCTTATGTATGTGTCCTTAGATTAACATAAACTCTTTACACCACTCTGCCACTATTTGCTAATATGAGTAAATTGTAGGACATGTCTGTTGCTTAAATGTCTGCATTTGTGCACCAAAATGAATCCTGTGCTAATTTCCTTGTTCAGGGTGCATTTACATCATTCACCAGATCTATCCATATTTTATATTGCAATACTTGTTGGAGCTGAGTAATGTGCACTGGTAAAAAATCACTTATTGTGGCTGCTGCGGGGTTTGTAGTTAGTGCTCCAGTCTTTATTTGACCGGGAACCGCCGGCGCAGTTCCCCAGGACTCCTCTCCACGAGTGCTCTGTAGATGCGGCTGCTTTCTGCTTCTGCCGCACCAGGAATCACGTGATCCGCCGCGTCATGCGTCAGCTGAACGGGCTCGTCACTAGAGCTACGTCAGTGAATGTCAGTGGTGGGAGGGAATCGTCTGAGAGAGGGTTTGGCTGCTACGGATGTGTCAAGAATAGTCAGGTTCGACCGGTTTCGGAGGGTTCGCCCTTCTTCGTCAGGATGGCTGCTTATTGCCTGTCATCACCTATTTATAGCCCCCTTTACTGTTCAATAAATGCATTTAACCAGTGACATTGCTTCAGCTTATGTATCATACATCAAGTGCAGTTAACTCTTTGTTATATGATATTAATAATGCTGTTTAAGACACACACTTCTCCAACTTGAATGGTATCTGTAATGATTCTATGAACTTGATTAACATTGACAGTTGATGCATTATATTTTTGTTTATTTGTTTGGCCATATCTGTCCGAATGAATAGTTATGTCCGACATGTCTGTCTTATAAATGTCCTGTTGACAAAGCTGTCGCAGATACATACTTTTTCATACTCATATGGTCCATAATATGTATGTAAGTATATTTCTATACTCTATATTCAATGATTATTTATATGTTGGGCTGTTTATAGGATCCTGCAAATGTCCACATAATAAACTATGTTTTTATATAATGTTTGGCCATATCTCTCTGAATCAATAATTATATCTGACATATGTTTGTGTCTTCTGACCTTCCTTACATGTGTTGGGTTGACAATGTTGTCATAAGTACTTAATTTTTTGGTCCATCATGCATATATATATATAAATATATATATATATATATATATATATATATATATTCCTATGGATTATTCTCAATGATTAGATGTATACTGACCTACTCATAGATATCTGCAAGATCTATTAATCAGTAATAAATGGCACCTGTACACTGAACAGTGCCTAACCTTCTATATATTATGATCCTTTTTATATGCATTCTATTGCCAATGTGTACCATGTATATATATAAATTTCTATGTTTCACTTTTGATGATTATTTGTATGGTAAACTATCTATATTATTTAAAGCCAAAGAGTTCTGCATCTTGATTGAGGCCTTTTGGATCTAGGCTATTTAGTTTGTATATCGATCGTGTCTCAGCACGGGAAATCCTCTCTATATGGTTTCCACCTCTCCAGTTCTTTTTTATTTCCTGAATCGCAAGGAAATGTGATGTTTTACAGGATGAGTTATGGAATTCTCTGTATGTCAGCTAAGTGGGTGTCCCATGAACCCTTAATGGATATTTCCAACATGCTCTGCTAGTCTTATGGCCAGTTGTCTTGTAGTTCTGCCAACGTAAACTTTCTTGCATCGGCAGTATATCGCATAAATTACAATGGTAATATGGCAAGTTAGTAGACTTTTGAACTTTTGATGGCGAAGGATTTTTTTATAGATGGATTTTTGAAGGAGTTGACTCATCCTTTTGTAGTTTTGGTTGCTCTGCAGGCAATGCATTGTTTGCACGGTATAAATCCCATTTCTGTTTTATTTGTAAATGGGTTACCGTATATACTCGTGTATAAGCCGAGTTTTTCAGCCCAAAAATTGGGCTGAAAAGTCCCCCCTCGGCTTATACACGGGTCAATACGGTAATATAAATCTTGGTCGCCCCCAAATGCTGGCACTCGCCCCCCCTCTGTTGTAAGGGCCCCCCGCTGCTTAATTTACCATCCCCGGTCTTCTGCACCGCCAGTCTTCTGTGCTCCATCCTCCATGCTCCCGTCCGGCTGCATCCGGGATCCCCGGCCATCGCACGATGACGTCATCGTTACTGCGACGGCCGGGGATCCCGGATGCAGCCAGACGGGAGCATGGAGGACAGAGCACAGAAGACCGACGCGGTGCAGAAGACCGGGGATGGTAAGTTAAGCAGCAAGGGGGGGGGGGGCCTTACAACAGAGGGGGGCAAGTGCCAGCATTTGGGGGCCTATACACCACTGGGGCTGCTGTATACCACTGGGGCTGCTATACACCACTGGGGCTGCTGTATACCACTGGGACTGCTATACACCACTGGGGCTGCTGTATACCACTGGGACTGCTATACACCACTGGGGCTGCTGTATACCACACCACTGGGGCTGCTGTATATCACTGGGGCTGCTGTATACCACTGGGGCTTCTGTATACCACTGGGGCTGCTATACACCACTGGGGCTGCTATACACCACTGGGGCTGCTGTATACCACTGGGGCTGCTGTATACCACACCACTGGGGCTGCTGTATATACTGCTGGGGCCTGTATATACCACTGGGGCTGATATACACCACTGGGGCTGCTATATACCAATGGGGCTGCTATACACCACTGGGGCTGCTATACACCACTGGGGCTGCTGTATACCACTGGGGCTGCTATACACCACTGGGGCTGCTATACACCACTGGGGCTGCTGTATACCACTGGGGCTGCTGTATACCACACCACTGGGGCTGCTGTATACCACTGGGGCTTCTATATACCACTGGGGCTGCTGTATACCACTGGGGCTGCTATACACCACTGGGGCTGCTATACACCACTGGGGCTGCTGTATACCACTGGGGCTGCTGTATACTACACCACTGGGGCTGCTGTATATACTGCTGGGGCCTTTATATACCACTGGGGAGGCTGCTGTATACTACCACTGGGGAGGCCTGTATACCACTGGGGGGGCCTGTATACCACACTGCTGGGGGCTGTATACCTGTGCTGGGGTCCACCCTCAGCTTATACACGAGTCAATAGGTTTTGGGGGCAAAAGTAGGGGGGTCGGCTTATACAGGGTCGGCTTATACACGAGTATATACGGTATTTTTGATAAACACAACAGGAGACACATTTTGAGTGCTGAGTTTGAGTATGATCTCCAATGATGCATCACAAGAGTATATAGACGAAGCGGACGATGAAGAAGGATCCCAAGACTGGGGTGAGGAAGAAAGCAATGAAGATCATAATAAATGTAAAAATGGTCAAGAAACATACAATTCTCAAATTTGGAGCCTATTGACTCTACATGAGTACAATATAAATGACCCGCTGGAATCTAGCTCATTGTCACTTGACTCATTATACTCATCACGAACGGACTCCACTACATACATGCCTGTAGTTATATGCACCATATCAACAATACAAAAAGAAACACAAGACATGCAAGATTTGATCATAGATCTAGAACGATCAATCAACAACCTACAACCCTATCCAGTACTGATAGAAGCAAATGTCCTCATCAATAACAGATATGAAGTACTAGCCATAGAAACACCACCAAAGAACAATATAAATCCTAATGTACATAAAGGTAAAATACAAAGAAGCCCCAAGGGAACAAAATACCCTGGCGAAACTAGCTCAAAACAACACAAAGAGAGCAAAAAATCACAAATACAAACTAGAATTAAACCAACAATCATTGCATCCAGTCAATTGGAGCACAAGAACCCAGGAAGAACAAAAAAAAGACCTGAAGTTAAGGCCCAGTCACACACAGCCACGCTCCAGCGATCCCGACAGCGATAACGACCTGCCGGGATCGTTGGAGCGTCGTTAGCTGGAGCTGTCAAACAGGCAGATCTCCCCAGCGATCAGAGACCTGGGAGTCACCTCCCACATCGCTGGAAGCAATGTTACCAGCGTCCTCCCTGCTTAGCTCAGCCTGTAAGCAGGGAGGAAGCTGGTAACTATGATAAACACAGGGTATCCAGGCAGCGCGCGCTGCCTAGATACCCGGTGTTTATCATAGTTACCAGAGCTGTGAGGTCACTGATCGCTGGTCTTTCGCTGTCACACGCAGTTATGCGTGCTGACCAGTGGGAGACCAACGACCAAAAAATGGTCCTGAGCCCTTTGCAGTTATCAGCGACTTCACAGCAGGGGCCTGATCGCTGCTAGATGTCACACGTAACATCACAGTTACAACAATCTCGCTAACGATCTCGTTATGTGTGACTGGGGCTTTACACAGAGTAATTGCAAAAAGCAGACAAAAAAGTGACAAAAAATAAAATGTTCACAAAAAAATTTCAAACTGGATTTTTTTCAAGACAAAGCTACGAGACTGAGAAGAGGTGCAAGAGGACAGAAGCGCCCCAAAGAGGAAACAGCTGTAAAACAAGACTACACACAGAAAATATATAACCTCGGCTCCTATAAACTCAAAGAAGATGAGGTAAATCTATTAAAAAAAAGGGTTAAAATTTGCACCGTCAAAAGAAGTAGAACCATTCAACCTATTTCTAAGCATCAAAAAATTCATGAGAAATTTAAGAATAAAGAAGCATTTTCTGAAGAACCCAAATCAAACTTTAATAAAAGAAAGTTCATCTATAATACATGCGAACCTATCCAAAAAATCTACATTTGATCCGATACACCAACAATCGCAAGCTTTCTCTACATTTGAAACGTTGGTAACAGAAGAGATAAGGAAAATCAAGAAGAGAAGCACTAAATACGTCAAGAAAAATTTAACAAGTAAAGAGAGAGACGATCACTTCTCTACAAGATAATCAACAGATAATCATTAGACCAGCAGACAAATGGGGCGCTATCGTGATCCTGAACCAAGAAGATTATCATAAAGAGCGTATGAAGATTTTGGAGGACGAGAAAACGTATTCAATCTTAAAGGATGACCCCACAGAGAAATATAAAATGCAACTAGGAAGACTAACAACAAAGGGCATACAATTAGGAATCTTGAGCAAAAAAAGAAGCAATCTTCATAAATAACAAAACTCCAAGTGTGGCCGTATTTACCAAAATCACAAGATCTACAAAGATAAAAATAACCCACCGGGTAGATCCATAATATCTGGGATCAATTCCCTTACTGCAAATTTATCCCAGTACATAGATGTTTTTTTGCAAAGATGCGTAGCAACACTACCAGCATACCTGAAAGATACTAATCACACTTTACAGGTATTAAATCAAATAAAATGGGTGCCCGGATACATCCTAGGCACTCTGGATGTCAAATCGCTTTACACGATTATCGAACATAAGAAGGGTTGCTTAGCAACAGAACATTTCCTAATGAAAGCAAAGACAATGGAAGATAAACAAGTAAATTTCATTGTAGAGAGTATTTAGTTTATTCTACCTCATAATTTTTTTAAGTATAATAAAACTTTTTACAAGCTGGAATGGGGTACGGCTATGGGGACGCGTTTCGCACCAGGCTATGCCAATTTTTTATATGGGACAGTGGGAGGAAGAACAGATAAACCCTCAAGGGATCTTAAAAGAAGGACTGGTACTTTGGCGTAGATATATAGATGACATTCTATTCTTCCCTGACGAAGCTGTCGGGCGCAGGCAGCGTAACGCGTGGGGAGCGCCATCCCTCCTGCCATTATGCAATTTGATACCGGTAAAACCAGTTTCTCTTGATTTCCATCTGCTGGAGTTACCTTCCTCCATGTATCTGCTACTGCACTTGGCAACCATATAATAATGACCTGGGGTCTCTGGAGTCTTTTAGTAATGACGAAATAATTGTACCATGGTATATTTAACTCTAAAAAGGGGGAACTCTTTTAAGGCATAAAGGGCTAGGGAACTGTTTAATAGATACCCTTAAACCTTTTGTTACTAACAGGTGTAAAACTGCTTTGTCTATGTATATTAGCTCAAACCCATATGTGGGACATCAATCTTTATAGAGGGATTGGGTCTTGTGCAATACTTTTGATATGTGACGAACAGACATACAATTGCACTATATATGTATAAAGCAAAGTATTCACTGATCTCAGGGAGACCAGTTCAAGAAACCACTGCGGGCAGCCGGCTAAAGCGCTCAACACAGTGAATTCCTAGGCCCATTGCCCCCTGGGAATTTTGAATATGCAAATAGAGTCTGTGGAGCCTAGTTTAGGAGTCTCAACACAGGACTAGCCAGATCTTCCTCTAGTGAAGGACCTAGCCATGATAACCACCATATTAAGTGGCCCTTTGAGTCAATATCCAGCTCTTTACAAGCTTAAAGATATGACAAGGGAATACCAAGGCCAGGTATCCATCCACACACAGCTGTTTCGGGGTGTTGCCCCTCATCAGTGTGGAGTAGGATTCTGGCTAGGTGGGAGCAATGCCTAGTAGACCAACAAAACAAAGTATTCACTGATCTCAGGGAGACCAGTTCAAGAAAACACTGCGGGCAGCCGGCTAAAGCGCTCAACACAGTGAATTCCTAGGCCCATTGCCCCCTGGGAATTTTGAATATGCAAATAGAGTCTGTGGAGCCTCGTTTAGGAGTCTCATCACAGGACTAGCAAGATCTTCCTCTAGTGTTTTGTTGGTCTACTCCACAGACTCTATTTGCATATTCACTATATATGTATAGCAGCTTACAGCTTTTTTTAGGTGATAAAATAGTGTACCCCTGAATATCACCCCTAAGAATCAAGTAGGGGGGTCTCTGTTATACTCTGAGGGGCAATCTTCACTATCTTAATGCAGTTTTTCACTTTATAATTATATGGTGTGATGGATAAAATGGAAATGTAACATTTAACAGCATTGTTGATATTTAATAGTGTAAGGCTACTTTCACATAACGATTTTTTAAAATCCGATGCTGTCCAATATAAATCGGACAGCATCGGATCTAAACTGATCCCTGCAGTCGGATGCCAAATAGGCATCCGATCCGACATTCTGCAGGATCAGTTGCTGTCAGCTGTCACAGCTGTTCTCCCCTGGTGCTCCCCCTCATCTCCCCTGTGTGTCCCCCTCATCACCCTCTTTTTCCCCCTCTTCACCCCTGTGTGTGTCCCCCCCCTCTTCTCCCCTCTGTGGCCCCTCACGTCCCCTGTGTGGCCCCCTCACGTCCCCTGTGTGGCCCTCTTACGTCCCCTGTGTGGCCCCCTCACGTCCCCTGTGTCCACCCCTCTTCTCCCCTGTGTGGCCCCCTCACGTCCCCCAGTACTCCCCCTCCTTTCCCCTGTCCTCCAGAATAAAAAATAAAAAACATTTTATGCTCACCTCTCCCTGAGCCCCCGCCGTCTCCAGCTGTCTTCCTGCAGGCTCCCGGTGGCTCCCGCAGGCTCCCGGTGTCTGCAGAGGTCTTCTTCATCTGTACAGGACCTGCGGTGATGTCACAGTCACGTGACAGCAGGTTACACCATGGTAACCTGCTGTCACGTGACTGTGACATCACCGCAGGTCCTGTACTACAGTAGAAGACCTCTGCAGATACCGGGAGCCTTCGGGAGCCTGCAGGAAGACAGCTGGAGACGGTGGGGGCTCGGAGAGAGGTGAGCATAAAATGTTTTTTTTTTTTTTTAACCCCTGCTGTCCCAGTTAGGAGTTTTACTGTATTGAGCATGCTCAGTACAGTAAAATCGGGTCCGAGGAGACATCAGATGTTTCTTCGGACCCTTCTCCATAGGGCCCCATGTTAAATTGATTGGGTCAGATCGGATGTGCACTAAATGGCATCCGATTCAGTCCGATACGATTCTGTCAGATTTTATTTTCGGTGCAAAAATCGGAGCATGCTCCGATTTTTGCACCGTTAAAAGAATCGGATCGGACCAAATCGGATGCCATTTAGTGCACATCCGATTTGGTCCGATGCCCATAGAGCTGCATGGGGCCCAAAATCGGTCCGATGCTGTCCGATTTTTATCGGACAGCATCGGAACTGCAAAATTCGTAGTCTGAAACCAGCCTAACTGGTATCTGCAAATCAGCAGAGAGGTTTCCTTGATGTACCCTTGTCAGTGGAAAAGTTATGGCTGTATATGGCTGTTTTAATTGTTTTTACCCCTTTGTGTGACTTTTCTCTGTTTGCTATTTGTTATTTGAATAAACTTTTGATAAAATGACCAAAATTGTTTAAAGGTTGCATAGCTTTATAGACTTCTCTTTCTTCGCCTTTACATGTATTAGCCAGTCTAGCGATCCCTTTTTCACTTGTATATTATTGGTGGTGCCCTCCTTTTACTATTTTTCAAAACATCCAACTCTTCAATTTCCCTGAATCTCACTCCGATTCCAGCTCCACCAAAATGGACTCCGACTCCACGACTCCGACTCCACAACCATGGCTGTGAAGTCAGTAAGCCAAACATCCAACTCTGACTCCTTAATTTCCCTGAACCTGACTCTAACTCTACCAAAATGGACACCAACTCTGACGCCACGACTCCAACTCCACAGCCCTGCCTGCTTGCCTTTTCAGTAGTTCGTGGTTTTGGACCAGAACCATGTGAACCTCCAGCCTGCCATCATCCCTATATCCTATTTGTAGACCCTAAAGGACAACCTTCGTTTCGACATGATGCACTCATGATGCCATACCAGGGATTGCAGCAGGCAACAGAAGACTCACAAGGCTCTGGTTCAGCAACCACAAATTAAAAGATCTCTTTAATAATGTTTAAAGTGTTGTGAAATCTGGTGGCAGGTTCTCTTTGATACATCTTGTAAGCTGGCATTAAAGGTGGAGTTTCACTCTAAAAGGTGTTATGTTGCACGTCTTTTAAAGCAGAGTTCATTTTTCTTTTTTCAGTCGGAAATGTTCAAACTACCAGAACGAGAAAGTGCCAAAGTTTATCCCTCTCAAAGTTAATTTCAAATGAAAAAAGAAAAGTAAAATAAGTATTTGTGTCACGAACATATTTATATTAACAAAAAGAATGTGAACTTTTTTATTTAAGAAAGTGCTTTAGGACAACTGTAAATGAATGATGAAAGGCAGTGATGTTTGAAGAAAACAAAATCTGGAATTAATTCTTTTTATCCGTAACAGATTAAAATGGTGTTTTTAACTTCTACTAGATAGCGCTCTCAGTAATACAGATCTTGTTCAGCTACATTTAGAACTAAAACCTATCTCTCAGGATGCCTGGTAGAAAAATAATTACTGGCCAAGATCAAAGATGACTTTTTAGAGAGAAAAAAAAGGAACAGGAAAATGTGCCTTGTCGTTTTTACTTTGTAAGAAAATAATCTACTAATGACAAGGTAAAAGAGTGCACTTGTGCAACCTTCTTATATCCCCCCTACCTACCTGCCTTCATCATTGTCTATGATTTCTTAAAAATGAGCCAATTGTAGTTACTTCCAGTTGATTTAGTGTCCCGATACAGTAATGAAAAATATATATTTTTCCCATTTTTTGTTTCATGTCCTTTTCAATAGTAAAAACCCAATGAGCAAAGATGTGAACATAAAAATAACATAGCCGTGTAATGAGTGGAAGAGTTACACATATGGAGTACATGGTTACTAAATAGTTTTTGATACAATAAAGTCTCAGAGTTGAGCGATTCACAATACCCTGCTCCAGCACCGATGTTCACATTCTGTGGCTGTCAGACCTTTGTGTTCTTATGACTGCTAATAAATAATATTAATTATTAATAATAGATAATTTCCCTGTACTAGATCTTTTGGATTACAATAGACATTAGTCCCAATTCATCAATGTATGTCATTCTTGTTGTAGAGTGCGGTGACGTAAGGTGCAAACAAAGTCATTAAGAGGCACAAACTTTTCGCCACTGTTAGAAATGTACTCCACTTAAGTACACATCCGTCATAATGTATGCTACAATTATAGTGTAAGTGATGGTGAACTTATCATTTGTGCCCAGCTATGACACTTTAGGTTAAACTCTATTCACACAAAAAAAAAACAAACGATGGAGCTGACCAACAAAGTCACAACAATTTTGGGCACTTATGACTTGAGCTAAAAAGTTAAAATATTTCAAACAGTTTTACACCAGAATTCTGGATCACATGTTTGATAAATTGGGGCGTTGTTTTATAGAGTTCTAATACAGAGGAGCCAGTTTGGTAATAGAGATGAGCGAACCTTTTCAAGTTTGGGTTTGGACGATGGAGCGAAATTTTTGGCGCACTGTTCAGCAACACCGAATTTGATCCGAACCTGAATGGAAGTCAATGATTGGCAGTTCAGCTCTCCGCCCACATACAGCCATAAGTAAAACACTTCCAGGGGTGACAGGGCAATTTTTTTCTTTTTGTGAAGTAATTTTGGGCACAGACTGCACCCAAAAGCTGTGCTTTTAAGTCCAGTGTGAGCCAATCCAATACTGTATGCAGCTCACACTGGGCTAAGTACCAACTATACCCAACCACAGTGATGATCGCTTCAGTGCTTTGCAAACATACAGCGCCTGAACTCCAAAGCAGAACAGGTTTGCTCAACACTGGGAAGTTCGGAGACCCGAACCGAACTGAATCTTGAAAAGTTTGCTAATGTCTATTCGGTATACATAACAGTGTAGCAACCGGCCTCAAGTTGTGTTCATTGTCTTGGTTCAAAGCATCTGCTTCCTACTATAATAAAGTGCTGAGCAGTGTTGTGCATTTGTTTTTATTTCCTCTTTATCTTTTATCCTGGTGAACAAGATGGTTGTAGAAATATCATATCATTAAGAAGACACTGCCTAATTCACAGAAACCATAAAGGGAAAATCTAAAACGCCTCATTTGCATTCATTTGTCTGAATTGCTGCAGTTTGTTTCTTTTACCGTAAACGACTTTACTCCTTTATTATGTTGAGTAATATAACCACTTTGCTACCAAAAGCTCCAACAGCCTGCACATATGCCAGATCCCCAGCAGCAAGATATTTTCCCTGTCTCTCGCACATGGCACAGTTGTTTGTTTCTGAAATAATGCTGGCTGCCATCCAAGCCGTTCACTCCACACATGGAATGTAGAGCATGGCCACGTGCCAAGATATAGCGAGCGCGCCTTCTGTGTAATGAGCACTGAATTAAGCATCAGTGCCTGAGGAAGTGTGTTGTGGGGTTGCTCCGCTTGGAACATCGATAGGAACAAAAAAGTTAATTACTGTTCACTGCCATTGTGCAATACGTCATTACTTTTATTTGCCTGCTAATTATAGCTAAAACAATTGAGATCTTAGCTAATTAGAACACTCGAGGGACCAGAGACACATGCCAAGAATCACTTGGGCACTGTTAGAACAAGTCAAGAGAGTTGGCTTTGTTTCATATTGTCATGTAATTGAGACATCTGAAGAGAATAACAGGTTTTGGATAGTAAATGAGCGCTGCATAATTTTTGCTGAGTTCTTTTGTAGTGACGAATTTAATCAGATTACATTTATGACCGTAATTAATTTTATCAGCTGTTAACTAATGTTTCCAGGGCATCGTTGACAGACTACATTAGAAAGTAAAACAATCTATGGTATAGGCGAAGCAACAAAGCTTTGAAAGGTTTATTTCTATCAGTTTTTTTTTTACCAGCTTTCAAAGTGATATGTATATATGTGACCAGTCTTCAAAGCTCTAATTCTTCTAGATACACTTGCACACAGTCTTTGATGGAACTCAGCAGGGAGGTTGCTTTTAATATGTTGAAAATATTGGGTGTAGGCTTGCACAAATGCTTCTGTCTTTTCATGTAATCCACTGCGACTCAAAGATGTTGAGATCAGGGCTATCTAGCGACTATATCATTACTTTCAGGACTTTTTATTCTTTATTACGCTGAAAATAATAATAATAATAATATAATTATTATAATAAGATAATTCCTAATGACATTTGCTGTTTATTTGGGTCATTGTGCTGACTCAGAAGTAATTTGGAGCCAATCATACACCTCCCTGATGGTATTCCATGATGACTACCATATTTTTGGGGCTATAAGATGCACTGAACCAAAAGAGGTACCCAGGTTTTAGAGGTGGAGAATAGTGAAGAAAGTTTGAAGCAAAATATGTGGTCATGACAAATTTTAAAGGCTGGGGTGGTTATCTGCTGCTGATACCGTTATGGGGGTAATCCCCATCCTTGTATATGTTCGCCATCCTGGTAAATGTTCCCCATCCTGGTATATGATCCTTATCCTGGAATATGTGCCCGTCCCAATATATCCCCCATCCTGGTATATATGATTTCCTATCCTGGAGTATATGATCTCCAATTCTGGTGTATATGGCTGCCATCCTGGAATTTGGACCCAAACCTGGTATATGGTCCACATCCTGGTATATGGTCCCCATCCTGGTTTATGGCCCCTGTCCTGGTACATGGTCCTCATCTTGGTATATGTTTCTCATCCTGGTATATGACCCCCATCCTGGTA
The DNA here is from genome assembly GCA_033576535.1 of Allobates femoralis. Taxonomy (NCBI): domain Eukaryota; kingdom Metazoa; phylum Chordata; class Amphibia; order Anura; family Aromobatidae; genus Allobates; species Allobates femoralis. Next base: position 96,182,087 of record JARQOC010000005.1, read on the forward strand.
CATGGCACCCATCCTGATATATGTCTCTCATCCTGGTATATGGCCCCCATCTTGCTATATATCCACCATCACAGTTCACACATTAAAAAATAAATGATTATACTCGCCGTCCAATTGAGGCAAAGAGGAGGAGAAGTATGGGATGATAGTTGGAGACTGTTGCGGGGTCGAGGGAGGTTTTTTTTGTGGATGGGTGTGATGAGGGCATGTTTGAAGGATGAGGGGAAGACGCCGATGGTAAGTGATATGTTGAAGAGATGGGTTAGGGCTGGGATAAGGACAGTGGTGAGGTTAGAGATGGGATGGGAAGAGAGACGGTCGAGGGCACAAGTGGTGAGGTGTGATCGTGCTAGAAGGGAGGAGAGGCGCACTTCAGTCATGGAGGGGAAGTTACTTTTGGTCGAGGGGGTTGGGTGATAGAGAGGGAGGGCCGAGGGGATTGGGAATCGAAGCTTTCTCTGATTTTGTCGATCTTCTGTTTAAAGAAGCTGGCAAAGTCCTCGGTGGAGATGAGGGGAGAGGGACTGGTGCGGGGGGACGGAGTAGGGCGTTAAAGGTTATGAAAAGTTGCTTGGGATTGTGGGAGAGGGAGCTAATGAGAGATGAGAAGAAAGCTTGTTTTGCGGTGGTCAGTGCTGTCTTGAAGTCGATGAGGAACTCTTTGTACAAGCCGAGGTGCATTGCAGATTTGGATTTCTTCCATCCGTCGAAGTTTTTTGGCGCTGGCGGTGAGCCAAGGTTGTCTGTGTACATGGATTTTGTTGTATGAAAGAGGGGCGGCCTGGTCGAGGACTGTGGCGACAGTGGTGTTGTAGAGGGTGGCGTCAGCGTCAGCGTCATGAGGCTAAGTCAGAGAGAGGGAGGAGGGACTCGACGAGTGAGTGGAAGTTAATGAACTTGAGGTCTCTTCGGGGAATGAGGGAGTTTCTGGAGAGGGGGCGTGTGGGTGGGGGGGGAAGAGGGCGGAGAAGGTCAGCAGGTTGTGGTCGGATAAGAGGGGGGTTGAGTTTGCTAGGTCGGTGTGGGAACAGAGGCGGGTACTCGTGTCTCATGATTGCAGGGTGCCGATGGCTTGTCATGACAGCCAGGGGTTTGCTGAAGATGCCTATGCCTGTCATGATCCTCCTTTGAACACTAGCCTGTGGCTAGCGTTCATACAAGATCGTGATTTTTACAAAAAGCTGATTATTTTTTTCAGGAAAAGCTGTGGACAGCTGGCTATTTTCCTTGCAGCATCACTTAATGGGAAAAGTAGTATCATTTGGCAGCCATTAAGGGGAATCTGTCAGCAGGTTTTTGCTACCCCATCTGATAGCAACCTAATATAGACAAAGAACTGTGAATCCAATGATGTATCACCTATATTACTGGCTGCAGCCATTCTACCACAATTAAAAAATGTAGTTTTACAAATTACTATAAAAATGTGTACAAAATAAAGATTTCAATAGGATCGTTGAGTGGCTGTATCATGTGATCTTCTGTCTTTTAGCATGCTTTTTTTTTAATTGGCCTAAACATGTCAACCTATTTATGGCTCTCTTGTTATGACTTTGCTATGTACAGCAGTGATGTGCCTGAGGAAGAATTCATAGACTTCGAAATGCGTAACAGTAAAGCACGCTAATTTATTAATACTTTTTTCTCCGGAGCCTCTGTTTATCTCAGCAGGATGGTGTTTGTCTTTTCCATCTCTATCCTGTACAAACCCATTACTGGGGAGCTGCAGCAGCCGTGAATCCATATTACAAGCATGTATAGTGGTTAGGGCTTGACATAATCAAGAAAGGTGATACCTCTTACCCATCATTTATTTAAAACTCACAGGGAAAACCTATGTGCGCCTTTTGTCTCTCTTAGTTATATTCCAGTTTTAGCAACACAGCAGAGCTGGGAGAGCTGCTTCCACCAGGGAAGGGGTGTGTTGGACTGCCATGTGTGTAACGTGACATAGTAGTCCAGTAATGGTAATCACAGGGAAGGCGATAAAGCCTTTTTTTTTAAATCAGATTTATTTTATTAGAAACATTAACAGCTTACAAAAAGAAGGTGCATATACCGTATTTTTCGCTTTATAAGACGCACCGGATTATAAGACGCACCCAGATTTTAGAGGTGGAAAATAGGGAAAAAAATATTTGTAGCAAAAAATGACTTTGATATAACACTCAGGCCCTGCGACCAGTCAGTGTTGGCGTCTGTTTCCTTTGGATGCAGGAGCAGCATGTGAGCAACACCAATGACTTCTGCTCCAGTGTCAGATGGCGGGGAGACAGACGCCAGCACTTACTGGTCAGAGGGCTGAGTCTCATATCAATGTCACATGGGACCTGACTATGCAACTTCTGACAATGTTGGAACTGATGCAGCATCAGGGTTAAGGGTGCGTGCACACGTTCAGTATACGCAGCGTTTTGGACGCAGCGTCTTGCTGCTGTGTCCAAAATGCTGCATTGTACAGTACAAGCATAGTGGATGGGATATGTAGAAATCCCATCCTCACTATGCTTAACCCGACCGCAGCATTCTGACAGCTGGTGCGGGTTGCCGCCATTCCGCTCCTCCGTAGCATGTTCATTTCATGCTGTGGAGTCGGAAGTGGCTGCCATCAGGTGACTGCAGGGAGAAGCCGCCCTGCACCCGCCGTACATGGTGAGTACAGGGCGGCTGCGGTCTCCCTGCCTCCACCCACGGCTTCACTCAGGTCCGGAGGAGCCGTGTCCAACACACAGCTCCTTCAGACCGTGTGCACACAGCCTTAGTATGGTCTTTATTACTTTTACAAGGGCCAACAAGGTGAATGAAATGGGATTTGTTCATGTAGTAGCAATCCCCTTAAGAACTATAACTCCCAGCATGTACTGGAGATCCTATAGCATGCTTGGAGTTCTAGTTAAGCACAGTATTAGTAGTGTTTACTTTATTAGTGGTTATGTTACATATACATGTGCACTCAATTTAATGTGTCCTGCTTTGCCATCACCCTACTGAAATCAAGGAAGTGGCCATAGTCTGTATATAAAGTTCTGATGTGATGTAGTGTAGGAGGGAGGGCCAGGGACGGGGGCTGTACACTGCTGAAATATGATGCTCCAGCCCTGACTCCTAATCACAAGTCACCACAGAGCTTGACCTGTAGATGTAGGGCCAGGGGAGCTGTACACTGCTGTTATGCAGGCTCCAGCCCTGCTGTCCATACACTGAAGCTCCTGAACTGCAGACCGAGCTTCCTGTATTTCTGCACAGTGCAGGGCTCAGCAGGACACATTACAGTGAGCACAGGGAGCGAGGCATAACACTGACAAGGTACCTGTGATAAGGTGCCGATCTCCCTGCTCTGTCTTCATGGCAGTGAATCAGCAGCACAGAGCTCAGTGCTGGATTCACTTGCTGCAGCTGCACCCGACTCCTCAGTTCTCACTATCTCCAGCATAATCTCCCCAGCATATGCAGTGAGCGACCATGTGTGCCGGCTGCTCCTGCTGCTCCCCGGGCTCATCTCTCCACTGTCTTCAGTGCAGAGAGGTGGGTGGGGACTGGGAGCAGTGAAGTGAATATTTAAGTAGTTAATGAGCCGGGGACACGTGGTGCTCCTGCTGCCTGGGATTCTTCAGCAGGGACCATTCCCTGCCACTTCTGACCCCACTTCACTGCTGTCTCCCCCTCCCAAGCAACCAAGGATGCTAGAACGTTATATTCCTTTTATAAGACGCACCCCCACTTTCCTCCAAAACTTGGAGGAAAAAAAAGTGCGTCTTACGGTACATTATGTTTTCCCTTTTTCATTCAATACTCCAATAACTTTTCTGTATCTTGATCTCCCCTCCCCCCTCCCTCTCATCCCAATAAAAGAATGAACTATTTCCCTCCCCTAAACCAGACAGCGATTCCAAATTATATACATACATTACATATTGCATGTTAAAGAAATTATTGATTCCTCTTAGTATCCAGTATCAGTACCTAATCCCTGCTATACAATACCAAATTAAACACTCTGCTACTATTAACATTACGATTCTTTCCATGGCGCCCAGAGTCTCTCCTGAAACTTGGTGTTCTTTCTTTTAAAATAAATTCTTTCCTCAAGTTTTACCACATAATTAACCTGTCTAATAAACTCCTGTCTGGAAGGCGGATCCTTTTGAATCCAATATTTAGCTATTAATTTTCTAGCTATGTATAAGAGACGGGCAAAGGCTATTTTCCCTATATTGTCTACCACTATTTCTTCTACATACCCAAGAACGCATACTACTGGGTCTCGTGGGATGACACATTTATATTTCCCTTCTATCAGGGTAAGGACTACTATCCAAAAGGATGCAAGTCTCGGGCATCCCCAAATCATATGTAGGATTCCAGCTGCCTCTGACCTACACCTCGGACACTCCGAATCCGTGCGTACCCCTATTTTGTAAAGAAACTCCGGAGATCTATATGCCCTGTGAATGAGTAAGAGCTGGGACATTCTCCCTGGTTCACTTATTGATAATTTAGGGATGTACTCCAAAACTGTTTCCCATTTATCATCCGATATGGGTCCCACGTCTGCCTCCCACTTTCCCTTTGCCACCATAGGATATTTCATGAGAAATGTATGAGGGAGGTCCGCATATACCGTAGAAATCACTCCTTTCGTTCTTCCTGATATGCAAATGAAATCTAGAACAATATCTCTCGATACACACAGATCCCCCATTCTCCTCTGCTTTGTGAAAGCGTGTTGAATCTGTACATACTGAAACCCATTTCTGTCAGTCAGTTGGAACTCCGACTTCAAATGATCAAATGATTTGAGAACATGGCGGTCAACCAGCTGATGAAAGTACACTATCCCTTTCCGTATCCAATCCTTCCATTCCCCCAGTTTATGAAACTCGCTTAAATACTCATTACCCCAGATAGGCGTGTATGTCGTTATTCCGGTGATCCCTCTAAGTTTCTTCACCCTCACCCACAACTTGTGCAAGAGTCCAAATGTCGGGCACATCCTTCCACCTTCCCAAACAGACCAATCTCTAATCCCTGCACCAGAGGTCTCCTATGGATATATACTTCAAGTATTGCTTGCAATGAACCCTTATTTGCCCTTTCTGCCCATCCCCTTATATGTTGGGACTGTGCTGCTAGGAAATATACCAATGGGTTAGGTAGGACAATCCCCCCTTCCTCCTTGGGTCTTTGTAGGGTCTCTAATTTTATTCTCGGCTGCCCACCTCCCCATACCAGATCTCTAAATATCGCATTTATATGCTGAAATATCGATTGGGGGATCCAAATTGGAGAGTTATGTAATATATAAAGCAGCTTTGGCATTAACACCATTTTAATTAGATTAGCACGACCCACCGCCAAAAGGCGCAATTTCTCCATGCCAATGCCTTTTCTTTCAAGTGTCTCATAGTAGGTTGCATGTTAAGGCTCAGATCACTCCGTAACGGGCATTGCTATCTTAATACCTAGGTATTTAAACACTTTTACTGTCTTTAATTGCGTATGGGCTATCTCATCCCTTCCCGGACTCCCACATTGTCTACCTCCATCAGGCATGACTTCTCCCAGTTTATCCGCAGTCCAGACAGTCGTCCAAATCTATCAATGATGTCCATGGCATTAGTCAGTGATTCCCTTGAGTCCTGCAAAAACAGTAAGATGTCATCAGCATAGAGGGCTATTCGTTCCTCCACCGATCCGTATCGAATCCATTTACTGAATCCGTCTGCCGGATTGTTGCCGCAAGCGGTTCCATGGCGAGGGCGAACAGCAACGGAGAGAGGGGGCAACCTTGTCTTGTGCCTCTTGATAAATTAAATGTATTAGACCTCTCTCCGTTTACCCTAATCCGAGCCATCGGGGAGGAGTACAACAGCCGCACCCACGCTGTAAAAACCGGACCGGAGCCCATGTGTTGTAAAACTCGCCAAAGATACTCCCACTCCACACTGTCGAAGGCTTTGTGTGCGTCTAAAGACACCACCACTCTCTGCCCATGAATTGTCTGCCTTCATTTGAACATTTAAGAATAACCGTCTCAAATTAATGGCCGTCGACCTATCTGGCATAAACCCGGTCTGATCTGGATGTATAACACCCTTAACTACCCGGGTCAGACGGTTCGACAGTACCTTGGCCAATAACTTGACGTCCCTCGACAGTAAGGATATGGTCTGTAGATCGGCGACGTGGGTCTTTAATTCTTTCGGTATTCCACTATAGTTGCCTCCCTCGATGCTGGTAACTGTCCTTGTTCCAATGCTGACGCTGGACAGCACCGAAACGCGTTGCTGTGATGAAATAAAGAACTTTTGATGGTAATAACTCTTGTGGATTCCTTGATAAAGAGCGCAGCGCGGACCGTGGATACCATTCCAGTTTATCTTCTGATTTCCCGCGGGTTTGTGGCGTTGGTGAGGTTCTGCAGCAGCTCCTATGCTTAAACTGTTGTGAGTCTACAACCATAAAGGGAGTGGATACACTTATAATCCACATAAGAACTATATGTCTGTTTGATAGGGCACAATCTGCGCCTCTTGTATCTCCTTCTTTCTAAATGCTGATAACAAGACATCTCTCAGTTTGGGCAACAACACTTCCCCCAAATGTTTGTAAATTTCTATTGGTAAGCCGTCTGCCCCAGGTGCTCTGTTATTATTCATAGAAGCCATAGCTTCCTCCAGTTCCTCTAACGTCAGGGGTCCTTCCAACGTGTCCCGATCCGTCTCACTAAGTCTGGGTAACCTGGTTCCCTCCAAGAATCTATCAATTGTCTCCCCAGAGACCCCCAATTTAGATGTATAGAGTTCGTGATAATACTCCTCAAACACTCGCAGGATCCCGGTCGAGTCCGTCACCAGTCGACCGTCAGGATGAGACAACCCATAGACATAACTTGATTTCCTTTGCGCCGCCGCTATAGTGGACAACAAGTGTCCCACTTTTTCCCCTTCCTCATAGAAAGCCATTTTTTGAAATTCCGCTCTCTTCGCAGCATTAGCCATAAACATTTTGTCAACCTCTTCTTGTGCATTTTTCATTGATTGCTGCGCCTCGGCAGTGGGCCCCATTGCCAACCTTTCCTCCACCTCCTCAAAACCTCCAATGACTCAGCCTCCGCCTCTCTATTTTGGGTTTTACGTCTGGATATGTCCCGTATCAAGTGACCCCGTATATATGCCTTTGCGGCATCCCATACCATTTCTGTCCCTGCGCTCCCCTCATTGTTCTGGAAAAATTCTTCCACCTGCCCCCTGTATTGTCTGTATATCCAAATTATCCAACCAAGCAGGGTGCACCTTCCATCCTTTACCCAATCCAATTCCCTTCATACCCATTTGTAATTCCACAGTCAGGGGTTTATGATCTGATATTATACGTGGTAAATATGCAATTGCCGCTACCCTAGAATCTAATAGCTTGTTCCCAAAAGCCATGTCTATCCGAGACATAGAGTTGTGAGAGGAGGAGTAACAAGAGTACAACTTTATCCCAGCACTTCTCACTCTCCACAAGTCTATCAGACCCATTTCTCCCATAAATTTAGCAAATTGTGTATCTTCATCCTTATCATGTCCACCATGTGACCTGCCAGTCCTATCCCACTTCAGATTCAGGACTTTGTTAAAATCCCCAATAAATAAGATGGGCACTCCAGGCCAATGTCTCGTCAAATCAATGATCTCCAGTAATTTCCCTCCACTGTATGGCGGTGGGAAATAAACCGCCGCCACACAAATGGTCTTCCCAAATATCTTACAAACAAGAAAGACATATTGGCCATCCTTGTCCAGTTTGACCTCCACCTCCTCAAATGGAACTGTGGCGTGTATCAGAATTGAGACTCCTCTCGAATATGTAGAATAGGTGGCATGGTACCCTTTCTGAATCCATTTTCTGGCCAAAACACCAGTTTTCCCTTTTACTAAGTGAGTTTCCATAAGGCAAATCATAGACGGCTTAAAAGACATAGCATTCTGCAATATAGCTGCTCGTCTACCCCTGTCCGCCAAACCTCTCACATTCCAACTGAATATTTTAATTTTTTCAGCCATTTCGCAACCAATTTGGTATTTTCATGCAAATTCGTATTATCAAAGTATTGGCACGCTGTCTTTTCTGAACCCCCCCCTCCCCTCCTACCCCCCCAACTATGTCCATGTAGCTACCCTTCCCAACCATAAACATATAACAATAATAATCTTCTCCTCTTCTCCTTCCCATTTCTCCACCCCTTACGTTATCGAACCCCCTTTAACAGAGAGTGGGTGAATGAATCTAGCCTATGCCACCAGCAAAGTAGTCACACTACAACGTCTATTAAGAAATAACCGTTTTCTCAACCATAGGCCTCTCCCGCCTTAAGTAAATATATGTAAAGGAAAAAAATAAAAAATTCACATTTTCATTTGCAGTTGCCGCAGTTAGTCCATCGATATTCCCATTGTCGTACAGGACCTGCAATTAGAAAGAAAATGCACAAAGAGCACAAAGGGTCTAATTCAGCCACCGTTCAGCTGTCTTTGAATTCCCGGACTCTCCTTCCGTTCTTCTCAATCCAGTCCATAGCCTCCTCCAGGGATTGCAGAAAGTGAATCTTGCCCAGCGCCACTAGTCTAAGTCTGGCTGGGTACATCATGGAGTACTGCAAGCCCATGTCTCTCAATCTCTTCTTTACTCCTGAGAATTTCATACGCAATTTCTGAACAGTTGGGGAGTAATCCGAAAAAAAGGAAATGTGCTGCCCGTCTATTGTCAGCTCCTTAATGTTTCTGGCCGTACGGAGGATCGTGTCTCTGTCCCTGTAGTTAAGCAATTTGGCCAGCATGGCCCGGGGGGCAGCACCTGGAGGCAGGGGTCTGAGTGGAATCCTATGAGCCCTTTCCACCACAAAGACCTTAGAGAGATTATGCGCACCAAATTTAGTCAAGAGCCAGTTTTCAATTAATTCTGTAGGGTTGGCTCCCTCCGCCTTTTCTGGCACCCCGACTATCTTAATGTTGTTCCGGCGTGATCTATTCTCAAGATCATCGTTTTTTTGCCATCACCTCAGTAATCTGCTTATCGAATTTTGACTGGGCTGCTTGCATAGTGACAATGCTGTCCTCGGCTGTGCTCACACGCTCCTCCACCTCCCCCGTGCGCACCTCAGCTTTTTGCATTGCTGCTTTAATGCTGGTAATCTCAGCAGAAATCCCTGATACTTGCAGGGTCAAGGTGGTGAGGCTTTGTTTACAATATGACACCACTGCAAATATATCACTCAATGAAGGCTCCCCTTGTGCTGTGTCCACCTTATGCTGCAGTGCCCCATGCTGTCCTCCCTGTAAGGAATCCACAGTCTCTTGTACCTGCCTATCTGTGTCTTGCACCTCCACCTCCTCTTCAGTGCCAGGGTCACCCTCCATGTCTCCAGTGCTGCTCTCCCCTGCCTCCCTCCTCGCATATTTCTCCAGGCGAGCTGCTGCAGTTAACTTTCTGGCATATGCAGCGTTCGCCCACGCTGCCTCCTCCAGCGCTTCAGCACCATCTTGATTCTTGCTGGCCTTGCCGGCGCCGAATTCCCGCTGCCGTGTGCGGGTCATCTCGCCCTCCTGTGACGCCAGGCTTACTTGCAGGGCACTCCTGAGGTATGCTGGTCGGTGTACCGATCAATTACCAGCTCTATGGCGGCTTCTCGCAGTGTGTGTCGGCGGAGAGATCAGGCACACATGTCCGCTCACATAGCAGGCTAGGCCACGCCCCCCCGCGATAAAGCCTTTAGTCTACATAAATAATAGCACAGAACCTGATAAGAGAGGCACAGTTTTTTTTTTTTCTTTTAACCCTTACAGCATACTGTCCCTCTGGCTTACATAGCAAAAACCTGCTAACAGATTCCCTTAAAGATATATGTCAGTTTGTTAGAGTCAAATATGTGGCACTCACCAAATGATTAACATTGTGTTTTTGTTCTAAAATGAGCGAATTGATTGCTATACCTCCGAAGGTATGCTGATTATTCATCCAAATGCAGTGACTTCATTCAAATGAACTTTAAGGACAAGTTGAGTGCACAAGACCTGGAGCTGATCGTACAGGGGAGCTCTCCATTCTGGCTCAAAGAAGGGTGCTACTTTGAAGGAGAACCCTCTTTATAATGCCCATACACAAGGGTTGGCTTGATGATTATTATTTCATTTATTGGCCTTACCTCGATCTCAAGCCATGGCGACTTGATGGATGAATGCTCTGTAGGAATATCGATCTTGTGCAAGCCTAGATAGATCCCCAGGGTCTTCTCCTCCGTTATCTTGACAGTATCAAGCCATTGGGTTGCTGGTCTTCCTCTTTGCCTGCTATTCTTCCTACCATAATATCCTTCTCCATTGATTCTCTCTTCGTATGATGTGTCCAAAGTAGGCAAGTCGTAGTTTGCTGATTGTTGCTTCAAGTGACATGTCTGACTTGATTTGTTGCAAAATGGATTTGTTTGTTATTCTTGCCCTCCATGGTATTGATAATATCCTTCTCCAGCACTACATTTCGAAGGTGTAGATGATACAACCCATTTCTATTTGCATCCAGATTTAAATAATTTTCTGTGTCATCTTCTTCCCCTAATCTCTCAGGGAGATCAGGTTATACCTGTTCTATTTTTCTGTTTGCCACCATATGAACTTGTTGCATTTTATCAGTTTATGGTTTTTGCCACTGAATTTAGAAGCAAAATTAATTCATACCCTTATTGGTACCACCTGATGAAGATAGCAATGGCTATTGAAACGCGTTGTGGCATGCAAGGAACACATTTTAAACCAAGTCAATTATGCACCCATTTTGTCGCCCTAGCACGCCTAAAACAACCCCTTGAGTAAGCGGTGGTAGCTGCTGTGGGTGATCTCCTAACATCTACAGAGCAAAAGGACCTTTGGTGATGTGGAACGGTGATGCCCTTCCCCAGGTCACGTGTCAGGTCCCATGACTGGCTCCAGAAGATGTCGCTCAGCGTTGAGAATCGGGTCCCTGCTCTCCACGCCGCATCTCACCTACACGCTCCAAGCGGGGTTCTGCAGGGACGGACAATCCTGTTAGGTGAGTCACCAATTGGCCACCAATTAAGCCCCTAGACCACCAGGTCCAGCTTATGTGCGCTCCCTGTCTCTTTTTATCTTGCACATATCTATTTATAACATTCTTCATGAAGAAGGGGATTGTTGCACTAAATGAAGAATAAGCCATCATTGTGTCATGCAAGCCGTGCTGTCGTTTTACCTTATTTTTCATTACCAGTATTTACCAGTTTCTCTTTCTTCCCCTAGATATTTGCTTGTGTCACATAATGCACAATCTATTATTAAAATGCATAAAACATTGAGCAATTAAAGTCCAAACAAATAATAAACTTTCAAATTTAAGTGCATGTAGAATAATTGCTTTTGAATCCCTCAATCCCTCTCATACAGCATTATAATCATGATTCTCGAAACATATCTTACTGTATTCAACTATGCCAAGTCCCCATTGTATCGCTGATTAAAAGTTGCAATTAGAAGCACAGCTAGCACTCTGGATTCCTTTTCATTGCTTATAACTGAAATTATTTCCTTTAAATACATATTATTTAATAGATGTATACAGCTTGGAGTGGGGGACAATCGACTTTCATTATATGTGGCAGTTATACAGCCTTATTTATAACTTCAGCTATAACAATGTAGATTTTCCCTGTGGGGACTCTTCCATTTTATGGTGCAGGATTCTTTGTTCGAGTCAAGACCTCCATTGATGGAAAGTAATGTAGGACTGTCTCTGACACAAAAACAGAAAGATAAATATTGTGTGTGAGCTCCATGGTTTACGTCAGATAACATTTAGAATTCAGTTTCCCTATTGTCTTGGGTTACAGCAGGTGAAATAAGTATTCAACACGCTACTAATTTTCTAAGTAAATATGTTTTTAAAGATGCTATTGACATGAACCTCTCACCAGGTTTCAGTGATGACCCATCTAGTCCACGCGGGCAAAGAAATCATACCATAGATGTGCAAAGTTTAGTGATTTGTAATAATTAGAAACAAGGTAAAAAGTATTGAGCACCCTTACTGAACATTATTTAATACTTTGTACAAAAGCCTTTGTTGGTGATGAAGCTTCAAGACACCTCCTATATAAAGAAACTAGTCCTCATGCATTGCTCAGGTGTGATTTTGGCCATTCCTCCACACAAACACTCTTAACATTCTAAAAGGTCCTGTGTATTTCTTGTATGAACTCTGAGCATTAGTTCCTTCCATAAATTATCTATTAGATTCAGGTCAAGTGATTAGCTCAACCATTATAGCAGCTTTATTTTCTTTCTTTGAAACCAATTGAGAGCTTTTTCAGCTGTGTGTTTACGGTCATTGTCTTGATGAACTATCCACCCTTGTTTCATCTTCATCATCTTGATAGATGGCAGCAGATTTTTATTACTGTCTCGGTACATTTGTCCATTTATTCTTCCTTCTATTATAGGAAATTTCCCAGTGCTGTATGCTGAATAATAGCCCCACATTATGTTGTTCCCACCATCAAGAATCACTGTTGGTATGGTGTTTTTGGAGGTGATATGCAGTGCTTTTGACCTTCAAAAATGGTATCTACTTTGGTATCCAAAGAGTTTAATTTTGGTCTCATCTTATCAGACTACGTTCTCCTAGTATTTCACAGCTTGTCTTAATGTTGTTGACATTTACCGTATATACTCGCGTATAAGCCGAGTTTTTCAGCCCAAAAATTGGGCTGAAAAGTCCCCCCCTCGGCTTATACGCGAGTCACTGTATACTGTATACAGTATACAGGCCGCCCGCCCCCATCAGTATACAGGCCCCCGCTTCCTTACTGCCGCAATCCTGTAAAAGAATACATTAGTATACTTATCCTTGCCGCTGTCCCACCACCACCATCGCGCTCCTCCGGCTTCATCCGGCTTCCTCCTCTGGCGCGCAGACAATGACGTCATTGCCTGCGCCCCAGAGGAGGAAGCCGGAAGACGCTGGATGAAGCCGGAGGAGCGCGATGGCGGCGGTGGGACAGCGGCAGTGGGACAGCGGCAGGGATAAGTATACTAATGTATTCTTTTACAGGATTGCGGCAGTAAGATGGGGCCTGTATACTGATGGGGGGGGGCTGTATATACCACTGGGGCTGCTGCTGTATACTACCAATGGGGCTGCTGCTGTATACTACCACAGGGGCTGCTGTATATACCTCTGGGGCTGCTGTATATACCTCTGGGGCTGCTGTATACTACCTCTGGGGCTGCTGTATACTACCACTGGGGCTGCTGTATATACCTCTGGGGCTTCTGTATACTACCACTGGGGCTGCTGTATATACCTCTGGGGCTTCTGTATACTACCACTGGGGCTGCTGTATATACCTCTGGGGCTTCTGTATACTACCACTGGGGCTGCTGCTGTATATACCACTGGGGCTGCTGTATATACCTCTGGGGCTGCTGTATACTACCACTGGGGCTGCTGCTGTATATACCACTGGGGCTGCTGCTGTATACTACCTCTGGGGCTGCTGTATACTACCACTGGGGCTGCTGCTGTATATACCACTGGGGCTGCTGCTGTATACTACCACTGGGGAGGCTGCTGTATACCACACTGCTGGGGGCTGTATACTTGTGCTGGGGTCCACCCTCGGCTTATACACGAGTCAGTAGGTTTCCCCAGGTTTTGGGGGCAAAAGTAGGGGGGTCGGCTTATACACGGGTCGGCTTATACACGAGTATATACGGGTAAATGCTTTCAGGCTTGTTCAACAATGGAGTCTTGCATCTGTGAGTGTGCATGCAGGCCGTGGAAGTTGAGTGTGTTACTTGTAGTTTTGTTTGAAACAGTTGTACCTTCTGATTCTAAGTCTTTTTGCAGCTTTTTACAGGTGGTCCTTGGCTCTTGGAACAACTCTTCTTATAATTCTTTCACTCTTGTGTTTGAAATCTTGCGATGAACAACCTGGTCATAGCTGGTTCATGATGAAATGATGCTCTTTCCACTTCTGATTTTTGGCACAAACTGTCCTCGCTGGAACCCTCAGTAGTTTATAACTTCTTCTGTATCCAATGCTATCAGTATGTTTTGCAACAATAAGGTTGCATACTTCTTGCAATAGTTCACTTGTTTTACTCATAACAAGATATTTCACGTGTGGTACTTTGGTAATGACACACCTTTTTATAGGCCATCAGTTGAACCAGCTGATTTTATTTTTCACTAAGTGGCAGGCTTTCTTTTTAATTACTGATAAATTTCAGCTTGTGTTATGTCTTACCATAAATTTTTGCACCTCTCTCTCTTCATATGTTCAATACTTTTCCCCGTGCCATTTCTCATTATTATACATAACTTAATTTATGAACATCTTTAGTTTGATTTCTTTGCCTGTGTGGATTGGATGGCTTGTTATTGTCATCTGGTGAGAAATTCATTATTTATTTTTCCGATATCCAACAAAAAAGACAAATTTTTATCATTATTTTGTTAGTGTGTGTTTTTACCATAAGTATTTCCTAAGTGAATTTTCTCATATGAAAAATTAAATAAATTGCCAAGCTTCTCCTGCCCATTGCAATGTAAAAAACGGACAGCTCACAGATGTAATTGTCCACTATCAGTGATTTTTCACAGACCTATCTTACTACTATTAGGGTATGTGCCCACAGGACGTTTTTGCTGCAGTCCTGAACGCAGGAAAACTTGAGGATCCTAGAGTCCTTGACAGGAGAAATGCTATGATCTTGTCTGCGTTTTTTGTGCGTTTTTTGTGCGTTTTTTGCGCGTTTTTACTGCGTTTTTGGTGCGTTTTTACTGCGTTTTTGATGCTGCGGTTTTCCAGCGTTTTTCCCATTGACTGCACCAAAAACGCAAAAAGAATTGACATGTCCATTCTTTGTTATCCGCACCAAAAACGCAGGTATTTGACAGTTCTTGACACTTGCAAAACTAATGTGTGTGCACAGCGTTTTTGTAAAACACATTGGTTTTGCTGGGAAGCCCAACCACAGGAACAGATTAGCATACATTACCATAAAACCAATGGTTTTCTGCATGCGGAAAACGCAGGAAAAACGCAGCAAAAACGCCCTGTGGGCACATACCCTAATACTACTTTTATAAGTAATTTTGATTGTGACTTGGTTTAGAAAAACACCATCATGTGATATGGGTGGAATAACCTCATTGAATGAGTGTGTGATATTGTATAGTGCACATCCAAAACACAGATTTAAGACCATGCTTTGACATTGCAGAAAGTTTCTGTTGTGGATTTGGTTGCAAATTATGCTTACAAAAATTGCATCGATTAAAATTTGCAATAAACATCTACATAAGAAAGAGCATCATGCAAATCTGAAGGAAAAATAATTGAAGGAAAAAATGTGGTTATGACGCACTGTTATGGGTGGATCTGCTTCTGACACTGCTCTGGGGGTAATGTCCTCGAATTCTGTACTAATAGCCTCCATCCTGAACCCCTTCCAAGTATATATGTCCCGATACAGGTTTATATGTTCCTCATCCTTTTCCCATCCTGGTACATATGATCTCCATCTTGGGCCCATCCTGGTATATATGTCCCTCATCCTGGTATACATGTCATATTTTTGTATATATAGCCCTCATCTTGGGCAAATCCTGGTATTTATGGCCTCTTCCTAATATATATGGTCTTCATCCTGGGCCTATCCTGGTATATATGGTCTTCATCCTGGGCCTATCCTTGTATATATGGCCCCATCCTGGTATATATGGAACTCATCCTGCACCCATCCTGGTATATTTTGCTCTTATCCTGGGCCAATCCTGGTATTTATGGCCCCATGCTGATATATATAGCCCTCATTCTTGGCCTAACCTAGTACATATGGCCCCATCCTGTTATATACGGCTCACATCCTGAAACAATCCCGGTATATATTGACCTCATCCCGGGCCCACCCTGGTATACATGTCAACATCTTTGTTAATATCCCTCGTCCTGGGCCAATTTTAGTATTTATGGCCTCATCCTAATACATATATATACTGTATATACACTACCGTTCAAAAGTTTGAGATCATTTAGAAATTTCCTTATTTTTGAAAGAAAAGCACATTTTATTTCAATGAAGCTAACCATAAATGAATCAGAAATGCACTCTATACATTGTTAATGTGGTAAATGACTATTCTAGCTGCAAACATCGTTTTTTAATGCAATATCTACATAGGAGTATAGAGGCCCATTTCCAACAACCACCACTCCTGAGTTTTAATTGTACATTGTGTTGCTAACTGTGAAAGAAGGCTAATGGATGTGTAGGAAACCCTAGAAAACCCTTGTACAAGTATGTTAGCACAGCTGAAAACGGTTTGGCTGATTAGAGAAGCTATAAAATTGACCTTCCTTTGAGCTAGTTGAGAAATCTGGAGTATTACATTTGTTTGTACTATGAAACTCTCAAAATGGCGAGAAAAAGAGAACAGTCATGTGAAACTCGACAGTCTATTCTTGTTCTTAGAAATGTAGGCTTTTCTTTGCGAGAGGTTGCCAAGAAGCTGAAGATTTCCTACAACTGCGTGTACTACTCCCTTCAGGAGGAGAGCACAAACAGGCTCTAAGTAGAAGAGAAGTGGGAGGTCCCGCTACACAACTGAGCAACAAGACAAGTACATTAGAGTCTCTAGTTTGAGAAATTGATGCCTCACATCTCAACTGGCAGCTTCATTAAATAGTACCCACAAACCAGGGTCAAGCCTACAGTGAGGAGGCGACTCCGGGATGCTGGCCTTCAGGGCAGAGTGGCAAATAAAAGGAAAAGAGTAATATGGGCAAAAGAACACAGACATTGGACAGAGGAAGATTGGAAAAAGGTTTTATGGACAGACGAATCAAAGTTTGAGGTGTTTGGATCACACAGAAGAACATTTGTGAGACGTAGAACAACGTAAAAGATGCTGGGAGAGTGCCTGACGCCATCTGTCAAGCATGGTGGAGGTAATGTGATAGTCTGGGGTTGCTTTAGTGCTGGTAAAGTGGGAGATTTGTACAAGGTAAAAGGGATTTTGAATAAGGAAGGCTATCACTCCATTTTGCAATGCTATGCCATACCCTGTGGACAGCGCTTGATTTGAGCATATTTCATCCTACAGTAGGACAGTGACCCAAAGCACACCTCCAAATTATGCATGAACTATTTAGGGAAGAAGCAGGTAGCTGGTATCTCTAATGGAGTGGCCAGGCAGTAACCAGATCTCAACCCCATTGAGCTGTTGTGGGAGCAGCTTGACCGTATGGTATGCAAAAAGTGCCCATCAAGCCAATCCAACTTGTGGGACGGGCTTCAGGAAGCATGGGGTGAAATTTCTTAAGATTACTTTAGCAAATTAACAGCTAGAAGCCAAAGGTCTGCAATGCTGGAATTGCTGCAAAGGGAGCATTCTTTGGCAAAAGCAAAGTTTGAGAGAAAATCATTATTTCAAATAAAAATCATTATTTCTAATCTTGTCAGTGTCTGGACTATATTTTCTATTCATTTTGCAACTCATCTGAGTATTCATGGAAAACATCAAATTGTCTGGGTGACCCCAAATGTTTGAACGGTAGTGTGTATATGTGTACAGTTGTGGCCAAAAGTATTGACACCCCTGCAATTCTGTCAGATAATACTCAGTTTCTTCCTGAAAATCACAAATTCTTTGGTATTATTATCTTCATTTAATTTGTCTTCAATGAAAAAACTACAAAAAGAATTGTCCTAAAGCCAAATTGGATATAATTCCACACCAAACATAAAAAAGGGGGTGGACAAAAGTATTGGCACTGTTAGAAAAAACATGTGATGCTTCTCTAATTTGTTTAATTAACAGCACCTGTAACTTACCTGTGGCACCTAACAGGTGTATGGCAATAACTAAATCACACTTGCAGCCAGTTGACATGGATTAAAGTTGACTCAACCTCTGTCCTGTGTCCTTGTGTGTACCACATTGAGCATGAAGAAAAGAAAGAAGACCAAAGAACTGTCTGAGGACTTGAGAAACCAAATTTTGAGGAAACATGAGCAATCTCAAGGCTAAAAGTCTATCTCCAAAGACCTGAATGTTCCTGTGTCTACGTGCGCAGTATCATCAAGAAATTTAAAGAGGACCTGTCACCAAACCTGGCATGGTGATCTAATTACAGCACTGGATGCAGCATGTCTGCAGCATGCAGACAAGGGGTCCCCCAGCACTTGAGCAGCCCTGTACCCCGAGATAATACAGTTAGAAAACTTACATGCTCCAGCCGCTAAGGAGGTGGCTAGGGGCTGCAGCCAAGGGCAGATTCACACCCCTTGCATGTTTAATCTGCCCACCGCTGACAATCATTCTCTCCCTCTTCAGCAGCATTTAAACAGAGTTTTTCTTTGTCTCCCAGAAAGTCTGTTTAGCCCCCCCCTGAGGGGCGGAGCCAAACGCCAAGTTCTGAAAAAAAAAAACTGTGTTTAAATGCTGTTGAAGAGGGAGAGAATGATTGGCAGCGGTGGGCAGATTACACAGGCAGGGGGTGTGAATCTGCCCTTGGCTGCAGCCCCTAGCCACCTCCTTAGTGGCTGGAGCATGTAAGTTTTCTAAGTGTATTATCTCGGGGTACAGGGCTGCTCAAGTGCTGGGGGACCCCTTGTCTGCATGCTGCAGAAATGCTGCATCCAGTGCTGTAATTAGATCACCATGCCTGGTTTGGTGACAGGTCCTCTTTAAAGCCCATGGCACTGTGGCTAACCTCCCTAGATGTGGACGGAAAAGAAAAATTGACGAGAGATTTCAACTCAAGATTGTGCGGATGGTGGATAAAGAACCTCAACTGACATCCAAACAAGTTCAAGCTGCCCTGCAGTCCGAGGGTACAACAGTGTCAACCCGTACTATCCGTCTGCATCTGAATGAAAATGGACTGTATGGTAGGATACCCAGGAAGACCCCACTTCTTACCCCGATACATAAAAAAGCCAGGCTGGAGTTTGCCAGAACTTACCTGAGAAAGCCTACAACGTTTTGGAAGAATGTTCTCTGGTCAGATGAGACAAAAGTAGAGCTTTTTGGGCAAAGGCATCAACATAGAGTTTACAGGAGAAAAAAAAGGCATTCAGAGAAAAGAACACGGTCCCTCCAGTCAAACATGGCGGAGGTTCCCTGATGTTTTGGAGTTGCTTTGCTGCCTCTGGCACTGGACTGCTCGACCATGTGCATGGCATTATGAAGTCTGAAGACTACCAACAAATTTTGCAGCATAATGTAGGGCCCAGTGTGAGAAAGCTGTGTCTCCCTCAGAGGTCATGGGTCTTCCAGCAGGACAATGACCCAAAAGACACTTCAAAAAGCCCTAGAAAATGGTTTGAAATAACGCACTGGAAACTTCTAAGGTGGCCAGCAATGAGTCCAGACCTGAATCCCATAGAACACCTGTGGAGAGATCTAAAAATGGCAGTTTGGAGAAGGCACCCTTCAAATATCAGGGACCTGGAGCAGTTTGCCAAAGAAGAATGGTCTGAAATTCCAGCAGAGCATTGTAAGAAACTCATTGATGGTTACCGGAAGCGGTTGATCGCAGTTATTTTGGCTAAAGGTTGTGCAACCAAGTATTAGGCTGAGGGTGCAAATACTTTTGTCTGGCCCATTTTTTGAGTTTTGTGTGAAATGATCAATGTTTTGCTTTTTGCTTCATTCTCGTTTGTGTTTTTTTTCATTGAACACAAATTAAATGAAGATAATAATACAAAGAATTTGTGATTGCAATCATTTTCAGGAAGAAACTGAGTATTATCTGACTGAATTGCAGGGGTGTCAATACTTTTGGCCACAGCTGTATATACAGGGCTCGGACGATGTTCATTCAGTTGTTTAATGTTGTAAAAAAAAAAAGCAGATAACAGACACGGCACAAAACTAAAGTAATTTCAAATGGCAACTTCATGGCTTTAAGAAACACTAAAATAAATCAAGATAAAAAATGTGGTAGTCAGTAAGGGTAATTTTTTTGAGAACAAGCAGAGGAAAATAACTATGGAATCACTCAATTCTGAGGAAAAAATTGTGGAAGGAGGAAGGTTCTGTGTGAACCAAAACGTTCGGTCGGTATGGGCCAAGAAAAACTTTGATATTTTTGCCATTTGGAGTTACTGTATATACTCGTGTATAAGCTGACCCGTGTATAAGCCGACCCCCCTACTTTTGCCCCCAAAACCTGGGAAAACCTATTGACTCGTGTATAAGCCGAGGGTGGACCCCAGCACAGGTATACAGCCCCCAGCAGTGTGGTATACAGCAGCCCCAGAGGTATATACAGCAGCCCCAGTGGTAGTATACAGCAGCAGCCCCAGTGGTATATACAGCAGCAGCCCCAGTGGTTAGTATACAGCAGCCCCAGAGGTGTATACAGCAGCCCCAGTGGTAGTATACAGCAGCCCCAGAGGTATATACAGCCCCAGTGGTAGTATACAGCAGCCCCAGTGGTAGTATACAGCAGCCCCAGTGGTAGTATACAGCAGCCCCAGTGGTACTATACAGCAGCCCCAGTGGTACTATACAGCAGCCCCAGTGGTAGTATACAGCAGCCCCAGTGGTAGTATACAGCAGCCCCAGTGGTAGTATACAGCAGCCCCAGAGGTAGTATACAGCAGCCCCAGAGGTATATACAGCAGCCCTAGTGGTGTATACAGCAGCCCCAGAGGTATATATAGCAGCCCTTAGGTAGTATACAGCAGCCCCAGTGGTAGTATACAGCAGCCCCAGTGGTAGTATACAGCAGCCTCAGAGGTAGTATACAGCAGCCCCAGAGGTATATACAGCCCCAGAGGTATATACAGCAGCCCTAGTGGTGTATACAGCAGCCCCAGAGGTATATATAGCAGCCCTTAGGTAGTATACAGCAGCCCCAGTGGTGTATACAGCAGCAGCCCCAAAGCTGTATACAGCAGCAGCCCCAGGACTGTATACAGCAGCAGCCCCAGGGCTGTATACAGCAGCAGCCCCAAAGCTGTATACAGCAGCAGCCCCAGGGCTGTATACAGCAGCATCCCCAGGGCTGTATACAGCAGCAGCCCCAGGGCTGTATACAGCAGCAGCCGTGGAGGTATACAGGCCCCCCCATCAAGCTCCAGGGCCCCCCCCCCTTGCGCGGCAGCCTGTAAAGTAAAATCATACTTATCAGTGTCCTGTCGCGCTGTCCCGCCGCTTGCCGACATCACGATCCCGGGCTTCATTCTGCGTCTTCCGGCTTCCGGCTTCCTGTGGTCGCGGGCAATGACGTCATTGCCCGCGACTACAGAAAGCCGTGGGAAGACGCTGAATGAAGCCCGGAATCGTGATGTCGGCAAGCGGCGGGACAGCGCGACAGGACACTGATAAGTATGATTTTACTTTACAGGCTGCCGCGCAAGGGGGGGGGGCCCTGGAGCTTGATGGGGGGGCCTGTATACCTCCGGGGCTGCTGCTGTATATACCGTATATACTCGCGTATAAGCCGAGGGGGACTTTTCAGCCCAAATTTTGGGCTGAAAAACTCTGCTTATACGCGAGTATATACGGTATATATATAACTTTGCATATATATATATATACACACACAGCTCTGGTAAAAATGTTGAAACCCCTCCAGTTTCTCAAATTTGTTTTTACTTTGCAGGTATATTTTTGAGTAAAATGTACATTATTCTTTTATTCCATAAACTACTGTCAATATGTCTCCAAAATTCAAAGCTACAAATTTTGTATTTATTTGCAGCAAATGAGAAATCATCACAATAATAAAAAAGAAAGAGAATTCAAATAAAGCAAGTTCATACTCAATTAGATTCAACAATATTTGGTGGAATAAC
Source organism: Allobates femoralis (assembly GCA_033576535.1). Classification (NCBI taxonomy): domain Eukaryota; kingdom Metazoa; phylum Chordata; class Amphibia; order Anura; family Aromobatidae; genus Allobates; species Allobates femoralis. Next base: position 96,203,956 of record JARQOC010000005.1, read on the forward strand.
CATGATTTGTAATCACAGCTTTCATGCGTCTTGGCATGCTTTCCACCAGTCTTTTACTCTGCCTTTGGGTGACCTTATGCCACTCTTGGCACAAAAATGTACCGTATATACTCGTGTATAAGCCGACCCGTGTATAAGCCGACCCCCCTACTTTTGCCACCAAAACCTGGGAAAACCTATTGACTCGTGTATAAGCCGAGGGTGGACTCCAGCACAGGTATACAGCCCCCAGCAGTGTGGTATACAGGCCCCCCAATGGTAGTATACAGCAGCCTCCCCAGTGGTAGTATACAGCAGCAGCCCCAGTGGTATATACAGCAGCAGCTCCAGTAGTTAGTATACAGCAGCCCCAGACGTATATACAGCCCCAGTGGTAGTATACAGCATCCCCAGAGGTATATACAGCCCCAGTGGTAGTATACAGCATCCCCAGAGGTAGTATACAGCAGCCCCAGAGGTAGTATACAGCAGCCCCAGAGGTAGTATACAGCAGCCCCAAAGGTATATACAGCAGCCCCAGTGGTAGTATACAGCAGCCCCAGTGGTAGTATACAGCAGCCCCAGAGGTAGTATACAGCAGCCTCAGAGGTAGTATACAGCCCCATTGGTAGTATACAGCAGCCCCAGAGGTATATATAGCCCCAGTGGTAGCATCCAGCAGCCCCAGAGGTATATACAGCCCCAGTGGTAGTATACAGCAGCCCCAGAGGTATATACAGCCCCAGTGGTAGTATACAGCAGCCCCAGAGGTATATACAGCCCCAGTGGTAGTATACAGCAGCCCCACAGGTATATACAGCCCCAGTGGTAGCATCCAGCAGCCCCAGAGGTATATACAGCCCCAGTGGTAGTATACAGCAGCCCCACAGGTATATACAGCCCCAGTGGTAGTATACAGCAGCCCCAGAGGTATATACAGCCCCAGTGTAGTATACAGCAGCCCCAGAGGTATATACAGCCCAAGTGTAGTATACAGCAGCCCCACAGGTATATACAGCCCCAGTGGTAGTATACAGCAGCCCCACAGGTATATACAGCCCCAGTGTAGTATACAGCAGCCCCACAGGTATATACAGCCCCAGTGGTAGTATATACAGCCCCAGTGGTAGTATATACAGCCCCAGTGGTAGTAGATTGCAGCCCCAGCGGTAGTATACAGGGCCCCAGCAGTATATACAGCCCCAGTGGTATATACAGCCCCAGTGGTAGTATATACAGCCCCAGTGGTAGTATATACAGCCCCAGTGGTAGTAGATTGCAGCCCCAGCGGTAGTATACAGGGCCCCAGTAATCCAGGGGCCCCCAGCGTCTCTCCGGTCACCTGAAAAGCAAACTATACTTATCAGTGTCCGCTGTCCGCGCCCGCTCGCCTCTGCCGTCTGCGATCCTCCATCTTCATGCGGCGTCTTCCGGTGTCTGTGCTCGTCGCAGGGAATGACGTCATTCCCTGCGACGAGCACAGGAAACCGGAAGACGCCGCATGAAGATGGAGGATCGCAGACGGCAGAGGCGAGCGGGCGCGGACAGCGGACACTGATAAGTATAGTTTGCTTTTCAGGTGACCGGAGAGACGCTGGGGGGGCCCTGGATTACTGGGGATGCGGGAGCTGCTGTATACCGATGTATACATCGGTATGTACCGATGTATACATCGGTATACAGCACTGACTCGCGTATAAGCCGAGGGGGGTACTTTTCAGCCCAATTTTTGGGCTGAAAAACTCGGCTTATACGCGAGTATATACGGTAATCAGTACTTTTGTTGGATGGCTTGTGACTATCCATCTTTCTCTTGATTACATCCGAGAGGTTTTCAATGGGGTTCAGGTCCGGAGATTGAGCTGGCAATGACAGGTTCTTGATTTGGTGCTACTTCATTCACACATTGATTGACCTAGCTGTGTGGCATGGGGTATTGTCCTGCTGGAAAAAACAGTCCTCAGAGTTGCGGAACATTGCCTGAGCAGAAGGAAGCAAGTGTTTTTCAAGGATAACCTTGTATGCGGCTTGATTCATATGTCCTTCGCAAAGATTAACCCGCCTAATTCCAGCCTTGCTGATGCATCCCCAGATTATCACCGATCCTCCACCAAATTTCACAGTGGGTGCAAGACACCTCTCTAGATCTTTGTCTAACTATTAGAGGACCACGTGTTGAGCAAAGCTGAAAATTAGACTCATCAGAGAAGATTACCATACTCCTGTCCTCTGTGGTCCGATCCTTATTATCTTTGACAAATTTTAGCCTGACTCTTCTTTGCTTCTCATTGATGAAAGGCTTTTTTCTAGCTTTACATGACTTGAGCCCTGCCTCTAAGAGCCTGTTATGACCTGTTCTTGCCATTCACTTCACCCCAGCTGCCATTTCTTTTGTAGGTCACTTGATGTCATCCTGCAGTTGCTTAGTGACATTTGGATAAGATGATGGTCATCCCGGTCAGTGGAGAGTCGCTTTCGCCCTCTGCCAGTCTGTAGCTTTGTTGTCCACAATGTCTGCTATTTGATCTTCTTGTAATGAACTGCCATCTTCGAAATTTTAAGGATGGAGGCAACATGACGCTCATTGAATCCCTCTGCTAGTAAAGCCAGAATTGAGCCCTTCTTTTCCTCAATGAAGACTTTTCTTTTCAACTCCTTTGGCATGGTTGAAAGTTTTTTTTTTTCATTCAAATTACTTTTGGGCTATTCCTAGCACTTGTTTTGCCATCCAGCTTCTTCTATCGCAAGAGGATTGTGAAGACCACAGCAGTGTTTTTTATACTTTCCCTCATTAAATAATATTTGGTTCAGGTGATTAAGTAGAATAAGGTGTATTTTGTTTGGAATTCAACTGACACTGGACATGGAATAGCTGTCAGACACGTAGAGATGGTGATTTTGAGAAAACTGTGCAGTGGTCTCTTAATTTTTGCCAGAGCTGTATATATAAATGGCTGTATCCTGGTATATATGGCACTCATCCTGGGCCCATCCTGGTATAAACGGCCCCATACTGGTATATATGGCCCTCATCCTGGTGCATCCTTATATATATGATCCACATCTTGGGCCCATCTTGTGCCCATTCTGGTATGTATGACCCTCATCCTGAGGCAATCGTGGTATTTATGACCCCATTCTGATATATATGGCCCTTTCCTGGCCCATCTTGGCATATATGACACCGATCCTAGTATATATGATCCCCATCATGGGCCCATCCTTGTATAGATACCTCCCATCATGCCAGACGTATATAAAAAAAAGTAATGCATCTACTCCCCTTCCCTCTGCTCCATCGGCGCATGGTGTACTCTTCTGATGCTGGCAACTAACTTCAGTATGTTAATGCCATGCATGCCCACTTACACATATGTCAGCTACCTGAATATTCACTGCTCCCTACACTCGGGATTATGGACGTGGGAAGCAGTGAATATTCATTCTATTTAATAGTGAGCATACATGATTGCCCAGCAGCTGCAGTAAGATGGTTGCTGTGTGTTTACGTGTGCCACTATTAAAGAGAGAAATATTCACTGCTCCCTGAGCTTATAATCCCCTCACCTCTCAGCCCTGGTTTAAGAGTCGAGAGGTGGGTAGGATTATGGACATGGAGAGCAGGGAATATCCATCCTCTGTAATAGCAGGCATACATATTTGCCCTGGTGCGGGTTGCCTTGCTTCCTGTGACCCTGCTACTGTGTACTGTGAATTCAGACTACAACATGCACCCCCACATCTGGGGGGCATTTTATAGTCCTAGAAATACTGCAATATAAGTTATAAATTCAATAGAAAACCTTAGCACTCCCACTTTTCCCCCCAGATGTGCTATCAAAAATACACAGAAAGGGACTCTTAAACCTGTGGCTGCCACTTCCTGTTGATTGCTCGTTTGGCCTGAAGTCAGGGAGAAGAAAGCCAGTGGTGATTAAATGCGGGGCTCGTGTGACGTCACAATGTCACGTGAGTCCTGAGCAGCAGTTACCGACAGCGCTAGAATGTCAGCAGCACGGAGGTGAGTACAAGATCTATTATTTTAACAGATGAAAAAAAAGTGGATTCAGAAGGGGTTGTCCTAGTATTGAACAACCCCTTTAAAGGGAAATTGATGGTAGATATGGGCCCTATCTCTTCGGAGGATTGGGATGAAGCATAAAGCCCCTGTCACACACATCGAGATCGTTAGCGAGATTGTTGTAACGTCACAGGTTTTGTGATGTAACAGCGATCTCGCTAACCATCTCGCTATGTGTGACACTTCGCAGCAATAAGGCTCCTGCTGTGAGATTGCTGATCTTTTCAAAGTGCTCTGGGTAATTTTTCGGTCGTTGCGCTCCGGCTGGTCAGCACGCATCGCTGCGTGTGACAGCGAGAGACCAACAATCAGTGACCTCACAAGCTGGTAACCATGGTAAACACCGGGTATCTAGGCAGCGCGCACTGCCTAGATACCCGGTGTTTATCATAGTTACCAGTGTCCTCCCGCTTCCAGCGATGTGGAGGTGGCTCCCTGGTCGCTGAGGAGATCTGCCTATTTGACAGTTCCCCCGGACCAGGTAACAATGCACCAACGATCCCTACAGGGTCGTTATCGTTGTCGGGATCTCTGTACCGTCGATGAGTGTGACGGGAGCTTTAGAGTCTCCATGTCTGGTTTGCATAATTGTCCAATACTTTTTAAGTAAGACCGCTACATGGCCATAAAATAAGACAACCTAGATTATTGGATGGATATTGTTAACCCATTGTCTGACTGTTCTCACACCTTTGTCTGAACCAATGATTATTTCAGAATGTCCCATATGTATATTATACTGTGGAGCCATGGCTGGCGCTATATCTGCCAGGAGCTGAAGCCGTAATGTACATTTATAAACCACATTTATAAACAGCATCTTTAAAATATATTTTTACTGTAAAACTGTATGCCTATGAAATCCAACCTCTTGCTACTATGCAGCCAGCTATAAGCGTGTCTCGCTTTCATTCTGTTCTGTCAAATTGAACCTAAATTAAAAGTGGGAACATCAGCAATGTTTGCAGCAGACACATCTCCAGTTATCTCTTGAATTAAAATAAATACTGTTCAAAGAGCCACAAATATTTTGAGTTCTTTCCATCTCTGTTTAATTTGAGTTAATCCCCCTTTAGCCCGATCCCTGTGAATAGTTCTTCTGTGTCAGTTTTCTTATGCACTTAAAACCAATGCAGTCATACACTCTCTCAGTTTTCCTTTTTCCATGAAATATAATTGCCTAAGCATTTTAGTGTAGCTCAGATTTCGCAGTCTCTTGGTCATCTAAGTTATACTCCTACGCATGTAATTAGGCATACAAGTTCAATTAACAGTAATGGTAGACATAATGGTCATGGACAAAAAACACAAATAGTATTAAAGGGAACCTATCACTAGATTCTTGCTGCCAGAACTACAGGGAGCATGGATCAGAGTCTGGCTACACAATTGCTGCCCGGTATCTTTTATTCTGGTGCTGTATTAAGGAAGCATAGTTTGGTAATCCAGCTGGTACTATAGGGAGAGACCTGACTAGTCTGCCACAGACCCCTGCCAACTTCATCCCACTGCACTCTGGTATTGATAGGTCGCCTTTGTGCACAATGAAGTGATCTGTCCATCAACAGGACTTCAGTGGAGAAGCCGTGGCAGACTACTCAGGTCTCTCCCTATAGTTCCTGGCCAACTTTTCAAACTAAGTATTCTCTAAAAATACTAGAGTGTTTCAGAGTAAAACATACCTTGCTGCGATCGATATGCCAAGCTATGAGTCATGCTGCCACTGGTTTGGGCAGTTTGAATTAAGTGACGGGTTTACTTTAATTTCACTTACAGTGAAAAATCATTTGAGGTTTCACCCCAATTTTGCCCTTTGCTACATTGTAATCATGAACAAAGAGTTTTAATAACCTGCAATAACCACTCTTGAATTCTAAAAGCTCACTGATTTTTTTTATATTGTACGAAGAGCGTTTCCACTGCTTTATTTTTCTCTTTTTCATTTCATTTCAAAATTTTTTTTTATTGATTAACAAATAAAGGCGATAATACTAATCAAGTACAGAGGCATTCAGCATCTATTCATTTCAAGGAAAGGTCTATGAACAAATGACCTCTAAAGACTATACTGAAAATACAATATCATAACAATAAACATCAAAGTTTAAGAGAAAGATTTAGAAAGAAAAAGGAAGAGGGTAAAGTGAGAAGAGAATAAAAGAAGAGTAAGGTAGGGCAGGAAAAGGGGGGGGGGAGAGGGGGCGAGGATGCATGAATTCATTCGAAGAGCAATGACATGTTAATTACGATCAGGTTTGCGTCGGCAATAGATTATTTCTGAAAAGTAACCAGGGTAACCAATGGCAACAAAAGGACGATTGAGTGTGGTTCAACACAGCAATTGATTCCGCCATACTATAAAGTTGGTTAATTATATCCAAAAGTAATTGAAGAGTGGGTATTTGGGTTGATCTCCAAAAGGTTGGCATAGGTAATTTTGCTGCAGCAAGGACATTATAGATTAATACTCAGACCTTATTATGATTAGGTCCTATAGGAAGGTTTAGAACACAATTTCTGTCGTAAGTGTAAGTTTGTGACCCATTATATCATAGATCAGTCTTTCTGTTGTTTTCCAAAAAGGGCTGAGAATCGGGCACCGCCACCAAAGGTGGAGGTAGTCTCCAATGTCATTCCCACATCTACAACAATCAGCTGGCGTGTCCCCTTGCTAAATACGTGCTTGTTGTGGAGTGGTATACCAGCATGAAATTATCTTCTAGGAGTTTTCTTGGGTGTTACACATTTCGTAGGGCCGTGTGAGTGGGCATAGATATGGAGTACTTGTGCCTTTGTGAACTGATATCCCAGGTCACATGGTCACATTCCCAATTGGCGATGTATGCTCTTTTTAGACACAGGTCACCATCTAGTAAGGTTGATAGATCGTGGAATGGACCTTTGTTGACTTGGATGATTTAGCGCACAGCACTTCAAATGGTGTAGGTTGACGTAATAACGCAATGCCATACTGCATTTTTTGGAGTACTGTCCGTAATGTCATGTGCTGAAGAAAATTGAAAGCCTCAAGACCCGGTAGTTTTTGTAGATCTGAAAACGGGAGCAGAGCCCCATCAACAAACATCTGATCTATAGCAATGTTTGCGAAACGGTGAGTGATTGTTACTCTATGGTTTTGCACTTGTTTTGCTGCTGTCATAACATCCAGTAGTGTGAGGAGGGGGGATGATGGAGGCGTTAAATATTTGTATGTTTTCGACCATACATGAAGCATCGTCCGGGTAAGGAAGTTATGTTGAGTTGGATATGAGTTGTCATTAGTGTGTGTAAGTAACAACGATCTAAAAGGATGGGGAGATAGCCTATTTTCAATGTCAACCCATAGTTTATGACGAGAGTTCAGCATGATGTCAACTGTACGGGAAAGAACAGCTGAGAAGTACTGTAATCAAGGACTTTTTGAAGACTGTGATCATGACGCATCGTAAAAGTATGTGTTTGCATCTTAGTCCTAGTATGTTGCATTGTGAGTGCTATCTTTTTATGAGTTGGCACTACCTTTACTGCAGTCAGCTTTCTCCGCTCTCTCACTACAGATCTGTGCTGTACCTGAAGATCGTGTAGTGTAGAAAGAAATAATGAATTCTAACTAGGACACACCATGTCATACATAATGAAAGTGAAGTCCTGAACCTGACCTGTATTATAGGCATGCCACTTTGTACTGCCTGATAGTGCCTTGTCTTTCTTCAGTACTTGTCTCCAGGTTTCAGTCTTTTCTCTCTTCCCTTGTTATATGTGCTATCAGGAACAATAGGTTTCTTTTCTATGTTATTTGTAGAAATGTTCTCTTATGCAAAGGGAACAATGTTTGAAGCTGGTGTATTCTTCTATGTTTATGTTAAAGAACTCACTTTTGGCAGAAGCTTTTAAAGGGTCTTTTCAAGTGTACAAAGGCATTTTATGAGAAGTGTCTTTCAGCCAAGGTGGTGTCACTTGCATCATTAAGCAGCCTGCCCATCTAAGGCCATAGTCTGGCTGACAGCTATGTGCATGTGCCATAAAAGTTGGAATACAACCTTATATCTGCTCATCATGCGTGGCCAACATATGGGCTCAGCTGCCTGGAGACCGCGGAGAGCACATGCTAATATCAAGTGCACTTGTATTGTTTACCCGCAGCAGACATTTCTTGTTCTATGGATTTGTGTAATCTTATAAGCAAATCTACATATTTGACATTTAAATGCCTGCAGACGAATTGTGTTCGAACACATTTATAATGAAAGAAACAAGGAAAGTATAGTTACTTTACAGAAGGCTGTTCAGCTGAGATATGGTGATTATCCTGCAATTTAGCTGCAGGTTCTTTACAATGCCTCCCTTCTATGATTGCTCTGATGTCTTCGGAAACTTTCTTTTAATAGAAATACGTCTAGTTTATTTTTCAGCTATTTAAAAGACATGTGACACGTGGGCCCATAATAATAGTGAATATGGACATTTTCTGGTCTTTTCTTTGAATGCTTTGTACTTGCTGGTTTAAAGTGTAAGGTGTTACCCAGGATTATTAAAAAAGAGAGCTTTGTTTAAAAAAAATAATACCACTAATGTCTATAGCTATATCATGAAATAGTATACAGCTTTGCAAATGAGTTCTCTGCCAGAAGGACGGAAGTTGTCTTTTCAGTGCCAAGATAAGTTTTATCTTGTAGATGAAATAAACCGACATACAGACCATACACTGATCAAACTGGTAACATTTTTGATGCACTTGTTTAAACACGGACATGTGAATGAGGCCTAAGGCTGCATTCACATGTTCTGTAATTATCCATTTGAAACTTGTGTCTGCGCAATCTATGACTAAGGCAGCCGTCACACGCTAAGATATCTAGAACGATATTGTAAGCGATCACGTGCACGCGCGATCGCTTACAATATCGCTCACATCGCTGGTGAGATGTCACACAGACAGACTCACCAGCGATGTGGACCAGCGAGATCGCTGGTAACTATGGTACACATCGGGTTACTAGGCGCCGCGCATCGCTTAGTTACCCGACGTGTACCATAGTTACCATCTCCCAGCATAGGCTCTGCCGCTGGGAGATCGTTCATCGTGGTGTCATACAACACGATGAAGCAGATCGCTAAATCGTAAATCGCAAGATGTGAGGTCCGGACCTCAGATCTCGATTTTGCGATTTGATCAGATCTCGCTCGTCGTATCTTGCCGTCTTACGCGATGTTAAATCTGCCGCTTTCAAGCGATATCTTGCGCGATATCTGTGCGTGTGACGGCCGCCTAAGAAGCTTTTTAAGATTGAGACACATCATCCTTCCATGTGAGTTTATCACCCTCTCCCCTACCCTCCCATTTTTCCCTCCTTGTTGTTTTCATAATTTTCTAATAAAATGATATTATAATCTCTGGGATTGCTTGATGGAATCTTCGTTACCCTTACTATTACCACTACCTGGGAACCAACTGTGACTCCTCCGTCGTATATCCCTCCTAATTTGAACCATTGCTTTAGAAAGTCCATAAATCCCTTTGAGAGCTAATAAGTTTATTTTTTATTTGACAACGTTTGTTAAATCATTAACTTTAATGTGAACAGATCACTTTTTCATTTGTTTGAGGGTTCGCTCACACTAGCGTGTAGTGATGCACGTACACTACCAAGGCTGAACTGCTGGTGAGGCAGCACCCCAAGAAACCCCAAGACCTTTCACCTCTATACAGGGATCTGGAATTACTTCAGAAACCACGAAGACCATGAGGTTACTGTCTATAGGTGAGCAGCAGAACAGAGCAGGGAAGTCACCAGCCATGGTCAAGGTTTGGAGGTAAGGGAATACTAAATCAGGATCTGAAAGAGTAGTCAGAAGGCAGAGTCAAAATTGGGATGGTAGCAAAAGTACAAACTCGGCAGAGAGTAGAAGAGACCAAAATCCAGGCAAAGGTCAGTGACAATGTAGTAATACACTTAACTAGACAGCAGGGGAACCAAGAATATATATGGCAGTTTGCAAGGTAGACCCAAGGTATTTGAAGGGCACGGTTCCGTCTCATATCCTAGAGCACAGAGCCTGATGACCTCACCCGGACAGCCCCTACAACCATGCAAGACAGTAATGCACACGAGTACAAGCCACCCCAATTCCCATAGAGTAACGAAGCTTGTGCCTACCAGACACCTCTGCAGGGACCTCTCCCCCATCACCAGAATCCCCTATCGGGTGAGCACGGCTATGCCCAGCGACAGAGGCAGGAACCAAAGGAGCAGGTCTCGATGAGGACATGGCCCCCCTATCACCAGCACCACTGGCTGAAGAAATCCGGTGGAGCCTAGTGGCTGGGGCAGGAACCGCAGTCACAGAATCTGACGGAGACGTCACACATGTATTTTCCCATGCTAGATAATTTGACTCTATATGCTAATGACACTCGCCTCAAACTCTAATCCGACTGTGAGCCCAGTGTCAATTTACTGTGATCTAATTCTCCAGGTGAGAATTGGAGCACAGGTGAGGAGAAGACAGAGAACTTACCGTAATTTCTCCATCTTCTCCATTGTCTGTGTTGGTGTATATCAGAATGCACTCGGGTGACATTTTAATGCAGTCCAATATTTTGCACAAACCCATAGACTTTATTGGGTGCGCGCGGTCCAATATACACTGCCAATCACAGCATGCAGTGATATTTTTTTCTCATGCTGAATCAGTATAAGACAAAAAGTGCTGGTCAGCACTCCCCCCAAGTATACAGCATGTTGCAAATTATTATGCAAATGTTCTTTTTCTCTGATTTTCCTAAATGGTTGGTGTAAATGACAGTCAGTGTAATAAAAGTCATCACCCGTTAGAGTATACATCGAATTTTATTGAAGAAACCTCCCAATGATAAAAGTATAATCTTCAAAATTTAAAAAAAACTCTAAATGCACTGTACCAAATTATTAGGCACAGTAGAGTTTCTAAACATTTGATATGTTTGAAAGAACTGAAAATGCTCATTTGTTAAATTTGCAGCAGTAGGAGGTCACATTCACTGAAATAAAAAGCTATTTAACTCCAAAACATCCTAACAGGCCAAGTTACATGTTAACATAGGAACCCGTGTTTGATATTACCTTCACAATTCTTGCATCCATTGAACTTATGAGTTTCTGTAGAGTTTCTGCTTGTATTTCTTTGCATTATGCCTCCCAGAGCAGCTGTTTTGATGTAAACTGCCTCCCACCCTCATAGATGTTTTGCTTGATTATACTCCCTCCAAAGGTTCTTTATAGGTTTGAGGTCAGGGGAAGATGGTGGCCACACCATGAGTTTATCTCCTTTTATGCCCATAGCAGCCAATGACACAGAGGTATTCTTTGCAGCATGAGATGGTGCATTGTTATGCATGAAGATGATTTTGCTCCTGAAGGCACATTTTTGCTTTTTGTGCCATGGAAGAAAGTTCTCAGTCATAAACTCTATATACTTTGCAGAGGTCATTTTCACACCTTCAGGAAACGTAAAGGGGCCTACCTGCTGTTTCCCAATGATTCCGGCCCAAAACATGACTCCACCTCCTTGCTGACGTCGCAGCCTTGTTGGGACATGGTGGCCATTAGAGATGAGCCACCACCCTAGTGTTCGTGTTCGATTCGATTCGTCGAATCGGCGGGGTGTTCGACGAATGTTCGTCGAACACTGTCGAACACCCCGGAACACTAAATAAACAGCTATGTGGGGCTGTTTCACTTCCGCAATGTGTGTACATACATTGCGGAAGTGAAATTAAGTAAAATAAAGTGTTAAAAATAAAAAAAATGTATGCTCACCTGTCCGGCGCTCCACCGATGGCTTCAGCAAGGTCCTGTTGCTGATAGGACCTGTGGTGATGTCAGAAAACCAGTTATCACGGGAACTCCGGTCATGTGACCGGTTATGTGACGTCACCACAGGTCCTATCAGCAAGAGGACATTGCCGGAAAGGTTTAAATAGACATTTTTATATTTTGAACACTTTCTTTTACTTAATTAAGTAAAAGAAAGTGTTCAAAATACAAAAATGTCTATTTTAACCTTTCCGGCAAGGTCCTCTTGCTGATAGGACCTGTGGTGACGTCAGAAAAGCAGTTATCGCGGGAACTCCGGTCATGTGACCAGTTTTGTGACTGGTTTTCTGATGTCACCACAGGTCCTATCAGCAGCAGGACCTTGCCGGAGCCATCGGTGGACTGCCGGACAGGTGAGCATACATTTTTTTTTTAACACTTTATTTTACTTAATAGCTGTTTATTTTGGCTGAAAATGCGGCAGATGCGGTTTTATGACGGCATCTGCTGTATTTTCGAACCGTAATTGAACAGCTTCTAGAGCTGCCGAATTTGAACCAAATTGTTTGAATTTGGCGAATGACTCGAACACCGCCAAAAACAACTCGAATTTGAGATTGGCGAACAATTCAAGTCGAACACCGCTCATCTCTAGTGGCCATAAACCAACCATCCACTACTCCATCCATCCATCCATCTGGACCATGCAGGGTTGCTCGGCACTCATCAGTAAACAGGACTGTTTGAAAATTAGTCTTCATGTATATCTAGGCCCACTGCAACCATTTTTGCTTGTGAGTAGTGTTTAGGGGTGGCCAAATAGTAGGTTTATGCACCACAGCAAGCCTTTGAAGGATCCTACACCTTGAGGTTCGAGGGACTCCAGAGGCAACAACAGCTTCAAATATCTGTTTGCTGGTTTGTAAGGCCTTTTTAGCAACTGCTTTCTTAATCCAATTAACTTGATTGCAGAAACCTTCCTCATTCTGCCTTTATCTGCACAAACACGTCTGTGCTCAGAATCAGCCACAAATCTATTCACAGTGCGATGATCACGCTTACATTTTCGTGCAATATCTAATATTTTCATCCCTTGTCCAAGGCATTGCACTATTTGTTGCTTTTCAGCAGCAGAGATTCTTTTTCTTTCCTATGTTACTTGAAAACTGTGGCCTGCGTAATATTGTGGAACACCCATTATTCCTTTTATTGGGCTCACCTGCCAAACTAATTATCATAGGTATCTGAGATTGATTTCAGTGATCCAAAGAACCCTGAGACAAAATACCATCAGTGGATTTTATTGAAAAAAAAAAAACCCTATGACACTTAAAACCAATTTGGAACATGGTTTAATATTGGATTGAGTTATACACTATTTATACACTAGTATGAGCAAACTCTGAAAATAATGCAGTTTTAAGTTTTACATATTTGCTTTCATGAGATGATCACTGCACATGTGAACTCAGCCTTATAGTTGAGGCACCATCACACAGACGGGTTATCCAATCAGGGTACCTATTAATAACTGTGCAAAGTTCACTTGGATCAATTCCATAATCGTGATTTTTGCGGTCTTTCTTTTTTTCCAATGTTATGATGTGCAATGTATTTATATAAATCTGGCAAGCACTTACATGAGGGTTCCCGTATGATTGTAGTAGCAGTTCGGCTTAGCTAGATGTTGGCTGATTTCTTCATTAACATAACAGCAAGCATTCATTACTGATGTTTCATCATACTATATACATTACACTGTAATCATGTATGCCATGAGCCTAACCATGTTACCGAGGGGTATATTTTAAACAAACTTGGAAATCCCAGTCGTCAAAGTTCATTTCATCAATTAGGGCTCTGCTGGGAATTCTAGCCTTGCTTTGCCCGAGCATCATTAAGTTCCCATCTATGGGATAGACCTTATGTAAAGGAACAATCAGATGATTGTGTTAATTTGAGAACCTGATTAAGACAGGAGAAATTAGAAACATCCACAGTAAAGCAAAATCTGGGCACATATCCCAGCATAACTCCTTCAATGCTCAGGGGCAGCGCTGCCGCGATTGTTACAACGTTTCCATTCATTACACACTGTAGCAATGCATGGCGATGACAATCTATTTTATTTCTTCATTAAGTATTATGAATGTCTCATTTAAAATAGGGAAAAAACCCTTCTTAATGTAAGAGCGACAGTAGCTATTTTCAGTACGGAGCTTTTGAACAACTTTTTATGAGACATCTCAAGGGAAAAGCCTAGTGATGTAGTCACAGTTTTATTAAAAATCCCTTAAAGAAGGACGTGTGCAAAGTATAACTATTTAGTATTTGTATGGGTCTTTTTCTTGAACATTGAAGAATACATTACCTCTTTTCTTAATTTGTTACATATGTATATGTATATGTGTATGTGTGTGTATATATGTATATATATACACTGCTAAATAAATAAAGGGTCCACTTAAAGGGAACCAACCACCCCCAATGACCCCCCCGGACTATTAATATCAGTGCCTACACACAGCACATACATGTGCTGCACTGATTTTGGCTAAAAAAAACTGTTTTTTAAAACTAAAGATAATGATTTTTAAAGTTTAAACCGGAGCGACGGATGGGCGGTACTTATCTGTGGCAAACGACGATATCTGATGCCAATCATCCCCCCGTCTCCCCTCGCAGCAGTTATGGCCACCCCTTTGTGCAGCGTCACAGCCCTGTGCACGGGCTCGCATGCCCGTGCACACGTCATCATCTACAGCCGGGAAGCGAGCGCGCGCTCTGTCTTCCATAGCCGAGCGCAGGAAGACAGAGCGTGCGCTCGCTTCCCGGCTGTAGATGATGACGTGTGCACGGGCATGCGAGCCCGTGCACAGGGCTGTGACGCTGCACAAAGGGGTGGCCATAACTGCTGCGAGGGGAGACGGGGGGATGATTGGCATCAGATATCGTCGTTTGCCACAGATAAGTACCGCCCATCCGTCGCTCCGGTTTAAACTTTAAAAATCATTATCTTTAGTTTTAAAAAACAGTTTTTTTTAGCCAAAATCAGTGCAGCACATGTATGTGCTGTGTGTAGGCACTGATATTAATAGTCCGGGGGGGTCATTGGGGGTGGTTGGTTCCCTTTAAACATCACAATGTAACTCCAAGTAAATCACACTTCTGGTAAAATCAACCTGTCCAGTTATAAAGCAACACTGATTGTGAATCAATTTCTTTTGCTGTTGTGAAACTTGAACAGAAAACAGGTAGAAATGATCAGCAATTAGCAGACACCCCTATAAAGGAGTGGTTCTGCAGGTGGTGACCACAGACCATTTTTTTGTTCCCAACCTTTTTGGCTGTTGTTTTGGTCACTTTTGCATTTGGTCATTGCTCTCATCTCTAGAGGCTGCATGAGGAGGTGTCTACAACCCACAGAAGTTGCTCAGGTAGTGCAGCTCATCCAGGATGGCACATCAATGCAAGCTGTGGCAAGAAGGTTAGCTGTGTCTGTCAGCACAGTGTCCAGAGCATGGAGCAAATATCAGTAGATGTGGAGGGGGCCATAGGTGGGCAACCAAACAGCAGGACCGCTACCTTCTCCTTTGGGCATAGAGGAACAGAGGGAGCAGTGCCAGAGTCTCCACTAATATCCATGTGTCTGCTCAAACTGTCAGAAACAGAATCCATGAGGGTGGTATGAGGGCCCGACATCCACAAGCGGGTGTTGTGCTTACCGCCCAAAACCATGCAGGGCGATTGGTAATTGCCAGAGAATTCCAAGATTGGCAGATTCGAAATTGGCGCCCAAACTGGTCATAGAGGAAGATGTTGCAGGCAGCAGAAATTCTCCATGGCATCTCCAGGCTCTGTCACGTCTGTCACATGTGCTAAGTTTGAACCTACTCTCATTCATGAGCACATGGTGCCATTTTTGATCTGCCAATCTTGGTTCTGGGATACAGAGTTAGAAACCTCTTCATGGTGACTCAGCTGATCCCATAGGTTTTCTATGAGATTCAGGTCTGGAGAAAGTGCAGGCCACTGTATTTGAAGTGCCCCAGTCTCCAGCAGCCGTTCCCTAACAATGCGACCTCAATGAGCTGGAGCACTGTCATCCATGAAGATGAAATAAGGTGTGTGTTGTTCATCCAATGACCGGATTAAATATGTTAGTCAAGTAGTATGGGCTTGTCATTGTACCATTCACAAAGTGAATCCTCCTCCTGCATAGGCCACAAGCCTCGGACTTTCCTGTCAGCTGTGTGCGGCTGGGAGGTAATGTGGGAGGCTGGCAGAGGATGGGGCTGTAGGAGGCATGCTCTGGGAGGTTTGCGACTGGAAGCATGCAGAGGGCTGTGAGTGGTGTGTGCTGCTTTTGCATCGGTTGACAGCACTGCTGCAGCAGGCGCCATATTTGCACACCCATCACTTTGGTGTGCAAATGTGAATGCCGTGGCAGAAGTGGGTTATCCATAATAGGAGGACATTGGAAGTTGATGACGGACGGGACAGTGTGATTACAATCTTCAATCTCTCCCTCTCTACTGGCATCTTCCCCTCCTCCTTCAAACACTCTATTATTACTCCACTACTAAAGAAAACATCCCTTGACCCATCCTGCACAAATAACTACAGACCTGTCTCCAACCTCCCCTTCATCTCAAAACTCCTGGAGAGCCTAGTCTACACCCGCCTCACCCATTACCTCGCCACGCACTCTCTTTTAGATCCATTGCAGTCTGGCTTCCGCCCCTTACACTCTACAGAAACTGCCCTCATCAAAGTGACCAATGACCTTCTGACAGCAAAACGTAATGGTGACCACTCTGTGCTTATTCTTCTTGACCTCTCTGCGGCTTTTGACACTGTTGACCACCATCTCCTACTCTCTATGCTGCACTCCATTGGCATCAAGGACACGGCTCTCTCCTGGTTCTCTTCCTATCTTTCTGACCGCTCTTTCAGTGTATCATTCTCTGGCTCCACTTCTCCCCTCTTCCTCTCACTATCGGGGTCCCTCAGGGTTCAGTCCTTGGCCCTCTATTCTTCTCTCTCTACACAGCCCCGATTGGACAGACCATCAGCAGATTTGGCTTCCAGTTCCATCTCTATGCTGATGACACACAATTATACACTTCAGCCCCTGACCTTACTCCCGCTCTAATAAAGAACACCAATTGACTGTCTAACCGCAGTCTCCAATATCATGTCTGCTCTCTATCTGAAACCCAACCTTTCCAAAACTGAACTTTTTCTGCTCCCACCCTCTGCAACCTCCCTAAACCTGACATCTCTCTCTCGGTGTGTGGCACCACGATAACGCCTAGTCAGCAGGCTCGCTGTCTGGGTGTTTTGATGGGCACTGATCTCTCTTTCACCCCATATATACAATCTCTCACCCGCTCCTGTCACTTGCACCTGAAAATATCTCCAGAATTCGCCCTTTCCTCACCATGGAAACAACTAAAACCCTCACCGTGGCCCTGATTCATTCCCGCCTTGACTACTGTAATTCTTTATTAGCTGGCCTCCCCCACAGTAAGCTTTCCCCTCTCCAGTCTATCCTCAATGCAGCAGCCAGGATCACCTATCTAGCAAACCGTTACTCAGATGTTTCTGCTCTGTGCCAGTCACTACATTGGCTACCCGTACACTATAGAATCCAATTCAAATTGCTCGTTGTCACCCACAAAGCTATTCATGGTGTGCGGCACCTCCTTACCTCTCCACCCTCATCTTGTCTACCACCCCACCCGTCCCCTTCGCTCTGAACGTGACCTCAGACTAACATTGGCATTAATCCGAACCTCCCATTCCCGACTCCAAGACTTCTCTCAGCTGCACCAAACCTCTGGAATGCTCTACCCCAAGAAATTAGGACCAACTATAACTTGCATAGCTTCAGACGCTCCCTAAAACACACCTCTTCAGGGCGGCCTATCCTTTCTCCTAACAGTAGTCATTTAGACATAAGATATTCATTGTTATAAGCCCTGTACTTTGTGTTCCCATCCCGTCTTAGATTGTAAGCTCCTTCGAGCAGGGTCACCTTCATTTTTTGCCTTTTTATTGTATTTCCTAAGTTGATTTTATGTTTATTGTATGTAACTACTGTTCTGCATTACCTTTCTGCACCGTATATTTTTACTTATATGTACCGTTGTACTGTAAAGCGCTGCGGAATATGTTGGCGCTATACAAATAAAGTTTTATTATTATTATTTATTATGTAAATAGATCATTGTATCTCTTTTAGTAGTTTTCAGCTTTTGTGGTACCCCTGCTCAGATTGTTTCTGTTCAGTCTTGTTATAAAACAAACTACCCAGTACATTTGGAGAGAGTGCTTTACTATTAGTTGAAATCATTGAGGGTCAGGATGACTTAAAATAACCTTCAGGGTTCAATTCCAGTGGGCCCCATAATTACATTTGCAACCTCTTAATATTTATTCATTTATATAGCGCTATTAATTCCATAGCACTTTACATACATCTTCTCAAGTGAACATGCAAATAGAAATTATGAATGATAAGACCTGCAAGCACAGTATTAAGAGCAATGTTCAGGATGCAGGTAAGAGTTATTTTGCCTATAATATTAATAGATTTTGTTTCAAGGCCAAGCATAATTATTTTTGGTGGGCTCAAGGTACCCTAGCCAAACGCTGATCTTACTGAAAAGGGAATTATGTCACTAACCTTTTGTTTCCCCATTTGAGAGCAGCATGATGTAGGGGCAGAGACTCTCATTCCATCTTATTTATCAATTACTGGCTGATTGCTGCAGTTTTTCATAAAACCTCTGTTTAATTATATGCAGATCTACCAGTTCTGTGAATGCATAGCTGTGTATAACCCCACCACACCACTGATTGATAGCTTTCTGTGTATCTGTGCATAGGCAGAAAGCTGCCAATCAGTTGTGCGAGTGGACTGCATGGTAGCTGGTTTACTAACCCTCTAGTGATAATATCCTGCTGATAAAACTGTGATTTTATCTAAACTACATCAAGCAACCCAGAAAGTGACATATCACAGGAATCGGGATCTCTGCCCCAATATCATGTCATATTAGATGTCAAAAACCTGATACCAGATTCCTTTTAAATATTTATTTCATCTCAGTGGAGAGTCACTATTTATATGTGTCCCCCAAAAAATTGTAAGTGGGGACTTCTTGTTGAGATCGTGGATGGGCCTTAGTAGGTATTTGCTTCATGGTCCAAGTATGGAATGCAATGTCTGGACTGGCCACTAGTCTGTGCACCTGAGCTCAACAGCATCATAAACACATATAGGTCAGGACGTTATGGCCTGTACACAGACCGTTAATGTTGGGTGTGTGAAACCTGCTAATGTGCTTTTATTAGCGAATCAATATTGTATAATTTTGTGATTTGCAAGCCTTATTTTTCCAGCCTAGTGACTAGAGATGATTGAACCTTAAAAGGTTTGGTTCGGGTTGCCATACTTACTGGTTTTGAGCAAACCAGTTTGGAGTTTGGGTGCTTTACATTTGCTAAGCAGTGGAGCAAGCATTGCTATGGTCAAGTACTGTTGGTGCTCGGCTCAGTGAGCGCCATGTGCAGTGTTTGATCGTCTCACACTGGGCTTAGAAGCACAGTTTTTGGGTGTAGTGTAGTTAATTTGACAAGAAAAGAAAAAACCCTTCCATCTTCGGAAATGTTTTACTTATGTATGGCTGTATGTGGGCGGAGAGCTGATCTACCAATCAGTTGCTTCCATTGAGGTTTGGGTCAATTTCGGATTCATGAACAGTGATCAAAAGATCAGCTGCACCACCCAAACCCGAACTTCAAAAGGTTCGCTCATCTCTAGAATTGACTAGAGCTTCCAGTAGAATCATTGTCATGCTTTGCAAACATTTCTGGTTTTAACAGATAATATTTTCAAACATTTATTGATAAACTTTATTATCAATGACTAAAAACTATCATAAGGCTACGTTCACACATTTGCGTATTTTGCTGCGCTGTTTTGCGCGCGCTTTTTGCCGCGTTTTTCGGCCGTGCAAAAAAGCGCAGCAAAATACGCAGGGGCTTTCACACACTGCGCTTTCTTTCCCCCAGAAAGCGCAGTGATGTCACAGAGGGGAAGGAAGAATCCTGCTTCCTCCTCCCCTCTGTGACATGTGTGACCGCCCCATTAGACTTCACAGTGTATTAATATACACTGTGAAATCTAAATTAAACAAAAGTGTATGAAAAATAAAAAAGAATCAATACTTACCTTCCGACGCCTTCTGCCGCTGTGCGATCTCCGATTCCAAGTGAGATCTCTTCTGACAGGACCTGTGATGACGTCAGAGGGGGCGTTCCCGGGGCGGTCCCATCACTGATTGGCTGCTTCGCGGTCATTTGATATGTATCACATGACCGCGAGTGCCCGGGAACGCCCCCCTCTGACGTCACCACAGGTCTTGTCAGAAGAGATCTGACTTAGAACCGGGGATCGCACAGCGGCAGAAGGCGTCGGAAGGTGATGTATTCATTCTTTTTTATTTTTCACACACTTGCTTTTGTTTAATTTGATTTCACAGTGTATATTAATACACTGTGAAGTCTAATGGGGCGGTCACAGCTGTCACAGAGGGGAGGAGGAAGCAGGATTCTTCCTCCCCTCTGGGAGAATACGCAGAAGTAGCTGCGTAAACAATTGACATATCAATTGTTTACGGAGCTGCGTTTTCTCCCGGAAAACCACTGCGTATTTTTACGCAATGTCTGCACTGCAAAGTGAATTTCCCATTCACTTTGCTGGCAGACAAAAGGCACATTGCGTATTTTGAAAAGCACGCGTAAAAAAACGCGGCCTTAGACTAATTTCATAAATGATGTAATAAAACACATGCAGGATTTTCATACACGAGCCAGTCCAATCTTGGACACTTTCCAGAATCTTATCAAGTCTTTATCGTGAAAGCAATTCGAATTATTACCACAATTATTAGAGAATGTAGTGCTATGTATAAGTGATGGGATGCTGGTGTAGAAATGTCAGTGATTTTGTGTCTGTCTTTTTTTTTTCCTTTTCCAACTTTTGCAAGAATATGAACAAAAAGGAAATAATTCAGAGTCTCGAAGCTGAAGTATTGATTCTTCAACGTCAGTATAAGGAAAAGAGTGACCAGGTAGAAGCCTTTGAACACCTGATTGACCAGTTAACTGGAGAGCTGCATTCCTCTAAGGACGATGTTAAATTGAACAAAGAGCAGTGCCAGCAGTATGAACAGCAGGTGGAAGTGTTGAAAGAAAAGATTGATTTCCTCCAAAAGGAGGTACAGAACTTTGTTACATGTATCAAAATGTCTTATTATCATTGTTACTATGGTTTTCATTACTCTTTTTATCTTTCCTTTATAAGATGGAATTAACTTCATATACTGTATATGTAGCTTTTGAAAATGCTGAGACAATGTAATTGTTTGCAAGCAATCGCAACTTAGAAACTGTTTCACCTTCAAAAACTCTCCTAAACCGGAGGAGTTTGTACATAGCTTCCAATGTGCTGATTCTGAATCTCAGTTTTTATGTTTCTACGCCCTTACATTCTTTATGCAGAGGCCAGCATGCAAATAGGCTGTGAGCCACACGCTGATGCATAGACAAGACTCCATATAGCATGGATTTAGTATAGAGGGTTCCTGTAACACAGCCTTGGCGCATTTGTTGGACTTACAACAGGCAATGCAATTCAGAGAATCATAGAGTGGTATAGTTGGAAGGGACCTCCTCAGTCAACTGGTCCAAACAACTGCTCAAAGCAGGATTCACTAAATCACCCAAACAGATGTCTGTCCAACCTCTGTTTGAAGACTTCCATTGAAGGGGAATTGATCACCTCTCCTGACCACATTTTCCACTCGTTGATCACCCTCACTGTTAAAAGGTTTTTTAAATATCTAATCTGTGTCTCCTCCCATTCAGTTTCATCCAATTGCTTCTGTTGACAATTGGGTCAAAAGCAGAAAATTTTAAATGTGAACTAATAAGTGATCCTCTTATTGACCTACTAGACACTCACTAAGCATATTGTGTTGTTGTGCCCGAAATCAGAGCACCCTAGGACCCACAATCCCAACACTCACTCCCTCCACTTAGAGAAAAGAAAACAGCATCGCCAAAAAGTACATAACATCTAGTCTCATGTGGATTTTACAACATACTCTTTTCCTTTCTCATTTTAATTGTTGGAATAAAATGCAATGTTTTATGGATTCCTCTTTTTGGCGGATGCTGGTTTTTCTTATCTCTAAGGCTGCTTTCACACAGCGTTTTTGTGCTGTCCCAGGGGATCAGACTTTTTGCAGGACCCCTCGGACAGCAACGGATCCAAACTAATGTCTGCAATCAGATGCCAAATAGGCATCCGATTCCGATATTTTGCAGCATCAGATTGGATCCTCTCCCTGCTTCTCCTGTCATCTCGTCCCCCCTCCTCTCTCCCTCCTGTCACCTTTCTCCCCTCTGTCTCCCCTCTTTGTCCCCTCTGTCTCCCCTCTTTGTCCCCTCTGTCTCCCCTCTTTGTCCCCCTCTTTGGACCCCCTCTTTGGACCCCCTCTTTGTCCCCCTCTTTCCAGACCTTAAGAAATAAAAAAAATCTTTATTCTCACCTATCCACGAGGCCCGCGGTGCTTCCAGCCGTCTTCTTCTGATCAACAGGACCTGGCGTGATGTCACAGTCACATGACCGATTACCGCGGTAATCGGTCATGTGACTGCACTGTGACCTCAGGCCAGGTCCTAGAAGCTTACCACGACAACCATGGATCACAGAAAAACGCAGTGTGAAAGCACCCTAAGTAAATCTACCTTAAACAGGTACCAGCCTAGTTTTCCGAGCACCGCACTTGATCCAAATATTCCCTGCCTCGTTCAGCTGTTGTGATTTTCCATGTTTCTTTATTTGCCTTTCACCCTCCGTCTTTGTTTTCAGTTGTTTCTTTCGTAACAATTACAGTTGTATTTTACCTTTCAAAATATTATTTTTGGTTAAGTTTAATTTTGCCATGCCGTACTTGCCTGAGACCTTTTCATGTTGCCTGAATGTGCCTTTACCTTTAACTTTTATGAGATCATCTTTTTTTGTTTATCTTAGGTCCAACCAGGAGCATGGCCCTATGTCTCAGTCATTATTTTTTGGTCATCAGGACGTTACAAGATGTACCATAGTCATACTTAACCAATGCTTGCATTGATCAAATCTGTATTCTATCTATCCATCATTGTAATATATTAATTAGCTAAAAATTAGAAATGAAATATTAATGTTTTCTTTACTATATGTATTCAATGCACCAAGAAACAAGTGGACTTATGTTTATTTGGAATGATAGCACCTTTTGATAAGTCCAAGTATCTTCTCCAATAATGTTAAGATATTTACTTGTTTCTGGGTGCATTGGAGACCGATACAAAATACATTTGCGCCTGGATCCCTCTAGAGGGGGATTGCCGGTTGGAGTACATGCTATATCACACAGATTTCAAGTGTTGGACCCCCCCGATTTGATATTAATGATGTATCCTGATGGTAAGACATCAGTATCATTGTATTGGAAAATCCCTTTAAAGTAGCTGTCCAATGCTAGGCCAACCCCTACTCAATCTATAGGGGCAACACTTTTAATATGGCAAAATGTCTTCTATACTGTATGGATACCCTTCATAAAGTATGTTTTTTGTTATCTAATTTCAAACGTAAAGCATATAGATTCCAATAATAATATAACTACAATGTAGAACTATAACTTTTTGTTCAGTTTGTGATTTTTCAAGATTAATCTGTATCCTCTAAGAAGTTAGATATAGCATGATTGTGCTGCCTGAGCACAGAAACCCTTGCAGCGCTCCATTTTGTTGTACAGTATGTGCTGTATATACTCTAATATCATGAAATTACTTTAGTAAACTATTTTTCAGAATTGCGTTTTCTAAATATTCTTTTTATTTCAGATTGTGAAGAACCAGAATGACATAAATAAAATTTCTTCTAAATCAGAAGAGTACAAGTCGACTCACAGCCACTCAAACGAGGATCATGAAGCACTGTCTTTACAACTGCACAAGTGCCAAAAAGTGAGCATTATATTTCTATAGAGATAGGGACATAGTATTCACAGTGAGCTGAACGCTAGATGTTCTTTCATTGCCGTAAAAGAAGTAAAACCAGTTTTTCACGACACCTTATCGCATAACCTTTGTGACCGAATTTCTCTATGGTACCTAGTTTTTATGGAAACTGGTAAGACACTATATAACTTCACAACTACACGTGCCTATTACAAGTGTATGACTGATTCATCAAGGCAGTTTCACCAGAATTCTGGCATAAATTTCTTTAAAAGTTGCAAAAATGTTGCGCTATACTTAGTTGCACCAAAACTTAACAACTTTTAAGGTTTCATGCTAGTTCTGCCAAAGTGGGCGAACTGGGGGCATGACACAGCAGGTTGTCTAATTGAACCTGATTAATCCAAATGAAGAAAGAGCCGGGCTTCACTCTGCTCAGACCAAAGAAGCATTAGGCCGATGATCGTCAGGATAACATTTATTTCTTTGCCAACGCATTTCATGGCTATACTTGCCACTTCATCAGGCTATCAAGTATATCGACATACATGCATTTATACAGTTAGGGCCAGAAATATTTGGACAGTGACACAAGTTTTGTTATCTTAGCTGTTTACAAAAACATGTTCAGAAATACAATTATATATATAATATGGGCTGAAAGTGCACACTCCCAGCTGCAATATGAGAGTTTCCACATCCAAATCGGAGAAAGGGTTTAGGAATCATAGCTCTGTAATGCATAGCCTCCTCTTTTTCAAGGGACCAAAAGTAATTGGACAATGGACTCTAAGGGCTGCAATTAACTCTGAAGGCGTCTCCCTCATTAACCTGTAATCAATGAAGTAGTTAAAAGGTCAGGGGTGGATTCCAGGTGTGTGGTTTTGCATTTGGAAGCTGTTGTTGTGACCAGACAATATGCGGTCAAAGGAACTCTCAATTGAGGTGAAGCAGAACATCCTGAGGCTGAAAAAAAAGAAAAAATCCATCAGAGAGATAGCAGACATACTTGGAGTAGCAAAATCAACAGTTGGGTACATTCTGAGAAAAAAGGAATTGACTGGTGAGCTTGGGAACTCAAAAAGGCCTGGGCGTCCACGGATGACAACAGTGGTGGATGATCGCCGCATACTTTATTTGGTGAAGAAGAACCCGTTCACAACATCAACTGAAGTCCAGAACACTCTCAGTGAAGTAGGTGTATCTGTCTCTAAGTCAACAGTAAAGAGAAGACTCCATGACAGTAAATACAAAGGGTTCACATCTAGATGCAAACCATTCATCAATTCCAAAAATAGACAAGCCAGAGTTAAATTTGCTGAAAAACACCTCAAGAAGCCAGCTCAGTTCTGGAAAAGTATTCTATGGACAGATGAGACAAAAATCAACCTGTACCAGAATGATGGGAAGAAAAAAGTTTGGAGAAGAAAGGGAACGGCACATGATCCAAGGCACACCACATCCTCTGTAAAACATGGTGGAGGCAACGTGATGGCATGGGCATGCATGGCTTTCAATGGCACTGGGTCACTTGTGTTTATTGATGACATAACAGCAGACAAGAGTAGCCGGATGAATTCTGAAGTGTATCGGGATATACTTTCAGCCCAGATTCAGCCAAATGCTGCAAAGTTGATTGGACGGCGCTTCATAGTACAGATGGACAATGACCCCAAGCATACAGCCAAAGCTACCCAGGAGTTCATGAGTGCAAAAAAGTGGAACATTCTGCAAAAGGCCAAGTCAATCACCAGATCTAAACCCAATTGAGCATGCATTTCACTTGCTCAAATCCAGACTTAAGACGGAAAGACCCACAAACAAGCAAGACCTGAAGGCTGCGGCTGTAAAGGCCTGGCAAAGCATTAAGAAGGAGGAAACCCAGCGTTTGGTGATGTCCATGGGTTCCAGACTTAAGGCAGTGATTGCCTCCAAAGGATTCGCAACAAAATATTGAAAATAAAAATATTTTGTTTGGGTTATGTTTATTTGTCCAATTACTTTTGACCTCCTAAAATGTGGAGTATTTGTAAAGAAATGTGTACAATTCCTATATTTTCTATCAGATATTTTTGTTCAACCCTTCAAATTAAACGTTACAATCTGCACTTGAATTCTGTTGTAGAGGTTTCATTTCAAATCCAATGTGGTGGCATGCAGAGCCCAACTCGCGAAAATTGTGTCACTGTCCAAATATTTCTGGCCCTAACTGTATATACACTTTCAATGAACATAACAGTTGAAAGTGTATATATAAATGAATGTATGTCACTGCCTGGGAGGAAGACATCATTAGGGATCACCCTGGGATCTGGGGAGGGTAAGTAATTGCATGTTAGTGGTGCAAAAAGTGCACCAGAAAAATGCCACACAAATTGACGCTCATTATGTTTTGGATCCGCTTTCTGGACAACTAACGGAATAGTACAGCAAATTGAAAATCCCATTCACTTTTCTGTCAGACAATTTGATTGGTCAGTTTTTGGTGAAGTTTAAAAAAAAACAAAAAAACGCAGCATAAAAAATGGATCAAACACATCCAGTGTGAACATAGCCTTAGGTTGCGTGCATACATGAAGTATTTGGGGAGTTTTTACCTCAGCATTTGTAGCACAAAAAGGAGTGGGTGATAAGTACAGAAGTGGTGACGTGTTTCTTTTATACTTTTCCTCTGATTGTTCCAGTCCTGGTTTTGTCAACAAATACTGAGGTAAAAAACTTACCAAATACTCAACATGTGCACATGGCCTTAGTGAGCACATTTTTTTTACTGCGGAGAAACTGCTTCTTTTCATACCTGTATGTTAAAGAGGTGAAACCTTCAGCCAGAATCTGTGGCATTTCTGCAACATTATCAGCTCGATGTGGTGATAAAAACATGCAGCCTGCTTGTCTCAAATCCCCTATTCACACATATTGTAGTGGAATTGGCTGTAGATTTGTGGTGTGGAGTTAGCACAGAATGTCAGCAGTACATACATCTGAGCATATCTAATAAATAAAGCTGAATGTGTGTATGTGTGTGTGTGTGTATGTCCGGGATTGGAATCTACACCCTCGCAACTACAGCCACAAAATTTTGCACAGTCACACGTCTGGACCCCGAGAGCGTCATAGGCTATGTTGTGAGGCAAAATTTTAACCCTGCGCGTTCCAGTTCACCAAACAATTTTGCCCCTATCTACATAATGAGGAAAAAGTGACAGTTACCAGTTGACAGTTGTGAATGAGAGGGGCTTAATGATAGCGCCAAGGACTAACAGCACATACCAGCATATAGTCACTAAGGTACATGACATATTCATGAGATATTCACCACGCACGGGGATATGTATACACACCACACGCACACAAAGAGTAACAGCAAGTGTATAGTTGCTAAGGTGCAGCCCCAACATTGGATACTCACCAAGCACACACAACACAGAGAGACACACACACCCCCACGGGGACACACACACCCTATAGCGACACATGCACTCACCTCACATGGACACACACACATTCACACCACAAAGAGACACGCACAACACAGAGACACACACACACCACACAGACTCCCCCCCCCCCCCCACAGGGACACACACACATACACACCCTATAGGGACACATGCACTCACCCCACAGGGACAGACACACACCCCAGGGACACACACACGACACAGACAGACACACAAATAGCCTCACACAACTCGCCTCATACGTGTGCTATATTTACTTTCCAAAAATAAACTTCTGATTAAAAACAGCCAATGTGCAACACATGGGCCATATAGCCATATAGGGTATTAAGGCAGATGTCAGTCACATGAGCTGTCTATTATGTGTATGTGTGAGGTAATATATACTACCCGGCCGGGGGGAGGGTTTACTGTTCGCTTGAGATTTATCAGGCTGCCTATAGCAACCAATCACAGCTCAGCTTCTATTTTCCTACAGGTCATTAATATGACATATTCAAATTCTATTTTGTTATAGCTAACATCAGTTATTTATTAACCCGGGCATAGCCGGTAGTATAGCTACCGTGTTTCCCCGAAAGTAAGACAGGGTCTTACATTCTTTTTGTGGCCAAAAGTGGCCCCCTGTCTTACTTTCGGGGGGGGCCTTACATTGGAGGCCCCACCATCCATCCCATCCATCCACACACTGCAGCCATCCATCCACACATTCCCACACATACAGACAGACACAGCATAACATATATACACATATACACACACCATACACACCACACACACCACACACACACACATAGCACCGCTTCTTACCGGGTCCGGTGTGGGGTCCCCGATGGTCCTGTGCCGTCCTCTGTGCTCCGGTCCGGTCCCCGAGATGATCCGCTGCCGTCCGCCGTGTTCCGGTGCCGGTCCTAGGCTCCATGGTCCCTGCTCTTCCGGAGTTCAGGCCTAGCTCCGCCCAGGTCATAGTGTGGGCCAATCAGCATAGCGGCGCTCAAGCAAGCGTCATCAGGCGCTTGCCTCTGACGTCAGCGCCGCTATGCTGATTGGCCCACACTATGACGTGGGCGGAGCTAGCCTGAACTCCCCACCCTGTCTTACTTTCGGGGGGGTCTTACTATTGGGGAAACACGGTAGTAACTATAAAGCTGATCTCTCAAGAGAAGTCATAATACAAACTCAATGCATTATTAAATAGGTCTCTAACACCTAATAAGAATGGCGTATTTACTGTGAAAATCCATGTCAGGATGGTGGTCTAATACCTTATGAAAGTCTAAATCAATCTCAGCACACCTAGCATGATTTACAGCGCCTCAGTGTCCCTGCTCTCTGCTGCTGAGGTCTCGCACTGTTCAGGAGAAGCTGCAGCCATCAGTCAGACTGAGTGAGTGGAGATTGAATACACTTGTAGTGGACTGATAACCTATTATGTTGTATTGTTTTTATATTCTCATTTTTTTTCAGGAAATCCCTGTTTCCAGGTACTGTTTTGTTAAAAAAATCAAAACAGTGCTTTACTCTCAGGGCTGTGAAGTCGGAGTCGTGGGGTCGGAGTCAGTGTCCTTTTTGGGTGGAGTTGGAGTCGGATTTAGGGAAATCAAAGAGTCAGAGTCGGATGTTTGGCTTACTGACGTCACAGTCATGGTTGTGTAGTCAGAGTCGGTGTCTGTTTTGGTGGAGTTTGAGTCGGAGTTGGATTTAGGGAAATTGAGGAGTCGGAGTTGGATATTTGGCTTACCGACTCCGCAGCCTTGTTTACTCACCTACCCTGGGTCCATTGCCGAGTGTGCTATTATCTTTACAGTTGTGCTCAAAAGATTAGATACCCCAGCAGATTTTTTTCTTTCTTGGCTTTTTTTCAGATCATATGAATGATAACACAAACATTTTTTTTCCACTCTTGGTTAGAGGTTGTGTGAAGCCATTTATTGTCAAACTACTTTGTTTTCTCTTTTTAAATTATAATGACAACCGAAAGCATCCAAATGGCTATCATGACGTTGGTATGATGTCATTACTAAAGAAAAAAAACTGATACGATTAGCAGCAGAAACTCAACTTAGGACCTGGGGAGGGTGAGTAAAGCAAGGTTTTTTTTAACACAAACTGCACCTGGAGACAACCAGGTTTTCTGAAACTGGAAAGCCCACTATATATCAGAATTGTGCAGCAATTTTGACATGGGCATCCAAAGTCTATATAATCTAAGATCTATTTAAAGGGATCCTGTCACCCCCAAAACACCTCAAAAGCTATTAAAAGCTGTCCCTAGAGCATATTCACACTTAGCCTACACTCCTTTTAGCTCCTAAATGCAGCTAGTGAAAATGAAGATAAATGTTATTACACTACCTCATTAGTGATGATAATTAGTGACTATGGTATGCATAGTCACCCTGGCAAGCTCTCCCTTTTCATGATATCACGCCTCAATAGGCGTAATCTTCAAATCAGATGCAAATGCGCGCCTCCCCGCACTGTCCTGTGTCGGCGGGCTGCAGTGGGGCTGGGTGACGCAAATTGCGTCATTTCCGGCGCCAGGTGACGGTATGTACACCTGCGCCGCTCTGTTAGCTTCAAAAAGCGCACTGCGCATGCGCAGTGCGGGTCTTGAAGCTAACAGTGGCGCGGGTGTACATACGTCACCTGGCGCCGGAAATGACGCGATTCGCGTCATACAGCCGCACAATGCAGCGGTCCGGCTGGCATAGGACAGAGCGGGGAGGCGCGCATTTGAATCTGATTTGAAGATCACGCCTATTGAGGCGTTATATCATGAAGAGGGAGAGCCTGCCAGGGTGACTATGCATACCATAGTCACTAATTATCATCACTAATGAGGTAGTGTAATAACATTTATCTTCATTTTCACTAGCTGCATTTAGGAGCTAAAAGGAGTGTAGGGTAAGTGTGAATATGCTCTAGGGACAGCTTTTAATAGCTTTTGAGGTGTTTTGGGGGTGACAGGATCCCTTTAATGTATACACAAAACATAGTTACACTCTGCAATGTTAAGCCTTGGAAACATGAATATAGAACATGGAATGGCATTATACCTAAGGAAGTATGAAAAAAGTAGACAGCATATAAAAATGGCCATTTATATATCCACCCAATAGCCACGTCGAGACATATCTCGCTACTGGGAACCTACACTAAAGTTGATGCCTCTCTATGGGTACAAAATCTCCTTTCATTTCAGGAAGTAGGACCCTGCTAAATAAAGAATAAATCATCCTTCATCCTTTATTTACCATGTTCCTACTCGCCCATACAAAAGGAAGTTTTGTTACCTAGAGAAAGGCATTAACTTTAGTGTAGGCTCCCACTAGAGAAATACGCCTTGACGTGGCTACTTGGTGGATATAGGAATCGTCATTTTTATATGCTAAGTGTCTAATTTTTTCATACTTCCTTAGCTATAATATTATTCCATGTTCTATATTCATGTTTCCATGCCTTAGCATTGCAGAGGGCAAATGTCTTATTTGTTACATTATAATATGTTCAGCTATGCACCAGTTCACATTGCAGGTTAGGGAGTGCCGGCAGTTTTTTTTAATAATGTATACAGTTCATATTCTGAAATCTGGTGTCCATTCTGCTTTAAGCCGACCCTAGGGAGAACCCAGTGCAAATAAGATAACTGGCTGATCCTGCATTCAATTATGCACATATCTGAAAAATACAGGAACCTGTCCACTTGGAAAGGAAGAGCAGACTTTGTTATAGAGCAGGATAAGCTGAGCAGATTGATCGTATCTATTGATAAGATTTAATGAAAAGATTCAGTATAACTGTTCATTTTGGGCTTAAAACTCAATCAGTAATCAGTGACGGAATACACACATATATAGTGAAGGATATAGGTCACTGAATCACACTGGCCACTTGACTAATAAGCTGACTGGTTCCATTAAATTCATACACTAATAATGCCCATTGAAATCAATGAATCATCTGCATAATGTTGGATGGGGGCACTGAAGGCCAGGACCCTGGTGATAACGGGTAACATTGCTGACCACTAAGCCGCTGTAGTGATCAATACTTTAATAAGATTTCTGATGGCAAAATGCCCTCAATATAATAATTTACAGATCAGAACTCTTTACCTGACTGATTGTGACCATTGTCCACTCTATAGGCGATAGAAGAGCTAAAAAGACAAGTCTGTGACAAGACAGCAGGGGTAGAGGAGTGTCAGCAAATTATTGAGCGGCAGAACACTGAAGCTGGAAAAGCACTAGACCAGCAGAGGAAGTATGCACAAGAAACTGAAGAGCTAGAAATCACCCTGCGATCCCTCCATCTGGAAATCCTGACGGGCCAGCAGAAGCACAAATCCGAACTTGTCCGATTAGAACAGTCTGTAGCCCAACTGGAGGCAGAACTGAACAATTCAAGGGAACTTTGTGCGCAGAAGGACCAGGTATGCATGAAATGTATTTATTAAGCCAGCAGTGGATTATCTGTTATATGCATGTGTAATAATGGTAGCTCCATTATGCTTGTCATCTAAGTGAAGACCTGCTGAGGATCAGATGTACGCTTCAGCTTTAAAGACCACTGCCCATCAACTGTTATGATTGAGGGTCACCATCAGATGTCTGTAAGTGTCTCCTGCAGCATAAAGAAGTAATGGGGTATTACATGTCACATTGGGTCCGCCAGAGTGGGACTCGAGATTGTTTTCCACTGAGCTCTCGACTATGGCCAAATGGAGCACATAGGCAGGGTTTGTCCTGATAATAATAATCTTTATATAGCGCCAACATATTCCGCAGCATTTCACAATTCAGAGGTTCATATTTAAACAATCATAAAAAACACTTATCAGAAAATACAATACAATACAATACAAAAAACAATACAATACAATACAAAGCATAATTAAATACAATAATTAGAGCAACATAATGTCAGCCCTGCTCATAAGAGTTTACATTCTAACATTGAGGTGGGGGGTGACACAAAGTACAGATGTTTATTTACAATGATGGTATATTCAACTTGAGGAGATGGGGAACAGATAGCAGCAGTATACATGGCCACCAAGCATTATTTGTGATCCACTTGAGACTGGTGGAGCGGATAGGCTATGTCTAGATGACTTTGACTAGGGATCATGATAGGCTGCCTTAAAAAGATGTGTTTTTAGGGATCGCCTAAAACTATGTAAGTTGTGGATACACTTAATTTGTTGGGGTAGAGCATTGCAGAGAATTAGTGTAGCTCGGGAGAAGTCTTGGCCCCGGGAGTTCGGATTAATGCAGAAGTGAGTTTAAAGTCACTTCTGGAGTGAAGAGAACGGGTGGGGTTATACACAGAGATGAGGGAGGAGGTGTAGGGGGTGCTGCACTATGAAGAGCTTTGTGGGTGAGAAGAAGCAGTTTGAATTGTATCCTATAGTGTATAGACAGCCAGTGCAATGACTGGCATAGTGCAGAAGCGTCTGAGTAACGGTTAGCTAGATAGATGATCCTGGCTGCTGCATTAAGGATGGACTGGATAGGGGAGAGTCGAGTGCTGGGGAGGCCAATTAAAAGAGAATTACAATAATCAAGGCGGTAGTGAATTAGGGCCATAGTGAAGGTTTTTGTAGTCTCCAAGGTGAGAAAGGGGTGAATTCTAGAGATGTTCTTCAGGTGCAAGCGGCAAGAGTGGGCGAGAGATTGTATATATTATGGGGTGAAGTAAAGATCAGAGTCAAACATAACACCCACACAGCGAGCCTGCTGACTAGGAGTTATCGTGGTGCCGCATACTGAGAGATGTAAGATTTAGGGAGGTTAGTGGAGGCTGGGAGCAGAAGAAGTTCAGTTTTGGAAAGGTTGATAGAGAGCGGACATGATATGGGAAACTGCGGATAGACAGTCATTGGTGTTCTTTATTAGAGCGGAAGTAAGGTCAGGGGAAGAAGTGTGTAGTTGTGTGTCATCAACATAAAGATGGTACTGAAAGCCAAATCTGCTGATAGTCTGTCCAATCGGGGCTGTGTACAGAGAGAAGAGAAGAGGTCCAAGGGACTGAACCCTGAGGGACCCCAATAGTGAGAGGAAGAGGGGATGAAGTGGAGCAAGCAAATGGTACACTAAAAGAGGGTCATAAAGATAGGAAGAGAACCAGGAGAGAGCCATGTTCTTGATGCTGATGGAGTGCAGCATGGAGAGTAGGAGATGGTGGTCAACAGTGTCAAAGGCTGAAGAGAGATCAAGAAGAATAAGCAGCGAGTGTTCACCAATGCGTTTTGCAGTCAGAAGGTCATTGGTCACTTTGGTGAGGGCAGTTTCTATAGAATGTAGAGGGGAAAACCAGACTGTAATGGGTCTAGAAGAGAGTGAGTGGAGAGGTAATGAGTGAGGCGGGAATAGACCAGGCATTCCAGGAGTTTAGAGATGAAAGGGAGATTGGAGACTGGTCTGTAGCTGTTTTTTCAGGATGGGTCGAGAGAAGTTTTCTTTAGTAATGGAGTAATGATAGAGTGTTTGAAGGAGGAGGGGAAGATGCCAGAAGAGAGGGAGAGATTGAAGATTTTGGTTAGGTGAGTGGTGACCACCGGAGAGAGAGACTGGAGTAGGTGTGAAGGTTGGTGGGTCAGCAGTGCATGTGGTGGGATGAGAGGAAGAGAGGAGCCTGGAGACCTCTACTTCTGTGACTGGGTCAAAAGTGGAAAGTGAGCCGGAGTAAATGTGGGGAGAGGTAGGGGTAACAGCAATTTGAGGTAGGGAGTTGATTTCCTGATGGATGTTTTTTATTTTCTCTGTGAAGTAAGAAGCCAGATTATCAGCACAGAGGTTAGTGATAGGGGCCTGCACTTTAGGATTGAGGAGGAAGTGAATGGTGTCAGAGTTTTTTTGGGTTGTTGAATAGTGAGGAGACCAGGGTGGTGAAGTAGGTTTGTTTGGCGAGATGAAGGGCAGAGTTGTAAGTTCTCGGCATAAATTTATAGTGAATGAAGTTTTCTGGATGCCTGATTTTCCTGATGGAACAAGTACTTTATATCTCCATAAAGGAGAATTATTTGAAAAATAACAAATATTAAAAGTCTTGTACTCGAACATTAGTAAGGACAGTACAACTAAGCTTCTAAGTGAATGCTCTATTATATGGTATTGACTGGAGCAGTACATGAAAAAAAACTCTTGCCTTTGCAAAAGAGTTTACAGCAATTATTATTGTAATCTAAAGTGCCCATTACACGCTACGATTTCGTTAACGATATCGTTGATACGTCACTGCTTTTGGGGCGTTGCTACAACGTCATAACGACGTTGTTGTGTGTGACATGAACACACGATCAACGATAAGTCGGCTGATCGCTGATCGGAGGTTTATGATCACTACCTTACATCAGTCATTGATCGTCCGTCCAACCTGCAGCATCGGTGCGTGTGACACCTTGATAACGATATAAAATATAAGGGGAGACAACAGAGGCGCAATAGTGCCCTATCACTGAGTAAAGAGTAGGGTCTTATAGGTGTAATCAGGTTTGCACTAACCTGGTCCAGTTGTGATTCCCACAACTGGAATAAAGGCGTAGGTTTTAGTATTGTAGGCTGCTGCTGGACTTCGACCTCCACACGATAGTTGGATACTTAAAAGTTCTGGGATCAAACAGGTGTGCTACAGTCCGCGCTGCCCGGTCATCCAAGGAATCACAAGGGAAACGATGTTCCAAGAAAAGATTTCTTTATTCTTCAAACCGACGCGTTTCGGCGCCCAATCCTGGCACCGTCCAGGCGGTGCAGGATTGGCGCCGAAACGCTCGGTTTGAAGATAAGAATCTTTTTGGACATCGTTCCTTGTGTTCTTGGATGACCGGCAGCGCGGACTGTAGCACACCTGTTTGATCCCAGAACTTTTAAGTACCTTGATAACGATGTCGTTTACGACTTCGCCTATTCAGAACTGAAGGACGTAGGCGATCTAACGACCGCAAGTGTCGTTTGCTTGTTGCAGAGTTGCTGCGCCGTTCTCGATATCTGTATGTGTGACACCTCACTAGCGATCAGTTAACGACGTTCCAGCGATCTAGGTCAAGTCGGATCGTTGGTCGGATCACTGGAACATTGAAGCATGAATCGGGCACTTAAGACCCAGATTAATCAAGCTTGGTGCTTTGCACACACGTGTGAATGAGGGAGGCCCTGAACAAAGATGTGCCAAACTATTCTCTTGCACACTTGGCACAGCCCCGTCCCAGCTAAACTCCACTCACTGTTCAAAAAATTGATGGAACTGGCTAGGACGGGTGTATGAACTTCAGTAGTTGTACAATTTTTGCACAACCAAGAGTGGTGTAAAACGTCTGCTATATTTCAAGCAGTTTTGTCATAAAGCCTCTGTAAACTGCCTTAAGAGGTTGTTCCCTTTCATGAAAAGTGAATTCCCAGCTATAGACTATACTACAAAAAACTAACCATGCTATACTCACCCATCCTGGGACTAGAGGCCTGTGTCGATGCTGCTCCCGGTGTCTGGCATAGGTTGCGGCTCTGGCATCTACGATCATATACAAAATAGACTTTGAGCATATACAAAATAGACTTTGAAAAGGTACAAATAGAATAATGAATTGGATGCAAACAAGGAAAAGGTGTAGACACACAAAAGTAGACACAAAATTGGTACCAAGGCAATGATGAGTCAGGTCCATAGGCTTCATATGCTGTTGCTATAGGGACTGATGCATTCTTATATATTAATCTACATGTTATATTAAGAACTTTTTATTATTGGCATAGATTGTTGTGTAACATATAAAAGAGCAGAGCTTGTTCTGGTGACAGCCAGTTTGCAGAGGAATTGTATTTAGTCAGGGTTCACCTGGTGCTCAGGCTGTGGATTTACAAAGTTCTGTTTAAGCTGCAGGCATATGCTCAGGGGATAGCAGTAAAGTGGATGGAGGCAAAAGGTGATTCACTCAGTTCCTATTCGTATGTCACTGCCCAGAATCTCTGGCTTCAACTCTGTGCGGCTAAAAGTTAGAGAAGGGAATTGTATTTATAAGTGGTTTCCGAGAAATTTTACTCTCAGTGCTACCTGTCTACATTTTTTTTAAGGCATCTCGTATCCCTGCTCAGAATAAGTAAAAAAGAGCGTTGTAGGAAATGTAAGAAAACACTCATGCACTCCTACGTAAAGCAGCGCCTTTTTCTTTTTTTTCAGGGTTGGAGTACTTTTATTGTAAGTTTCCTGGCCCCAGGTATTATTCTCACCTTCTGGCGGCGCAACCTTTTTTTGATGCTGCTCCAGTCTTGCAGCTTTTTCTAGTGACTAGAAGTCAGGAGTTCCGTCGCAAGGTCTCATTGCAAATCTGTGAAGCAAGAACAAGGTCAGAACGAGGCTCTTATAGAAGGGTGACCTCCGGCGTACTATATGAAACACTAGAGCTGCTGGCTGGTCACAAAGTACCAAAGCGATGGTTACAGAAGGTGAAGATACCAGAAAGGGATAATAAACTTGGGAATATTGACCCCAGAAGGTCATCCCAATTACCATAATCGGATCATTCCATATCAAGGGATCCAAATATGAATATTTTTTTTTTCCCTGATGTCTTTAGATTTTTTTTTATTTTTTCTATATATCTACATCTTTAATTACAAATAAAAAGTTTTGAATTTTTTTCTCCATTAGTTAATTTTTTTTACAGAGTTTTAAAGTTTAAAAAAAGCCTGAATTTTGGCCTGGTATGGCTTTACATTTTCTATCATGTCTCGAGCTAGAAATAAGATAGAGAAACAAAATAAACACCATTCTACTCAGAAATGTACAGGCTTTCACAAGATATGTCACAAGAATATCTTTGTTAATATTTCACCCATGCGAATGCAAACGCAAAATTTTAAAACGCAGTTCCGAAAAAAACATATAATTTAAAAATTCCCCAAAATGCACATGTC
Source organism: Allobates femoralis (assembly GCA_033576535.1). Taxonomy (NCBI): domain Eukaryota; kingdom Metazoa; phylum Chordata; class Amphibia; order Anura; family Aromobatidae; genus Allobates; species Allobates femoralis. The sequence continues at coordinate 96,241,271 of JARQOC010000005.1, forward strand.
TGCTATGCTCTTACTACATCTGTACCACAATTCAAGTTGGTATCGCAATGTGATCATATTTTAAAATATTTAACTATTGTAGCATCAATGGGTCAATCCTAATCAAGTGATCTAAATATGATTTTTTTTTTACCTGACGTCTTTAGATTTTTTTGATTTTTTTTCTATATGAAGTACAACTTTAGTTAATTACAAATTAAAAGTTCAGAATTTTTTTCTTCAGTTAATTTTTTACAGATTTTTAAAGTTTTAAAAAAAGCGTGAATTTTGGCCTAGTATGGCTTTACATTCTTTATCATATCTCGGGCTAGAAATAACGGGGTTAAACACATGCAGTCTTTTTTGAAACACTAAGGGCCACTTTACACACACCAACTTATCTGTCCAACTTCTGACCAACTTACTGGTTGCAGTGAAATCATGGACACATTGCTCCATTTTGTGGCTGTGTACAAATGGAACAATGTGTCCATGATTTCACTGCAACCAGTAAGTTGGTCAGAAGTTGGACAGATAAGTTGGTGTGTGTAAAGTGGCCATCAGAGAGTGAGTAAATCACTGCTTGCACTACTTTTTGATCGTTGCAATAAACGCAGCATTTATCACTATTTATACATAAAAAAAATCTGACATTGTTTTCACTAGGGATTGAAAAACTAATGCAGTTATATTGGAAACTCAGTAGAAAAACGCTGCCAAAACCGCAGCGTTTATCCGCAGACAGAAAAGGTTGTGTGTGCTCTAGCCCTATTACTCACTTTATCGTAAGACCATTATATCTCAAGTGTCAAGATACTCGTGTGACATATCTCGTGAAAGCCTGTACAATTCTGAGTAGAATGGTGTATATTTTGTTCCTCTATCTTATTTCTAGCCTGAGTTATGAGGAGAAACGTAAAGGCAGACAACACCGAAATTTGCACTTTTTCCAAACTTTGAAAATCAATTAAAAATAAAAATATGTTAGAATTTTTTTATCTTCACATTTTGCATTTTCTGACACGCTATTATCAAATAACAAAATCTCAAAAGAATTAAAAATATAAAGGTAAAAATCATTGGTTCTCTTGACATGGAATGACCCAATAATGTCATTAAGCAAAATTGAAGAACATGTAACTACAGTGGTGTGAGGTGTATAGAAAATTGCTCTGACGTTTCTGTCTGATACCTAGAAATTCACGCAATTTATATATAAGCTAATTTTCTTTTGGTGACTTGATTGAAAAAAATGTGGTATGGTATATTGAATTCTAGTCAACACATGCCAAACTGTTTGAAACTGATGTGATGAGATGAAAAAGTATCTGTTAAGAATTAAAGTAAAAACTCGAGTGGAGAGATTGAATAGGTTGTCTCATGTCTCTATGGATGGGAAGGAATTCAATGAGGCATAACAGAGAACTTGTGCATCAAAGTGTTACATTCAGGGGAAATGTATACCTAGATATGGTTTTCCATGGTGATATTAGTTGATCAATGGGAGTTTAAAAAAATAGATGCTTCTTTTTTAATAGGTTTAGTTTTTCAATGGGTTTTCCAGGTTTGAGCTAAATTTTTGCTGTCATTCTACTGTATGTGACTGCAGATTGTTGAATCCTGACAATGTGCATTATACAGACTATCACGATTCCACTCAATTGTCGAACAGAGCGGGTGGTCGCATGCCAACTACATTCTCATCTGCTTCTCTCCATGTTCTACTGAGCAGAAATTTAGCTGAAGTCACCATGCATTTTCCGTACCTTTGATAAAACTGTTTACTAATTTAAGGGATTAGGCTGCGTTTTTAATCTTCTGCTGCTGTTTGTGGTGTCCAAAAGCTGCATCTATAAGACATTGGCCCAGCATGTAGTTATGACATCCACAGCATGAAAAACCAGTGCCAGATATTTGTAGAATGATCAGGATCCTTTTTTTGGAGGTTGGAGGGGTAGTGGCAGAGGTCTTTTAAAGCATCACTTTATTTTATTTCCCTGATGGAGTGCTACTTTAAATCTAAGTCTCTTACCCCGGTTTTATAATCCCCTGTTGTCATCTTCATCTGTCCTAGCATCTCACTCCTGTCGATACCTGGTGATTTGTGACCTGCTGGCAGCTCCAGTGTTTAATAGACTTGCATTGAGAGCTTGTGAGCAACTTCTGATTTCCAGCTATTCAGACGTTATGGCACAAGATGGGACTGTGGGACCAGAGCAGCTCCGAAAAAGCGTGAAAACGCCAGAGGGTGAATATAACGCTAGGGGCAGGGGACTTGGGTTTATTGCACCACCGGCTGAAAAAATATCTGCTTAAGTGGTGCTTTAGATTTCACTCTTATCTTAGGCTTTCAACAACTTTATCTAGGCACTGGACAAAGAAGTTGGTGCTACAAAAAAAGCCAAGCGAAGTTAAAATGTTTGTCTGGTAATAAATTATTGATTGTGGAAGGTCCGACCACTGGAGTGGCAGAACAGTGCACTTTTACTTCCATTAGAATAGAGTGACAGAAAGCATGTTCGACTGCTGCCCAGTTTATTCCATATGGGGCTATGAATGCCGTTATCAGGTTTTTTTGGCAGCTCCATATAAAATCAATAAAGTCGCGGTTGGGCTTGTGCACTGCAGCTCCAATATAACGGGGATAAGTGTTCCCTTTTGGGGATGAAAATTGCTTTTCTGCCAATCAGTGCAGGTCCCAGTGGTCCAACCCTGACTGATAGATAAGTCATTATAATATCTATCTTCTAAAAGAAAGGGATAAATTGTTTTCACAGATGAATCCCCTTGATGGCAGATATAGAAACAGCATAGCACATCTACATTGTTTTACACCAAACATGCACCGAAGACATTGTTGTAACCAGGACTGTGGAGTCAGTAAGCCAAACCTCAGACTCCAACTCTGACTCAGACTTGTCAATTTTCTTGAATTCAACTACAGCTCCTGACTTTGACTCCACCAAAATGGACACTGACTCTGACTCCTCGACTATGACTTCACAGCCTTAGTGTGCAGTGACGACCATCTGCTGCGAGGCTCAGCTGCTGGCAAGCCAGCACCCCGAGAAACCCAAGACCCTTTACCCCTATACAGGGATCTGGAATTACAGTGGAGCCAGGAGTTAGCGGTCTATGATAAACAGCAGACTGGAGCAGGAACGTCGCCAGGAAGGGAGTAATTAATCAGGACCCAAAAGCGTAGTCAGGAGTCAGAGTCATAACCGGGAGGGCAGCAAGATACAAAATCGGCAGGCGGTAGAAGGGTCAAAAATCCAGTCAAAGGTCAGGGTCAAAATAGCAAAATACACACTAGATGACTGCAGAAACCAAGACTATATCTGGCGGCCTGCAGGACAGGCTCCAAGGTATTTGAAGAGCGCGGTTCCCTCTTATAGTCTGGAGCTCACAGCCTGACGACCTCATCCGGAGCGCCCCTAGAACCAGGCCAGATGGTGATGCATGACTGGTACCAACCACCCCACTTCTGATAGAAGAATGAAGCCTGCACCTACTAGATGTCTCTGCAGGAACCTCTCTTCTATAACCAGCATCACTTCCAGGAGAAGAAACATGGCGATGCCCAGCGACAGAGGCAGGTGTCAAAGGGGCAAGTCCATTTGAGGACATGGCCCTCCTATCACCGGCACCACAAGCTGAAGGAATCCGGCGCTTCCCAGCGGCCAGGGCAGGAACACCAGCCACCGAGTCCAATGGCGATGTGACAGAACCTCCACCTCTAAGAGGGGCCTCCGGACCCACAAAACCCGGTTTAGCGGGATGAAGGAGATGAAACTTCCTAATCAAACCCTTGGCATGGATGTTACTCGCAGGCACCCAGTACTTTTCGTCTGGACCGTAGCCCTTCCAATGCACCAGATGATGTATGGAGCCTCTTACTAAACGGGAATCAAGGATCCTTTGGACTTCATATTCTACCGCACCCCCGACCAAAATCGGAGGAGGAGGGGACTGGACAGGATGAACCGAAGATCGGTATCCTTTGAGAAGGGACTTATGGAATACATTGAGCAGTTTGAATGCTTGAGGGAGCTTCAGACGAAAGACTACTGGCTTAATCACTTCCATAATTTCATACAGACCAATAAACCTGGGACCTAGTTTGGCAGACGCCACTTTGAGCTTAATATTGTATGTAGAAAGCCAAACTTTGTCCCCAACTCCCAGGTTCAGGCCCCCCCACACCAACTTCAAAGGCATCTACCTCTACAATAAAGGGACGGTCCAGATCAGGCTGAACCAATATTGGGTCGGAGGAGAAACATTCTTTTAATGTAGAAAACGCATAAATTGCTTCAGGTTTCCAATTGCCCGCATCTGCCCCTTTCCTAGTCAAATCAGTGAGTGGTTTGGCTATCTCCGAAAAGCCTTTAATGAATTTGCAGTAATAGTTAGCAAAACCCAGAAACCGCTGCAGTGCATTTAGAGACTTGGGTTCTACCCATTCCTTAATGGGTTGAATTTTAGAAGGATCCATGCGAAAACCTTTAGCCGACAAAATATACCCCAGAAAATTTATCTCCTCAGTAACGAAGACACATTTCTATAGTTTGGTGAATAAAGAATGCTCTCTGAATCTCTGGAGTACAGAATGGACATGGTGGACAAGCGACATAAGGTCAGAAGAAAAAATCGAGATGTTGTCCAAATAAATGACCACATATACAACACTGATATCTCTGAAAATATCCTTAACTAAATTCTGAAAAGCTGCAGGTGCATTACTGAGCCTGAACAGCATTACCAAATACTCAAAATGGCCAAGCGTGTTAAATGTGGTCTTCCACTCATGTCCTTTTATTATATGGTCAAGGTTATGCGCTGCTCGGAGGTCAAGTTTAGTAAACCAACGGGCTCCCAACAGCTGATTATAAAGATCAGGGATGAGTGGAAGCGGATACTGGTTTTTCACAGTGATAGCGTTTAACTCACGGTAATCAATGCAAGGTCTGAGACCACCATCTTTCTTTTCCACAAGAAAGAACCCGGCCCTAACTGGTGAGGTGGATGGTCTAATAAACCCTTTTTGCAGACTGTCTGCTATGTAATCTTTCATGGCCTGGCATTCAGGAACAGAAAGATGATATATTCTCCCCTTTGGGAGACGGGAATCAGGTACCAAGTCTATGTGGCAATCATAATCTCTGTGAGGGGGTAATTTCTCTGATTCCAAAATAGAAAATACATCCTCAAAATCTCTGAATGCAAAAGGCACAACGGGAGGCGTGACCTTAACTTGGTTCACAGATAGCGACATACAGTTATCCTGACACTCTGGGCTCCAGCGCACGATATCACCCAAGTGCCAGTCCTTGACTGGATAATGTTTGTTTAACCATGGCATACCCAGGATTACTGCAGATGATAGATGATAACAACAAATGACACATGTTCAGCATGTAATGACCCCACCAGCAGTGACAAACTTCACTCCACCCTGGACGAGAGGTGTGCCATTCACCGCAGTGGTTTTAATAGGGGCATTAAGCCTCAATAGTGGTACGCCAAGATTTCTCCTTCGCCTCATTGGGGGACACAGACCGTGGGTGTTATGCTGCTGTCCACTAGGAGGCGACACTAAGCAGAATCTGCAAAAGAGTTAGATGACTCCTCCTCTGCAGCATACACCCCTAGAGCAGGAGGTGCTTCTCCAGTTTTTGCTTAGTGTCTGAAGGAGAGCACACATTCTTACTCTTTACCATTATTTTTACTTTTTGAAGCTGCATTTTTATTTTGAAGGGACATGTCGACCACAGATACCTCCCCAGACCCCACAGTTGGAACTCTGGGTCGAGCTATTTTGTCTGCTAAGGGCTATTCCTTTCTCGGCCCTCCACTGTTGGAGGTGCAGGGTTAAAGCGATTTCCAGACCTGCCAGTTCTGAGGCCCGCATTCCTCCCCAGTCCCCACAGATGGGGCTCTGGGTCGCAGTAATGCTCCATGTCCCCACCGCAAGCACCAAGACAGATGGGAATATAAACCGGCAGAGACGATCCCACTCCTCAGCTCCCCACGGTTGGGGTACTGAGTTGCAGCAGACAAGTGTCCTCTGAAGGTGGACGCAGCATCCCTCCCTAATTCCCCCTTCGGGGCTCTTAGGTCGAGACGCACAGGTATGGCGCACAGTGGCACACGGCTGCTCTGCAATTCGCTGCAGCACGCCGCGAGGGGTCCCCTCAAAAAAAGAGCTGCGGCATGCTTCCCACGAGACAGACATGCTGCAGCACATCTCAATGCTGCAGCACAGGAAGAGCCAGTTTCAACTGATGTTTCTCCCAAAATGCCGCAGCACATCTCAATGCTGCGGCACACCAACTCTGCTGCATACTCTGATGGGGCCGGCACAGGTTGGGCAGCAGGCACAGGTGGACAGCAGGCACAGCCTACATGTCCAACAGTGCAGAAGCTGGGGATGAGAATCCCGCACCAGGCCCCACAATACCTTGCCCTCACCTAGCTGTCGTGGGCGTAGTCTCCGGTGGAGCAATCCCTGTGCCTGGCGGGGTCTCCGCTGTTCCCGGCCGCGGACCTCCGCGCCGGGCCTTTGCCGCTCCCGGGCCCGCGATTCACGCGAGGCCCCGGCTTCGGCCTAGCCGCTCATCATAGGGCTTTTCCCCGCCTCCCCGCCCGCCTCCGCCTGACGTCAGACCTCTCGGCGTCAGCACAGGAGGCGGGACGGGGCTAGTAAGAGGGCGCCTTTTCAACATTGTTGGCGCGCTCTTTTGCGGCTCCGCCCCCCCTTCTCCCCGCCCGCCGCCATTATAGGTCTCAGCGCTGTCGCCACTGTATGGAAGCGGCAGACAGCGCTTCCATATGTGAAGGCACAGGCTGCCCAAGGGTTGACAAGCATAAAAGGGGGCACACTGCCAGGCGCAGTGGTGTGTGCTAGGCACACACTAATGTGCAGAGCCTGCAGATACCTACTTGCCCGCAAGGCTGGCACTTCAGTGGACACAGTGTCAGGTGAATAGTGTGTGCTGCAGCAGACCAGAGTGCCAGCAGCCCGCAATCACCTTGTCACCGCAGCGCGTGTGCATATGGGGGCACTGTAACAGATGGAGGGTCTGCTAAGGCACACACTCATGTGGAGTAGCCTGCAGACACCTGCTTTACCCCACAGGGCTTGCACTTCAGGAAGCGCAATGCCAGGTAGAAGGTCTGCTGTAGCACACACTAGGGTGCCAGCAGCCTGCAGTCCCCTTGCCACTGCAGAGCATTCGCATGTGGGGACACATTCACAGGCGAAGGCCTACCAGAGCGCACAGGGGGCAGCAGATCCAATGGATTCCTTTCTTGCCACCGCTGCGTTACCCTTTTGCCCCTCCTCCTGGGAGGAAGTGTTAAGGATTTAGGATTTATTCCTCAAGGATCTGCAGACACTATAGTCACTTCGGTGTCACAGCATCCGCTGTGCAGGGTACACAGGGACTCCCAGAAGATAAACAGTACAACCTCACTGTGCAGCAGTCTCCAATAGCAAGGGATGTACCCTGCGGCAATTCGCCCTCCTCCCTCTGCACGCTGTGCAAGGAACACCGTCTTACTACGCAGGGCAGTGCAACATGCCATATGGTCCAGCACTATTTTTTTCTCCCTGCAGTAATAATTAAAAAAAAAAAAAAAAAATATATATATATATATATATATATATGTCCCTGATTCCCGATGTCGTTCACATCCCGGATCCCCAAAGAGGTACGGGCAAAGTGTCTACCGGACGGGTTAGGTTTCTCCCCACCCTGCCAGATGCAGGTGCCCATTGATACACCTGCCAACCTTATGGTTTACCCTGGAGGGTGTTAATAAAGGAAACACGGACATGTCTTCTTTTCCGCCCCCCTAACGTTAGCGAAGTTCAGTTGTTATCAAACGTCTCGAAGAGATCGTCCAACATACCCCTTCCAGGGCCTCCACACAGTTGGCACATCTAGGTTGTGGTGGACTTACTATGCGTTAAACTGACAGGTTCCTTCTTCGGGCCCCCACGGTGGAGAGCCCAGTCGACAATGATGTAACCTGCAATTACCTGACAACCATAGGCGTCCCAAGTCTGTTCGCCAATCCTCATTAGACCCCACATCTGGAGCTCCGGTTGGCGGTGACGACAACCAAGTCTCACAAGTCACACGCTGAAACACCGTGATGGCAGCGGCACGTGGAACTGAGCTAAGGGTCTCAGGAACCTTCGACCCATAGCATACTCCTTACTCTCCTCCCCACTGTTGGGGACTCGGGTTGAAGTTGCGACCGCACAAGGTCTAATCGGCCTCCATCCCTAGACTACTGAAACGAAACTCCTAAGTTGCAGAATGTGGCACACAAGCCCAGCTGCCAATCTCCTCGCTGCACCTATATTAGGTACTCGGGTTGAGATGACACGCGCAATGCCTCTGCTCAGTCCGCTTCAAAGCAGGACCTTGCAGACTCGCGAATGCATTAACCCAATGGATGGGCCCTCCGGCCCCCCGTGTGGCTCTGGCCCGAACCTTCTTCCACGCAGTCAGTCCCTTCTCGTCTCAGGAGTTAAAAGTGTATACTGTGTGACCTACAGCTCATAAATACAGCCTGGAATTGGAATTGTCTATACTGCATTCCAGGAGTCTCCCATATCAGGACGACTTATTCATCAATGCATGATTTTCGGAGTCTGCGAAAGCTGCCGCTTCCACTGGACACGTTAAGAAGACTCAGTGGCGGATCACCCTCCATGAGTCTACCACTATGCCAGAGTACATGTGGCAGCACAGCACACAAACTCAAGGAGTCCCGGCTCCGCTACGTATTCCTGATCACATATGGAGTATCTGCCATATTGGTTTTTCCCAGACAAGGCATGGTTTCTTCGTCTGGGACTCCGCTTCAGCGGTCTCCTCAATGCCTCACAACGGCTATAAGAGTCCTAGACAGGATGGTGGCAGCATGGGAGGCAGTTCCATAGCCTCAGCTGCATCTACGGCCTTTTTTTCAACTATACATACTTAGACATGGCCGAGGAACAGGATGTGGTGCGATGTACTCCCATCACAATGCACATGCTAATTGTCCCGCCCACACACGAGGATGCCCCTCAATCTACAAAGATTCGGGCAGTATTTCTAGTACTGAAATCAGTTACCTTCTGGCAGTCGGTCTTGCTAGGATATAGTCAGACAATGCCACAGCCGTGGCATATGTCAACCACCAGGGTGGAACCCACAGTCTCCAAGTGATGACAGATGTTCGCCACATCCTTCACCGGGTGGAATCCTTGAACACTGTACTGTCAGCTGTTCTCATACCAGGCTAACCTGCCAAGGGACGGACTCAGGGAAGCGGTCCCTTCATCCAGATGTCCTCTGTCAAGACTGTCAGCGCCAGGAAACTACAGATGTGGACCTGATGGCCTCACGTCTCCATGCTAAGGTTCCATCCTTTCTGGCCAGAACCTAGAACCTACAGTCAATGTGACAGACGCACTAGTCCTAGACTGGACCTATCTCCGTCTCCCCTATATTCTTTCCCACTAACAGGATAGTGCGGAAGGGCAAACAAGTATGTCGCCAGATCTCCCTGTATTTTCTGACTGGCCCAGATGCGCTTGGACGGAAATTTCGTACCAGCAGTACCAGGACAACTTAAAAGATGTTCAAACCTGCTCTCTCAGGGCCAGTTCTCGCTCGGAATTTCTCAACTCTGAAAATAGTAGCGTAGCCCTTGAGACCTGGAATTTATCCCTTGGGGTTTTTTTCCCTGGATGTTGTAGCGTCCATAGTTACAGCAAATAAACCAGCCTTATCGACAATATACCACGAGTGTAATCGTTTTGTTTTTCTTTATCTCCGAGCACCTCTAGGGGTCTTCCCCTCTGTCCTTGAGGGCTCTCGCACAGCAGGTTATCACCCTGTTTCACCTTCTTCCAAAAACGTGTTGCCACCAAGTCTCTAGGAAAATCCTTCTTTCAAAGGGTCTCCCACTTAAGGTCTCCAAACAACAGGACTACTCCTGCGGGACCTGATCTTAGTCCTCACGGCTCTACAAGATCCACCCTTTGAGCTTCTATAGGATACTACCCTTAGCATTCTCATCCAAACAGTAATGTGTTTTGGTGCCAAATTATTTTTCTCTGCAGAGGTGTCGGTACTTTCAGCACTCTCATGTAAACCATCTTTTCTAGTCTTCTACCTGAACAAGACTGTGCTACGGCTGGTTCCATCCTTCTTATTAGGCGGTATACTCCTTCCACCTCACTGAAGACGTCTCTCTGTCATCGCTGCGCCCGACTCCAGTCTGTGGTCGTAAAGGACCTACATATGCAGGACCTTGTCAGGTCCCTACGCATCTAAGTACCCACGACCAGTGCCTCCCTATCAGGTCGGATTCTCTTTCTCCCTTCTTCCAGAGGGCAGAAATACTGACATGTCAGCCTCTACGGCTCCTCTAACCAGGTGGATTCGTCTAACCATCCAAGACGCTTATACCGTCGAAAACTCATCCATTCCGGCAGTGTCACGGCACATTCTACTACGGCCGTGAGGGCTTCCTGGTCCATTCGGCCCAGGTGTCAGTGCAACAAGTGTGTAGACAGCCAAAAGGGGGTCAGTCTACTTACATACTCAAGCCACTATAGGGCTTGACGTGCACTCCAGGCGGCTGCAGCCCACCTGTCGGTGCATAGTTCTTCACTGACCATGCTCAGTGTCAATAGCTCCCTTTGTTCTTTCCCACCCAGGGACTGCTTTAGGACGTCCCACGGTCTGTGTCCCCCAATGAGGCGAAGGAGAAAAGGAGATTTTTGTGTACTCACCGTAAAATCCTTTTCTCTTAGCCTCTAATTGGGGGACACAGCACCCACCCTATTGCCCTTGAGGGCCTTTTCTACAGTTCTCACATAGCTTCTCAGCGGTTACATGGTTACCATGTTTACACATATTTGCCTATTATAGCTCTGTTAACAGTTGGCTGTTTAAACTTGTGCCTGTTTAATTCCAGGCCTTGTAATACTGTGAGCCTGTTTAGTTACAGGCGTTGTTATACGATTATTGCTTTGTTAACTCTTCAGTGTTTTCCACATGCGCCTGCTTAGTTCAGGCCTTGTGGTACTGGTATTACTCTGCTAATTCTTATCTGTTTACACACGTGCCTGTTTGGTTCAGGCCTTGTTACGCGGTTATTACCTTGTTAACTATATTTGTTTACACAGGTTGCCTGCGTAGACTTCTTGTGTCACTGTTATTATCGGTTAACTCTCCTACTGCTTTAGCACAAAACTGGAGAAGCACCTCCTGCTCTAGGGGTGTATGCTGCAGAGGAGGAGTCATCTAACTCTTTTGCAGATTCTGCTTAGTGTCGCCTCCTAGTGGACAGCAGCATAACACCCACGGTCTGTGTCCCCCAATTAGAGGCTAAGAGAAAAGGATTTTACGGTGAGTACACAAAAATCTCCTTTTCTTGCTACCTGGACATCTATAAAACTTCCTTCTGAGCCACTGTTTACGTAAGCCTCCAAACACATACATTTCTTAAGGTAGAATAAAGAAATAGGTAAGAAGACTTTGGCCGCATCAGCGTGCAATATCTGGGCACCTGGGCAGGCATGGTCAAAGCTACCCAGGTGCTGACATCCAGGGAATGAAGACTTCTGACATCCAGCGTTCTCCCAGAGGACTCCAGATTGTGGCTTGTGAAGCATGTTAGTATACGATGATGGGAGTGATCCTCCCCAGGACTGAGCAATGAAGCAAAACACAGGTGCTTTAGGGAAGTTATTAGCAGTAGAATCAGCTCAGAGAAAGGAAAAAAGGGAAAAAAAAAACAGGGAAAAAGCAGTGGAAGGGTGAGAAAAAAAAAAAAAAGGGAAGGGAATGCTTTTATATATATTTCTTATGTATATAAAAATGGTTGGGCCAGATATAATGTGACGACCATCCGCTGCGAGGCTGAGCTGCTGGTAAGGTAGCATCCCAAGAAACCCTGAAACCATTTACCACTATACAGGATCTGGAATTACAGCAGAGCCCAGGAGGTAGCTGCCTATGATAAACAGCGGACTGGAGCAGGAAGGTCACCAAGAAGGGAGTAATTAATGAGGACCCAAAAGCGTAGTCAGGAGTGAGAGTCAAAACCGGGAGGGCAGCCAGGTACAAAATCGGCAGGTGATAGAAGGGTCAAAAATCCAGGCAAGGGTCAGAGTCAAAATAGCAAAACACACACTAGATCACTGGGGAAACCAAGACTATATCTGGCAGCCTGCAGGACAGGCTACAAGGTATTTGAAGAGCGCGGTTCCCTCTCATAGGCTGGAGCTCACAGCCTGATCACCTCATCCAGACCGCCCCTAGAGCCAGGCCAGATGGTGATGCATGACTGGTACCAACCACCCCACTTCTGATAGAAGAACGAAGCCTGCACCTACTAGACGTCTCTGTAGGAACCTCTCTTCTGTATCCAGCATCACCCACAGGAAAAGACGGCGACAGAGACAGGTGTCAAAGGGGCAAGTCCATGTGAGGACATGGCCCTCCTATCACCGGCATCACCAGCTCAAGGAACCAGGCGTTTCCTAGTGGCTGGGGCAGGAACACCAGCCACCGAGTCCAGCGGCGTCATGACAAGTGCAAGCCATCCTCCGACTCCAACTCTGATTCCTAAAATACCCTGAATTCGACCCTTACTGCACCAAAATGGACAACAATTCTACAGCCTTGCTTATAACTTATCTATCTGAACATTTGCAAAGTTATTAATAAATTTTTGTCATAGTATTTACTGTTCTATATAGAGTGTGAGCTAAATAGTAGAATTTCTCATATATCTTTTGACCTAAATAATCACGAAAATGTTACAGTACCAGAGCAACAGCAGTAAACACAACAAATATAAGGAAAATTGTAATATTAATATGGATGGGACAGGGGCAAAGCTAATTGCATTATTATATAATACTAGGACAAAATATATACTTATTTTATTTGCTGTCTTCAGCAATTTAACTTCTTCAATGAAGGATGTTTAACATTTGAACCGAAAAAAACAAATTTCACGAATAATTAAAGGCTTGTGTTAAATACATAGACAGTCGTTTAAATTTAGATCTGCAATAACATTTACTATTATTCTCCAGGGCTTTGACTGCTTGACAGAAACAAAGTACTCTGGGATTAATTTCAAGAAATGGTGCCAACTGTGTGCAATTTGCTGTAATTAAGACATGAAAGAGTACTAAATATTCAGATTAAAAGAGCCATGATTGAATGTGATAGAGAATCAAGGTGTGGCAACAAGCCAATAAATACCAGTCAGTCATGATGAGTACAAAATATTAATTGATTTGAAACCTACGCCAATGAAATATTACAGTAAAGCAAACCAGATTAAACTAATTACAGCCCGGAGAAAAGAATTAAAAAGAAAACATTTTGAGTGATTCCTAAAATGAAATTTTACTTGTTCAGTATTCAACATGGCAAGTAGGAAAAAAAATGTATTTGAGTAATTACTGGAGCAGCCTGGAATTATGTGGTTGCTGCAAATTTTTATCTCCTTATTGATGACTTTTTTTTTTGGCTCATATTATACATTTTTGCAGAATTATTATTATTTTTTTTAATTATAATTACTGTAATTAAATAATTCATTTATTTATCGTACAGTTAAAGGGAGTCCGTGAGCCCGAGTTTTTTTTTCCTTGCAGATCTACAGCATGTCATTCACCTATTCAGCATCATTCACCCATTCAGATGAGAGCCGCACCCCACTTAATCAATTTGGTTTAATATTAATAGGCTTCCCATATAATGTAGCAAAGCTATTGGGGTATACCACCTCTAAAACAACATATATAACCATAATCCACGAATATCCCAGAAAAAGTATTGGACGCAAAAATCCTATAATACACGTACGTTTATTAAGGATATATTCAATACATGAATAAGAAAATAGTACCAAATATATAAAAAGTGTATAAAAACATAAGTGCCGCATTGAAAAAGGCATGCTGGAAAGGGCCTATGAATAAATAGATATACTTAAACCAAACGTGCGAGAAAAGTTGTTTGTTAATCAAAATCAATGCAGGATACTCTATTTCTCATGAGATATGTATACTACTATATGTAGCATAAGTGTACAAGTGCAATTATTTTTCAAGTGAAGATGGTACCTGCTTCAAGAATAATTATGTAGGCACCACTTCCATCTACTCCAGAGGTCTTTAACCTGTCTGACTTTACTGACCTGGAGAGCCACATTCAGCTAGAGAGATTTGCAAGCCACATTCAGCTCCAAACAATAGAGCAGAAAGTACTTAAACGCCGGGTCAGTGACACTGACCGTATTAAAGCACGTGGATCTGACTCGCCCCTCCAGCTGCTTGTCAGTGGACTTTGCTTTTACTCCTTCCTGGGCGAACTGGTGCACTTCTGTGAAGATCCTGTGTTGCAGGTAAGTTCTACGGTAAGCAAATGAAAGAAGCCATGGCTGGACTCCAGGGATCAAGACCAGGTAACCAGAGTTTTATTGCACAAAATTACAAATGAACAGGCATGGGCCTCAGGGACCTGAGGAAGTGCTGGTAAGCATGCAACGTGTGTTGTCCGTGCCACCAGCTGTTGTCTCCCTCTCCTCTCTAAGACCATGCGGCCCATGCCTGTTCGTTTGTAATTTTGTGCAATAAAGCTCCGGTCACATGGTCATGATTCTTGGAGTTGTGCCATGGCTTCTTTCATTTGCTTATTGTGATACATCCTGCTCCATCCTCGCACAGTATTGATGCCCAGAGTCCCAGTATAACAACAGCAGAAACCACACTTAGGCAGTATACTGAGATGCAAGGGTTCCTACTGCTCCTCTGTGCATGTCTACCCACAAACGTCTGGAGACCTGCTCTTCAAAACTGTTTGTTAAACATGGTGCTAATGCACTAAGCTGCAATACAGCCACTAGCCACACATCATGGGTCCCTGAGCCACATCTGGCTCCCTAACGTTTTGCGTTCCTTCCACTGCAGGTTTCTCGGGGTGAGGGAGCATTTTAAGTTATAATTGTAGACAGCCCAATCAGAGATCAGCACATCATATTATTATTATTATTATTATTATTATTATTATTATTTATAGAATACGATTGATTCCATGGTGCTGCACATGAGAAAGGGTTACATACAAACAATTAAAAAATACAATGAACAAACTAACAGTGACAGACTGATACATTCTACAGGGAAGTGGGGAGAGAGACAGTAGGATGGGTCTGCTCTGGTGGTGGTGGAGCGCCAGGTCCAATGGTGGAGGAGCGCCAGGTCCAGTGGTGGTGGAGTACAGGGTCCAGTGGTGGTGAGGTGGCACTGTGGTCATTGTAGGCTGTAGGCTGTTCTGAAGAGATGGCTTTTCAGGTTCTGAGTGTAGGGGACAGTCGGACCTTTTGGTGTGCAGAATTCCAGAGAATGGGAGATGCTCGGGCGAAGTTTTGCAGGTGGTTAGATGAGGAACGTACAAGTGTGGAGAAAAGGAGGAAGTCTGGGAAGGATCGATGATTACGAGTTGGATGATATTGTTAGATTAGTTCAGAGATATAGGGGGGGACAGAGTATGGACGGCTTTGTAAGTCAGTGTTAGTAGTTTGAATTGGATTCATTGGTGGATTAGGAGCCAGTGGAGGGATTTGCAGAGGGGAGAAGTGGAGGAATAGCGATGAGAGTAGGTGGTTTAGTCGGGCAGCAAAATTAAGGACAGATTGGAGAGGTGCGAGAGTGTTAGCAGGGAAGTCGCAGAGGAGGAGGTTGTAGTAGTGGAGACGGGAGATGATGAGGGTATGCACTAGTAGTTTAGTAGATTGAGGGTTGAGGAAGGGACGGATTCTGGAAATATTTTTGAGTTGGAGGCAGTAGGAGGTGGCAAGGGCTTGGATGTGCGGTTTGAAGGACAGGGCACAGTCAAAGGTTACACCGAGGCAGCGGACTTCAGGTACAGGGCAAAGTGTGATGTAATTTATTGTGATAGATATGGTAAGGAAGGTGTAAGAAATGGAGGGAAGATGATGAGTGAGAAGTGAGAGGAGAAGGAGGATATGGCTGATCGACACTCCGGGATTTTGGACAAGAGAGAGGTGACATCTGGGCCAGAGAGATAGATCTGAGTGTCATCAACGTGCAGGTGATATTGAAAGCCATGGACTTTATGGGTTGTCCTAGGCTAATGGTATAGATTGAAAAAAGGAGGGGCCCCAGGACAGACCCTTGAGGGACCCCAACAGAGAAGGGATGGGGTGAGGAGGTCATGTGGAAGTGGGAGTGGAAGCTGGATTCAAGATTGTCAAAGAGAGAGTTGGATGAGAGGTGGAATAAGAGTTCAGTGTGGACTTGCTTTTCGAGAAGTTTGGAAGCGAACGGGAGCAGGAATATGGGCCGGTAGCTGGATGTAGAAGTGGGGTTGAGGGATGGCTTCTTTAAGATAGGTCTAATTGTTGCATGTTTGAAAGCAGAAGGAAACGTACCAGAAGTTGGTTATAGGTTGAAGTGGTGGGTTAGGGCTGGGATAAGTGTTGTGGTGAGGTTACAGAGGAAGTGGGATGGGGTCCAGTGCACAAGTGGTGAGGTGCGATTTGGAGATCTATAACAATAATCTATTTAATAACACACACAGTAATGAAGACACCTCTCTGCACAGGTATGGAGACTTCTGGATATTGTCGGTGGAACACAAGTGAGGCACCTGTCTTTTTATAAATCTTTAATATTCTTCATACTATATTTTCTTATTGATATATTGAATATGTCCTTAAAAAACTTATGCATGTTGCGAGATTCATGTGTTCACTTCTTTTTGTGTGATTTTCCTTTATTATCTTTAATAAATTTGGCACATCTTATCAGTAGTGTGCGCCTTGCCGGAAATGTTACACCATTCTGGGACTGCAATAACCCTATTGGCATAATGTATGCTGCCACTTTTGATGAATTTATTGGGCTGTTAATGTTATGCCCCCTCTCTCTCTTGTCTCCTCCTGAGCTCCGCTTACTTTGATGGAGCTGGCCAAAGTGGTGTGAACACTGACAAAAGTTACACGTTTTTTGGGGAAATTTTGCGTTGCACAAAATGTTGCAATTTTTCAGAGTTTCTTTTGATTTTGATGAATCAGTGTTTATGTTCCTGATTCAATATTGGTGGTTCTCCACTTTTCTGGAGTAATTTGCTATTTTTTTTAAATGGCTTTTGTATATATGCCTAACTTTTTAGAAAATTTGCACCATTTTTTCAAGAGTATTTTTTTTTTCTTTGGCAGTTTTGCTTATTCGGATGTTTGAGACCTCATTCACACGAAGGCTTGGTGCACACTGCTACTATGATTTTAGCTTACAGTATTCATTGAAAGCATTTCCTGACATAAACTGTAATGTCGCTATAGGCCACCATTCACCAGACTGAAGCAAATAGTAGACCATTTGTTTTGCTGTATAGGAAAGCTTAGACTGCGCTTTTCAATACTTCCTTGTGCTATATGTTTTTACAGTCTGTTCTAATGGTGGACACATGCTTCCACAATCATCCTGACAGTGGCCACCGTTGGGTGTGTATATCCAGAGTGTATACACCCAACAGTGGGCATAGACATATTATGGTCTTAGCCTAATGCCTACAATCTCATGCGCGAGGCTGCACTAGCACATGCCGTAGGGCAGAGTGTGAACACAGCATCACCATTGTTAACGGTATTAAAACTGTGCCATGCCTGTCCTTGGGCAATGTCTGGGGTTGCAGCTTATTCCTAAACTAAGACCTCATTCAGGCACCAGTAATTTTTCTTGTTTTGGATGTGAAATCCATCACTGTTAGTTAGGTGTTTTATTTTTTCCCATATTTGTTTTATCAGTGATATTCTTGCATGCTAAATAATAAACAAAATATGCAAGCCTCTTGCCCATTGCAATGACAAAGATTCGTGGCACATGGATGGCATCTGCTGCCTATGATTTAACAAATCTGTAGATTGCTTTGGAGAATATAATGATCCTCGACTTGGATGAAAGAGACATTATTCTGTTTTATTTTTTTTTTGGGGGGGGGGGGTGGTTGTGAACCACAACAACAAAAAAAATTGGACATGTGAACAGCACTACAGACTTTAAGGTCATGGTCACACGGTGAGTATTTGGTGAGGTTTAACCTCAGTATTTACAGTCAAAACCGGAGAGGAACCATCAGAGGAAAGGTATAATAAAAACACGTCACCACTTCTGTATTTGTCACCCACTCCTGGTTTTGGTTTACAAATACTGAGGTAAAAAAGTCACAAAATATTCAAAGTGTGATTGTGGCCTAAGTGGTCAGGAGAAGTCATATTAGGCCATGTGCACATGTTCAGTATTTACTAATTTTTGTTACCTCAGTATTTGTAACCAAAACCAGGATGGGGTGATAAGTACAGAAGTGGTGACGTGTTTCTATTATACTTTTCCTCTGATTGTTCCACTCCTGGTTTTGTCTGACAAATACTAAGGTAAAAATTCACCAAATACTCAAGATGTGCATGTGGCCTTAACCCCTTCACGATCTATGACATAAGGGTACTTCGTAGGTCATGGCCATCACTTTGATGTGAGCTCCCGCGGTGAGCTCACGTCTCTCCCCCAACATTTCAGCTGATCTCATCAGCTTAGATGTGAGGCTAGCAGTCTTGATCGGATCCGCGATCTGATCGGCACTGATAACCCTTTGGTTTGTGCTGTCATTCACTTACAGTGTGATCCAAAAGCGCAGTGGGGGGATTGCGCCATTCCCCGCTGTGATCGGAGATCCCGCAATAAAATTCCTGCAGTAACCCTGGATGCTATCAGGGATCACTTCCTGTGGATGGTTGGTGAGCGCTGCTAACCACAGAAAGTACTATGTCCAGCTCATCAGGACATAGTACTAGTGATCAGACAGTGCAGCAGTGTGGCACCCTATGGGGCAGTGTAAAATAAAGTAAAAATAAAAAAATAAAGTTTTTAAAAATATGAAAAAGCACAAAAGTTCTAATCACCCACCTTTTGCGCCATTCAAAATAAAAGTATTAAAAATCCCCATATATTTGGTATCGCCGCGTTCAGAAATACCATGATTTATCAAGATATAAAATCAATTAATCAGAGCTGTAAACTGCGTAATGGAAAAAAGTCCAAATGCCAAAATTACGTTATTTTGGTCAACACAACATTGCAATAAAATGCAATGACGGGCAATAAAAAACAGCACATCCACCCAAAAATGGTATCATTAGAAGCGTCAGTTTAAGCCGTAAAAAATAAGTCGTCACACAGCCCCAGATCCCGAAAAATGAGAACACTACGAGTCGCGGAACATGACACAAAAAGTGAAAAAATGTTTTTTCAAAGTTCTAATATTTTTTTTACCACTTAGATAACAGTAAAAGTATACATGTTTGGTATCTACAAACTTGAACTGCTCCGAGGCATCATACCGACACATCAGTTTTACTATATAGTGAACCTGATGAATAAAAAAGCCAAAAACAAATGTGTAATTGCACTTTTTTTTGCAGTTTCACCACACTTGGAATTTTTTCCCATTTTCCTGTACACTATATGGTAAAATACATGATTTAATCTGAAAGTAAAACTTGTCCCACAAAAACAAGCCCTGATATGTCTGTATTGATGGAAAAATCAAAAAGTAGTTATGACTCTTGGAAGAAGGGGAGGAAAAAATGAAAACAAAAAATTTCCGGGTGGTGAATAGGCTAAAAATGTGATGCTGCATCTCTAAAACCACGTGCATACGTTAAGTATTTGGTGAGCTTTTTTTACCTAAGTATTTGTAGCCAAATCCAGGAGTGGGTGATAAATACAGAAATGGTGATGTGTTTCTATTATACTTTTCCTGATTGTTCTACTGCTTTGTCTTAAGGCCGGTTTACACATAACGATGTCCCAGCGACCCCAACAACTATGGGGGTCGCTGGTACATCGTTATCTTATCGCTGGTGAGCTGTCAAACAGGCAGACTCACCAGCGACAGCGACAGCGAGAACGCTGGTATCCAGGGTAAACATTGGGTAACTAAGCTCAGCGCTGTGATTAGTTACCCGATATTTACCCTGGTTACCAGCTCCCAGTGCTTGCTGTGTGTCGCTGGGAGCTGGTAACGAGGGTAAGCAGCGGGTAACTAAGCGCAGCACTCTGCTTAGTTACCCACTGTTTACCCTGGTTACCTGTCTCAGCGCCGCACAGCACACGCTGGGAGCTGGTAACCAGGGTATATATCGGGTAACAGAGCAGCCCTGCGCTTAGTTACCCGATGTCTACCCTGGATACCAGCTCCCAGCGCTTGCTGTGCTGCGCTGGTAGGTCGATAATCGTTGGTCTCCTGCAGTCACACATGGCGATGCCGGCCGCCCAGCAGGAGACCAACGATCGAAAAATGGCCCCGGCCCTTGTACAATGATCAGCGATCGCTCGCTGATCGTTGCAGTATGTCACACATAGCAACATCGCTACAAGGTCGCTGCAACTTCACAAGTTGCCTCGGCATCATTAATGATGTCGCTACAAATGCCTTTACAAACATAGACATAAAAAACTGCAAAAAAAAAAAAGTTTAAACCTTGATTGCACGTTCTCTGGGACTGTCTAATATCAGTTTTTGTGACATATTTTTAACTAGTTGAAAAGTTTTACATTTTATGGAAGTGCTGGATCATCTACTTGAGTCTGGCATGTCAACTTACCCATGACCTGGACTCTGTAACTCCTATATATATACCGATCCTCTTCAATCCCCCCGACCACAAATAATATTCAGACAACGACTTTGGATAAATTGGCTACAGCAGCGTTTATTTGACAAATAAAGAAAAAACATTGAGTGTAAAATTACATTGCCCTTCCCTCCTTATTCCCAGCCGTAGCATCGGCTCAGAGCACCGTAAATACAAGGAGAGGTGTCTCTAGTAACATTAGATGATCTTAACCTTCATGGCTTGGAATCCCTTTCTTTTCAATAACCTTAAGGGCTTTCACACTGGAAGATCAGGAAAAACCCGATCTTACAGGATTCATTTTTTTTTGCCCATTCACTTAAATGATTTCAGGAAAAAACCTGAAAGCAACAAGTTTTCTACCTGACAACATTAAGTGAATGGGCAAAAATGAATCCTGTAATGGTGGTTAACACACCAATCATTGTATCCAATATCTGAACAATCTCTGTTGCATGAAATCATGGACAGATTGCTCCATGTTGTACAGAGCAGCCAATAATGGAACTATGTGTCATGATTTCACTGCAACAGAGATCTGTTCAGATATTGGATACAATGATTGGTGTGTGTAAAACCACCATCGAATCGGGTTTTTTCCTGATCTTCCAGATCAGGAAAAAAACGCAAGTGTGAAAGGCCCTTAGATGTACTGTCTGGAGTGCAGGATTCAAAGAAGCCCCACAGCCTTCTGTGTAGCCTATTTATAACTTGAAGTCAATGCCCACCCCTGTAAATCCCCCTGGACACTAGCCTTAACATAATCACTCCCTCTTAAGACTACACCCACCCCCAACCTTTGGTCACTGGCTCCAACCAGGTTATGCAGCCCTTCACTCCACACAGTTGATGCTCCGGCCTGTCACTATTTTTTGGATTCGGTCTGTGGTGCAATTGGGATCCTTTACACTCTCTGGATAGGTGAGCTGATAATACCTCTCACAAAATACTTAACCTGTGCACGTGGCCTAACAAGTACATATATTATCTGTGAAAACAATGGCTAGAACACGTACTTGAATAATGGACATCTGAACAAGCACTAATGAATGACCAGGGCTGTGGAGTCAGAGGCGGTGCCCATTTAGGTGGAGTTGGAGTCAGTGTAAAATGGACCGACTGTAGCTCCTAAACTATATAATAAATTGGGACAGTAGTTCAATGCAATGTGTGCAGAATATTATTATATGGATTATGTTCTAGCTAGATATCTTGATTATTGTATCATAATAATGATTAAAGCCTGTGTTCACATTGTAGTACAATAAATTCATCACTTAAACATGAGCCGTGTATGAAGGAGTCGGAGTCGGTGGTCTGGCTTACTGACTCCACAGCCCTGCGAATGGAGGTGAGCTCCAATAACACGCAAGGGTGAAACTAGGGAAAAAGAAGACTAATTATTATTATTACTTTTACTATTCTAGAGACTGGCTGCCTTGTACGTAAGACTGTTTATTTGCTTCAGTATGTCCATTCAGTCTGGCATTCTTCCATAAAGAATAGTGGACTTACTGCATCCACTGGGGCACCCGAGAGTGCACATCGACAAATAAATAAGCCACCGTCCCATTCCTACATCCTAAGGGGAATGATTTGTAGTCCAGTATTAGAAGACCATGTGTGCTCAGTTCCATGAGCCATATTCATCCAAAGCAGGGTGTTATCTGCATCCAGATTTATATGTTCCTTGTGTGTGGTCTTCAGCCTCATACATCACTTTGCAGCTACTGTCTTAAATGAAAATATACAAGTACATAATATATCTCCGGTATTCACATTATACGTATGTCCTATAGCAGCGTACTATGATGTTCCTCTTACTCAGGTCAGCACAAAACAGTTTGTTCTGTATCATTCACAATTACGTATCTGCCGCTATTACAAATTTCCATTTGTCTGGAGTAACGGTATTTTAGGATATGTGCTATGAATGAGAGCATTTTTCTGTCTTTTGCACATACATGTACTAGGTTGTATATAATGTTTTACTGTTTACTAGTAGCAGTTTCATTTTTTTGTATGTTTTATCTTCACAGGCAATAAGCAAAAGAGATGACCTTCTGCACAAATCGGAAGCCGATCTCCTGCAGGCAAGAAAAGGTATCAAAGAAAAGGCGGCGGAGGCAGAGCACCTTGACAGCGTGGTCAAGAAACTGGAAGAGAGAATCCAGGACGCAGAGAAAAAAATGAATCAAAAGGAGAAGGAAAGCAGCGTTCTCCGAGCCGAGATGAAGGACCTCGGCGTGGAGCTACAAGATGTGCATAAGCTGTACAGGGAGACAGGTAACATTGCTGAAGGGCAATCGCCAGTGCTCTGTGTACAAGGTCACGTCCAATAAAGCTCACACCTTCCATGTGAAAGTGCTCACATGTTCAGTGCCCAGCGTGTTCACATGTGCACACTTCATATCCCAGCCCTGACCACCTCAAATGCCTCCTGGATAGAATCAGTATTATCCTTATCAGCTTCTGCTGTATTGTGCCGTGGCGCCCAGATGTTCCATTTACATAGGAATAGAGTGCAGTCATTTCACTTTTTTGGTGGGATTCGGGGATTTTGTGAGCTTGTGTTGTTTCAGTTGTTATTTCAGGGATACTTTATATATCGTAAGCTGTGAAATAGTTACACTTCCTTGTCAAAGCAGCCTTATGCCTTCCAGTATGTGGCATTTTTATGCTTTTTTTCCTTCATTTATTCCCTTTATTACATTATACATATAATATGAATATGTTTTTGCTTGGTCTTGTGGTTTTAGACGTGAGATCACTGGACAAATGTTCAACACAAAGATCCCATTATGGAGTGATTCATGGTTCCTATTTATTTATTTTTTGCCGCATTCATAACTGTTTATCATCATTATTTTACCGTTTGCCAGAAGTGACTAAAACAATTGAACAAAATCAAAATAGTTTGGTTCTGAAGAAGAAAGTGGAAAAACACATGCAAGCTCCTCAGAGATTGATCTTCCTTTGTTTTATCATAAAGTGGGAGTTAGCAGATTTCAGTGCCCTGGCTGTCGCTCAAGTGTGAGTCCCATTATATATGAGCACGGCTGGCCGAGGGATAGAAGGAGCATTTCATTATTAACAGCCAGCTATTGACAAATGCTGCATATGAAGAACATATTACAGCCTTCATCCTTCTCTGTGTCTAGACGTGAGCAAGAGACAAACACACACATACATTATATATATATATATATATATATATATATTTATATACACACACACACACACATATATACCCCCCACAACATACACATGCAAACATACTTATATATATATATATACACATATATGCCCCCACACACATAAACACACATATATATATATATATATACTGTATATGTACACATATACCCCCCACACCCATGTACACACACATACATGCATAAAGATAAACCTATATATACATGTTTATCACACATACACAGGTATATACATTAACAAAAACACATATGCGCATGTACACATACACACATGCATATATAGAAAAACATTTATATATATATACATATATTCATATATATATACACACACATATACACCACACAACACACACATGCAAACATACTTGTATACACATATATGCCCCCACACACATAAACACACATATATATATATATATATATATATATATATATATATATATATATATATATATACTGTATATGTACTCACATACATACCCACACACATATACCCCCCACACCCATGTACACACACATATACATGCATACACATAAATATATCTAATATTTAAAGCTGAATGTGTGTATGTATGTGTGTGTGTATGTCCGGGATTGGCATCTACACCGTCGCAACTAGAGCCACAAAATTTTGCACAGTCACACGTCTGGACCCCGGGAGCGTCATAGGCTATGTTGTGAGGCGAAATTTTATCCCTGCGTGTTCCAATTCAGCAAACAATTTTGGCCCTATCTACTTAATGGAGAGAAAGTGACAGTTACCAGTTGACAGTTGTGAATGAGAGGGGCTTAATGACAGCACCAAAGACTTAAGGTGCCGTCACACACATCAATTTACTGAATGATATTGTTAGCGATCACATGCACGCGCGATCGCTAACAATATCGTTCAGATCGCTGGTGAGCTGTCACACAGGCAGACTCACCAGTGATCAATGGACCAGAGACATAGTGGAAACTATTTAAATATCGTTTCCATGATGTCTTGCTCCCGCTGCCAGGCTGCGGTAAGCGGGAGCAGGCTGGTATCCAAGGTAAACTGCGGGTATCTAGGCAGCGCATGCTGCCTAGATACCCAATGTATATATTGTTTACCAGCCTTCTCCGCTCACCGGCTGGTATTCAAGGTACACAGCGGGTAACTAGGGTCCCTAGTTAACTGCTGTGTACCTTGGATACCAGCCGGTGAGCGGAGAAGGCTGGTAACCAAGGCATACTTCGGGTATCTAGGCAGCGCGCGCTGCCTAGTTACCTGCAGTTTACCTTGGATACCAGCTCCCAGCGCTTGCAGAGAGGTGCTGGGAGCTGGCTTATCGGTCGTCTCCCAGTGTCACACGCACCGATGCTGCGTGTCCACCGGGCGACTAACGATTAATTTGAGGACAGGACCTCAAATCAAACGATGAACGATCAGCCGACTGATCGTTCATCGTTTGTAGTGTCACACGCAACAATGTCATTTCGACATCGTTCAAGCGTCACAGATCACGTGACTTTTGAATGATATCGGCAACGATATCGTTACGTGTGATGTGGCCTTAACAGCAAATACCAGCATGTAGTCACTAAGGTGGGGCCCCAACACGGGATATTCACCACGCACGGGGACATGTATACACACCACATGCACACAAAGAGTAACAGCTAAGGTGGAGCCCCAACATTGGATACTAACCACGCACCCGAACACAAACACACACACACCACAAAGAGACACACACAACACAGAGACACACACCACACAGGCCCCCCCCCCACAGGGACACACATACATACACACCCTATAGGGACACATGCACTCACCCCACAGACACACACACACCACAGGGACATACACACATACATGCTCCACAGGGACACAGACATACATACACCCCCCACAGGAACACACAGACCCCATATGGATGGACACACCACAGAGACACCCTTCCCCCCACAAGGACACACACCACAGGGACACCCCTCCTCCCCAAAAGGACACACAGCACAGGGACCTTCCCACAGGGACACGCACACCACTGGGACACACACACACCGGAGGGACACACACACCACACAGGCAGACACAGATGTGCACAAATCACCTCACACAACTCGCCTCATACGTCTGGTATCTTTAATTTCCAAAAATAAACATCTGATTAAAAACAGCCAATGTGCAACACATGTGCCATATAGGGAATTAAGGCAGATGTCAGTCACATGAGCTGTCTATTATGTGTATGTGTGAGGTAATATATACTGCCCTGCCGGGGGGAGGGTTCACTGTTGGCTGGAGATTTATCAGACTGCCTATTGCAACCAATCACTGCTCAGCTTCTATTTTCCTACAGGTCATTAATATGACATATTCAAATTCTATTTTGTTATAGTTAACAGCAGTTATTTATTAACCCGGGTAGTACAGCTAGTGTGTATATATATGTTAATATATATATATATATATATATATATGTATATATATAATATATAAACGCATATGCACATATACATATACACACAGGCATATACATTAACAAAATCACATATGCACATATACAAAAGTATTTATATATACATGCACATACACGCATATACATAAACACACACACATATATATATTCACACATATATAAGTACGCACATATATACATGCACATGCATATATATACAAACACATTTATACACATATATGTACATACACACAGTCATGACTGTATGATTACAGATACAGCAGACCTGTGGTTGTCATGTGACACAGCTGATATCACAATGTGTTCCTTATCACTGGTTTTCCATAGCACCACATATAAATCTTATTCTGAAACAAATCTGCTGGGTGTAAATATACCTTTAAGATGGAGAAGATCTGTTCTATGCATATAGATAGGGTGGTGTCTGCAGCATGTGTATGGATTTCTGTGAGACCCATTATAATAATATTCAATTATATAGCACTATTTCATAGCACTTTACATACTTCATCATCATTGAGAGCCATTGCGGCTCACAATCTAAACTCCCTATCGGTATGTCTTTGGAGTGTGGGAAGAAACCGGAGAACCCAGAGGAAACCCACACAAACACAGGGAGAACATACAAACTACTTACAGATGTTGTCCTTGGTGGGATTTGCGCCCAGGACCCCAGCGCTGCAAGACTACAGTGCTAACCACTGAGCCACCATATACAGTACAGTGCTAACCACTGAGCCACCATACAGTGCTAAACACTGAGCCACCATATACAGTGCTAACCACTGAGCCACGGTACAGTGCTAACCACTGAGCCACCGTACAGCGCTAACCACTGAGCCACCGTACAGCGTTAACCACTGAGCCACCATGCAGTGCTAACCACTGAGCCACCCTGCAGTGCTAACCACTGAGCCACCATACAATGCTAACTACTAAGCCACCTAAACACTGAGCCATCATATACAGTGCTAACCACTGAGCCATCATACAGTGCTAACCACTGAGCCACCATGCAGTGCTAACCACTGAGCCACCCTGCAGTGCTAACCAGTGAGCCACCATACAATGCTAACCACTGAGCCACCATGCAGTGCTAACCACTGAGCCACCCTGCAGTGCTAACCACTGAGCCACCATGCAGTGCTAACCACTGAGCCACCCTGCAGTGCTAACCACTGAGCCACCATACAATGCTAACCACTGAGCCACCATATATAGTGCTAACCACTGAGCCACCCTGCCACCCATTCAAATAAATGAGACATTTACATACATTTCTGCAGCAAATGAAGTAATAATGACCTGAAGAATTGGAGAAATGACAAGTTCCACTCTGCTGTGCTAACCACTGAGCCACCCTGCAGTGCTAACCACTGATCCACCATGCAGTGCTAACCACTGAGCCACCATACAGTGCTAACCACTGAGCCACCGTACAGCACTAACCACTGAGCCACCGTACAGCGCTAACCACTGAGCCACCGTACAGCGCTAACCACTGAGCCACCCTGCAGTGCTTACCACTGAGCCACCATACAATGCTAACCACTGAGCCACCATGCAGTGCTAACCATTGAGCCACCATGCAGTGCTAACCACTGAGCCACCCTGCAGTGCTAACCACTGAGCCACCATACAATGCTAACTACTAAGCCACCTAAACACTGAGCCATCATATACAGTGCTAATCACTGAGCCATCATACAGTGCTAACCACTGAGCCACCATACAGTGCTAACCACTGAGCCACCCTGCAGTGCTAACCAGTGAGCCACCATACAATGCTAACCACTGAGCCACCATGCAGTGCTAACCACTGAGCCACCCTGCAGTGCTTACCACTGAGCCACCATACAATGCTAACCACTGAGCCACCATGCAGTGCTAACCACTGAGCCACCCTGCAGTGCTAACCACTGAGCCACCCTGCAGTGCTAACCACTGAGCCACCATACAATGCTAACCACTGAGCCACCATATATAGTGCTAACCACTGAGCCACCCTGCCACCCATTCAAATAAATGAGACATTTACATACATTTCTGCAGCAAATGAAGTAATAATGACCTGAAGAATTGGAGAAATGACAAGTTCCACTCTGCTGTACAAGTATATTCAGTGAAATCAGCACATCCTTATTGATATTTCTCTGGAATCCAATTCAGTTTCCTTAAGTTTTATTTTTTTAAAGAGCTATATATACTGATATATAAATGTTTGTGTTTTATCTAACATTAAGGGCAGTGTTTTCTAACAGGCCTCTGCAGTAAGTCTATGCATTGTGTCACCGTTTTGATGAAAAATGGGCGATTATTTTTTTCCTCTTTCTGTTTTGCGCATCTATTCATATATTAGTATATAAAAGCCTATACCAAAGGACCACAGAATGAATTTCTCTCTAAGTGATGAAGGCATTTTTTTATTTAATGAGTGATTTTGAGAACACTCTTATTTGTACACAGGACACATCTACGGCGGTATAGACAAGTAATATTGATATTCCTTACACATCTGGATCATTAAAGTCTTGATGACTTTCTCCTTTCTGCAGAACATCAGAGAAAGGAATAGAGAACTTTTTTTTTCTAATTCAGACTTTTTTTAATTGTGTGAAGAAGAAAACAAAGCACCTTATGATGTTTAACGACGTGAAGATGGCGCACCGCGTGTGCTTATATCTGCCGTGAAATAGTGCATTCTTCTGTCGTCACAAGGAGGATTAATCCAAGGTTAATAACTCTCCCCCCTTGTCATATACCCTGGATCTGCTGTGAAATGAAATCCCAAAATGAGATCCTGCCGCACACCTTTACTGTCAGCCCTGTCTCCGCGCCTGTCACATGACAGCAATTCCTCCTCGGCCGTCTCTCCCCGTGCACCATTTACAGAGGCTGACACCGGTGATCTAACCGTGCTGACCATTCTTCAGATTTCAGCCAAATACTTTGTATCAAACCTAAATACAATAGTCATGGTATAGATAGGATACAATGCATCGGTCACCTCTGTATGTGACAGCACCATGGCTTTGGCTCATAATTCCTTATTAAATTAAAATCCATCATTATTATATGCTGTATACAATCCCTGCTTTGTGTTTATCCTAAGTATACCTGCGATCATAGACAACATCATGTAAATAATAATAAAATCCAGAAATAAGACAGTGAGCAAAAAAAGGCTCAACGTCCTCTAGTCAAATATTAATGAAGTCATTGGGAATGTTATAGACAGACAATGTCAGCACCTTCATTCTC
Source organism: Allobates femoralis (assembly GCA_033576535.1). Classification (NCBI taxonomy): domain Eukaryota; kingdom Metazoa; phylum Chordata; class Amphibia; order Anura; family Aromobatidae; genus Allobates; species Allobates femoralis. Next base: position 96,270,933 of record JARQOC010000005.1, read on the forward strand.
CACTTCCCTATTCACAGCCCGGCCAGATACTTGATTCTGGAGAAAACCCCTAGAGGTCTACTGCAAATTCTTTTTCAATACAGCCAGATCATTGCAGATAATTGTATTACACGGGGTATTGATCCGAAATCACCGTTCACCGGAAAACCTGCCTGTATATACAGTGTGTGTGTATATATGGAGACAAGCCGTTATTAGGGGAGTGCGGGTTATTATATGGTGTTTCTCATTTTTTATATTTGTGTGTGTGTGTGTGATTCACCTGTACTGAGGAGCAAGGTGGAAACATCAGAGAAATTACCACTTTACAAGAATCTATTGATCACTTTAAATCAAAGAAGTATGTTTGACATGAGATTACCTGCCAGTTTGAACATTAGGTACACTATGTTATAGCTCGGGGCAGTTGTAAGTCTGCCAAAGGGATTGTAAATAAAGCATGCAGCTGCTAGTGCCTCTGGCCTGGGATCAACTAGAGCTCAAGACCAGGGCATAGGTAAACGTCAACCAATTTAACCCTTCCCAGACGGTAGGAGAGACCAGTGTCCAGATGGCTCATATCTCATTCGCCTTATTACAGTTCTGTCGTCCTAGTTCTCCAAGATGACATATAAATATACGGTATATATCCCAATGTAGAGTGTGACTCCTGATTGCTTATATTAGGTATATTGGTGTGTGTGCATGTATATATGTGGGTATGGATGTAATTTAAATCATTCTAAGACATGTATATGCGTTTCCGTTCATATTTATGTGTATAGAATTTTGAATATTTCATAATATATGTGTGTATACATGTATGCACGTATGTTTATATTTGTGCTTGCATGTATACAATATAAATATAATATACATAATCATACATGAATAGGTGCGTATGCATATGTTCATATTTGTGTTTGAACATGTATAATATAAATAATGATAATTGTTTAACACATGTATATTTGTGTGTGTGGTATATGTTTATATTTCTGCTTGTACATAAATGTAATATAAATATTCCATAATATACATGTGACTATGCATGTATGCTAATATGTGCAAATATTAATAATTATATGTATATTATTATAATATATGCTAATATATGTTTGTACTTTGTACTAGTATATAATATAATAAATATTTTATGATGTGTGTGTGTATGTAGCATGTATGTTAATATTTGTGTCTGTATGTATATATAATAACTAATTATAAATATTTAATGATATGTGTAAGTGTATAAAGGAATACACATATCTTTGCAGTTATGTTTGTACATATATGTAATATCATATATTTATATGTGTTTGTATAAATATATAATATAGTAATTATAATTTTCAAATGTGTTATGTATGCATGTATGTTAATACTTCTGTGTATATATATCATATTAATAAACATTTTATAGCATGTTTATACATGTATGCATGAATGTTTATTTTTGTGTTTGTACGAATATATAATATAATTACGATATATATCTATGTGTGTATAATGTATACTCATAATGCTCATATATTTATATTTGTGTTTGTACATATATAATCTAAATAATTATACACATTTAATAATACATGTATGTGTTTACATGTGTGTATGTATATATTTCTATTTGTACATTCATATATGATAAATATAAATATTTTTTAATATATGTATATGTGTGTTTATATTTGTTTTCATGCTTTTATAATAAAATTATACATATATTTTAATTGATATTCATACAAGCACATAAATATTCACATATGCATGTATTTATAGTTATTATAATACATAAGTATACACGCACTACACCCACAATACTGTTTGAGCCCTCTGAGATGTCAAATACCAGGTAACCGCGTATTTCGCTCTGCCACATCTGCATATGTGTGTACAGATATTTTGTTCTTTTTTTTTTCTCTATATTTAATTTTTTTCATATTTTATTTTCTGTTTTACAACATTAACCTTTTGCGTTCCCTCTCCAGATCCGGGATTTTTTCGGCTATTTTATGTGACACATGTAAATATAAGATTCTCTGTGTATAATCCGGGGGTGTGATTTCTGTAGATATTCTCCCTGCCTGATGGACCTTGTGTTTGGATTGTGGTCTGAATGGTCTCATGGTGAAGAACATTCACCTCTGTGGATGGTTTGGATATAGTTCTTCCTGGGAAGAGCTCTTGATGCATAAATTTAGCCTCCTCACCGCTGTAAAGTAGATTTTTTTGTCCTAAAGGGAATCAAATGATCTAAGTGTATCCTGTACACACTACCTTATCATGCACACACTACCTTATCTTGCACACACTACCTTATCCTGCACACACTACCTTATCCTGTACACACTGCCTTATCCTGCACACATGCCTTATCCTGTACACACTGCCTTATCCTGCACACACTACCTTATCCTGTACACACTACCTTATCCTGCACACACTACTTATTGCACACACTGCCTTATCCTGCTAACACTACCTTATCCTGCACACACTGCCTTATCCTGCACACACTGCCTTATCTGTACACACTCTACCTTATCCTGCACACACTACCTTATCCTGTACACACTACCTTATCCTGCACACACTACCTTATCCTGCACACACTGCCTTATCCTGTACACACTACCTTATCCTGCACACACTACCTTATCCTGCACACACTACCTTATCCTGTACACACTACCTTATCCTGCACACACTACCTTATCCTTCACACACTCCTTATCCAGCACACACTACCTTATCCTGTACACACTACCTTATCCTGCACACACTACCTTATCCTGCACACACTACCTTATCCTGCACACACTACCTTATCCTGAACACACTACCTTATCCTGCACACACTACCTTATCCTGCACACACTACCTTATCCTGAACACACTTACCTTATCCTGAACACACTACCTTATCCTGCACACACTACCTTATCTTGAGCACACTACCTTATCCTGCGACACTACCTTATCCTGCGCACACTACCTTATCCTGACACACTACCTTATCTGCACACACTACCTTATCCTAACACACGACCTTATCCTGAACACACGCCTTATCCTGCACACACTACCTTATCCTGACACACACTACCTTATCCTGAACACACTACCTTATCCTGAACACACTGACCTTATCCTAAACACACGACCTTATCCTGCACACACTACCTTATCCTGACACACTACCTTATCCTGACACACTACCTTATCCTGCAACACACTTTGTTACCTTATCCTGCACACATACCTTATCCTGCACACACTACCTTATCCTGCACACTACCTGCTTATCCTGCACACACTACCTTATCCTGCACACACTGCCTTATCCTGCACACACTGCCTTATCCTGCACACACTAACTTTATCCTGCACATACTACCTTATCCTGCACACACTGCCTTATCCTGCACACACTGCCTTATCCTGCACACATTACCTTATCCTGCACACACTACCTTATCCTGCACACACTACCTTATCCTGCAACACTACCTTATCCTGCACACACTACCTTATCCTGACACACGACCTTATCCTGCAACACACTGACCTTATCCTGCACACACTCCTTATCCTGCACACACTACCTTATCCTGCACACACTACCTTATCCTGTACACACTACCTTATCCTGCACACACTACCTTATCCTGCACACACTACCTTATCCTGCACACACTACCTTATCCTGTACACACTACCTTATCCTGCACACACTACCTTATCCTGCACACACTACCTTATCCTGCACAACTACCTTATCTGACACACTACCTTATCCTGCACACACTACCTTATCCTGCACACACTACCTTATCCTGCACACACTACCTTATCCTGAACACACTACCTTATCCTGAACACACTACCTTATCCTGCACACATACTTATCTGGCACACTACTTATCCTGCACACACTACTTATCCTGACTCACTACCTTATCTGCACACCTCTTATCCTAAACACGACCTTATCCTGAACACTATCCTGCACACACTACCTTATCCTGAACACATACTTATCCTGACACACTACCTTATCCTGACACAACTTATCTGACACACGACCTTATCCTGCACACACTACCTTATCCTGACACACACTACCTTATCCTGAACACACTACCTTATCCTGCACACACTACCTTATCCTCACACACTACCTTATCCTACATGCCTTACCTGCAACACTACCTTATCCTGCACACACTGCCTTATCCTGCACCACTCCTTATCCTGCACACACTACTTATCCTGCACAACTACCTTATCCTGCACACACTGCCTTATCCTGCACACATCTTATCCTGCACACATTACTTATCCTGACACACTACTTTCTGCACACTTTATCTGCATACACTACTTATCTGACACACTACTTATCCTGCACACTACTATCCTAATCCTGCCTATCACACACTACCTTATCCTGCACACACACTTTCCTGCAACATACTATCCTGCACAACTGCTTATCTCACACTACCTACTACCATGAACTACATTGCTCATTGTGAAGCTGTACTTCTGCGTGTTTTGTGGGATGGATGATCTAGTAAAGGATATTTTCACCAATGCCTTCTGTTACTACCGCTTTTGAATTTTATGTGGCCACAGTACAGTCTGATTTCCCTAATTCAGACACACTTGTATATATTATATACATAGGTGAGCACAATATCCTGCTGTGAAACTCAGGGAAACACATTGCTTTTTCCTTTTTTCTTCTGAGCTGGATGTTTTCTACATAAGCTGATACACACCTGGTAAAGGGAACCAAATGTTGCCTCATCTAAAACATTGGAGGCTTGACACTTACAAAGCCAAAAACATTGCTTTAGTGGTGCAGGGGTGTGTGGGGGGAGGCTGATTTACTGTGTGATTACATTTCCTTTATTGGGTAATGGCAGCACTTTCCCCCTCTCCCCTTTCCCCCTTAGTGAGATTTTGTTTTACAGCCTGGAGGGTTTATCTTAGATTTTGAAAGGAGTCTCACTTCAAGTTGTTCATTAGATTGCGTCCGTATTTCAACACGTGTTGAAATTATTAAACGTTCCACTCATTTGCTCAAAGAGATGCAGATGTACTATGGAGTTAACCCTTCGTTGGCCATCCCAGACATTCATTAACAGGCCTCATTGTTGCTCACATATGTATATGGACATCTGATGTGTTATATATGTGTGAATACATTTAAATATATATACTGTATACATTTCATATGCATATTTATGGCCATATTTACATATTTATATGGGCACAGAAGATCCACCAAACACACACATACACACACGCATATAGTATCTAATAAGTAAATAATGAACAATCATGCATATATGTATACATATATATTTAATTCAAATATACCATTTGGGCTCACAAAGCCTATCAAATACACACACGCATAAAGTATGTACCGTATATATATATTATACCGTATATATATATCATGTACAGCACCATGGAATCAATGGTGCTCTATAAATAAATAATAATAATTATATGTATGTATATATACACACACAAACACATATACACACATCTATACACACATGGATATATATATACATATATTTAGCCTCTAGAAAATAGATAATGCATGAGTACATACATACATACTGTATATGTATATGTGTGTATAATATATAAAATAACAATAAATGTATAAAAATATAGGCACAGAATCAAAAGCCACCAAATATGTATATACTAGTATATATTTTTGCCCACATATATGCATCATATGAATGACCTGCTACAGAGGTGATTGGTGCCAATATGCATGGAGGGCATTAATTGAGCAGTAATATGAACAAACGACACACAGCCCGTTGGCGAATATATTAAATGTCACCATTGTCATATGCTAATTGCGGAAATAAACAGGTTTAATGATTACGGAATTAAGCTAATTGAGCTGATTAATTAATGGTGACAGCCCAGAGCATAATTGTCAACGAGGTGATAAATTGGTTGGAAATCCACTCAGTTTGTTGTATTTCTCTGAAAAAACATCAGCCTTATGGCCCATGTGTACGCACAGATGTTCATTATTTTCCTGTCTGTACGAGAAATATTGAGGAACCTGCCAATCCGAATTTCTTACCGTTCGCACAGGGGATATGTCATATGTGTGTCTGTATTTTCACAGCGATAGTCACCTTTGTGTGCATCAAATTTATTTGACAAATCTGTTGAATTCAGAATACAGTATAAGGGTTTGAGAAAAGTTTTTGTCTCCACCGATGCTCTTCTTATATATATATATATATAACCTTTTACATGTGATTGGCAATGCCACGTGATACTGTAAATCTTGAAGATACATAGAGTGTGCTGCTGTTCACCAGCAGATGTTGGAGATATCTAGCTATATGATATCCACCTTTGCAAGACAGATGATGATAATTCACTGAGTTAAGATGCTTGTCTCACGCCTTCAGGCAAGTTGAGAAAAAGAAGTGCAGGGCTTTTTGGATCAATATCAAAGTGTTTAGCACATTCCTATTGCATGTTAGTTCAAAGATGGTACACCTCAGACTTCACATTTTTTACAATTACAATTAATTGTAACCTGTAATTCAGTAGCAGTGTAGAAGTAATATGTCATTTTTTTTCAGTATTTTTTTTTAAACTTTTATATAAGCGTATAGATTCTTTATGACTTGTATATGTGTGTACACATACAGTAGTCATAAAGAATCTAAATGCATAATAATTGTAATTTTTATTGATACAATGCCAAACATATTCCACAGAATGTAACAATATATGCTTGCGTGAAAGTATATACTATATACGGTTATATATATATATATATATATATATATATATATACAGTTAATTTTTAAAGGATCACAAGACTTTGGCCTTACTTGCTGGATACCCCCTATCCTTTTACTATATATATATATATATATAATATGTGTATACACATAAACATCATTTATATATATATTATTATATATTATATATATATATATATATATATATATATATATATGACAAGGAGAGGGGGTATCCAGAAAGAAAAGCCAAAATCTTGTGATCTTTTAAAGACTGTAATTTATTTTGGACTATGTAAAATCAAGTTTATGACAGTATAGGTAAAAGACTGTGATCAGGGGATTTGGGGATTTTTTCTGTATATATATATATATATATATATATGTATACATATACCGTATATATATTATTATGTATGCACATAAACATATACACACAAATGTCATTATATGGCAGTATCTCAGTATTCTCTATTATTATTATTTCCAATATGTAGATATATATGTACATCTTTTTAATTACGCCCCCTTTCTTCGAAGCCCGACCAATATTTGTTTTTGATGGTCAGAATGTATTTTATTCAAATTGTCTCCACATATCATTTTGGACGGCGGTCAACAAAGAACAAAGGGAAATGTCTTTGTCTTAAAATTGCTTATTTTTTCAGCAAAAATAAAAAAAAGAGAGACCCGCTAGTCTCTGTTCTATTTCTTCTTGATCTGGTAGCAGAGCACCATCTATTGGTTGACCTTGAAAGTGCACACACCGCTTAGGAGCAGCATAGTGTTCATTACATTTAGTGATTAAAGTCAGTGAACAGTCTAATAAATGTGCGCTGGGCTCTATATTCAGATTTAGCGGTAAACCTAATAATATTATACAAATTTAATATATGTAATTTATATTGTTAATATTAAAAGGCAGCCAGATTCGGTGGCAAACAGATAATTAACATATAGACATATTCGTACCTGTTCCCTTTTTTACATAAACAGTAACTCTTCAAAAGTTTGTTTTAATCATTTACAAATGAAGTCAAACTGAAGTAAATAAAAAAAGAATATATATATTTCATTTTTTTTTCTGCCTATGCCGTTATAGTCTTTTTTTTTTTCCCTTTAGCACAAGAACTTGCCAGTCAAGAAGAAAAACTTCTTCTTCTAGAATCCAGCTTGAAAGCGACTCAAGAGCAGCTAAGTGAGCAAATAGCTGAAACCGTTCGCCAGGAACAGACCGGCAGAAAGTCCCAGACAGACCTGAAGACCCTTAAAGAAAAGCTCACATCTTCAGAGCAAGAGAATAGTGCATACAAGTGAGTGGCTCCTCATCACCTCCTTAAGAAATCTAGATCACTAATCATCCATCTTCAAATGTTAATTACGATTACTGTATGTCGCCTTAGTGTTGTTGCGTCTTTTGTGTGTATGTACATACAGGTTGCATGTAACCTTGTCATATAATTTTATTTGTGCTTGTTAGAAAACTTGTAGAGAAAAAGGTGTCAGCATTATTTTTTTAGAAGTCTACGATGACAGAAAATAGGGGATGAGGGGGGGCGGTGAAAGTCTTAATTTTCCAACACGGAGTGTACAAAGGTTACATATGGCTCTTGTTGTCTCCTTTTCTTTGTCAAAGTAGCTGACCTGAAGCAAAATGGTGCCAAATTGTACTTGAATAGTCTGATTACATTGCTTTCCTGTTACCAATCTTAAGGAGGACTGCAAAGCATACAGAACACTGAATACTATTGGTCAGGGCTGGATATAGTGGCTGAAAGGCCTAGGACTTGAGTCTGAAGAGCTTGCATTAATTGTGACTGTGGATCTCGTTATCATTTAGAGATTAGTATTAATAAATATGCACATCAAGTGTTAGTCAACAAGGTTATTAGTTAGTTCCTTAAGCCTGTAACTAGCACATTACAATCGTTGATGACCATTTTTTTCTACTTAACCCTTGATTTATGCATTATGGATAGTTATTTGAGCTAAGACAATGCACTAGGTTTACCTGCACTTCTATGGAAAACACTGGTGACATGTTGTGGTATCAGCGTGAGCAAAACCAAATGACAGAGTTGGCTCTGCTGCATATGTAATTGATGTAAAAAGCTGTCACCATCGTTTGTCAGATTCACATGTCTCAGTGCTACTACCACTTTACTGGAAGCATTTCTGAAGAAGACGACTCCCGGATTTGAAACCTTTTCTTTTTTTTAACTGCTCATACAGAAAAATACCCGATAAGTGCTGCAGAAGTTTCAGATGGCTTCTTTCAAGCTTCGAGGTTGTGCATTTAAGCTATAAGTGCACATAAGATTTACGTAATTTAATTGGAAGGATGGAGTGACGCCTCCTGTAGCCATAACATGTGTCGTGGGATTGTTGTGCAACACGCAGTGTTGGACGAGTGAATAAAACTTAGGTCTCTCGTTTTGCGGAACACTTAAAACTAAGCTGTGTGACTATTCCTTAAAGTATCTGCAAAGTATTCCAAGCTCACCGCCTACTGTGCGGATGGTGGCAAATCTGTCTGCATGTTCCAACAGTCTCCTTATTATGAAGCCCTGGTCATGTATGCAAAAGTATGTATTCAGTATATACATTAAAACTATTCAATATTTTAGCTATTCTCTTCTAATATATATACACACTTATGGCCGAGAGTGTTGGCACCGTTGAAATTGCTCTAAAAAATTAAGTACTTCTGCTAGAAAATGTTTGCAATGCATTTATTTTGTCATACACAAGTTTATTTCCCTTGTGTGTATTCGAAAAACACAAAAACACTGAGAAAGAAATGCAAATTGGATATAATTTCAAACAAAGCCCCCAAAATGGGCCAGACAAAATTGTTGTCACCTGTCTAAAATTGTGGGTAAACAACTATGTTTCAAGCATGCGATTGCAGGTAACATGGGCAATATGAAAATCACATCTGAAACCAGATAAACAGGAGAGAAGTTGACTCAATCTTTGCATTGTGTGTCTGTGTATGACACACTAAGCATGGAGAACAGAGAGAGGAAAAGAGAATATCTGATGATGTGAGAACCTAAATTGTTGAAAAACATCATCAATCTCAAGGTTACAGTCAATCTCTCGAGATTTTGTTGCTTCTTTGTCCACAATACATAGCATAATCAAGACGTTTACAACCCATGGCACTGTAGCTAATCTTCCTGGACGTAGACAGCAGAGAAACACTGATGGAAGATTGCAACGTGGGAAAGTCAGGGTGATGGATAAGCAACCCCAATCAAGTTTCAAAGAAATTCCAGCTTTCCTGAAAGATCAGGATGCATTAGTGTCAGCACTATCTATCCGTCAACATTTGAATGAATGAAATGCTACGGCAGGAGACCAAGAAGCTACTCATTGTCAACACTAAGATATTAAAAAAAAAAAATAGGCTGCAGTTTACCAAAATGTAAATGAGTGAGCCAAAATACTTGTGGGAAAGCATATTGTGGCAATATTAGACAAAGATAGAGCTTTTTGGTAAAGCACATCATTGTACTGTTTACCAAAAACAGAATGAGGCCCACAAAGAAAAGAGCACAGGACCTACAGTCACACATTGTGGAGGTTCCAAGATGTTTTTGGGGAGGGGGGTTGCTGGCCTCTGACACTGGGTGCCTTTACTGTGTGCAAGGCACCATGAAATCTGAAGAATTCCAAAGGATTTTTGGCCACTGTGAAGTATCAGTGTCAGAAAGCTGATTTTGCTTCCTAAGTCATGGTTCTTGTAGCAGGGCAGTGAGCCCAAACATACTTGAAGAAGCCCCAGAGATGGAGAGATCTTAACATTTCTGTTTTGAGAAGGCACCTTCAAATATGAGCGACCTGGAGCAGTTTGTAAAGGAAGAGTCCAAACTTCAGGTGAGAGGTGGCTTTAGGAAGTGATTGATTGCTGTTATGTATTCCAAATATTAAGGTGAGGGTGCCAACAATTTTGTCTAGACCATTCTTAGAGTGTTGTGTGGAATTGTGTGCAATTTCCATTTTTCACATTTGTTTTTTTGTGTGTTGTCCCAATAAAACAAAGGTAGTAAACATGTGTAATTGCAACACGATTGTGGGAGAAATATTTAAGTTTTGGAACAACTTTAAGGATACCAACACTTTCAGCCATGGTTGTGTAGATGTATGTTTTAAGTATATACATATATTGCTAGTAGTAAAAGTCCTAATAAAGTAGCAGCATTACAAACTGCAAGTTTATAAAGCAGATGATCCTAATAAAAGTAAACATTTTTCTTTTAATGCCTATTGGTTAATCCTAAAGATTGTGTTTATTGCTCAAAACAATGATTTTTTGGTGGGGTTTGACATTGATTCTTTTTTAGTTTTTTTTCTTTAATTTAACCTGCAGTCTAATGAACAGTCCAGCTGCCTATATACAGTAGATGACAAGGCCAGATTCCCAGCACAGACCTGCTCCATGTAAAATACTTGTCCAAAGCTTCTAGTGGGTGGCTGGAAATCGTAATAATTTGTTGCATTGATTTTTGTGCGGCTGTGCAGCTGAGGTCCCCAGTGAATAGATAGGAATAGACATTTTATTGATTTGCTTTTCATAGTTATATTTGCAAGGCTCCATTGCAAAATAATTTAGACTTTTAAACTCTGAACCGAGACATTATGAAAATGGGATTTTTCTGCCTGATCTCATGGCTACTTAAAGGTAAAACGTCGGTGCAGGTGTCACATTTACATGAATATTAGCTTGTATGTAGGTATTGAGACTATCTATCTATCTATCTATCTATCTATCTATCTATCTATCTATCTATTATCATATCATTGCTTGTTTTAATACATAATCAATATTATTTTTTTTACTTATTTTTATTTACTTTTTTACTGCTGGTAACCTTTTTTAGTTGATATTTTCCGTGACATTAAATTTTATAATAAGGCAATCTTGCCTTTGAGCTTGCGTTTAACAGGATTAAGTTTACTTGAAGTAGCCTTATATAATCCGACTATTTTTATGGGCACTTTATGTCCAGAGCTGCTTTATGTGCTCAGGATCCACTTGAAATCAGTAAAGCTATGGATAAAATCCAATTGATATGGTAAGTTTGAAAATGAGGATGAAATAGAAATAATCTCAATTGTTGCAGAGGGTTATAGAGACCGTAATATTATTTTTTTCTTCATCTGGACGCTTTGTGTATTGATTTAATTAAAACACCGGCCACTTTAATAAGTTGTCTGTTGTTGTCTTGTATTAGGGAGTAAACTCTGGTTGCCAGAGGATCCTGGTCCTCATGTGTGAGACCCTCTTCCGTTAAAGAAAGGCCTTGAGGTTCATGGCAACCAATCGGGGTCTATGTTCAACCTCCCAGAACACTTCAGAAAATGAAAGGGAAATTCTGGTTGCTAGAAGAACTAGACCACAGCATGGTGGATTCACACAAAGCCTATTCCATCTGAATTCATCCTATGCATTTTACTGTATAGCCACAGAGTGGAATATGTCTGCCATTAGCAGCAATACAAATAATATCCTGTATACTTCATGGCATAGGTTTTGTGGTTACTTTTTAGAGGTTAGCGAACCTGTTGGGGTTCGGAGGTCGGATACTTTACATATCCAAATCACTGGAGCAAGCATCACTTTGCTTGTGTACGCTGGGTGCTTGGCCCAGTGTTTGATCGGCTCACACTGCTGGTAAGATCAGCGTTATTGGGAGTAGTGTGGTTGTAAAATAAAAAATTGACAAATCTCCACCTTCTGCCTCTGGAAGTGGTTTGCTTATGGCAGGCTGTATGTGGGTGGATACCAGAACTGCCCAATAAATGTCTTCAAATGAGGTTCGAGTCAAGTTTTGGCCCCAAATAGTCCGTTTTTAAAAGTCCAGCTTCACCACCCAAACCCAAACTTCAACAGATCCGCTCATCTGTAGTTAGCTATAGTCTGTTGTATTTTCCGATACTTTAAAAACTTGTGACAACACATGCCTCAGAGAGAGGCCAAGGACAAATGCTTTGTCTCTTCACTTTTTTCATATCAAGGTCCTGCCTTTGGCTACAGTCGGCTAATCATAGCCAGTCCAGTTTCTGTAAACCCTAGTACGGTATATAAACCGTATATAGTTGATAGACTCTGGTTTGCAAGCCAACAAGTACTGATGGTAATACAATGATGGATAGTTCTGTTCCCACAAGTCTCATGGTATTGCGAGTATACTTCCTATTTAAAGGCGGTAATTTGCAACCGATAAATTTGAATTTTATGCCTACATATACTGTCTAATCAGCTGAAGGAGCCTTTTTTTTGGCCGTTCGGTGACAGTCAGCATGTTTACGCAGGATGACAATGAAGGCTGGCAATTGATTGTGTGCCAGTCATACCGCGTCATACGTTTCCAGCCATTTTCCAGTAGCAGCCATTATATTGCATATGTGTTGTCAGATGACCAATCTTTTTTATTTGAATGGCCAGAACTAGAGCCAGTGTCTGCATTGGCCCCTAGAACGAGTTTTGTTTGTGGATATATGCCTAGTAGGACACTCTGGTTGGGGTTGATTTATATCAATTATGGTAACTAAGATATTTTAGGGCTCCTGTTTGCCTCTGAGGTACACCAATTGTCAGAGACTACAAGGGTCAGACATTCTCCACACAATGTGGAATAGATTCCATAAAATCCACAACTCTGACAATGGAATATACTGAAGAGTTGTCTGAAAGAAATGCCGCAGCATATTTGACCCATGTGGACGTAGCCATAAAGTTATCAGTTCATGTTTATGTTTGATTCATTTTTAAAGAAAAACAGCAGAAAATAACCACATATTTATAAATTTGAAGGACAAAATTTATTTTAGATGACCCATTCATTGGATATTCTGATGTCTTACCAGTTCCATAGTAACATGCTTCCTTGTAAAGAATAGATTGCAAAAGTGATTTATAGTGTATATAAAGTAATCTCTCTCTCCTTCCGGCTACATTCTCTTTTGAAAAACATTAGTCCTTTTGTGCCATTCAGAATTGCATGTATAGACAATATATATTCATGACCTGTTTGTGAGCTCGGGTCTATTATGTATTGCTGATGTGTGATGGAATTATTAGGAAATCTTCTCAAGATGTTTACAGTCTTTGGCTTTTCTGGAATATAAATAAATAAGGAATGAGAATACAAATGATGCTCTCTTCACACGGCACACATACACCCGTGTTACATGACATTAAAACATGACTTTAATCAATAACGCATAGCACCATTTAGTTTCGTACTATATATTAAATCCCCATATTTGTCTTTTCCCTTTGTTACTCCAGAGAAATGCTTGAAAATGTGAAAGCTGAATTAACAACATTAAAGTCACAGCATCAGACGACTGTTCAAGAAAGTCTTCAGCTTCAGCAGACCAACCACAAGTATGAGATAGAGAATGCCTCTGTGCGAGAGAATGCCCGAAATTTACAGCAGCAGGTAACTTAGATGTAACGTGTAATGTGTAATTATCTATAATATCAGTTTGTACCAAACTTTTTACAATCTGGATAACTATCGTAGTCTTGCCATCAAAGGCCATGTTCACATCATACATTTTCATTCTATTTGTGCTGCAATTTTCTGAACTTACTGTAAAATACACACATTAGTTTTTGGAAAATTGCCGCAAGAAAAAAAACATTGCAAATGCATCATGTGAACACATCCAAGGACTGACCCTATTAATGCAATTCACCAGATTTGAATTAACCTCGCCTACTGATCTGTAAGCATATCTGCTGTTGATTTGCATGCAGAAACTCATCCTATTACAGTATAAGTGAAGGAGATGAGAATTCAGGAGCATTTTCAGTGCATATTTTGAGATACGCCGAATGTCGATTCTTCTGGCCGATGTTCATAGCAGATTTCACCTATTGCAACCCAACCAAAAACTGACAGCCTGGTATTCTCCATGCATTGAACAGAAGAGTTGGTTGTTTTCTACTTACATATCCACTATAAGGACATGAGTATTGGGACACACGTTAATCGTTGAATAAAGGTTTTTCTTTCAGTTCCGTTATCGCACGTGTATAAAATGCAGTCCTTTGCAATGCAATCTGTTTTACCAACATATGTACAATGATGGCTCGTTTTAAAGAGCTCACTGAATTTTAGTCTTGTCCTGTAATAGGATGCCACCATTGCAGCAAATCAGTTTGTAAAATTTCTTCCCTTTGAAATATTCCACCATCACTTGGGAGTAGAGATGAGCGAACGCCTGGAGATTCAGGTACAGGGGTTGCATGTTCAAGACCTAACATGACCCTACATACAGCCAGCCATAAGGATAACAATTCAAAGAGTGGGATGGCGGGGATTTCATTTTTTTTTCTTAGACAAGTCATTATGGATGATTACACGGCTTTTAGGAGCAGTGCGAGCTGATCATATAAAGCAAGTAGCTAGCACTGGCCCGACCACCCAGAGTACAGGAGTACAGTGATCTAGACTCCAGCACCCTGTAGATGGGAATCCCCTGAACGCCAGCCCTAATCTGTTCCCAAACAGGTTTGGTCATCTTTACTTGTGAGTAGAATTACTGAAACCTGTTCTGTGGAATGACAAACCATTTTTTTTTTTGTCATCTGATGGACTTGAGTATATCACCTGCCTGACTGCATTGTGCCAAGTGTAAGGACTGATGAATGGGAAATAATGCTATGTGGTTAGCTTAGGCCTATTGTTCCATTGAAGGAAAATATTAATTACGTGAGCATATCAAACCATTTTCGACTATTGTAGCTTCTAACTTTGTGGTAACAATTTGTTAAAGGCTCTTATCAGTTCCAGGATAATTATGCCCCAATGTACAACATAACCTCCTCACAGACCTGGTTAGGGAGTTTGGCATGAGAGAACTTGATTGAACACACATAGCTATGACCTCAACCGCACTTCAGCACATGGACAGCATCTGTGAACATGTTATTGGCCGATTACCCGATGATACACAAGAGCAATATTCAGCAGTCAACTGTTGGTTGTTATTGGCATGTCTCCTAATACCAGTTTATAGTTTATTGTCAAACCACTTTAAAAAGGCACTTTCTCAGGGTGAAACAGATTGCTTTGATGCCCTTGTAGGACGTAATGAAGTAATTGAAGTTCAAAGTAGAAAGCTTCTGTAACGCTAGTCACTAACTACATGAACAATCTGTGAGGCAGGGTAGTCAATTGGTCCGTGGTCAGAAATAAAAAGAGCACATTGTGGACTAAGGGAATAAACAAAGGCGTAGTCAGGTCACGGTCCGGGGTCAGAATGCCAGGAGGATAGTTGATCAAAGCAAAGAGACTAGGCAAATGCAACACTGAGGTCCTGAGGTCCTGGGTTCAATTCCCACCAAGGACACTAAGGACAACATCTGCAAGGAGTTTGTATGTTCTCCCCGTGTTCGCGTGGGTTTCCTCCGGGCGCTCTGGTTTCCTCCCACTTTGCAAAGACATACTGATAGGATGTTTAGATTGTGAGCTCCAAGAGAGACAGCATTACTGATGTATGTAAAGTGCTATGGAATTAATAGCGCTATATAAATGAATAAATATTATTATTATTAAATAGATGACCAGAGGTGGTCCAAGGTCTGGTAGCAATAGATTAGAACACCAAGCCAACATGCACCAATGAGCATAATGTTATGACTAGCAGTGAACTGGGATTAACTGCTCAGCTAAGTAGCTGTGCAATAATAGAGAACACAGAACACTTGAATAAACCCAGCACCTCCCAGACTCAGATTGGAGCTGTGAATCAATGTAACAGCAGTTCAGAACACTCCAGCACTAGATTGTAAGACTGAGCTGTCACTAACCAAACTGACATCGCTGCACAGCCTTGATTCCACAGGGCAGCAGACTGTCAATCACTGCGTCAAAGACACGCCGAGTGGAGGAATCTTGACAGCTGCTTTGGCAAAAGATGGTGTGCCCAAACATTAAATGGATAGTCATTTATATCAATGGCTGTCATATAATGCTACATTACCCATGCCTGGGTAATGTATGCCTATGTGCGCTTTGCACCTTACTGATATTAGAGGGTTACAAAAGCCGGATGTGCACATAAGTTTTATAATTGGTTAAGTAATTATATATATATATATATATATTTTTGCATTATTAGTATTTTATAGTTTGCCCATATTCACTGACTATTGCTTTGTGTGATGGGTCATGAATATAAGGAAGGGAACATTCTGGATATGGTCTGGTGTGAGCAATCAGAGCTCTGTCTTCTATTTTAAATGTTTTCTGGTGGAAATGCATTATACTTGCAGTTGAATATAAATGACCCTGGTCGATCTGTACCTGTACAATCATCGCACACAATAAGGAATTGTAGAAATTCATCTTTTTCTTTCCGTCCGCACACATTGTTGGCCACATAAAACAAGGTTCTTTTTACCATTAAGTTAATTTTATTTTACTTTTTATTTGTTCTTTTCGATGAAATCTTTTATTTCTCTATTTATTGCTTGAATTCCCTTTTTTATTTTGGCAGTTAACCTATATCCTATTCTTAACACTGTGCATTCAGAGGCTCAAGGAGCAGTAATAATAGGAAGACTCAGAGCAGTAGTGATGAATATTTATTGCGCTATATAGTGATTGAACAAAAAAGGTCATTACCCAGTACCAGTTTGTACTCCCTTGGAATACAAATTGAGAACAACTTTGCAGGAGGATTTAAGTTAATTTTGCCATTACGCAGAGAAATTCTGAAATGATTGAGCTTGCAAAAGTGCATGCATTATTCTGTAACTAGAAATGCTTTATTAAAAAGATGCAGAAACAATTAGGAGAGAAAGAGATTGAGCCATGCAACCAAAGTATAAATAAGTCTGAATTGAGATTGATTTCAGCATAATGCTGTGTAGGAATTCCCGTCTATTGATTCGTTTTAGAGCCTGTGCACAGAACCTAAAAAGATAAAGTAAGCAAGGTCAGATAATCAAACCGTTTTTTAATAGTAAAAACAGCAACTGCCACTGTACACTATTAAAATAAATCCATAATACAAATTGCTTTCGAGAAAAAGTGGATGAGGAGCTGATCTTCCTATTGAACCTTTCTACTGTTCAGTGACCACACTGGGTAAAGGATAGGTAAGGATGCCTGTAAGATCGATACTAAGTAAGATGTAACAAGGAATCATTCAGAACATTAAAGGCTTACAAGGGAGAATAAGGGTGGTGATGTCTGGTCCCTACGTCACAGAGGGAGAGCATGAACTCCTCCAAGCAACCCTTCCTATCATTCCTTCTTTTTCACCCTATGTAAAGTTATTTGTTAGTTGCTGTTCACCCCAAAATATTTTTTTGCTCTCTAGGGAATCCTTTCAGGTTTGGATGCAAATTACTTATACTTAAAATTAATTACTAGTAAATGTGCTATTTTTTGCAATCTGCATATAATTTTCATGTGCATATGGATCAATTTGGATATTGATGGTAGGGACATATGGTGCATCAGATGCGGAGGTAACACATACTGAACAATAATGCCACTATAAAAATGCCTTATAATTGTTTATGAGTGATGCCCACGGCATTCTGGTATCTTGTTATCTTTATGACATAGCTATTAACTGCTGCTTCTTATGTTGCGTCTTAGGTCAGGGTTCCACTTGCAAGAGCGATGCAAGAGAGCTTCACATGTCTCGCCTCGCTCTGGACAGGAGCGTGCAGCTGCATCTATTTCTATGAATCTTCACACTGCTGTCCGGGGAGGAGTGGCTACACTGGGTGATGCAATGAGAGACCGCTCAAGTTTATCGCATCACTCTCGCAACTGGAAATCCCAACCTTAGTCGGAAGGGCCTGTAAATCATAGTGTTTGTGCAAATATTCTGGCATAGAACTGTCACGCTGGGAGCGGGAGAGACACCCAGCGTAATACAACGACGGGGGGGAATAAGGAGTCCCTAAAGCTATGGGCACAAGAGGGAGAGGGTGACCCCTAGTCTTCCTGGGGCTGACCCTGTCTGCCCTGACGTCCCTATACAGTTTCCTCAACTGTCGCCGACCACGAACCTCGTCCCTCTCTGATCCTAGCACTACCTTATCTAAGGATCAGATGGGGAGGTTCACTAGACCCCTCCACTAACAACTAAAGACAACACAAGGAAAACAGACAATGGGGAAAGAAAACACTTATCTTGCAGCAGAGCACAGCAACCTCCACAAACTCAGCTTCTGCTTGGAGCAAGGATAATGAGTCCACAAGGAAATATCACCTGCACCGAGGGAGGGCAATGAAACTCCTTATAAAGGAGGGAAGAACCTGCTGGGTCCTAGAGACCCAGAATACTGGTGTAGAAACCAGACCGAGCACAAGACCTTCCCAGCCGTCCTCCCATGATAGGGAGATCTTATCATACCTTCTCTTTATCTACACAGAAGGTAAATGCCCCTGAAAGACGGACCGTCCTCAAACCTTATGGCTGATTGGCCAAACGCTGGGACCGTCTGCGCGTGGCCTCTACCCTGTCATCCGTGCCACCCGTGACAAGAACACTTTGAAATGTCACAGATTGTTTATGCAGTGTGAAATTGCTCATAAAGTTTTGTGACTTTTGACGTCTTTATGCCAGTCCTGGTCAACTCCGCCACTTGTAAGATACAAGTGTTTCACGCTTCTTAATTAGGTGTTTCACGCTTCTTAATTAATCAGCCTCCTTATACTTCTCTACATATCTTCATTAAGACTGGCGTGACAGTTGCTTCCAGCTACATACCTCTTTCCTCCAGATCTGGGGACAAATGACATGCCCCCTAGGGTGCGTGTGATGTAGAATCGAGTTATGCGCATGCGCAGGCCAAAAACTCAGACCCGGCATCCGGTTCCATAGGGATCTGCCGGATCCAGGTTACATAGTGACACATTTTCACGGGTGTTCCCGTTTTTGTCACTGAGATCAAAATCGCAATAAAATGCAGTTTTGGTCTTAGTGCAAAAACCGGTGGTACCTGGATCCGGGGCAACGGGAAGAACTAGATGCACCCGCAAGGGCCCATTGAAAGAGTCCGAAAATGAATGCAGATGCATTCAGTTAAAGCTGGATACACACGGATGGCAAAAAACGCCAGTGTGAAACCAGCCCTACAGGGACTTAGCACGTAATGATGACATGCGTTGTGCCCCACGTGTCCGCTTGAGACAGGCCAGAATAGTACACTAGGTGAAGCTAATGGATGGTCAGATGAAGCACTACAATGGAAGGACAGGAGAAGGGAGGACCTAATGCAGATGAGTGTAATCTTTTTTTTTTTTTTTTTTTTTTCTCTATTTTTAACCAATTCCTCTTGTGCAAAGTCTGCATTTCGAACTTTTAAACATTTGGACGATTTCAATTTGTTATGAATTGATTTGCTCATCTCTGTAAATAATAATGTCCCCGTATCTTCTGTCACTATGCATTTTTACATGGTTAATTTTTTACTTTAAAATTATTTTAAAGTATTCTCTTTATACTTCTTTGAAGCATTATATTTACAATAAAGTGTAGGGTGATGTGTAAGCACTAAACACTTGTCATTCTCTTATACCAAAAGATCCTAATTCCCCTTTCTGTCCTTAAAACTAGAATAAGTGGAGGATCTTATGATGTTCCTGAATCCAAATTTCGAATTGCTTTCAATGGTTGACGTATAATTCTGTGTGTGGCAAGCACTCTCTACTGGTGGCTTCAGGCTGCAATCATTTAACGTCTGTGAAAGGGGAAGAATGGAGTTACTGCCCTGTCTGAAAAAAATTGTAGCTGCACCTTTTTATGTGTGATAAAATAAAGGAGCGCAGTAACTCTCGCTCTATAACTGGCCATCCTCTTTTTCAGCAGACATTTCCTCTTTATCTGCATTCTGACAATACTATTGGTGGTAGAATTTTTTTCCGCACATCTCAGCAAGGCTTATTTATTTTTGTGTAATTTCACCACACTATGAATTTTTTTTCTTCTGTTTTCCAGTAATTCGAATAGTATAAATAATGGTGCATCATGCATCTATATGGATATACAAATATTTATTTTTACAGTTTTTGAAAGAAGGGAAGGAAAAAAGTGCATAAATAGAAAATTGCCATGTCGTGGGGGAGTTTAAGGGGTATTCTTGAATCAGTGAGGGTCCAACCTATGTGATCCTCAACAATTCCAAGAAATTAGCTCTGAATGGAGTGGTGCTTATTTCTGTTAATGTTGATGATTATGACTTACAGCCAATGAAAACCTAAAGGTCATTATCTCAGAGAATTAAAGTAAGGAGGATGAACGGTTAAAAACCGCACTGCCATATTCCACAAGACATCAAAGAGTGAATATGATATTGATTTACTAGACAATGTGTTTCAGGGCTCCCTGAAACGCCCTCAAACATGGCAATATGATATTGATTTGTCCTGAGTAAGGTTCCAGGGATCCCTGAGACGCGTTGTCTAATAAATTAATATTATATTCACCCTTTGATGCCTCGTGGAATACGGCCACACAGTTTCTAACCCTTCATCCTCCGTACTCTTTATGCACCATATTTGGGACTTCAGCAGCCGTGATCTGCTTTTATAGTGGTTGTGACTCTCACAACCACACAAGGTGAAGCCTCTGATACCTGTTTAGGTAATATTTTCTCTCTCCGACCCTTCATCTTCCCTACCGTATATACTCGTGTATAAGCCGACCCGTGTATAAGCCGACCCCCCTACTTTTGCCCCAAAAATCTGGAAAAACCTATTGACTCGTGTATAAGCCGAGGGTGGACCCCAGCACAGTTATACAGCCCCCAGCAGTGTGGTATACAGGCCCCCCAGTGGTAGTATACAGCAGCCCCAGTGGTAGTATACAGATTCCCCAGCAGCCCCAGTGGTAGTATACAGATTCCCCAGCAGCCCCAGTGGTAGTATACAGGAGCCCCAGCAGCCCCAGTGGTAGTATACAGATTCCCCAGCAGCCCCAGTGGTAGTATACAGGAGCCCCAGCAGCCCCAGTGGTTGTATACAGCAGCCCCAGTGGTAGTATACAGGAGCCCCAGCAGCCCCAGTGGTAGTATACAGGAGCCCCAGCAGCCCCAGTGGTAGTATACAGGAGCCCCAGCAGCCCCAGTGGTAGTATACAGGAGCCCCAGCAGCCCCAGTGGTAGTATACAGGAGCCCCAGCAGCCCCAGTGGTAGTATACAGCAGACCCAGTGGTAGTATACAGGAGCCCCAGCAGCCCCAGTGGTAGTATACAGGAGCCCCAGCAGCCCCAGTGGTAGTATACAGCAGCCCCAGTGGTATACAGCAGGCCCCCAGGGGTACATATAGCAGCCCCCAGGGGTACCCAGCAGCCCCCTGGGGGTACCAACAGCCCCATGGGGGTACCAACAGCCCCCAGGGGGGACCAACAGCCCCCAGGGGGTACCCAGCAGCCCCCTGGGGGTACCAGCAGCCCCCTGGGGGTACCAACAGCCCCCAGGGGGTACCCAGCAGCCCCCTGGGGGTACCAACAGCCCCCTGGGGGTACCAACAGCCCCCAGGGGGGACCAACAGCCCCCTGGGGGTACCAACAGCCCCCAGGGGGTACCAACAGCCCCCTGGGGGGACCAACAGCCCCCAGGGGGTACCCAGCAGCCCCCTGGGGGTACCAACAGCCCCCAGGGGGTACCAACAGCCCCCAGGGGGTACCCAGCAGCCCCCTGGGGGTACCAACAGCCCCCTGGGGGTACCAACAGCCCCCAGGGGGGACCAACAGCCCCCTGGGGGTACCAACAGCCCCCAGGGGGTACCAACAGCCCCCTGGGGGGACCAACAGCCCCCAGGGGGTACCCAGCAGCCCCCTGGGGGTACCAACAGCCCCCAGGGGGTACCAACAGCCCCCTGGGGGTACCAACAGCCCCCAGGGGGTACCAACAGCCCCCTGGGGGGACCAACAGCCCCCAGGGGGGACCCAGCAGCCCCCTGGGGGTACCAACAGCCCCCAAAAGCTGGCACTGTCCCCCCTTGTAAGGCCTCCCCCTCCCGCTACTTATACATTACCCTCCCGGTGTTCTGATCGGCGCCGCTCCTCGGTGTTGCGTCGCCGTCTTCATCCTCCCGCGCTGGCTGCATCCGGGTTCTCCAGCGGTCGCGCGATGACGTCATATCGCTGCGACCGCCGGAGAACCCGGATGGATGCAGCGAGCGCGGACGGGAGGATGAAGACGGCGCCGATCAGAACACCGGGAGGGTAATGTATAAGCACCGGGGGGGGGCCCTTACAAGGGGGGACAGTGCCAGCTTTTGGGGGGGCCATATGCACTGCTTCCCCCTGCGCTGATTGACAGGGGGAGCAGTGCATATATAATGAGCGGCCCCACGTGACGGGGCCGCTCATACAGCAGCCCCCCCCCCCGCCTCCTCCAGCCTCCACAGCCCCCACCACACAGCCCCCACCACACGGGTCTACCGTATAGACCCGTGTATAAGCCGAGGGGGGACTTTTCAGCCCAAATTTTGGGCTGAAAAACTCGGCTTATACACGAGTATATACGGGTACTTTAATTTTCTGAGATAATGATCTTTGGGTTTTCATTGGCTATAAGCCATAATCATCAGCATTTACAGAAATAATCACTGGAAATAGATCACTCTTTGTAATGACTTTATATAATATGTGTTTCTCTTTTTGTATTGATTTAGTGAAATAAATTAACTTTTTAATGATATTTTAATTCATTGAGAGGCACCTGTATATAAAATAGAGGCCGTGGGCAGTATAAATGTAATACAATCGCCTTATATATAATCCTTCTTATGCGCCATCTCTCTCCCCTTTGTGTGCTGTCTCTATCGCCCCTGTGCATTGTCTTCTCCCCTGTGCGCTGTCTTCTCCCCCTGTATGCTGTCTTTTCCCCCTGTGCACTGTCTTCTCCCCGTGTGTGCTGTCTTCTCCCCCTGTGTGCTGTCTTCTCCCCCTGTGTGCTGTCTTCTCCCCCTGTGCACTGTCTTCTCCCCCTGTGCGCTGTCTTCTCCCCCTGTGCTCTGTCTTCTCCCCCCTGTGCACTGTCTTCTCCCCCGTGCTATGTCTTCTCTCCCCTATTTTGCTGTCTTCTCCCCATCTTTTGCTGTCTTCTCCCCCCTCTTTTGCTGTCTTCTCCCCCTCATGCGCTGTCTTCTCCCTAGTGCGTTGTCTTCTCCCCCCTCATGCGCTGTCTTCTCTACCTTCGCGTGATGACGTCTCCCCCCCGTGCACTGTCATCTCCCCTGTGTGCTGTTGTTGTTTCCCCCTGTGTGCTGTCTTCTACCCCTGTGTCAATGTCCTCAATGGGGAATGAGCACCCCTGTTGTAGCCCCTATACTTTGGATATGTGCTAAATCTAACAATGTGTATTATGAAGTTTAGAAGTAAAGTGATTACGGTATTTAAATTGTAAAGACTGTGATTTTTAGCCTTTCAACCTGTCAATTCTTTTGTCTTAAAATGTTTGAAAAGAAAAAAAACAATCAGATGAAGAACTGGAGGGGCAATCATGCAAACAGGGTTTTATAGATTTGTTGTACAAATGTAAAACCATGTTCACCTGGCAGGGTTGTGAATAGTCACAACCGCTGTAGAAGCATAATATGGCTGCAGCAGCTCTACGATGCATAATGCTGAACCACTGGATGGAAGGGGTTAATCTGTGCTGCAATTTTCTTGAGGTACTATTTTTTTTTACTCCAAAAGGTGTAGACAATAAATTATTTTCCATGATCTGCACTTCTTGGTCTTTATTCCCATGACACCGTGGATTAACGCCATCAATCCAGTTCTTCAGCATTGAAAAGAACAGAAAAATCTGCAGGAAGAAATTATTATTATTATTATTATTATTATTATTTATTTATATAGCGCCATTGGTTCCATGGCGCTTTACATAAGAAGTAGGGGTAACAAGGACAGGTACAGTACATGTGAGCAGTCAAGGCTTGATACACGACGGGAGAGGATCCTGTCCACGAGGGCTCACAGTCTACAGGGGTGGGGGAGGACACGATAGGGGGGGGGAAGCTCCAAGCGTTTGGTGGAGCGGCGCTGGGTCTCATCATAGGTTGTAGGCTTGTTGGAATAGATGAGTTTTCAGGTTCTTTTTGAAGCTCTTGAGGGTAATCATCATTATTGTATTTTTTAACATTTATTCCGATCCTGTTGAATCCAACATGTTCCTTGTGACATCATGGGATTGGCTGGTGATGTGTATGAGGGCCTGGAAATTGTCTCCCTATGAGCGATCTGACTATGGATGAAAGTGGGATTGGTGTAATGCACTTCAGGATCCCCAATCCTTTGTTCTAGTAGAGTCTGGCAGAGGCGTATTCCCTTCCTCCCATACAAATGAACAGGCATGCATGCCTATAAAAGTATTCTACTTATTGATTTTTAATATAAAGTATTTTTATTATTTTTGTCCCTTAGTGAATTCCCTTCCTATACAACCTGCATTTTCAAGCAAATCCTGTGTACTTTAATATCTTTTTTCATCCTCCCCCTGAATACACAAAAGACAGATGAAGTATAATGTTATCATTCTCTCAGATGAGGCAATTTTTTTTCCTGATAAACAGGAATCAAGGGCATTCGAGAAAGTGTTAAATGCTTAACTCTATGTTTACAGCTAGTACAGTCAACACATTTCTGTATTTCCCAGCATCTGCCAAGCCACAAACAGGTCTGGAATTGTATTCAGCTGTTTATAAGTATACAGTCATTTGTTTTTGAAGTTGCAGATGTGTGGAAGCTAATAATTTCTTAACTCTTCAAAATGTTAGTGACTTTTTTTTCTTAAAGTGTAACTGGCAATTTATTTTTTATAACATAAATCAATAGTACACATGAAAATAAACAACTTTGTAATATATCTTATAGGACAGATTTGCTTTTTTCTATGCCAGAATTGATTAGACGTAGTCTCTGGTGAGCTTAAGGAGGGAGGTCTTCTGCATCCATTTCATATAAACTGATAGTGTCTCTTTCACTCCCACTGATAGCTTGTTCAAGGACCTTCAACTTTGCAATAGCTGTTGCATGCTCACATTGGATTGTAGGCCCCACCCCTAATATTATAAGCTAAACAGACGATAAAAGAATAACACCAGGCATTGGTTGACATGAAATGGCCGAGAGGCTTTTTATAGCGTTACCTTTAACAAATAATCCATATATATCAATTAAAACTTTTTCCATAAATAATGTTTTTTGAACTCATTAAACTCTAGTTTGTCCATTCAAACCATTATAACAACCGACTTGAAAATAGAACTTTCCCCAAACGGCCACACTGATTACAGTGTGGCCACCCCTCAAGCCCCTCAGCCATTTCTCTCTTGCCAACCGGATACCCATATCAAATATATCCGACACGACAGAATCCATATGCACCCCATCTTTCTGATAAAGGCCCGGTAAAAAACCCTGCCATATCAATGTATCGATATGAAGATCCGTCGGCCACTGGCATAAAACTTCCCCAATGCCTTATTAAATCTTTGCCGGTACGCTTGCAAAAACATAGATTCTTAGTAGACCAAATCAAGCGCGGAACTACCTTGGAAAAGCTAAGGTCACGTTAGGAAACATAGCTTAATAACCTCCAAGTTGTGGCGAAATCGCCACAAGATATCCAGTGTACACACTCTTCCAAGATCGTTCCCGGCGAGATGGATAACTATAAGATCTAGAGGAGGAAAGTGTTCAGCAAGGTTTTGAAAAGAAAAGCACAATGCCTCGCAATTCCTTCCCTGAGGCCATACCACCAAAGACCAATTTTAGAACGGTCAAAATGAAAGATTGTCCATATAATCTACCCCTGGGCCCTCTTCTCTGATCAGAAGTCAAATTAATGAGTTAAACAATGGCATCTGGTTGAATCTACAACTTGGCTCTCCCAGGAGTCTACCTCCCAATGTTCCTAATTTTATCCTCCCGGAAACTCAACCTAGCTGCCTCAGACGCTGCCCCAATATGGAAGGAATGAGACAAAATTTGGTAATCTCCCAAACCCAATTTGGATAAACAGCATTGTAATACTGAATTAAATTGAAACCTACCGTGTTTCCCCGAAAGTAAGGCCCCCCCGATTGTAAGGCCGCCTAGGGGTAAAGGGGGGGCCTGCTAATGTAAGGCCTCCCCCGATTATAAGGCCGGGTAGGGGGAGGGGGGGCCTTACTATCGGGGAAACACGGGGGGGGGGAAGGTTTACATGCATACATACACACATACAGACACATGCATACACATGCATACACATATATACACACCATACACACCACACACACCACACACACACATAGCACCTCTTCTTACCGGGTCCGGTGTGGGGTCCCCGATGGTCCTGTGCCGTCCTCTGTGCTCCGGTCCCCGAGATGATCCGCTGCCGTCCGCCATGTTCCGGTGCCGGTCCTAGGCTCCATGGTCCCTGCTCTTCCGGAGTTCAGGCCTAGCTCCGCCCAGGTCATAGTGTGGGCCAATCAGCATAGCGGCGCTGACGTCAGAGGCAAGCGCCCGATGACGCTTGCTTGAGCGCCGCTATGCTGATTGGCCCACACTATGACCTGGGCGGAGCTAGGCCTGAACTCCGGAAGAGCAGGGACCATGGAGCCTAGGACCGGCACCGGAACACGGCGGACGGCAGCGGATCATCTCAGGGACCGGACCAGAGCACAGAGGACGGCACAGGACCATCGGGGACCCCACACCGGACCCGGTAAGAAGAGGTGCTATGTGTGTGTGTGGTGTGTGTGGTGTGTATGGTGTGTATGGTGTGTATATATGTGTATATATGTGTATGCATGTGTCTGTCTGTATGTGTGGGAGTGTGTGGATGGATGGATGGATGGTGGGGCCTCCAATGTAAGGCCCCCCCGAAAGTAAGACAGGGGGCCACTTTTGGCCACAAAAAGAATGTAAGACCCTGTCTTACTTTCGGGGAAACACGGTAGTTAATGAATCACCGTTCCCATGTATGAAAAATAGGCCATCGAACGCCTGGCAAACCGCCAACCAATTGTGTAAAGTAAAAAGTGAAACACCACAGATCCCAGGAAGGCACAAAGGTTAACTGTCACACTTTTCCCAATCTGGTCCGTCTGGGACCTGCAAACCAAAAGAGCAACTCTGTTCCTGGAGACAGACACGTCCCCGAAAACAAACCTGATCAGCGATAATTATCATAGCAACTCAATTTGCCAGTGGTAAATACTCCAAAGAACGCTAAAGAAAAACAGGATTTGAACAAAAGAATTTCAAGTTTACCAAGCAAACAGAATGCAATACAGCTTATATTTTTATTCCAATAGATCAAGGGATATAGGTCTCTTTCCGTCTGGCCGGAAGTGCTGTATTCTCATACTATTTAGAAATTGTCTAACAGGAAACAATGATAACCAGGAGGCTTTACCATGTAACGTCAGGAAGAACGAAAATACCTGCTACAGATTTATATAATCTGGCATGGCTGAAACCCTTAGCCAGTAAGCCTTGCAAAAACGTAAGGCCAACCTTGGATGAGCCGACAGACAGGAAATTTGCTGTAATGCACAAAAATGTACCCAATTTCTCCAAGCGACCTCATCAATATCTTTAATGCCAACCTATAATGACAAACACATGTTAGGACAAAACAGATACCGCGATATGTTAACTGACAACTCAATTGGGGGGCCACGAGCCCATGCATCCACCACTCTAGGCGATTAGGGGGCTCAACATTCCTTCTGTAGTGCTTGTATTTCTGCCCTGTTGCATGCTGTTTTGGCATTCATTTCTGCTCTCGTACGCGCTGGTTTGGCATCCATTTCTGCCTTTTTTTTTTTTTTGTGCAAACGTGGCCTGTATCTTGGTTGCTTCTGCCTCTGCACATGCTCTGCTAAACTGCTCAATGATAGTTCAATGTTTTGATGAGCTTGATCTAGATGAGGCTAAAGGCTACTTCACACGCTACAATATCGTTAACGATATCGTTGAAACGTCACAATTTTTTGATTGGTCGAATGATGTCGTTTATGCATCATTGCGTGTAAACATATGATCTTGAAACGACAAATTGTTGAATCATTCATCAAAAATTTGAGATCCTGACCTCAAATCTGTTGTTCGTCATCCAATTAACTTTCTGTGAACAAGCAACATCGTTCAGTGTGACACATTTTTGAACGATGTCGTTCATAATTCTCCTATTCCTGCCGCTTTGTAACATCGTTCACTAGTTCTTCTCAAGGTAGCTGACGCGTTGCCAAATTTAAGATCTTTAACAATATCCATGCGTATGACAACGCACTAACAATGTCGGAAAGATCGCAGTCACGTGACATAGCTAACGATATCGTTCAACGATATCGTAGCGTGTGAAGTAGCCTTTGATGGAGTTTGATGGATCTAGATATGCGTGATAACATCTCTGGAATCTGTCCAATTCTTGCCTAAACTTTAGACTTAATATCACATACTGTGTGGTCTCTCTATTGTGGGTGTGTCAAAGTTTGACAGTCCTGTGGTGTTTGTCTGTAGTGGCTACACAAACTGCTCTCTAACATTCTATTCCTTTTGCCGTGGTGTAAATGGTATTTTATGTATCTTCTCTGTTTGGGGCAATCCCTTTCCTTTTAAACCTCGTGGATATTCTCACCTTTCAGCTGTTCATCATCTATACTTCCACTTGGTGTCCTTTATTATCCACATTTCCCCTTGGTGTTTGATGGTGATAGCGCCATTTTCCTATACAGACTTTGCATGCAAACAATTGGCTTGCATTCATCTGAAGAAACATTGTTGTTTGTTGCTGAAACTCTCCCAGAGTCATCCTGGAGATAAGTTCTTTGTATACTTTCCTTGTGTGTGCCCCCTGTGTGTTCCCTAGTACTTAGTGTGGTTGACTAAGTGCTTATCCCATCCATTATCTACCTAGTTTATGGTCATCCAGGGCCAGGCATCCTGCTTGGCACATAGGTGTAGAACCTATCTAGAGTGGTCAGGGGAGCCAGGGGTCAGCGGTATGTATGGTCTTCTCTAGACCCAGGGTTTCCCTTCCCTACCCTCTCCTGTCACCATATGTGAGTTACTTACCCATACCTAGCGTGACACACTATCAGAATTAAGTTGCTCAAAACTCATTCATTCATTTAAAGAATCTTGCATGCTAAGTTTTCCCAGAATAGCAATGTAATTTTACTAGTCTTTCTATAAAATTGATATGCTATGCACAATTGTCCTAGGGCTCCTTCTATAGGAGTGACACCTTACAAGAAAATTCACCTTTTGCAGTTTCTAAATTCTCCTTAACTTTCCATGTGGGTTTGAGAGAGTGTTTGACTCCTCCTCTGAACTGTGGATTAAGATCTGGATCCTGCTTCTGTGGCTTTAAATCTGGCAGAGACCGTGTGGTCTTTCCTTAGATATGTTATGCTAAAGGGGTTGATGAGACCAATGAGCGGCCTCTAAAAGAGCAGTGTGTGCTAATGACTGAGAGTTCCCAGGTGTGGGTGTGGCAGGCAAGATAATAGCTGCCTAGACCTGTGTTTGGGAAGAGAGACCAGACTATCCTCTGAGGGTGAGGACATGTCTCAGGGGGGTCCCGTCCCCTTTGGGGGCATGAGGCAGGACGTCTGGCTCTCCATGCCGGGGACGCCGGTCCCTCTGAGCCATATGAAGCCTGGGGCCAGACCGAGAGTGTTAGTAGAGCACCTGAGTGTATGGGGGTCCTGGCTGAACTTGCAGGGGGCTCATTCTGACCATGTTGGTGAGGCTGCTGTCCGGGACCTCTGCCTGTGTTGGTGGGGCTTGGAGGCAGCCAGGCATCATGGGCAGGGTGAAGAGACCTTGGGGGATGATTTGACTGACCGTGAGCTCAGGAGGCTCAGAACCTGGTCTGGTCCTTAGAAGGCTGAAGTCCATGCCAAACTGTGTATGTGTGTGGTCTAGCCCTGAGAAGGCTGAAGTCCATGCTGGACTGATGTGTGTGTGGTTGATGGTTGGGCCCATTGGGGACGTACTATGAGAAGGGTCCCGTTGACCTATGTATGAGATGTGCGATGCTGTGTAGCATGTGAGACTAAGGCTAAGGATGTCTCAAAGGCCAGGCAGCCGTAAGCCATTGGGACCAACTGCTAGGTCATAAAGGTCCTGGTGATTATGTGTGCATTTGTATGCCTGCATAGGCTGCCATCCATGGATGTGGTATCATGGACTGGAGGTACACATGTGTGATGGAGAATGAATCCTGTGAATAGTGCCAGGCGGGCATAGCCGCCATTAGAACCAGACTGGGTCGGTAAGGGTCGGTAAGGGACTCCTTAAGGTTCTGGGATCATATGTAATGTAAATGATGCCAGGCAGGCATAGCCGCCATTTAGAACAGACGGTGATGTCGATATGTTCTGTTTATTATGTACAGTATAAATGGAAAGTGTAGCTAAAGGCCAAGCGACCATAACCACCAAAGCAGTTGTCGTTAGTGTGCCTGAGATTCTATGGAGAGGTGGTTACTGCTCCTGTTAATATGTGATGTTATGTTACTATCATGTATGTGATCATGTAAATATATGAGTAGTACGCGGTTTATGTAGGGCTGGGCGATTAATTGAATTAATTCGATTAATTCGCCCCCTGCTGTGGCCACGATTTTGCTTTTAACCAAAATTGTCTAATTCAATTTAAAATGGCGGCGCCCCCGCCCCCCCCCCCCATGGGTATACAGGGCCCCCCCTTGCTGCCTTAAAACCTGTAAAGTAAGAGATCATTATACTTATCCCGCCGCCGCCGCCATCGCGCTCCTCCGGCTTCATCCGGCTTCTTCTGGCTTCCTCATCTGGCGCACAGACAATGACGTCATTGCCTGCGCCCATCGGAGGAGGAAGCGGAAGAAGCCGGAGGAGCGCGATGGCGTCAGCGTCGAGGAGAAGTATAATGATCTCTTACTTTACAGGTTTTAAGGCAGCAAGGGGGGGGCCCTGTAACCCATGGGGGGGGGGCGCCTGTATCCACTGGGGGCTGCTGCTGTATATACCACTGGGGGCTGCTGCTGTATACACCACTGGGG
Organism: Allobates femoralis; assembly: GCA_033576535.1. Lineage (NCBI taxonomy): Eukaryota > Metazoa > Chordata > Amphibia > Anura > Aromobatidae > Allobates > Allobates femoralis. Next base: position 96,302,758 of record JARQOC010000005.1, read on the forward strand.
CTGCTGCTGTATATACCACTGGTGCTGCTGCTGTATATACCAAGGTTTTAAGGCAGCAAGGGGGGGCCCTGTATACCCATGGGGGGAGGCGCCTGTATCCACTGGGGGCTGCTGCTGTATATACCACTGGGGGCTGCTGCTGTATACACCACTGGGCTGCTGCTGTCTGGTTATATACCACTGGGGCTGCTGCTGTATACTTCCACTGGGGGCTGCTGCTGTATACACCACTGGGGCTGCTGCTGTATACACCACTGGGCTGCTGCTGTATACACCACTGGGGCTGCTGCTGTATATACCACTGGGGGCTGCTGCTGTATACACCACTGGGGCTGCTGCTGTATACACCACTGGGACTGCTGCTGTATACACCACTGGAGCTGCTGCTGTATACACCACTGGGGCTGCTGCTGTATATACCACTGGGGCTGCTGCTGTAACACTGCTGGGGCCTGTATATACCACTGGGGCTGCTGCTGTATATACCACTGGGGCTGCTGCTGTATACACCACTGGGGCTGCTGTATACACCACTGGGGCTGCTGCTGTATACACCACTGGGGCTGCTGCTGTATATACCACTGGGGCTGCTGCTGTAACACTGCTGGGGCCTGTATATACCACTGGGGAGGCTGCTGTATACCACACTGCTGGGGGCTGTATACCTGTGCTGGGGTCCACCCTCGGCTTATACACGAGTCAATAGTTTTCCCAGGTTTTGGGGGCAAAAGTAGGGGGGTCGGCTTATACACGAGTATATACGGTACCTCTTAGTTTTTTCTCTTTATTCATCAAAGAAAAGCAAAAAAAATAGAAAAAAAAATCGAGATTTAAATCGAAAATTGTCCATAGGTTTAAATAAAATCGAGATTTTGATTTTTTCCAAAATCGCCCAGCCCTAGGTTTATGATAAAAAAAAGTAATAAACTACTGTTTATATTACGTTACTAATGGTTGTTGGTGTGACTTATGCTGCCAAACGAACCCCATAGGCGTACGCTACCTCACAATATATAGCATATAGTGATCAGTATAGCAGCTCTTTATCATTACTGTGTCCTCAGATTGTCAACTCCTGTGATCAGGGCTTTTGCTCCTCCTTTGTTACTTTCTATCTGTCATTGTTTGGTCCGTAAGTGTTGTGATATCTGCTGCTCTGTATAGGATTATTATTCTGTCAACAGGATTATTCCTATACAGTACAGCCCGTCTATATTATTACTGCAGCGCTGATTACACTGATTCGTGCAGTGAGGGATCCATTTTTTGGACACTTTATTATTATCGTCCTATAAAGATTTTCATGCAGACAACATCACAATGGGGGCAGCTCTGTGGCGCTGGGGACGATGGCTGTCTCTCCTCCCTGTCCGCTCTTCCCCTGAGTGCTGTCTCTCTTCCCCCTGTGCTCTCTCCTTTGACCTGTTTTCCCCTGTGCACTGTCTTCTCCTCTCATGTGCTCTTTACTTTGCCTGTGCGATCTCTCTCTGCCCCCTGTGCGCGCTCTTTTTGCCCACACTGTGCGCTCTCTCTCTGTCCCTCACTCTGCGCTCTCTCTGTCCTGCCCTCTGTGCTTTCTCTGTCTCACCCTCTGCGCTCTCACTGTTCTAACCTTTGAGCTCTCTCTTGCCTGTCCATGTGCTCTCTCTCTGCTCCTCATGCGCTCTCTCTCTGCTCCCCGTGCGCCCCCTCTGCCCCGTGCGCTCTCTCTGCCCCGTGCGCGCTCTCTGCTCTGTGTGCTCTCTCTGCCCCGTGCGCTCTCTTTGCCTCGTGCGCTCTCCCTGCAACCTGTGCGCTCTCCCTACTCCCGTGCGCTCTTTCTGCTCTCCCTGTGTGGTCTCTCTCTGCTCTCCTTGTGCACTCTGTCTCTGCTTTCCCTGTGCTGTCTGTGCACTCTCTCTGCCTTCCTGTGTGGAGAGTGCAGAGACTGGGTGTGGGGGAGTGGAGCGAAGCATGCAGAGACCTGGACAGGAGGAGGGAAGCGGAGCGTGCAGAGACTGAAGGAGTGGAGCAGAGCGTTCAGAGACTGGGGGAGGGGAGAAAAGTGTTCAGAACCGGGAGAGTGGAGCAAAGTGTTCAGAGTCTGGGGTGGGGAGCAGAGCGTTCAGAGACTGGGGGAGAGGTGCGGAGCTTTCAGAGACCAGGGAGAGGATTGTACAGAGAACACGACTGGGGTAGTGGAGCATGCAGAGACTGGCACTGGTGGAGGGGAGCGTGCACAAATGGGGACCAGGGGAGGGGAGCAAAGCATGCACTGTCCGTGTGCTATCCGGGTGATATCCATCATTGCATAGTTACCTCCCTCCAGCGCTGCCTGGTTTTCTCTTTCGGGGCGCTGCACTCATTTAATTGAATATTAGATGAGCCTAACAAGCCCTGGAAGTGAGAGGAGCAGACAGCACTGGAGGGAGTAGAGAGGAGCAGACAGCGCTGGATGCAGGTGAGTATGAAATTTTTTATTTTAACACTTTAAACTCCTGGCTCTGGTCCGTGCACACGGATGTCACATGGAGGACGACATCTGTGTTCAGAACAGTTTTGGCCAAACCAATTGGTGCTGCCGGCAAAAAACTGACTTGTTTCCGTGTAGAGCACACTGACACGCTTCTGCTCCACACGGACATCACAAGTCATGTGCACTAAGGAGCCAATCACTGTGAGTGTAATCTTTCATGTGGGAGGAGCCCCACAGGTCCTTGCCATTCCACACTTTCCATTGCAATTCCTACTCTCCCAGTACCCGGTCACCAGCAGTCAGAGGGTTAAAGAAAAAAAAAAAAAGAACCGGCTCACTCACAGTGGAGAGCTGACTCATTTCGTTCACAGCAGGGAATCGTCTCTTTGTGTCGGCTCGTTCTTGAACGACACATCACTAGCAGGAGCAACTAGTTGCAGAATCTTTATAGAAGCTGCAATCTGGCTTGGCTCTAAAGGCAGATCACATTTTACATGGGTCTAAGGACAGATCATCCTTTTTTACCGTTCCATCTTCACAAATACTACCTGTGTTGGGTGCACAGGCTATCATTTCTTCTGATTCCCGTATGGACCATTTACTGACATGCATGTAAAGGTGTCTTCGGATGGAAACTCAGCTGCAAAAGGGAATTTAAGAAGAATCTTCAGAAGATGTAGTAGATTTTTTTTTTTCTTTCTAAATCTTGAGTAATTAACAGTACAGCAGTTAAAAGCGGATGATTCTTATCAGAGCTATGAAGATGATGATGCAACTAAAATGGCTGACCACACACAATGGAGAAGAGGGGAGGAGTACCTGACATCTGAGAAGCCATGGGGGGGGAGGAGAATAAATTCAATCAAGGCAAACCCATTGCAGAGCAACACAGTAAAACAATAAAACACTATAAGTCCCGAGCCGTGGGACATGAAGGTGAAAGATTTAATGATGGCTTTAGAGTACTAGTGAAAGCCTGGATCAGGGCATGTTCCCATGTGGGGCATCTCCTGCAGTGAAATTTGCAAGGGTAAATATTGCTTTGCAATTTTCTGCAACTTGCAGGTATATTTCACACCATTTTATAGGTTGAAATATGGAGTAAAATGTGCACCATACATTAATGTGCTGGGATTTCAATCCACAACATGGGACAGTTTCTGCAACATAAGAATAAGATTTTTCATGAGTAAGTTCGCAACTGAAAATCCACTTCCTTTACTCTGTGCAGGAGCAGGCCCTAAGGCTTCATTGTAATACTTTTTTAAACTGTGCAAACAGCTCAGGCTCTGAATACATTGCTGTGCTCGTTGCTATATTATATTATGTCCATTAACACCCACATTGTTGCTACCTTAAAGTTCACATATACTGTGCTGCATGCACCATTTACTAAAATTATGGAGGAAGAATATGTGAGTATTGCAGATGAACGTTTTACAAAATGTCAAAAACAAATCACTACAACATAAAATAAACAGGTTAGATTTAAAACGTTTAACACCTACTTGACATGTGTCAAATATGAAGGGTAGTTACCAGGTGGGCATATAAGTAGCAGGTTGAGGAGTTGAGCCCACTCTGTACATAGCGGGTGAAAGCTGTATTATACAGATGGTATCTTTCTGTAACTGCTGGAATTGGTGCTAGAAATATTCATGCTAGTTTAACCCCTTAGATGTTGTTGTAATTTCCAGTTGTACCTACAGTGCCTTGTGAAAGTATTCGGCTCCCTTGAACTTTTCAACCTTTTGCCACATTTCAGGCTTCAAACATAAAGATATAAATAAAAAAAAATTTGTGAAGAATCAACAAGTGGGACACAATCGGGAAGTGGAACGAAATTTATTGGATATTTTTTACTTTTTTAACAAAAAACTGAAAAGTGGGGCGTGCAATATTATCTGGCCCCTTGAGTTAATACTTTGTAGCGCCGCCTTTTGCTGCGATTACAGCCGCAAGTCACTTGGGGTATGTCTCTATCGGTTTTGCACATCGCTAGACTGAAATTCTTGCCCATTCTTCCTTGCAAAACAGCTGGAGCTCAGTGAGGTTGGATGGAGAGCGTTTGTGAACAGCAGTTTTCAGCTCTTTCCACAGATTCTCGATTGGATTCAGGTCTGGACTGTGACTTGGCCATTCTAACACCTGAATACGTTTATTTTTGAACCATTCCATTGTAGATTTTGCTTTATGTTTGGGATCATTGTCTTGTTGGAAGATAAATCTCCATCCCAGTCTCAGGTCATTTGCAGACTCCAACATGTTTTCTTCCAGAATGGTCATGTATTTGGCTCCGTCCATCTTCCCATCAATTTTAACCATCTTCCCTGTCCCTGCTGAAGAAAAGCAGGCCCAAACCATGATGCTGCCACCACCATGTTTGACAGTGGGGATGGTGTTTTGAGGGTGATGAGCTGTGTTGCTTTTACACCAAACATATCGTTTTGCATTGTGGCTAAAAAGTTTGATTTTGGTTTCATCTGACCAGAGCACCTTATTCCACATGTTTGGTGTCTCCCAGGTGGCTTGTAGCAAGCTTCAGACAAGACTTTTTATGGATATCTTTGAGAAATGGCTTTCTTCTTGCCACGCTTCCGTAAAGGCCAGATTTGTGCAGTGTGCGCCTGATTGTTTTCCTATGGACAGGCTCTCCCACCTCAGCTTTAGATCTCTGCAGTTCATCCAGAGTGATCATGGGCGTTTTGGCTGCATCTCTGATCAGTCTTCTCCTTGTTCGAGATGAAAGTTTAGAGGGACGGCTGGGTCTTGGTAGATTTTCAGTGGTCTGATACTCCTTCCATTTCAATATAATCGCTTGTACAGTGCTCCTTGAGATGTTTAAAACTTGGAAAATCTTTTTGGATCCAAATCCGGCTTTAATCTTCACCACTACAGTATCTCGGAACTGCCTGGTGTGTTCCTTGGTCTTCATGATGCTCTCTGCACTTGAAACAGAACCCTGAGACTATCACAGAGCAGGTGCATTTATACAGAGACTTGATTACACACAGGTGGAGTCTATTTATCACCAGTCATTTAGGAAAACATTGGATCATTGAGAGATGCTCACTGAATGTCTGGAGTGAGTTTGCTGCACTGAAAGTAAAGGGGCCGAATAATATTGCACTTCCCACTTTTCAACTTTTTATTTGTTAAAAAAGTTTAAAAATATCCAATAAATTTAGTTCCACTTCAAGGTTGTGTCCCACTTATTGTTGATTCTTCACAAAAAAATTAGAATTTATATCTATATGTTTGAAGCGTGAAATGTGGCAAAAGGTTGAAAAGTTCAAGGGGGCCAAATACTTTCACAACGCACTGTATTGTTTATATGTCTATCCAATTTAACCCGGGAAGTTTTTCTGACTGCATGGTAGAGCCTCAGTTTTTTTTCTTTTCCAGGCCTCTGTGACTGCCACAATAAGGTTTTCGTACAGACAAGACACTGGGATATCAGATGCAGATGTGTAGTACATGATTTGAAGCAGAAACTGCATCTGTATCTGCTACTTAAAGGACGCTTCACACGCTAGGATATCGTTACTGATATCATTGAAACGTCACAGATTTGTGATCATTCAAATGATATCGTTAGTGTGTCGTTGCATGTAAACGAACGATGTAGGAAGGAAAAATCGTTGGAACGTTCATCCAAAATGTGAGATCCGGACCTCAAATCTATCGTTCGTCATCCAATTAACGTTCTGGGAAGCAGCAACCTCGTTCAGTGTGACACCTTTTTGAACGATGTCGTTCATATTTCTCCTATTCCTGCCACTTTGTAAAATCGTTCAAACGTTCTTCTCCAAATAGCTGGAGCGTTGCCAAATTTGAGATAGTTAACGATATCCTTGCGTGTGACAACGCACTAATGATGTCGGAAGGATCGCGGACACGTGACATAGCTAACGACATCACTCACCTATATCCTAGCGTGTGAAACTGCCTTAAGTCACATTTTTAGTTTTTTTTTCCACTTACAGGGAATCTGTCACTCTTTTGAGGTTTTTAAGCCATAAATATGTGCATACAGTTTGTACACAACTGAAATTAGTTAAACCTGATTTTGAGGTGTGCATGCACTGGAGTTTTAAATGCTGTATAAAGTGTCATCAAAGTTGTAGAAATCAGTTCAGCAGTTGATTGACGGTGGCAACAGGGTGGGACTATTTGGGTTAGGCTTTGTAGTTTAATCCTTCCCCTGTGTGCTTGTCCCATCTAAATGCAAATATATCCCCTCCATCACATCCATCTTCTTATTTTCCAGTACCTTTGCCTTAACAGTGGTAGAATTTCACTTTACTAAGATGGTGTCGGGCATCGTGCAGGTGCAAAGTGCTATGGCTGGCACCATCTCAGTAAAGCAGCTTTGCTGTGACTCAGATCTACACATGCTTTTGTGATCGTGGGAGCGTGCGCTGTCACAGCAGAGGAGGTGACCCTGCTCTCTCCAGAGGCTCACCATGCTCAGACAGCGCAATACAGACAGAGGAGACCTGGAAACAAGACCAAGATCTTTCCCATTTACATCCCTGCACTGCAGGTTAACGCTGCAATCAACATTAATCAGTACTTTAACCCCACTTTTCCACCAATGTTTTTATTGTTATTTATTATTATAGCTCCATATATTCCATGGTGCTTTACATGTGAAAAGGGCATGCTTAGACAAGTACAAATACAAGCACAATATAAGGCACACAAGCTACAGAAGGAGAGAGGACCCTGCCCGCGAGGGCTCACAGTCTATAAGGTATGGGTGAGGATACAGCACTGACATACTGATAGGATGTTTAGATTGTGAGCCCCAAGAGGGACGGTGTTGCAAAAATGTATGTAAAGCACTATGGAATTAATAACACTATATAAATGAATAAATATTATAATAATATTATTATATACAACAGGAGTAGGTAGAGCTGGTCATGCGGTGGTTTGGTGGACCGAGGCTTACTGCAGGTTGTAGGCTTGTTGGATATATATATATATATATATATATATATATATATATATATACACCGTATATACTCGCGTATAAGCCGAGTTTTTCAGCCCAAAAATTGGGCTGAAAAGTACCCCCCTCGGCTTATACGCGAGTCAGTGCTGTATACCGATGTATACATCGGTACATACCGATGTATACATCGGTATACAGCAGCCCCGCATCCCCAGTAATGCAGGGCCCCCCCAGGGTCTCTCCGGTCACCTGTAAAGCAAGCTATACTTATCAGTGTCCCGCTCGCACCCGCCGCTGCCGACATCCACGATCCTCCATCTTCATGCGACTCCTCTTCCTGTTTCTGTGCGCGTCGCCGGCAATGACGTCATTCCCGGCGACGCGCACAGGAAACAGGAAGAGGAGTCGCATGAAGATGGAGGATCGCGGATGTCGGCAGCGGCGGGTGCGAGCGGGACACTGATAAGTATAGCTTGCTTTACAGGTGACCGGAGAGACGCTGGGGGGGGCCTGCATTACTGGGGCTGCCTGTATACTACCGCTGGGGCTGCTATATACCTCTGGGGCACTGTATACTACCACTGGGGCTGCTATATACCTCTGGGGCCCTGTATACTACCACTGGGGCTGCTATATACCTCTGGGGCCCTGTATACTACCGCTGGGGCTGCTATATACCTCTGGGGCCCTGTATACTACCACTGGGGCTGCTATATACCTCTGGAGCCCTGTATACTACCGCTGGGGCTGCTATATACCTCTGGGGCCCTGTATACTACCACTGGGGCTGCTATATACCTCTGGGGCCCTGTATACTACCACTGGGGCTCTATATACTACCACTGGGGCTGTATATACTACTGGGGCTGCGTGTATACTACCACTGGGGCTGCTGTATCTACCTCTGGGACTGGTGTATACCACACTGCTGGGGGCTGTATACTTGTGCTAGGGTCCACCCTCGGCTTATACACGAGTCAATAGATTTTCCCAGGTTTTGGGGGCAAAAGTAGGGGGGTCGGCTTATACACGGGTCGGCTTATACACGAGTATATACGGTATATATATATAATAAAGAAAATTGGAAGATGGATGTGACAGAGGGGAGATATTTAAATATAGCCGGGACAAGCACACAGGGGTGGGATTAATCTACAAGACCCGACCCAAATAGTCCCACCCTGCTGCCGCTGTCAATCAACTGCTTCACTGATTTCTACAACTTTGATGACACTTTTTTATGTAATCAAGCATCCAATCTCTGAACTAATGGTACAATTGCATTCAGCATCCTAGCACCTGTTTGACACTGGCTTTACTTTATATCACAAAATTCTGCTTGTTGGTTCTCTTTAAAGAGAACCTTTCAGCAGTCTGGGGCTGCCCTTTATATTTAATACATTTTTCAAAATCATGAAAGTACAAATAATGTAAGCTGTTTGTCAAAATTGCTCAAAAAATTCTCTACTACTCCTTCTTCTCCCCACAAACTTTCTAGCAAAAGCTGGTCTTGAACTTCCAGGTAGTGGGAACCTGGTATACAGAGCAGGATCTCACAATATTCCGCAGCCTCTCTCACATTGAAAGCACAAGATCTTTTGTGTTAGGCTGCAGACTCACTGAGCGAGACGCATGCGAGATACTCGCATGTGTCTCGCATGACTTACCTAGAATAACTGCTGTCTCTCTGGACGGGAGGCCATCAGCTGCTTGGGTTTCTATGCAGCTGATGCGCTTCCTGACCAGAGAGTCGGCGGCTGCACCAAGTGAGTCATGCAAGACTCGTAAGTATCTTGCATGACTCTCGCTCAGTGTGTCTCTGGCCTTACTGTGAGATTTTGCTCTTTGCATTAACCCAGCACTGCCAAGTCATTGACTAAGGTAACATCATTAGAAAGGTTACTGTTCTGTAACTGCTCACTAAATAAAGCAGCACTGTCAGTGCTAAAAGGTGGATCTCGCAATTACACATGAGATCCTGCACTTTCACTTGTGGGACTGACCACGGACGATTGTGGCATCCCACATTAAAGATTATTTTGCACACTTTTGACAATAACTTCTATTTAGAAAAGAAATCACTAATGGGAGGCTGCCCAGACTGGCGATAAGACCTCTTAAGATGTTTGATAACTCTAAAAGTACGTAGTAAGAAAGTACACATAAAAAAGGGATAACATACCGAAATCGAGAGTGTAATTCAATTTTAATGTAAAACATGATGTCCTAGTGCTGTTTTAGTTGTATAGTTTAAAGTGTAAAATAATTTATAAAGTTTTATTAGCACATGCGGCTAAATTGTGCCAAATAGCAGTGTTTAGCCTGACAGCATAGACGTGAATTCATTAGTGCTATGTGAACATTATCATGAAAGCAAATTGCCACAATTTCACTTTAATTTGTACAAAAAGAATGTGTTTTAATCCTATAATTTCACATTCATACTTTAATCACACTTAAATTAATATATCCTGAAGTCAGTAAGTGATTACCTGGGATCATGATTGGCACAAATCAGTTAATTATATAGCAGCGCTCCCATCCAGAATGAGTCTCCATACCATATTTGATCTTTTTTTTTATTACCGTACTTTTAGAATAAATTGCTACCGTATATAATACACATAAAGCTATATGATTTTAAGTACATCCCACTCTTTATAATCCTTTCAGATACATTTGAAGGTATTGCATATATTTTTATATTTAAACACAATATTATTATCATACCTTCTATTTATTGCAATAATTAGGAATCAATGAACATTTTTTGACAAGTTATAAATAGACATAAACGCTTTATCTATTTAGTACAAAAATATAAATGCAACACTTTTTTGATTTTGCTTCTATTTATCCATAAGCCGAACTCAAAGATCTAAAGGTACTGTCACACGCCAGGATATAGGTGAACGAGATCGTTAGCTATGTCTCGTGACCACGATCCTTCCGACATCGTTAGTGCGTTGTCACACGCAAGGATATCGTTAACGATCTTAAACTTGGCAACACGCCAGCTATTTGGAGAAGAACGATTGAACGATGTAAAACAGCGGCAGGAATAGGAAAATTATGAACGACATCGTTCAAAAAGGCGTCACACTGAACGATGTTGCTGCTTCCCAGAACGTTAATTGGAAGACGAACGATAGATTTGAGGTCAGGATCTCACATTTTTGCTGAACGAGCCAACGATTTATCGTTTCAAGATCGTTCGTTTACACGCAACAACGCACAAACGATATCGTTTGAACGATCACAAATTCATATGTTTCAACGATATCGTAGCGTGTGAAATGGCCTTAAGACTTTTTCCATGTACAAAAAAGGCCCTTTCTGTCAAATATTCACAAATTTGTCTAATCTGTGTAGGGCACAATTCATATTTGCGACGAAATTTATCCTACACATCATAGTGTGTCATGATCAAGCATTCTACTTTGCCAGAGATATATCCATCCACATCACAAGTGTGGCATATCAAGATTCTAATTAGACAGCATGATTATTGCACAGGTGTGCCTTCGGCTGCCACATTTAAAGAACACACTAAAATGTGCAGCTTTATGGAATTTGAGGTCTGATGGAATCAGTATCTCATGTGACTACCATTTGCCATTCTGCCATCTGCCCTGTACAGTGAAAATCGGGATTCATCCATGAAGAGAACACTCTCCAACATGACAAATTCCATCGAATGTGAACATTTTCCCACTCAGTTTGCTTATGACTAGAACTGCCATCTGGTGGACACTCCGATGAGGATGATGACCTGCAGATGTGGGTTCCTGACACAGTTTGTTCAGAAATTCTTTGGTTATGTAAACCTATTGTTTCAGCAGCTGTCTGTGTGGCTGGTCTTAGATGATCTTGTAGTTGAAGATGCTGAATGTGGAGGCCCTGGGCTGGTGTCTGGGTGGCTAGTCTTAGATGATCTTGTAGGTGAAGATGCTGAGTGTGGAGGCCCTGGGCTGGTGTCTGGGTGGCTGGTCTCAGATGATCTTGTAGGTGAAGATGCTGAATGTGGAGACCCTGGGCTGGTGTCTGGATGGCTGTTCTCAGATTATCTTGTAGGTGAAAATGCTAAATGTGTAGACCCTTGCCTGGTGTGGTTACATGTTGGATGAACTGCCAAATTCTCTGAAATGCCTTTAGAGACAGCTTATGTTGGAGAAATGAACATTCAACTTATGGGCACCAGCTCTCGTGAACATTCCTGCAGTCAGCATGCCAAGTGCATGCTCCCTCAAAACTTGCAACATCTGTGGTATTGTGTTGTATGATAAAACTGAACATTTTAGTGTGGCCTTTTGTTGTGACCATGCTGAGGCACACCTGTGCAATTATCATTCTGTGTAATCAGGATCTTGACACGCCACACCTGTGATGTGGATGGATTATCTAGGCAAAGGAGAAACACAGATTTAGACAAATTTATGAACAATATTTGAGAGAAAAAAGCTTTTTGTGTACAAAGAAAAAGTAGAAAAGAAAAGAAAACTAGATCATTGAGTTCAGCTCATGTGCATATCTGGAATTTCAACATTCACAAATACAGTAAGAAGATGCCACAAGGACTGGACAGGAGACTGTGAGGAGCAGAGGGGTCAGAGAGATGATCGGTAAGGTAAACATTGCCCGTATCCGCTCCTTCCTTGACCACAGCACGGCTAAGACAGTTGTCCATGCCCTCATCATCTCCCGCCTGGACTACTGCAACCTCCTGTTCACCGGCCTCCTGCCTCCTACCGTGCACCTCTCCGCACCATCCTCAACTCTGCTGCCCGACTCATCCACCTATCTCCCCGTTACTCCCCCGCCTCCCTCTCCGCCGAGCCCTCCACTGGCTCCCCACTCCCCAGCGATCCCACGTCAAAACCCTAACCCTGACATACAAGGCCATACACAACCTGTCCCCTCCCTACATCTCCAACCTGGTCTCCAGCTACCTCCCCTCGCGCAACTTGTGCTTCTCTCAAGAATTCCTTCTCTCAACCCCCCGCATTTCCACCTCCTACAACCGCATACAAGACTTCTCTCATGCTTCTGCCATACTCTGGAACGCCCTCCCCTACCCTGGGAACCTTCAAGAAAAACCTGAAGACTCACCTCTTCTTACAAGCCTATAACACACACTGACACCTAATCCGCTGCACCATCTCACTCTCCCCCTCCTACTGTCTCCCTCCCCACCCCCTCTAGACTGTGAGCACTCGCGGACAGGATCCTCTGCCCCATTGTACACGTATGACTGATTTATCGTCGGTTTACTACTTGTCTTTGTCTACCCTCTCACTTGTAAAGCGCTATGTAACCTAATGGCGCTATATAAATACTTAATAATAATGATAATGCCTGATGACTGGTTATGAAAAAGGATAATGGCAAAAGCAGTAAACAGCAATAAGAGAGTATGAAAAAGTTAATATGTTTAAATAAAATAAAAATACATTGAATTAGCATTTATTGATGGTTCATGAATTATACAAATATCCAGGATAGAGACCATCTTATCTCACATCAGCCGAATCTTGATCTTGAACATTTCCTCACCAAGATTAATATGTAGCCAACTAATTCTTGCTCAGCAGTTAAAGGGGTTTTCCACTACAAGGATTTTGATGACCCATCCTTACTATTAAGGCCTTGTTACACAGGCCACATCGCCGCCGATAACATAAGCGATGTAGGGGCGTGGCCTATCTGCGGCAACATCGCCCCTACGTCGCCTCATGTAAAGGGGCGATGTCGGGCGGTTGCCTGGTTTCCAAGCAATGTGTACACATCGCCCCATGCAACCGGCCGCCGGTGACCTGTCAGGCGATGGGAGCCATTGTCCTGCATCGATGCTGGGGTTTTCAGACTTCCCGGCAGCGATGCCGCCTGATAGCTCTCCGGCGCGGGGCTGGAGATGTCGCCCCGTGTAAATGGGGGACGGCGATACTGGCGGGGCGACAAGAACGTGCGTGCACCCGCCAGTCGCCTCCGACATCTCCAGCCCCGTCGCCAGGTGTGACTGGGCCTTAAGTCATCAATGTTAGATTGGCGCAAACACCATGGAATTGATCACTAGAAAAGAGCAAACCGGTTCGGGGTTAAAGTTTGAGTGATTTGCATATCCAAAGTGCTGGAGTGTGCAGCGCTGTGCTTCAGTAGGTTTGGTACCCGTCCCAGTATGAGCGACTGAGAGTGTTATCTGCTTACACTGGGAGTAAAATCTGAGTTTTCTGCTGTGTGGTGTTGTCCCTATAAAAAAAACCTGAGAAGTCCCACCCTTTCTCCCTGGAAGTGTTTTGATTATGGCTGGACAGCCAATCAGTGACGGCTTGGGTCAGGTTCATGTCCTGAACACCACCACCGAACCCGAACATCCATGAGTTCATTCAGTTACCGGACTGACCATTAAAAGGTTTGCTCATCTATATTGAAGACCACCGCTCCATCACACTGTTTAGTGGGACCTCCTAGGTACGTTATATCATATTGTAATCTGAATAGATGATCCATAGTACCCTGCAGAGTACAGAGCCGTGCTGTCCCACATCGTGTGCATTTCACTGCTGCTGAATCTATTAATGGGTGATCAGTGAGGGGAGGGGGTCACGGCCACACCAAATTAATATTGATGACCTACCCAGGGAACAGATCATTAATACTCTTGTATTGTATTGTGGAAAACCCTTTAAAGCAGCAATGAACGTTTTTAAATAGAAATGTAAATTTGATTATATGTGTTCCTGCTACTGTTTTTGCATTTTGATCCCATGTCCATCTTTACAAAATGACCACCACAGTCACAGACTGTCCTGTGCAGAGCATTCTTAAAAGTCGTCACCCTCCAATGGACCAGCACCATTCTGTCTGTCTTCCTCAGCCTCTCTAAGGGCAGGGTGACAACTGTCTCAGGCTTTTAAGAACGCTCTGCATAGGGATGTGTATGACTTTCATTTTGTTGAGATGCAAATGGGAACCAGAATACATGAAAGGAAGCAGATTCATTCTTAAGGAGTCAGTGGGTTAACTTTACAGTTGCCATATTTAAGTACATTTTTTTATTTTAACTGTAGCACGACATTAAAGTTCAAGTACATATACGAATTTAATAAAATTGAGGAATATCTGCGTCTGGGCACATTTGTAGGTTATTTCAGAGAATAAGGAAGAGAACATGCAAGGTATACTCATCAACTTTGGCTTCACAGAAAGCTGCATAACCCAATACACTGATTCATAAAGGTGTTTTCTGCAATTTTCTAGTGTAAAACACCTTCAAATGTCACAAAATGTTTGAGCAATTCAAAGTTTTTATGCTAGTCTTAGCCAACCAGCTTCACTAAAATGAGCAGAACATGGGCCAAGCCAACCCATCTAATTAGTCAAAATGTATTCCTTTGTGCAGGGGAGGGGAACTCTAGACCTCGAGGGACGCCAACAGTGCAGGTTTTTATGATTTCCTTAAGCATTGCACAGAGGTTGAAATCATCACCAGTGCAGGTGATTCAATTATAACCTGTGTAATAATATGGAAATCCTGAAAACCTACAGGGTTGGTGGCCCTCAGGGCCTGGGGTTCTCCACTTCTGCCCTAGTGGCTTTAATGCTCACATGGTGAGCATTCGTGAGAGGACGCAATTGGCCATGGCCACCTTGAGGAACAAATGTACAGCCACTGAGTCTTCTGCTAAAGCCACAAGAGGTGGAGATAGGCTAAGTTGGTAGGTAGTTTCCAGGTGCAGCCACAGGGTTGGTACCATGACAGTTTACTCCAGGGGTCGATTCTTACAGACTGCTAGATTCTCTGGGTAGGTGCAGCCGATACAGTCAGGTAGAGAGGCTCAGCAGGTGAAATGGGAATGAAGCAGAATAGTTCTTGGACAGTTGCAGGTGGGTGCAGGTCGGTATAAGGTACGACAGATGCAGGCTTGTAGATGGCTGGTAAGGCACAGCAGGTGCTGGCTGGTATAAGGACAGTAGATGCAGGCAGGTGCAGGCAGGCACTAGGACGAGACACAGGTTAACATGCAAAACAAAAAGGAAGAGGGGCGCAAATGTGCAGGATCCCCTTATTAAAAACGTCTAAGTGGCGTGGGTAGGTGGCCACTCACCTCATCGGGTTGTGCAAGTCCTGCACAACCCGGTTTACCAGCCCCCGCCGCCGGCGGTATGTGTGCTGCCTCTCCGCTCTCCTCTCTCCTGGTCCTCGGAACAGGACCTATCCAGTCACATGACCACGAAACGATTTGCGTCACCTTTGTTGTGGGTTACCAGGGAAATGCCAGGTTCTCAAGGCAGATCGTTTGTGCTGTTCCTGAGCTGCTCCAGCCGCCAGTCCCTCACAAAGGGAGTGTTTTCATGCAAAAAATAGTAATGGCTGTCTCATTAGGAGCGCTCTAAGGATCAAGCAGACATGTAAGATGTTTTAATAAATGGCAAACCTTTTATTAAATTTTTAGCTCCCCTCACAGTTCCACTACCCGTTTCAACTGTATAAAACAGTCTTTATCAGGTGGTGTATTAAAACATCTTACATGTCTGCTTGATCCTTAGAGCGCTCCTAATCAGACCGCCATTACTATTTTTTGCATGAGACACAGGTTAAAGAATCGGGAACAGAAGCACAGGGACAGAATACTAGTATGGGTACTTGACAACTAGCAATGCGTTCTCTAGGAATAGACCATGTTGCTCAGGCACCTCCCTGGGGGAATGTGCCTTATATACAATGTGCTTCTAAGCTGTAGGATGAAAAGCATTTCTGGGTTAGGGCATACCTGCCCTTTAAGAAAAATAAGAATACGGTGCACGTCACCTAGCATGCTCCCAGGAGACTTGTGCAGCATGCACAGGCCCTGCGAGCAGGAAGTGACTAACTGAGACTGTGCAGACTCCACAGGCCCGTTGATGTACTGAGTATGCCACAGACATCGGTTTCTCTGCTGTGGGAGGCTGGTGTCGTGGTGATAGGCGCTCTTAGTGTTGGAATTTCACCAATAACGTTTTCTGGCTGAGAAAAATACAAATTGTAAGGGTCGCCTCATTCGTTAACTGGCGTTTGCCTCAGCATGGACTGGGCACACCTTACTCCAATGGCTTCGTTTATTAAAATTGACATACAAACCCTTGTCTTAGTGTATAAAAAAAAAGTACTAATATTTTAGCCCAAAGTAAGCTAACTAATATGTGATGTAAAGATGTGCCAGTTTTATTGAACCTATAAGTCTGCCCTGTCTAAGAATTAGACAATATTGATAAATGTATTCTAGTGGGTGTTCACTTGTGGGAGCATCATGTATATTTATACTATGTTTATAAGGCTGCTTTCACACTGGGGTTTTTTCAATAATGCAGGCAGTTACGGTAAAAAAACCTGCATCTGCAGAATTTGCCACAGAAGGCCCTTTCACATCAGCGTTTTTTTAAATCGCGGCAGATGCGGTGAAAAAAAACGCATCTAGCGCATTAACGCATAACCGCGACACTTGCGGCACAGTTATGGCAAGCCCCATGCAATGTCTATGGGACTTGCGGTAAGGGTGCGGCAGGTGCGGTATCGGCACTTGCGGCAGGTGCGGCCGCAAAAAAACCGCAGTCAGCAGTGTTTTTTTTTCGCGGCCGCACCTGCCGCAAGTGCCGAAACCACACTTAGGCCAAACACACTTGCCGCACCCTTACTGCAAGCCCCATAGACATTGCATGGGGCTTGCCGCAACTGTGCCGCAAGTGTCACGGTTATGCGTTAATCGAGGCAGATGCGTGTTTTTCACGCATCTGCCGCGATTTAAAAAAAATGCTGATGTGAAAGTGGCCTAACAGCCACACTCGCGGCACACTTGCGGCAAGCCCCATGCGTTGTCTATGGGGCTTGCGGAAAGTGCACGGCAGGTGCGGCAAGTGCGGTTGCGGCAGTTATTGCCGCGAAAAAAATGCGGTCAGCAGCGGTTTTTTTTTCGCACCCGCAACTACTGAAACCGCACTTGCTGCACACTTACCGCAAGCTCTATAGAACAATGCATGGGGCTTGCTGCAAGAGTGCATGGGCAGCAAAAATGCGGCAGATGCGTTTTTTTTTTCCCACGACTGCCGCATTTTTCAAAAAACCCCAGTGTGAAAGGGCCCTAATTGGTTATATTTGAAATATTCTGTACTAATAGTGCATTTTTCTTGTAAAATACAGTTGGGATCAAAAGTTTACATACCCCAGCAGATTTTTTTCTTTCTTGGCCTTTTTTCAGAGAATATGAATGATGAACACAAAATCTTTTTTTCCCACTTAGTTAGTGGTTGGGTGAAACCATTTCTTGTCAAACTACTGTGTTTTCTCTTTTAAATCATTAATGACAACCATAAACATCCAAATGACCCTGATCAAAATTTCACATACCCCATTCTTAATACTGTGTAAACTGTGTGCAGAATTATTAGACAAATGAGTATTTTGATCACATGATACTTTTTATACATGTTGTCCTACTCCAAGCTGTATAGGCTTGAGAGCCAACTACCAATTAAGTAAATCAGGTGATGTGCATCTCTGCAATGAGGGGGTGTGTGGTCTAATGACATCAACACCCTATATAAGGTGTCCTTATTTATTAGGCAACATCCTTACCTTTGGAAAAAAGGGTCAGAAGAGAGATTTGACGGGCACTGAAAAGTCCAAAATTGTGAGATGTCTTGCAGAGGGATGCAGCAGTCTTGAAATTGCCAAACTTTTGAAGCGTGATCACCGGACAATCAAGCGTTTCATGGCAAATAGCCAACAGGGTCGCAAGAAGCGTGTTGGGCAAAAAAGGCACAAAATAACTGCCCATGAATTGAGGAAAATCAAGCGTGAAGCTGCCAAAATGCCATTTGCCACCAGTTTTGCAATATTTCAGAGCTGCAACGTTACTGGAGTATCAAAAAGCACAAAGGTGTGCCATACTCAGGGACATGTCAAAGGTAAGGAAGGCTGAAAAAAAACACCTTTTAACAAAAATATAAGATAAATCGTCAAGACTGGGCCAAGACATATCTTAAGACTGATTTTTCAAAGGTTTTATGGACTGGTGAAATGATAGTGACTCTTTATGGGACAGATGTATGGGCCAGTAGGCTGGATCAGTAAAGGGCAGAGAGCTCCACTCTGACTCATATGCCAGCAAGATGGAGGTGGGGTACTGGTATGGGCTGGAATGATCAAAGATGAACTTGTGGGACCTTTTCGGGTTGAGGATAGAGTGAGCTCAACTCCCGGACCTACTGCCAGTTTCTGGATGACAACTTCTTCAAGCAGTGGTACAGGAAGAAGTCAGTATACGTTCAAGAAAAAATGATTTTCATGCAGGACAATGCTCCATCACATGCATCCAACTACTCCACAGCGTAGTGGCAAGTAAAGGTCTAAAAGAAGAAAAAATAATTACATGGCCCCTTGTTCACCTGATCTGAGCCCCATAGAGAACCTGTGGTCCCTCCTAAAATGTGAGATCTACAGGGAAGGGAAATCAGTACACCTCTCGGAACAGTGTCTGGGAGGCTGTGGTGGCTGCTGCACAAATGTTGATCATAAACAGATCAAGCAACTGACAGAATCTATGGATGGAAGGCTGTTGAGTGTCATCATAAAGAAAGCTGCCTATATTGGTGACTAATTTTTTGGGGTCTTGTATTTGCATGTCAGAAATTTTTATTTCTAAATTTTTTGCAGTTATATTAGTTTACCTGGTGAAAATAGACAGTGAGATGGGAATATGTTTTTTTTTTTTAAGTTGCCTAATAATTCTGCACAGTAATAGTTACCTGCACAAACAGATATCCTCCTAATGGCCACTTTACACGTCCCAACATCGTCCCGATATTGTATACAATGGCACGGGAGCGCACACTTTTTTGGCTGAAATCCAAGATCGCATAGGAGATGTCACACAGGGAGATATCAACCGGCGAAACAACTGCGATATCTACGCCCCCTTGTACGAGCGACCCAGGAAACGACCATTTAACATGGGAGAGAATAGGGGAGGTTGTTCTCCAAGTCGGTGTTGGGCTGTCACACAGAACGATCGATCCTGCCAGATCATCCATCCAATATCGGACAGTTAGAGAGCCTGCACAATTCTTCCCCGATATTGTTTTGGCATCGTTCTTGCATCAGATTGGTCATTTACACCATACAATGCACGAACGATATCAGGGCCAACGCACGAACCACGTGACTTTTTATTGAAGTTGGACGACGATATCGTGCCGTGTAAAGTGGCCATAAGATAGCCAAATCTAAAAAAAAAAAACACTCCAACTTCCAAAATATATATATTAGTTGTTGATCAATAATAAAAATAATCCTCTACAATACTACTTGCCTAATAATTCTGCACATGGTGTATTGCCCCCTCTAACATCAGTGACAGCTTGAAGTCTTTTGTGGTAGTTGTGGGTAAGGCTCTTTATTTTCTAAGATGGTAAAGCTGCTCATTCTTCTTAGCAAAAAGCCACCAGTACCTTTAAATTCCTTGGCTTTATTGCTTGATCTGCACACTAACCATTAGTGGAAAAAAAGTTTGTGTTAGCATTCATATTCTCTGAAAAGAGGCCAAGAAAGCCAAAAATCTGCTGGGGTATGTAAACTTTTGAGCACAACTCTAGATACAGACATGCCTCTGGCTGTAGAAGTGATGTGCATTGATAATCTCCATTGTCTACATTGCTGACTAAATTCGTAGAAATGAAAAACCGTGTCCATATATATAAAGATTATTTAGCCACTGCACATTTGTAGATATCATTGTTGCCCTTTTAATTGAGTGCGATATATTAGTTATCCTTAGGGGGAGAACACTTCTAAAAGCTAAGAAAAGTCCTGTAGTTAAGAGGCTAGCTGCTGCATTCCAGGGCTTCAACAGTGGTTCATCCTCCATGTCCCTTGAGTAAAAGTTTTTACCTGCATCATCCTATTTATCCCTTTACAATAGCTCTGTATATCACCAGCGAAGGGGTCTAGCTAAAGCCAATCTTCAATTAACCTTTGTTTTTAAAGAACGCGGCTCTTGAGAAAAAATGACTGTGAATTTCGATGGAAACCAATTACCAAAGTGTTCCTCTAATATTTATATAAAAATTATGCAGAACTGCATCCACATGATGATTCGAGAGCCTCTTCAGACAAAAAGCTACGTGAATAAAAGAAATTCATTATGCAACCGAGAAGCTCATCTTCCAGATATATGCTCTCAGATGCTGAAAGTTCAGGCACTTGTTTTGTACAATTTTGATTTCCTCTTGCTGTTGTCAATTTATTTTTTTTTAATTTCCCTATTTTTGAGTTTGATTTTTTTTTTTCTCGCTTCAGTTTTGCTTTTTTTCTGTTTGTAATGTGAATTGCTGATAACAGCAAGTTTAATGGCAAAAGTATGAAACAATATTCAGGCTTGTCAAGGAAAGGTCAAACTATTTGCATTCATTAGGAGCCTGCAGGAGCGTGCAGTGTGTTTCATTGTAAGGCTTATGGTTATTGATTTTCATACAGCTGTAGGAAGAAGATAATTAGAAGTATACTTCACTTATAGGTGATACAATTAGGTATAATTTGCCTATAACTACACAGGCATAGAGCTGCATTGCATCTAAGCGTCTTTTCCGGACAGCTGCTCCTCTCATAAATCTGCTCTAGCACTGACTACATATGCAGTGGTTTGCCATGCTAATGTAGTTTTATGGACCAGAGAGCATGGAGATCATCGTCTCTAAACAAAACAAAAATAACACTCCAAAATCTTGTTTGTCAGAGTTTAACACAGAAAGCGTTGTAGTCTGGCTGCATGACACGGCTATGCTGTAACACTACTTAGTTGTCACTATTCACCGAATAGATTTTTCACCATTCGTAGATTCTTCACCATTCGGATATCTTATGATTGTGAAAAATGGAATTGTCTGTTGTATGTCATAGAAATGCTTAGTTAGAGGAATAAAAAAATACCCAACTAAGCATAGCACGCAAAACCTCATGACTTCACTACTTACGATTTACATCTACAGCAGTCTTAACTTGAAACTTTCAATGTTCGGTTTGTGTCAGGTCACCGAACTTCCCAGTGTTGAGCATATCTTTTCACTTGCTATGTTTGGAAAGCACTTGAGCAAGCATCGCTATACTCGAGTAGAGTTGGTGCTTGTCCCAGTGAGAGCGGTGTGCAGTGTTTGATCGGCTCACACTGTGCTTAAAAGCGCAGTGTTTAGTTGTATTGTGTGTCCATAATCTACTTCATAATCACCAGTTTTTCGTTTCTGGCCACTGTGCCGCTATTCCAGCATGCTTTGCGGCGCACCGCCGCTTGCATTGCTGGATGGCACCATAGCGCCACAGTAGCCGCAAATGAAACACTCGCTGCCTAATGCATTCTCTCCCCGCCCGTCCCTAGCAGTCCGCCTGGTGAATCCCCGCCCGGTCCCTGCACTCCTCCTCGCTAACCCCACACTTCTGCTCTCCCCCACCCATCCTCCCCGCTGCCAATAAACCCCGACTTACAGGACCTGTGGTGACAGCTGTGTCATGGGCTGAGCCACGTCACATGACCATGACGTCACCACAGGTCCTTCACCACCGCACGCAGAACACATGGAGAAGCACCCAGGTAATTCTGCTGCATCCCACACCACCGTCAGCCCTGCATTCACCCCGCACTCTGCCCCACACTTACTCACCCTGCACTCGCTGAACCTGCACTCACTCAGCCCACACTCTCTGTGCCCTACACTCACTCTACCCCTCACTCAACCCACACTCACCCTGCACTCACTGAGCCCACACTCTCACCTGCACTCTCTACATCTCACTCAGCCCACACTCACCCTGCTCTCATGCCACACTCACCCTGCGCTCACTAAGCCCACACTCTGACCTGCACTCACTGAGCCCACACTCACTCTGCCCTGCACTCTCTACATCTCACTCAGCCCACACTCACCCTGCACACACTCAGCCCACACTCATTCTCTTCTCCCTAAGCCCACACTCACCCTGCTCTCACTTAGCCCACACTTACTCAACTTTCACTCACTCACCCTGCACTCACTCAGCCTGCACTCACTGAGCCCACACTCACTTTGCCCTGCACTCACTCTGCCCTGCACTCACTCTTCCCCGCACTCACTAAACCCACATTTACTCTGCCCTGCACTCACTTGCCCTGCACTCACTCTGCCCTGCACTCTCTACATCTCACTCAGACCACACTCAACCTTCACTCACTTAGTCCACAGTCACTCACCCTGCACTCAGTCACCCGCCACTCACTCACCTTGCACTTACTCTGCCCTGCACTCACTCACCCTAAACTCACTCTGCCCTGCACTCACTCTGTCCTGCACTCACTCTGCCCTGCACTCACTCTGTCCCGCACTCACTAAACCCACATTCACTCTGTCCTGCACTCACTCGCCCTGCACTTACTGAGCCCAGACTCACTCTGCCCTGCACTCTCTACATCTCACTCAGCCCACACTCACCCTGCACTCACCCCACACTCACTCACCCTTCACTCACTTAGCCCACACTCACTCACCCTGCACTCAGTCACCCTGCAATCACTGAGCCCACACTCACTCTACCCCGCACTTACTCTGCCCCGCACTCACTAAACCCACATTCTCTCTGCCCCCTCACTCACTCTGCCCCCTCACTCATCCCCCCATTCACTCTGCCCCCACAATCACTCACCCTGCACTCACTCTGCCTACTCACCCTGCACTCACTGTGCCCCATGCTCACTATACCTGCACTCTGCCCCACCACTCACTCTTCCTGCACTCTGCCCCAGCACTCATTCAGCTCCCCACTCATCCAGCTCCGCGCTCACTCTGCCTACACCATGGTTACCCTGCACTCACCCAGCCCTACCTCACCCAGCCCCACACTCTTTCAGCCTACACCACGGTTACTCCACTCTCACTCAACCTGCACTCACTCTGCCTGCCCACACCCTCTACTCACTCACCCTGCCTGCTCAGCCTGCACTCACTCCACTCAGTCCGCACTCACCCCACTCAGCCTGCAGCCGCCTCACCGCACTCACCTCGCTCACCTCACTCACCCTGCGGCAGGCTGAACAAGGAACTTCGCCAGTTCCTCATCCCACCATCCTCTGCCGCCACATTACCCAAAGCACAGAGGAGGGGGCAGAGACCGAGGGCCAAAAATCACCGCGCAGGGGTCACACTGCATAAGGTGAACTGACAGCTGCTGCCCCCAGTGCCAAAGAGCCCGTCCCCATCTTCATGTCACCGCACTCCCGATGTGATAGCATCAGGCCTTTTTACTAGTGAAGTTAATAAAACAAAGTGCTCCCACCTCACTGAAAGTGTTTTTCTTATGGCTGGCTGTATGTAGGTGAAGAGCTGAACTGCCAGTGACTTCCATTGAGGTTCGGGGTCATGTGCAGTGCATCAAGACGTTCGGCTGCACCTCCCAAACCCAGACTTCAAAAGGTTTGCTCATGTCTAGTTCTAACAGAGTTATCCATTTTAACCTAGCTGTAAAATAATGAAACCGGTTGTAACCCCCTGCTGATGCAGTGCCACCTCTCCACTGCTCCCCACTGGCATCACATGACTGCTGCAGCCAAAAACTGGGCCCAATAGTAGAAGACTGAGGAGGCCAGCATTTGGCTGCAGGAGTCATGGATTGTAAATGTGATGTCACTGCTGCAGCCCTGTAGACAAAGATTACTAGGGAAACATTTCACTGACAGATAACCCTTTTAACCACTTTATAACAACAAAAGTTATTTCTCCTATCCTTTGCATGTTTAATGAATCACAATTTTCAAAATGGGTGAATTGTTTCAATCCATACACTAATAATCACCTTAACTGAACGTTTGTATAATTGTCTTGAAGGTTGAAAATTATGAGAATCTAGTGAAAGGTTTACGTGAAGAGCTGAATCAGGGCCAGCTTCATCACCAAGACGGGCAAAATCTCATAGACAAGCTGAAGAAACAGACATCAGATATGGAAAGGGAGGTTGAACATTTAAAGTCAAGAAAGAAGAGCGACTCTCAGCTGGTAAGAAGTGACGTTTATGTTGCTGGTTTGTTTTCTAGTATGATTTTGCAGTTGATTGGTCACTGAGACATCCTGTGATGTTACATACAAAAGCTTTTTTTTATTTTAGTTTTTTTTCAGAGGGGAATGCAGGGAAAACATAATCAGCATCCATTTTGTACAGTTGTGGCCAAAAGTATTGACACCCCTGCAATTCTGTCAGATAATACTCAGTTTCTTCCTGAAAATGATTGCAATCACAAATTCTTTGGTATTATTATCTTCATTTAATTTGTCTTCAATGAAAAAACACAAAAAGAATTGTCTTAAAGGGATCCTGTCACCCCCAAAACACCTCTAAACCTATTAAAAGCTGTCCCTAGAGCATATTAACACTTTCCCTACACTCCTTTTACCTCCTAAATGCAGCAAGTGACATTGAAGAAAAACGTTTTTATAGTACCTCATTAGTGATGATAATGAGTGACTATGGTATTCATAGTCACTCATCCAGGCTGCCCCTCTTCTTCATATCACGCCTGAATAGGCGTGATCTACATGCCAGATTCAAATTCGCGCCTCCCCGCTGTGCCCTGTGTCGTCCGAGGCTGCAGTGTGGCTGGGTGACGCGATCCGCGATATGCTCTAGGGACAGCTTTTAATAGCTTTAGAGGTGTTTTGGGGTGACAGGATCCCTTTAAAGCCAAATTGAATATAATTCCACACCAAACATAAAATTATTTTTGTGATTATTCATTGAGGACAAATTAAATGAAGATAATAATACCAAAGAATTTGTGATTGCAATCATTTTCAAGAAGAAACTGAGTATTATCTGACAGAATTGCAGGGGTGTGAATACTTTTGACCACAACTGTACTTATACCATGCTATAAATCCTGCAGACTCTACCAAGTTCCTATGGGGGAGGGGAGATAACGGCGATGCTAATTCGATCAATATAATGCTTTGCCTCTGACCCTAACTTGACAATAACAGTACACATTATGCATCATCATACAGCAGAGGATCACAGTGTGTATTTCTTTCTGCCTCGTGACATGATTGCTGTTTGAAGCAATGGTATACCAAAGCAAAAACTCCCCTGTCACATTACATAGGATAGTATATCATGGGCTGGATTGTAGTATGAGCATAAGGCTGGCTGCCACTCTCTCTGCCACTCCCCCTCCCCATAAAGAAGTGTGAGTTGGCTGGAATGTAGGATGATTCTGCAGCTCCCAGCATCCACACCCCCGACACACCTCGTCTTCTCAGCAACAGCCTGAGACTATCAGGCTGAAATTCTATGTCCCACAAGGGAAGGAGGAAAGCAAAAGAGCAGGTATGAATTTATTGATTAATAAGCAATCTATAAATCCTAGAACTGCAGTGTACAGCTCTGCTTCATCATGTAGCAGGGCAGGGACTGTACTAAAAAGTTTTCTCTCCTCGGCGTTCCTTTAATCTGACACTAATTCTACAAAATGAACACTAACTCCAACTCAATGACTTCAACTCCTCAGCCATGCCTTTGAAGTCAGTAAGCCAAACATCCGACTTCGACTCCTCATTTTCCCTGAAGCCGACTCCATATAAAATGGACTCTGACTCCACAGCCCTGCTGTTTGAGAATATTATAATAGATGTTTTACATTGCCACAGCAAGGACTGTAAGGCAATAATCACTCTAACACATTTTTCCTTCACTACCTCTCCCTAAATAACTAGCAGCTAAGAGCAATATTATTAACGAATAGAATACATTTTTAATGTTGCAATAGTAAGGACTGTAAGGCAATTATTACTCTAATACACTATTCCTACACTGTTTTGGGGGTACAGTAAGCTGAGCGATTCTTTCCCTGCTTGTTTAGTGGCTGAAAAACAGTTGCAAAATATGTGGACCAAGGACTCTAGCATGGCCCTTGAGCACTGTGACTTGATATTTGATCGAGTGTCGAGTGTGCCTGAGCACATTCGCCCATCAATACCATTTTTTTTAGACTCAAAGTGGAATTAAAAAAAATAACTGCACTGATCCTTGATCAGTGACCCAGCAATTTTGTAACTGAAGGTGAGCTCTGCTGTTTCTGTTCTTTTATGCAACCCGGAGTTTCTTTTTTTTATTTAATACATTGGCCTGACAACCATTTCTTTTTTTGTTACATTAAAAAAAAAAATTCTCCATGTACAATATTTTAGTGTAACATGTCTTAAATGTTGAGGTCTTTGTCAGTCATTCGTTTGTAAATTAGATGAAGGGGCCTCTTTTCCTTGAAAGCTTGCAAGTGTGTTCTGGTTAGATATTAAGGTTGTTGACAGGACTGCCAACTTGATTTTTATTTTTTTCTGGGCAGTTTATTAAAAAATGACACACAGTGTTTTTAATGGACACATTGGAAAACTATATTAAATACCGGTAATTATTATTATAAGTGATATATGTCTCCAGCCCATAAGTTTGATACATCATCTGCATTCACTGTAAACTGATGATAATTACAGTCATAATAATCTGTAGAAGTTCCCTCAGCTTAAAAAAAAAATAATGAATGCCTGAATTTTTTTTTCAGGCAGTGCAAACAAATGCCTTATTTTTAAGAGCTGTCCTAGAATTTTCCTGAAGATTGGCAACCCAGGTCATTATCATACAGGTGCATCCCAATTAATTAGAATATCATCAAAAAGTTAATTTATTTCAGTAATTCAATACAGAAAGTGAAATGCATACATTATAAAGAGTCATTACAAACAGAGTGATCTATTTCAAGTTTTTATTTCTGTAAATGTTGATGATTATGGCTTACAGCCAATGAAAACCCAAAGGTCATTATCTCAGAAAATTTTAGCAGAGAGGATGAAGGGTCTGAGAGATAAAACATGACCTGAATAGGTATCAGAGGCTTCACCATGTGTGGATGTGAGAGTCATAACAACTATAACAGCATATCATGGCTGCTGCAGTCTTCAGCGTGGTGCATATAGAGTAGGGAGGATGAAGGGTTAAAAACCGTGCTACTGTATTCCTTGAGACATCAAAAGGTAAATATATTGATTATTAGACAATTAGCATTTCAGGGCTCCCTGGCCCCTTCCTCAGGACAAATTAATATCTTATTGCCATGTTTCAGGGCGTTTCAGGAAACACTGAAATGCGTTGACTAATCAATATTCTATTCACCCTTTAATGTCTCGTGGAATACAGTAGATTGTTTTGTTTTTTTTTACTGTAAATTTTTATTAAAATTTAGTAGCCAAAAGATAACAGACATGTTGCACATTACAAATGCACCAAAATAGAACATTAGTCATAATGAACATAAGAAGCAAACACAAGAGTTATATTCAAAAAGAGGCCCCGGTCCACGACTGCGTGAGGTGGGCCGAGTGAGTTGGCTTGAGCTTAAAAATAAGGCCGCTAAGGCCTGAAAAGCACTTAACAAATTGTAACAGTTGTAGTAATAGCAAAAGTAACATACAATTTAGGACATACAACGACAAGACGGGGGGGTGTTAAAGAGAAGATGAGCAAGGAAGAAGGAGGGGAAAAGGTTAGGGATAGAATTGTAGCACCAGTAGATCTTGACCCTATAGGTCCTCTCCAGCTGCAAAGTAATCCCAGGGTGACCATACCGCCTGAAAGTGGTCCACTGAGGAATTTAGTAGTGCGGTGATGTGTTCCATCCTCCTGACATCTAGTCTTCTACTCATGAGGCTCTGGAGGGACGGGACCCTCATTTGTTTCCAGCAATGTGCGATCAGGCATTGGGCCGCTGTAAGAATGTAGAGCAGTCATTTGGAGGCCAATTTAACCATGCCCCACACTCCCAGGCCCAAGAGGTAAACCAGTGGATCAAGGTCCACCTCTACATCTAAGACCTTATTTATCAAGACTTTAACTTGACCCCAGAAAGGTGCTATTTTTGGGCAGGACCAGAATATGTGTAGCAGGGTCCCCTCGCTCCCCCACACCTCCAACAAGAAGCGGGTATAGAGGGATCCAACCCATGGAGGAAGTCCGGCATGTGGTATCAAAATCTTGAAAATATTTTCCTTATACAAAGTGCATATTAATGTCTTGGCGCACGACTCCAGATGGCAGACACTCCCAAGGGGAAATCCATCTGCTCAGGGAAGACTCCTATTTCCGCATATAAGGAAAGACCCCATCAGACTCACCCTGCAGATCAGAAATAAATCTGTAAATTTCAGAGATCAAACCCTTGGGGTCCGTACGCCTCCTACAGATTTTCTCAAATTCCGTAGGGATGGAGGATTCCGCCCGACCAAATGGAGTGCTGGCTAGATCTCTAATTTGCAAATATTGATAGAACTCACGATTGGTAAGGGAGAAGTTATTTTTAAGAAAATCGAAAGGATGAATCTGCATTGTGTTCCCATCAATAATATCTGCAAATATGAACAGGCTAGCCCTGAGCCAGGGGTGCACCATAGTGGATTCTAAATTACTTGGGAGCAATGGTTGGTATATAAATGACACCAAAGGAGAGCAGGGAGACGTTAGGGCGAATCTTCGTGTGCAAGAGAGCCAAAGATCCCTAGTAAACTGCATAGGGCCCAGGAGAGAGGAGAAGGAGTCTCACTGAGCTGGTAGCCACAGAAAAGAATTGAGTTGTATGGGGGCAAGTCAGAGTTTGTCTATTTTAGTCCACTTGTTGTAGGCCCAAAGGGACGCCCAACAATGGATCCTCCTATGGTGAGTAGCCCAGTAATATTTAAGGACATCCGGAATGGACAAACCAGCTTGTGGGCCGTCAGGACTCCCTTGGTAACTCTGTGTCGTTTGGTGCACCAAATGAACCGTATGATAGCAGCCTGAAGAGATTTTAACTCCTTCAGCAGTATCTTGACCGGGAGGGTTTAAAAAAAGTACAATAATGTAGGTAGTAAACTCATCTTCACCACCGCCATTCGCACCTTCCAAGAAAGGGGGAGATATAGCCATTTGCTCAGGAGGGCTCTCAGTTCTCTAAAGAGAGGACCGAAGTTAAATTTATAGAGGGTATCATAAGAAGAAGTCAAATTAACCCCCAAATATTTTACTGCATCCATTTTCCATCTAAACTTGAAGTTCAGGCGTAAATGGAGCCCCGGGAGCATGGTTCAATGGCATGGCTCCATTTTGCTCGAGTTAATTTTATAACCCGATAGAAACCCATACTCCTTCAAGATGAGGTTTGGAAGGGACACATGGAGGTTGGTGAGCGTTAGGAGGACATCGTCTGTGAAAAGGGAGATCTTAAAATGTTTGCTCCCAACCAAAACCACCGCAGATGTCAGGGTTACGCAGGACCGCCGCCGCCAGAGGCTCAATGCAAAATGCAAAGAGGATGGGGGACAGGGTGCACCCCTGCCTAGTGCCATTTGAGATGAAAAAGGGCTTAGAGGTACATAAGAGGAGCTTAACTGACGCCCTTGGGTGGCTATATAGAGATTTTAAAGCTACCATAAAGTTGCCCGAGGCCCTGAAGACCTTCAACGTCTTAAAAAGGAAAGACCAAGAGAAGCGATCAAAAGACTTCTCCACGTCGAGGCTCAACACCAACATCTGTTGTTTTCTTCGACTCGAGACATCCAGCAAGTCTATTACTCACCTTGTATTATCACCCCCTGGCAGCAAGGGATGAATCCCAGCTGATCCTTATGCACGAGTTGGGGTAACCAGCGATTAAGTCTAGATGCTAATAGCTTAGTGAATATCTTCAAGTTGGAGTTCAGAAGGGCTATTGGCCTATAGTTAGCTCAGTCAAGGGGATCCCTGGGCGGATTACGGAGAAGAATTAGATGAGAGTGGAGCATAGTTGGAGGAATAGGAGCACCCTGTAGGAAGGAGTTTAATAAGGTGGGGGAGGAGCTTCTTGGCGAATGATCCGTAATATAAATACGTCAAATCATCTAGACTGGGTGACTTCCCCTAGGGCATAGACTCCACAACCATCTCCAGCTCCTCAAGAGAAATTGCCTCCTTGAGTGCATCAATTGCGTCCCAGGGCAAAGAAGGGGTCCAACATCGGAGAGATAATCCTCGATTGCTGTAGCTCCATGGGAACCCGCAGCGGAAGGATCCCGTGGATTATAGAGTTTATTGTAATATTTATAAAGATATCGGCTATGGAGGCAGGGTGGTGATGAATAACACCCCCTTCATCCCGTAGTATCTGGGGCAGGAAGACTGTAGAACGCTCCTTGAGCTGGCAAGCAAGAAGAGCATGAGCCCTGTTACCTCTTTCGTAATATTTCTGTTTGGTGAAAGCCATTAGCTTCTCAGCAACCCCAATCACCAATCCTTCAGCTTTTCCCTAAGTTTAATGACATTTCATAAGGTAGTCAGGGAGGGGGATGATGAGAGCTCTCTCTTCTGATGCTTAAGCTGGACGGTCAAGAAGTCTGGCTGGGCCTCAGCATTCCTCTTAGCCCTGGCACCCTTCCTGATACAGTGGCCCCTCATCTCGGCCTTCTGGGCTTCCCATGGGGTTGACCACATAATGGAGCTCAGTTCCACCCTCTCGAGGTGCCCCAGCAGTTGTGGATTTATGAAGAAATAGTCAATTCTAGTGTGAGTCTGATGGGGTGGGAGAAAAAAGGAAAAAGCCCTCTCTCTGCGGTGATCCACCCTCCAAGCATCATACAGTACCTCCAACCTAATTATCCCCCGGAAGTCCTGTGACATCTTTTTCATAGTATCAGAGGGCGGATGTCCCCCAACAGAGAGCCTGCCAGAAATCTCTGATAACGGCATATTGAATTCACCGCTCAACTATGTGGCAAACGTTGGTGAGAGTCTCAAAGTCAGGCATCAAGCTTCACCATAACGGCCTAGGAGGACAATCAACATGGAACCCGAACCATGCTGGAGATCACAGTCAATTGAGATGAGAAGAGGAGGGGGACCCTTGGCCTCTCCCACCCCCCCCTTTAAGCCCTCATTTAAAATGGATTGCAATATGGATCTGGGGTCTTCTGTGTTATCGGTCACCGGTACCCCTCTCACCCGTATGTTACATTGGCGCCTCCTATCGTCGAGGTCTTCTAGGTGGGATTGCATATTCTCCATGGCCTTTTGCTGGGCCAGGATTAGCTGGTGCAGCTGTGCTACATGGGATCTAGTGGTATCATGTTCGTCCACGAGGGCCGCAATCCTGCCAGATAAGTGCTGTAAGTCCCTCCTCACCCCAGCTATCTCTGATCTGAATGTGTCTTTAACTTTGTTGATGAGGATCTTAAAGTCCTCCTTAGAAGGAAGCTCATCAATAAAGTTTTGCCAGTCTATGGAGGGTTTGTATGGCTCTTTAAATTTCCCTCCAGCCATAGGTGGTGTAACGCTGCCGACTTCTGCTGGGGAGGGTGAGCGTAGTAGTCCCTGTGGCTGCGCTGGGACCCAGGAATGACCTGTGAGCAACCCCATCTCGGGTCTCTCTGTTCAAAGGAATCACTATTGTGCTCTCGTGACTTGGATGAGGGCTGCTAGGCAGAACGATCCACCCCCTCCACGGTTACCTCAGAGCGAGGGGCTGGAGTCAGGGTGTCCGGAGGACCAGAGGAACTGTGAGCCTGCTGATGAATCATATTCCTCGGTGGATTGGGGTCCTCTCCTCTCTCTCTGCTGCCACTGGCCGCTTCCTTCTTGTCCTCATGCCGTGGAGCAGGGCAGGAGAAGGCTGCCTCCCCTTCCACATGCTCCAGGGAAGATGGAGCCTAGGCCTCCTCTGGTGCCTGCTCCAGGCCTAGGAAGGCCTCCAGAACGGTCCTCTGCTGCAGAGGAGCTGCAGATGCCTGCTGCTTGGCCTTCACTCTTCGGGGGCCTATGATGGGGGGCTGGTGGGTGACCTCTTTTTTTTTTTCCATTCTTTATTTAATTTTTCAAAAGTAACAAGACATGGTACAAAATATTATCTTTTCATACATGTTACTTATCTCTATTAGCATCCATGTTATCCTTATATGGTATGTTAACAAAGGAAACTTATTCTAAATCTACAACATGTGGTTTCTCATTCGTTTGCATAGATATTTTAAACGATACAGAATCTATATTGCTTTTTATAGAAATATAGGAGTGTGGAAAACGTGAAAATTTGAATATGTAGAAATGTATAGCTGTAGAACTCCCATGGCTGCGACCAACGGGATATTATCATTTCCTCCAAGGAACCTCTCACGAATCCTCAGATGACAGGCAAATGATGAAATAGGTGCGTGGGGGCTTGATCAATGTCGGACATCGAGCCTCCTCAACAATTGTCATTGTCACCGTTTCCCACCCTTTCCCTCCACGGTTGCCATGTCCTGAGAAAGGTATCGTGGGAATGTGTTTCCAAACTAGAAAGTTCTTCCAGTCTATGCAGTTCTGAAATTTTGTTCAGCCAGTCCTTCACTGTAGGTGCGTGCTGTTGCTTCCATTTGTGAACTATTAGATGTTTTGCGGCTCCCACCATCACTGGCGCTAGCTCATGTTTTTTGGGATTAAAGTGGTCTGATGGGAGCGATAGGAGAGCCTCCACTGCAGTCAGATCAGATTTTATGAGATTCATGGATCAATTTCTGACATGTCCAAAATATGTGGGTCAGATTGCCCCTCGATATCCTGCACCTCCAACATTTTGGGGACTCTGTTAACCCCAAGTGATATAGTCTCTCAGGAGTGTAATACCATCTTGAGAAGAGCTTGTAAGACATCCTGTGGGTGACCTCTTTTATTAATAATGCTAGTTATCGCTGCAGGTCAGCGGGAGCTCCCCTGCCCAGTGACTGTTCAGCTCGGCATCTCAGACACGCCCCAGCAGATTGTTTTTTAACGCTACATCCTTCCTACTTTATTGTTATTGGCATTTCATTGGCTGTAAGTCATAATCATCAACATTTACAGAAATATACACTTGAAATAGATCATTTTGTAATGACTCTATATATCATATGCTTTCACTTTTTGCATTAAATTAGTGAAAACAAATTACTTTTTGATGATATTCTAATACATTGAGATGCACCTGTATGTTACATTTTTGGCACAAAAGTGTTCATATACATTTTGTTGGCTCACATGTCGCCACGCCAGTTATTGCTGAGCACTTCCAATGACGGGAAATAAACGGGAAACGGTATATACTAGATTCAGCATGTCAGTGCCTCTACAGTAGTGGATATAGTACAGAAAGTCATGAGAGACTTATTCATCGGATTGACTTATGATCTTACGTGTGCTTACATAAGTTTTCGGGTTTTTTTTCTTCTGATGAGTCTGACTGCTGCGTTTATGCACAAGCTGTGTATGATAAAATGATGTGTAATCTCTAAATGACTGATAAGAAATGCTGGACTGAAGATAAGAAACGTATGACACGGATATTTCTTTCTCATTATACTGTTTTCTTCAATATTTATCTGCATATTCACAGCTCCTTAGGGGAACAGTGATTTTATTTAAAATCTTTTTGGCATTCTATACGTGCATTACAACACACTTAGGTATTTATAGTGAAGCAGAATAATTCAAGAATAATGCAAGCTTAAATGTTATCCGGTACCACTGGGAGTTTAATTATGGATAGAGCTATTTTTTCATACAGATGAAGCTGCCGCCAACCTGGCGGCTCTGGTGCACTATGACTACTTCGTGTAGTACAGCGCTCATCAAAGTGAATGTGAGTGCAGCACACAAATATTATGGAGGTATGCTACGTTACTACCATAGTGATGGCTGATACATCTGCATGAAGTACAGTTAGGGCCAGAAATATTTGGACAGTGACACAAGTTTTGTTATTTTAGCTGTTTAAAAAACATGTTCAGAGATACAATTATATATATAATATGGGCTGAAAGTGCACACTCCCAGCTGCAATATGAGAGTTTCCACATCCAAATCGGAGAAAGGGTTTAGGAATCATAGCTCTGTAATGCATAGCCTCCTCTTTTTCAAGGGACCAAAAGTAATTGGACAATGGACTCTAAGGGCTGCAATTAACTCTGAAGGCGTCTCCCTCGTTAACCTGTAATCAATGAAGTAGTTAAAAGGTCAGGGGTGGATTCCATGTGTGTGGTTTTGCATTTGGAAGCTGTTGCTGTGACCAGACAACATGCGGTCAAAGGAACTCTCAATTGAGGTGAAGCAGAACATCCTGAGGCTGAAAAAAAAGAAAAAATCCATCAGAGAGATAGCAGACATGCTTGGAGTAGCAAAATCAACAGTTGGGTACATTCTGAGAAAAAAGGAATTGACTGGTGAGCTTGGGAACTGTAAAAGGCCTGGGCGTCCACGGATGACAACAGTGGTGGATGATCGCCGCATACTTTATTTGGTGAAGAAGAACCCGTTCACAACATCAACTGAAGTCCAGAACACTCTCAGTGAAGTAGGTGTATCTGTCTCTAAGTCAACAGTAAAGAGAAGACTCCATGACAGTAAATACAAAGGGTTCACATCTAGATGCAAACTATTCATCAATTCCAAAAATAGACAGGCCAGAGTTAAATTTGCTGAAAAACACCTCAAGAAGCCTGCTCAGTTCTGGAAAAGTATTCTATGGACAGATGAGACAAAGATCAACCTGTACCAGAATGATGGGAAGAAAAAAGTTTAGAGAAGAAAGGGAACGGCACATGATCCAAGGCACACCACATCCTCTGTAAAACATGGTGGAGGCAACGTGATGGCATGGGCATGCATGGCTTTCAATGGCACTGGGTTACTTGTGTTTATTGATGACATAACAGCAGACAAGAGTAGCCGGATGAATTCTGAAGTGTACCGGGATATACTTTCAGCCCAGACTCAGCCAAATGCTGCAAAGTTGATTGGACGGCGCTTCATAGTACAGATGGACAATGACCCCAAGCATACAGCCAAAGCTACCCAGGAGTTCATAAGTGCAAAAAAGTGAAACATTCTGCAATGGCCAAGTCAATCACCAGATCTTAACCCAATTGAGCATGCATTTCACTTGCTGAAATCCAGACTTAAGACGGAAAGACCCACAAACAAGCAAGACCTGAAGGCTGCGGCTGTAAAGGCCTGGCAAAGCATTAAGAAGGAGGAAACCCAGCGTTTGGTGATGTCCATGGGTTCCAGACTTAAGGCAGTGATTGCCTCCAAAGGATTCGCAACAAAATATTGAAAATAAAAATATTTAGTTTGGGTTATGTTTATTTGTCCAATTACTTTTGACCTCCTAAAATGTGGAGTGTTTGTAAAGAAATGTGTACAATTCCTACATTTTCTATCAGATATTTTTGTTCAACCCTTCAAATTAAACGTTACAATCTGCACTTGAATTCTGTTGTAGAGGTTTCATTTCAAATCCAATGTGGTGGCATGCAGAGCCCAACTCGCCAAAATTGTGTCACTGTCCAAATATTTCTGGCCCTAACTGTATATGCTGCAATTTCTTTACATTTTATGTAGCTGCAAATTGTGTATGAATTGGAATAAATGGCTGACAATGGACTGTTAAAGGACTATGTCTATCTTATCATTGCTATCATCTATAAGATCTATGATAGATTCCTTATAGATGACTGTCACAGCTCTGGAGAAATAATTTGTCAGCTTTAATAAAAAAGTGAATACACTTGTGCATGGTTCTTTCAGTTAAAATATGGGTTCCTAACCTCTGGCTCTGGCGCCACATGTGATTCGTAGGCTGATCTGTTGCTCATGGCTCTCTGCAGTTTAGCACATTTGCAGCATGATTAGCAAATGGCTAATATAGAGCAGGTCTCCATATAGTGACACTTGTGAGTAGCTTTACACAGAGGAGCAGATGTGGAAGTGTATATACTGGCCTTTTGGGGATTTAGAGATAAAGTATGGTAATCTGATGATTGGATGATAGTGCAGGTGGAGGAGGTGCTTGAAGCTAGATGTAGGAGTGTCTTGGGAGTGCTTGATGTGACAGTATCAAATTGGGGTAAAGAGGGAAGCCCAGTATGTAAGTATGCAGTGTGTGATTTCTATGGGAATGTTTTGGCTGCCATTATGCCAGTAATGGGGGCTTTGGCTATCAGGACTTTGCGGAGGGCGGGAATTTTACTACACTGAGGGGAAAGGTTGAGATGTGGCTCTCGACCCTGTCTCATAGCTGAATGTACTTGTATAGGTGTAGTACTTTGTGGACCACTGAGTTAAACTGTATGAATGCTGCAGAAGAACCAAACAGACAGTATTACCAAAATTTTCCATAAAACCAGTATGGCTGACGGCCAATTTGCATTGCTTGATGGGATTCAGGAGTTCTTTGTATGTTCAGTAAGTGGGAATCCCAGAGTTAACATCTAAGGAACCTTCTATATTTTTACATTAGATCTTTGTCTATAGTCAATCTGTCTACATCCATGACAAGATTAACCTCAGAATCTTACAGTAGTCTGTGTGCACAATATGACTGAGCGATCCAAGAACTGATACTTAGTGCAATGAGCGTACTCAGATCGGGAGAACAAATTATGGGCTTTTTCCTGTTCAATAGCTGATAAGAATGCACTCCACTTGCTTTGGAGGTGGAAGTTGGCTCCTTACCCCCTGGGCCTTGTGCATTTGCACAAATTCCCCCAATGGTATAACTGACATTGATCGGTTTATGTTTGGTGTGTCAGCACGTTCAGTGCACTTTCCCAGCTTTCTTGTTTTTCCTCTCTACCTTGATTTTTAGCTCTGGCTTCACAGGAGCCACAGGAGGACGGAAAATGATGGGAAGCAAGTAGGTTGGAAGATGCCCCGGACTATGTGGCCATGCCAAGGGTGCGCCTAGCATCTGTGCTTGGTATGAACAGTTATTTTGTGCTGTCTGACTCCCTTTAAGCATTGGCTATATACAGCGGGAGAAATTCAGTGACAATTCTTGTTTTCTTCAGGGGTCACCAGTATCCACATAGTACACAAAGCAGCTGTTATAGATTGAATTTTATTTCTTAAACACTTTTACATCTATTAGCACGTAAAAATATACGGTAAATTGCACGCAGAGGGGCTCGAATCCAGGACTGGTAATGAACTTTGAATAATGTTCCTCAGCAAGCATTTTATCATTGTAAATGGAATACCATGGCTTCCTTTGCTGTAAATCAGAATGTGTGTTTATAGAGCACTTTTTAATCCAGGCTTAATACACAATTATTTTTTAATAATCGCAGCCTTAGAACTGCAGCTGTGAGCTCACTCGTTTTACCAGCTGACTGGAGTAAGCCGTTTTATGTTGCTAATATTGCTGGCCTTGTCAGGAGCGGAGAGTTATTTTCCTCAGGTGTGTTTGAGTAAGACTCCTAATTTCATTACTTTTAAAGGCAGTGTGAAAATAAAACATGTCATCTCCCTAGATATTGCAATGTTTGGTCAAATTGAAACGTTGTGTGATTACTTCCTACGTTCTCTCACCACTTTATAATGGCACACAGTTGATCAAACACAACTGAGCCTCCATTCTGTACACAAGATATAACTGGTCTTTGTAACAGCAGAACCGTAAGTATTAACACTATTGCAAACCTGCTTGCAACATGTGGTCAATGGCAATATTCTGTTTTCTAGAGAAAATGCATAGTGTATAACTTGATTATGAAAAGAGGGCACCATTTAAAGGGTTATTCACAAAGTTACAATGTAGACTTTTAATAATGTGCACACATTCATTTTTGCTAATATAACTAATTTTTAAAAGTGTTCCATTTTGCACATGTTACAACCCAAAGGATGCCCATCAATATTCTTTTTCGCGTTCAGTTGCCAATGGAACAATCCGGGAGAGGTTTGAGTGCTCCTGGTGAATCTTGCACAGCGTAGTCTTTCTCAGCTGGGTTCCTACCAGAAAGCTCTGCTCTGGGATGTGTATGCTCCTGTGAGAGATAAGTGTCACAGAAAGGGGCAAATTTCCCACATTAGAATGCAGAAAACTCAAACCAAGAAGCAACATTGCCTCTGTACTGATAATCAAGAGGAGCAGAATTTTCTGTATAAAGGTGGCTAAAAGGAGTGATTTACCGCATTGTTTGTCTGTATATAGAGGGGTTTTCTGGCTATGTAAAGATGGACAGAGAGGCATTGATCTGTCTGTTGCCTGCTGCAGAATCCAAATACTTCTCTATTAATGCAAATTAGAGAAGATAATCCTCTGCAATATGCATCAACAGAGCAGCTTTTGCAATTTCACTTCACTCAACTTTCAGTAGCAGGCAACAACACAACTCTGCACTGTGTTGAAACTATAAGCCATTGTAAAGAGGTGCAGGAAAACTGAGCTCTGCTTTAAACCAGTTATCAATGATGTAAAACTACAAAGACAGCCATACTGCTGTAAATTTAAAGAAGGTAAAATCAGTCAGACATGGCATTAAGATTATTTTTTTCTCTTGGATAAGCTTGATGATAACTCAAGATGGATCTAGTCAGAAGTGCACAGGAGATGAGGGGCTGTAGCACTGAGGAGAAGCAGGTTCTGCTGAGAAATGTAGTCATAGCAGATAATCATAGGACCACTTCAGCTATCAGAAGCTTGATGCACCGTAGGACAGATAGAGATAGAAAAGACACAAAGGTACAACAAAGAAACATTATATTGGGCTTAATCCGTGAATTAACAATAAGTATGCCTTTACTGTGCATTGTGTAAAATAATGTAATTCTGGTAATAACCCTTTAAAGGAACACTAAACCTTGAAATGAATGTTTGACATAAGTAGTAGATAGTTGTTCTTACTGTTTCTTTCTTTAAAGCATTCTTTGCATGATCCTGTAGTTTAAGTGGTAATACTGCTGAAAATAAAAGGACTAATTTACAGCGAGTCAGTTCTATTTCAGCGGATGGCTGATTGAAACCACTTCCCTTATCCAAGGGGCAGCATTTAGTACTATTTTTTCTTGCACCCAGAGCACAGCCAGAAACCTCTGCTGCAGCTAGTTGTATTAAAGTCAAACACCATGAGGAGGATTGGGAGGTGGCTAAGCCCAATAGACAAACATTCCTTTTACTATGTTTTAATTTTAATAATAGACAAAAGAAAAGAAGAGGCTTAAAGGCGTTCTCCGAGAATGATATAAAATGGCAACCAGGTAAAATTGAAACTGCAACCAGTCCTAATCATGTGTCAGTATGAGCTGAAGACTGAAGAAATAAATCTCTCAAAATAGAAAAAGAGCTGTATCACACATACCTCAGTCAGTGGCTGGGAGCAAAGGCTGTCTTATGTAAAGAAATGGCTCTTATTTGCAGAGCACAATGAGGGTTATCTCTGGATTCATGCTGCTAAATATTAACAGTCAGTTTGTGTACACTGTTTTTAAAGCTGTTAGACTGATGGAAGATGGGGATGAAGCTGGAGATCTCTTTATCAAGCACAACAATATTTCTTTACAATCACAGTCGGTTGCTGACTTAGATATGTGTGATACAGCTCTTGTGAGTCGACACTCAGGTCTTGGGAGCTGTATATCTTAAACAGCCCATACCGACACGTGACTAGGAGGGGCTGCAATCTGAATTATATCAGATATAGCATTTTATATCATTCTCAGAAAAACCCTTCAATAGAGGAAGTGCTGGTTATTTTTTATTTTGGGGATGTTTAATGTCCCTTCTAATCTTTTTTTTATTTTTCCTAATTAGAGCTGTGACAAAGATTTTCACTTTTATGCTCATTTTCAAGAAGTAACAGAGCAAGTGGTTAAAACCAACCACCGCATTAAACGCACTGGACCAAAGGAAGCACCTATGTTTTAGAGGAGAAATATATATATATATATATATATATATATATATATATATATTATATAAAAAACAGGCAGCACGTCCAAAAAAAACCAATAAAAGGGTCGCCCTTTATTGGAGCCCTCAGCGGTGCAAAGTTTCGACCTGTGATGGTCTTTGTTAAGCGCTTTACAAAGACCATCACAGGTCCAAACGTTGCACCGCTGAGGGCTCCAATAAAGGGTGTCTTTTTTATTGATTTTTTTGGACATGCTGCCTGTTTTTTTCTTATATTTACTACGTTTGAACACCGTATGCACCCTATGTTGACCTGAAGTTTGTGCTGATTCCCCTTTTCATTACTTATCTATGTATGTATGTATGTAGCTCAGTGCTAGGACCAATACTCTTCTCAATCTACACTCTAGGCCTAGGGAAACTCATTGAGTCCCATGGCCTCCAGTACCACCTCTACACCAATGACACCCAAATCTACCTGTCTGGACCTGACATCGCCTCCCTACTATCCACAATTCTGCAGTGCCTGTCCGCCATCTCTTCATTCTTCTCTGCTCGCTTCCTTAAAGAGGACCTGTCACCAAACCAGGCATGGTGATCTAATTACAGCACTGGATACAGCATGTCTGCAGCATGCAGACAAGGGGTCCCCCAGCCCTTGAGCAGCCCTGTACCCCGAGATAATACGGTTAGAAAACTTACATGCTACAGCCACTAAGGAGGTGGCTAGGGGCTGCAGCCAAGGGCAGATTCACACCCCCTGCATGTTTAATCTGCCCACAGCTGCCAATCATTCTCTCCCTGTCTGCAGCATTTAAACTGAGGTTTTTTTGTTTTTTTTCTCTTCCGTGTAGCCCCACCCCCTGAGTGGCGGGGCTACACGGGAGAGAAAAAAAAACTCAGTTTAAATGCTGCAGACAGGGAGAGAATAATTGGCAGCGGTGGGCAGATTACACAGGCAGGGGGTGTGAATCTGCCCTTGGCTGCAGCCCCTAGCCACCTCCTTAGTGGCTGTAGCATGTAAGTTTTCTAACTGTATTATCTCGGGGTACAGGGCTGCTCAAGGGCTGGGGGACCCCTGGTCTGCATGCTGCAGACATGCTGTATCCAGTGCTGTAATTAGATCACCATGCCTGGTTTGGTGACAGGTCCTCTTTAAGCTGAACATGGACAAAACCAAATTCATAGTCTTCATAGTCTTCCCCCCAAGCCGCTCACCCTCACTACCTGGCCTATCCATCGTCAACGACTGCCCTCTCTCCCCAGTCCCCCACGCCAAGTGCCTCAGCGTTATCCTTGATTCTTCCCTCTCCTTTAAGCCCCACATCCAAGCCCTCGCCACCTCCTGCCGACTCCAGCTCAAAAACATCTTTCGGATCCGCACTTTCCTTGACCACGACACCGCTAAAACCCTTATTCACGCTCTCATCATCTCCCGCCTCGACTACTGCAACCTCCTGCTCACCGGCCTCCCCGCTACCTCCATTTCACCTATCTAATATGTTAGGCCCCCTGGCACCGCATCCCAGCTCACCTCTCCTGTGTCGGCATCCCCTGCTCCTCTGCCGACCGGGCGTCCGGCATCCAGGCGTGCTGTGTCTCGGAGCCGTCGCCATGTTCCCTTCCTGTCAGCTGACCGCCGGGTTCGCACATGAGCACATTACTATGGTCATTTTCATGAGCCTACTCAGCGGCGCGCTAGGTGCACTCCTTCCCTGTTACTCTAGGGGCCGGCAAGGTCCACCCTGACACTCCCCTTGACCAATAGCTGCTCTTCCCATGGTATATCAGGCCACCTCCTCTGATGGGAGGTGCCTGATTATTAAGTCAGTTTGCTTCTGCCTTGCTGACTGTTGGTCAGGCCTTCCTTGTGCTCTGTGTCCTGGAACCCTTGCTGTGCTCCTCCCGAGTAGCACCATTCCTGTCTTCCAGCCTTGTACTCTGTTTCCTGGAACCTTTGCTGTGCTCTTCCCCAGTAGCACCATTCCTGGTCTCCTAGCCTTGTGCCCTGTTACCTGGAATACTTCTCTATTCCTCAGTATAGGCTAACCTTACAAGCCGCACCCCTGGTACTAGCTGCCGTGGTATTTAGAGCCCCTGGGCTTACCTCCGACATTCCCTGTATAGGGGTTGGGTAAACTAGGATCAGCTCACCCAGGGGAGTTCGGTACCACGGCCCAGTGGGTCCACTCTAGGGCGTCTTCCCCTGGAAGCGTGATATAATCTATCCTGAACTCCGCTGCCCGCCTAATCCATCTGTCTCCCCGCTACTCCCCTGTCTCCCCCTCTGCCAAGCC
Organism: Allobates femoralis; assembly: GCA_033576535.1. NCBI lineage: Eukaryota > Metazoa > Chordata > Amphibia > Anura > Aromobatidae > Allobates > Allobates femoralis. The sequence goes on from JARQOC010000005.1 coordinate 96,345,211, forward strand.
CTTCACTGGCTCCCTGCTTCCCAGAGATCCCGGTTTAAAACACTAACCATGACTTACAAAGCCATCCACAACCTGTCCCCTCCATACATCTCTGACATGGTCTCCCGATACCTACCCTCACGCAACCTGCGATCCTCCCAAGATCTCCTCCTCTACTCCCCCTTCATCTCCTCCTCGCACAACCGCATACAGGACTTCTCCCATGCATCACCCACACTCTGGAATTCGTTGCCCCACCACATAAGGCATTCCCCTACCCTGGGAACCTTCAAAAGAGCCCTGAAAACCCACCTCTTCCACTAAGCGTACAACCTGCAATGAGACGCGGTCCACTGCACCGCCTCACGACCGACACCTCCCCCTCCTACTGTATCCCCACCCACCCCTCATAGACTGTGAGCCCTCGCGGACAGGATCTTCTCCCCTATTGTATCTATACGTTAGAATTGTCCACAGCCATTGTTACTTGTATTGTTATGATGTTCCTTGTCCCAGTCTGCCCTCTTAACATGTAAAGTGCCATGGAATATTATGGTGCTATATAAATAAATAATAATAATATATATAATATATACAGTGCATTGTGAAAGTATTTGGCCCCCTTGAACTTTTCAACCTTTTGCCACATTTCAGGCTTCAAACATAAAGATATGAATTCAAATTTTTTTGTGAAGAATCAACAAGTGGGACACAGTCTTGAAGTGGAACGAAATTTATTCGATATGTTAAACATTTTTTGAAAAGTGGGGCGTGCAATATTATTCGGCCCCTTTACTTTCAGTGCAGCAAACTCACTCCAGAAGTTCAGTGAGGATCTCTGAATGATCCAATGTTGTCCGAAATGACTGGTAATAATAAACAGAATCCACCTGTGTGTTCTCAAGTTTCTGTATAAATGCACCTGCTCTGTGATAGTCTCAGGGATCTGTTTCAAGTGCAAAGAGCATCATGAAGACCAAGTAACACACCAGGAAGGTCCGAAATACTGTTGTGGCGAAGTTTAAAGCTGGATTTGGATACAAAAAGATTTCCCAACTTTTAAACATCTCAAGGAGCACTGTGCAAGTGATCATATTGAAATGGAAGGAGTATCAGACCACTGCAAATCTACCAAGACCCAGCAGTCCCTCTAAACTTTCATCTCAAACGAGGAGAAGATTGATCAGATATGCAGCCAAAAGGCCCATGATCACTCTGGTGAACTGCAGAGATCTACAGCTGAGGTGGGAGAGCCTGTCCATAGGACAACAATCAGTTGTACACTGCACAAATCTGGCCTTTATGGAAGAGTGGAAAGAAGAAAGCCATTTCTCAAAGATATCCATAAAAGTTTCGTTTGAAGTTTGCCACAAGCCACCTGGGAGACACACCAAACATGTGGAATAAGGTGCTCTGGTCAGATGAAACCAAAATCGAACTTTTTGGCCACAATGCAAAACGATATGTTTGGCGTAAAAGCAACACAGCTCATCACCCTCAAAACACCATCCCCACTGTCAAACATGGTGGTGGCAGCATCATGGTTTGGACCTGTTTTTCTTCAGCAGGGACAGAGAAGATGGTTAAAATTTATTGGAAGATGGATGGAGCCAAATAGAGGACCATTCTGGAAGTAAACCTGTTGGAGTCTGCAAAAGACCTGAGACTGGGACAGAGATTTATCTTTCAAGAAGACAATGATCCCAAACATAAAGCAAAATCTACAATGGAATGGTTCAAAAATAAACGTATCCAGGTGTTAGAATGGCCAAGTCACAGTCCAGACCTGAATCCAATCGAGAATCTGTGGAAAGAGCTGAAAGTTGCTATTCACAAACGTTCTCCATCCAACCTCACTGAGCTCCAGCTGTTTTGCAAGAAAGAATGGGTAAGAATTTCAGTCTTTCGATGTGCAAAACTGATAGAGACATACCCCAAGCGACTTGCAGCTGTAATCGCAGCAAAAGGTGGTGCTACAAAGCTACAAAGTATAACTCAAGGTGGCCGAATAATATTGCATGCCCCACTTTTCAGTTTTTTATTTGTTAAAAAAGTTTAAAATATCCAATAAATTTCGTTCCACTTCACAATTGTGTCCCACTTGTTGTGGATTCTTCACAAAAAAATTAGAATTTATATCATTATGTTTGAAGCCTGAAATGTGGCAAAAGGTTGAAAAGTTCAATGGGGCCAAATACTTTCACAAGGCACTGTGTATGTATGTATGTATGTATGTATGTACTGTATATGTGTGTGTTTTACCAACAGTGAGTAGTTTATATTGTGTGCCAGTGATTAGAATATTTAACAATCAGTATACATAATTTTTTTCCATTCTAGTTTTACAATAAAGTGCTTAGTTCTGTTTTTTTCACATTATCATATGTACCTCATATGTATCAGTGTGCAGTGCTCCCTCTTTCATATCTCTAAAGTGCATACAGTACTGTTTTCTTAATTGTTCAATCAGCTGTTCCAAGTGTTTGACATATTCGCCAGGTGTACACATGTTAATATTATTTTAGGACTCACCCATCTCATAGTTACAAGCTGAATCTGCCAGTGACACAGCGTCTTCTGCTTTAACTGAGCATACTAAGTAGTTCACCAATCACGGGACCCTATTCGGCTTCACCATCTTATATCGTCTCTAACATCCGCCCACTTCCGGGTCGCCGTTAGATGACATGCTCTCGCACCCTCTTGTGACGTCATGGGCATGCGCACTACAGAGTTGCCCTTCGTCATCCATCTTTATTTAGGGATATTTACTTATGGTGATCTATTCTTTGTTAATGATTTTTATTAAATATTGGCAAAGCACTTACATATGACTATAAAGAGCACTCTTGACTTCCCCTATGATCCACTAAGGAGGATCCGTTACCCCACCAGGCGAATTTGGACCCATTTCATTCCTTTGGGCAACTACATTGTGCATTACACTATACACGGTGCAATCGCCGGCCAGGCATTGTGGGATCAGTCACTGGGAATTTACTTGCACTTTGGTCACTATGTGCCTAGATGCCATTAGTACTGTAATATTACCTTAAAGAGGACCTGTCACCAAGCCAGGCATGTGATCTAATTACAGCACTGGATGCAGCATGTCTGCAGCATCCAGACAACTGTTCACCCAGCACTTGAGCAGCCCTGTACCCCGAGATAATACACTTAGAAAACTTATATGCTCCAGCCATTAAGGAGGTGGCTAGGGGCAGGAACCAAGGGCAGATTCACACCCCCTGCATGTTTAATCTGCCCACCGCTGCCAATCATTCTCTCCCTCTTCAGCAGCATTTAAACAGAGGTTTTTTTTTTTTCTTCAGACCTTGCCGTTTGGCCCGCCCCTCAAGGGGTGGTGCTAAACGGACATTTCTGGGAGAGAAAAAAAAAACCTCTGTTTAAATGCTGCTGAAGAGGGAGAGAATGATTGGCAGCGGTGGGCAGATTAAACATACAGGGGGTGTGAATCTGCCCTTGGCTCCTGCCCCTAGCCACCTCCTTAATGGCTGGAGCATGTAAGTTTTCTAAGTGTATTATCTCAGGGTACAGGGCTGCTCAAGTGCTGGGTGACCCCTTGTCTGGATGCTGCAGACATGCTGCATCCAGTGCTGTAACTAGATCACCATACCTGGTTTGGTGACAGGCCCATCTATTGGTGAACTACCTGCATATTCCTCAGCACAGAAAAACTTTACATTTACATTTAGTATATTAATACAACCATTTATGGATGGATGAGTCTTTCAGTTAATTTCTTCAACTAGATGGAGGCCTGATTCTAACGCATCGGGTATTCTAGAATATGTATGTAGTTTACTTATGAAGATTTAAGAATAATGCAATGAATAAACAGGATTATCTGGGTAAAGTATATACATTGTCATTAAATGTTATTGCTCACACTGTGAGTGGGATTTAAATTCTGCGCCAATATCGCGACGGCAATACCGAGCAGCTATGACCAATCAGCAACGCGGCTTCATTTAATATATCTGCACATGTGACACCTCACCAGCGATCAGTAAGGTACCTTCACACTTGGCGACGCTCCAGCGATACCTACAGGTCATATCGTTGTTGGGATTGCTGGAGCGTCGCCAAGTGTGACGGTACTTTACTGACTGCGACAATCAGCGATCTCAGAGCTGGGGCGTAGTCGCTGCTGCATGTCACACTGAGCGACATCGCTAGCGTCAGTGAGGGTACTTCCGTTGCAAGCTGACCTCCGTGCGTCACACTTGGCGACGCTCCAGCGATACCTACAGGTCGTATCATTGTCGGGATCTTTGGAGCGTCGACAAGTGTGACTGAGCGGCCTGGAGATGTTTGGCTAGCGCCGGTCATCTCCATGATGCGTCGCAAATGACCTCCAATATGGGCGGGCAGCCGACGGTGAGCCCCTCAGTCACGCCTGGGCCCCGGCATTTGGCGGGTATGCCAGGTGCTGACGCCGGCCCTGCTCCACAGCTCTGCCATTTTCCGCCGCTGAGCTGCCAGGGAGTAGTGGGCGGGGCAATCTGCAGCTTATTCTGTCTGTGTCTCTGATTGCTCGCGCCTGGCCAGGCGCGACCAATCAGCGACGCGGGATTTCCGTTACAGAGAGATAGACATGATAAGGCGATTATTTAGTAGGATAGTGTCGCTCTGTAAAAACAAAAAAACAATAAAAAAATAAAAAAGAACTTTTAATAGCATATCAACAAATAGTCAATATAATTTACTCTCATCAACAAGTACCCTGTTATCAATGGATTATTCGTTTTCCCAGAGTCAAAGGATTGGGCTAAGTTTAAAATCAACATTTATCCCTTGTGGCTTTAATGTTTCTAGCCTATGTATCCTCTCAAGTTCACATAATTTCAATTTCTTTTCTCTATCTCCCCCTCCCCCCCCCGAGTGGTGGGATATGATGTGTAAATCTAAATTTTAATTGTTTTTCTGTGTGTCCCTTTTCCATGAAATGTTTGGGCTCAGGTAATCCATGTTCTTTTTCCTGATTGTATATCTGTTTTGATTTAGACGAGTTTTTGCATCTAATGGGGTTTCCTCCACATACCATAATTTACATGGACATTCCAGGAGATGTATAATGTACTCGCTGTCACAGGTCAAATAGTGATTAATTTTATATTGTTCTTTACTTATAGGATGTATAAACCTATCACCTTTTATCATGTGACTGCAATTAACGCAGGACAAATACGGATAAGAACCCACTCTCTTTTTCCCTGTTATGCTCTGCTGTGTTTGATTCCTTAGGCTTCCAATATCTGAGCGTACCAGCTGATTTTGAATATTGCTGCCTCTCTTATATGAAAATATTGGGGTATTTTGAACTCTTTTACATTCGGGAGGCATCTTGTCAACATCGGCTAATGTCTTTTTATTACTCCTGCTATTTTTCCACTCTCCTCCCCATACGTTGTAATAAACGGGATCCTTCTCTGTTTGCTTTTCCCCTCAAGGATAGAGTTTTTATCATTATGTATTCCTTCTAACACCTCTTTCATTTGTCTACGTTAAGATTCCTAGGGTAACCCCTTTGTTCAAATTTTTTGGTCAAATTAATCAAAGAGGTTCCTGAGATCATTGATTGCTTAGTAATGTTGATGATTATTGCTTACAGCCAATGAAAACCTAAAGGTCATTATCTCAGAAAATAAAAGTAGGGAGGATGAAGAGTCTGAGAGATGAAATATGACCTAAATAGATATCATAGGTTCACCTTGTGTGGTTGTGAGAGTCACAACCACTATAAATGCATATCAGGGCTGCTGCAGTCCCCAGCATGGTGCATATAGAGTAGGGATGATGAAGGGTTAAAGACCGAGCTGCCATATACCATGAGACATTAAAGGATGAATATAATATTGATTTATTTGTCAATGCATTTCAGGGCTCCCTGGCCCCTTCCTCAGGACAAGTCAATATCATATTGCCATGTTTCAGGGTGTTTCAGGGAGCCCTGACTTATGTTAACTAATAAATCAATATTATATTCACCCTTCGATGTCTCGTGGGTTTTCATTGACTGTAAGCCATAATCATCAACATTAACAGAAAAAAACACTTGACCTATTCATTTTTTTAATAGCAGACACGTGTTCTCTCTAGCTGCCGGCTTTGTGCAGCAACGACCCTGCTCCTTCCTCCTGTGACCAGCTCCACCGACTCAGGCACCACCCACAGCGGGTCAAGTAAATCTGGACTGTAAGATGTACCCCCCATTTTCCTCCCAAATTTGGTGGAGAAAATGTGCATCTTATGGTTAAAAACGGTATACTGTACTTGGGAATTTCTGGTATTAATAGTGGGTGCAAGCTCAAAGTCTTTCCAGTATTATGTCTTCTATTTGATTTCAACTTGGTTATAAATCACAGTATTCTAGATATGACATTGCAGAATGTTTTCGCACCTCATTGTGGTAAAAAGCATTTCAACCAATTACTATTAATTTCCAATTGATTAAAGAAGACAGTTGATATGACTTTTATTTTATTTTTTCCTGCCGATTTTGTTGTGATTTTTACACTAAAATTAAGAGTGAATCCAAAGTATTTTGGTAGTATTCTGGTAAATGGAAAACAGTTTTAGTTACAGTGCCTACAAGTAGTCTTCAACCCCCTGCAGATTTAGGTGGTTTGATAAGATGCAAATAAGTTAGAGCCTTCAAACTGCAAACGAGAGTAGGATTTATTAACAAAAGCATAAATCTTACAAACCAAAAAGTTATGTTGCTCAGTTGAATTTAAAAAAATTTTAAACATAAAAGTGTGGGTCAATTATTATTCAACCCCTAGGTTTAATATTTTGTGAATAACCCTTGTTTGCAATTACAGCTAATAATCGTCTTTTATAAGACCTGATCAGGCCGGCACAGGTCTCTGGAGTTATCTTGGCCCACTCCTCCATGCAGATCTTCTCCAAGTTATCTAGGTTCTTTGGGTGTCTCATGTGGACTTTAATCTTGAGCTCTTTCCACAATTTTTCAATTGCGTTAAGATCAGGAGACTGACTAGGCCACTCCATCACCTTGATTTTTTCCCTCTTGAACCAGGCCTTGGTTTTCTTAGCTGTGTGCTTTGGGTCGTTGTCTTGTTGGAAGATGAAATTACGACCCATCTTAAGATCCTTGATGGAGGAGCGGAGGTTCTTGGCCAAAATCTCCAGGTTGGCTGTGCTATCCATCTTCCCATGGATGCGGACCAGATGGCCAGGCCCCTTGGCTTAGAAACAGCCCCACAGCATGATGCTGCCACCACCATGCTTGACTGTAGGGATGGTATTCTTGGGGTCGTATTGCGTGCCATCCAGTCTCCAAACGTCACGTGTGTGGTTGACACCAAAGATCTCGATCTTGGTCTCATCAGACCATAGAACCTTGAACCAGTCTGTGTCAGAGTCCTTCAAGTGATCATGAGCAAACTGTAGACGAGCCTTGACATGACGCTTTGAAAGTAAAGGTACCTTACGGGCTCGTCTGGAACGGAGACCATTGCGGTGGAGTACGTTACTTATGGTATTGACTGAAACCAATGTCCCCACTGCCATGAGATCTTCCCGGAGCTCCTTCCTTGTTGTCCTTGGGTTAGCCTTGACTCTTCGGACAAGCCTGGCCTCGGCACGGGGAGGAAACTTTCAAAGGCTGTCCAGGCCGTGGAAGGCTAACAGTAGTTTCATAAGCCTTCCACTTCCGGATGATGCTCCCAACAGTGGAGACAGGTAGGCCCAACTCCTTGGAAAGGGTATTGTACCCCTTGCCAGCCTTGTGACCCTCCACGATCTTGTCTCTGATGGCCTTGGACTGCTCCTTTGTCTTTCCCATGTTGACCATGTATGAGTGCTGTTCACAAGTTTGGGGAGGGTCTTAAATAGTCAGAAAAGGCTGGCAAAAGAGATAAATTAATCCACACATGTGAAGCTCATTGTTATTTGTGCCTGAACTACTTCTTAATACTTTAGGGGAACCAAACAGAATTCTGGTGGTTTGAGGGGTTGAATAATAAATGACCCTCTGAATTAACTTTTAACGCTTTAAAAAAAAAAAAAAAAATTAAATATCTTTTTGGCTGCAGTGCATTTCCCACTTCCAGGCTGATCTACAGTCCAAATGTCACAATGCCAAGTTAATTCTGCATGTGTCAACCAGCTAAATCTGCAGGGGATTGAAGACTACTTGTAGGCACTGTATAAAATATGTCTCTATAATTTCCAAGTTTCACTCATCATATGTCTTCACCTGTGTTTATTGAAAAAAATAAGAATACATATGCCATTATTTTTTTTAGATTAAAGAAAAAGAAAATCGTCTGATAAAATTGGAGGATGAAATTCACAATTTACAGGAGAAACATAGTTCTTGTCAAAGTGATCTACTTGAAACCCAAGCACAGATGAAAATCCTCCTCCTGAATCTCTCCACAGCAGAGAAGCAGATTAAATATTACACTACACAGGTATTTTTTTCCATCTGGTATTAAATGTTGTAGTATATTGAAGATGTCCAGCCTGCTCCTTAGGGATAATGGAAGTCCGGTATCAAATATCTTGTCTAGTTATAATTGGTGCATATGATAAATATTTTACAGTTCAACTTTTTTTTAAGTTTAACAATGTTTTTGCATTATGTGTAACCTGGAAAGTTCTTTCATCCTTGCTCAGGCAGTCAATCCAGGAGACAAAACGTCCCTGTGCTGGTGTTTCCGTGGCTGCTTCCTTGCTGGTATTTGCACACCTTCTTTGGTGATATTTTATGTGAGCACTACCAAATTCACAGTAACAAACACCATTACCAGCAGTAAAATCTATACCAAAGTATTGTATTTTTAGGACAATAAGATACACTTTTATCTCCCCAAAATTGAGGGAGAATGGAGGTGCATTTTATAGTCTGGATGTAGCTTACCATGGGCGGCAGAAGAGCAGGGTCACATGGGGTAGGGTCGCCGCTGCAGAAAGTAGTCAGTGACACGAGTGGGGCAATGCTGCGGGCCTGGGGCTGGGAGGACGGGGTTTACTGGCGATGCAAGGCAGGCATCATCGATCTCCCACAGATTGAGATCTCGGAGTGCCGCTTCCACAGGCATCTTCCTGACATCCATTGCATTCACCGCAAGGAGATCAATAGCGCCGCCTCGCATCGCAGTAAACACCCCCTTCTCTCAGCCTGGCGACCACAGCATCGCCCTACTGATGCCACCAACAACTTCTCGCAGTGGTGACTCTGCCTCTTGTGAATCTGATCCATCGCCGCCGCGTTACCCCCGGTAATGTACACTCTGACTATAAGACGGACTACAAGACGAACCCCATTTTAGCATTCATTTTTTTTTCATATTTTCCTCTAGATTTGGGTTATGTCTTATGGTCCGGTGAGTCTTGTAGTTTGACAAATATCTTGTACACAATTGTACAAGTGTAGAATTTTCCAAAAATGTGTCTTTTCCTGCTAAAAGCATGAACGTAGCCGAAAGCAATCTCCTTTCAGATGCAGAATATTTTTCCCCACCTTTTATACTTCATAAACATTCATTATTATTCTTTATGGAATTATTCTCATATTTCAATATATTGCTTTTGGGGGTCTTCTCGATCACCTGGGCAGGTCATCCAGTGTAATGCACATTTAGAAGCTGTCTTTTTCAGGTGTGCAATTTTAAGGTTTTTATGTTTCCTGCATCTCATTTACAAGGATATAAATGCCAAGATCCAAGATATAGACAGACAAGTGTTGGGGGTCATTGCAGACCAATAGAGGTATAAAATAAAGGCAAAGATAACTGAAGGCTAAATGTTTTTGATTTGATAGTGAGAGTTTTATTATATCCAAGATATTTAAAATGTGTAAACTAAATCTATGGGGAACAAGGAAACAATGATATATTCAGGTGACAGAATAATCCTTCATATTGTAGCAGATTGTATTTTGGACGCAATTTTATTATAATTCAGTGTGAAATATCTCGGTGGAAATTATTATGTATATAACGCTGAGAAGGAATATGAACACCATTTTCCTAAAAGTAATCTGTGTCCCAGCTTTATTAAATCCCCCCCTTGTTGTAGGCGCGTTGAGCAGTAGGTAAAATTGGTATTGCAATCTGAATTGTTCACATAAGTAATTTAACAGAGTATCGGAGCTTGTACAGTAATAAGGCTTGTTTTAATCCTCTGGTTGTGGCTCCTGACACCATGGAACTGCACATTGCTTCTGTTTGCCCCTGTGGGGAGGTTAGATGACTGGAGGATTACAAAACCCGTGCCTTTTATTATTTGTACAGGCTCTATTCTATGATAAAAGGAATGAAGAAAAATTGCATTCACACATTTGGCGAGGAACTCCTTACAACTGTATCTTCACACGCAGGTCAGGCATTGGCTGCTACTTTATGTGTGCCCCCGTCATCAGAATAGGAAAACTTAAGAGAATTGTTTAAAGATCTCGATCATAGTTAAAAAGCAGCTCTGGGCTGTAAAAAGGGCTCAAAGTAGCGAGCGCTTGCTTTTGCTTTTTACCGCAATCACATGGTGATCTTTAAATAATCTCCTAAATGCTATAAAAAAAAAAAAAGGTTTCTTAAAAGGTCTTCATCAAACTGCACATTTTTTATGTTCAAGGCTGAATTTTATGAGGAAATGATCGCGAAACTGCAAGAAGATTTGGAACAGTCAAAGAGACACTGCCGAAAATGTTCAAAAAGTCTGGAGTCTGCTGAGCAGAACATTTGTGATTTAAGACTGGAAATAACTTTATTACAAGCAAATCACAAACAGACAGTCGAGAAGGTAACACTGCTGTATTCCTCCTACATCTGATATTGTTTTCATGTTATAGTGCCGGACATCATTTTTGTAGGTTTCATTTTTGTCTTTGGTTTGGATAGGGGAATGACAATAGATGCATATTGTTTTTCTACACATGAGATTTCAGTTTTCCCCTTCTATTGGCAGATACCCTGTCTTATTTTATTGTCATCTACTGACACGTTAAAGTGGTTGTACACTACTGGAGAACCCCTTCCTCAATGCTAAGGTGCCCTAAATGAAACAACAAACACACATACCTTGAGGACCAGCGGCACCTCCGCAATGCTAATGTCTTGTTTCCCGTGGTTTCATCTGATACAACAATTCCATCTGACGGAAGTGACAAGGCTGCATCCAATCAGCCCTCACATAACTCCCGAAGAACAGTGTACCAATATAACAGAAATAGGCTGTCATGAGAGGTGGTGAGTTCCCCTTCATTGGAAGTCTTCAAACAAAGGCTAGACAGATATCTGTCTGGGATATTTAGTGAATCCTGCTTTAAGCAGTGTATTGGACTTGATGACCCAGTAGGTCCCTTCCATCTCTACCATGCTATGAGTCTATAAAATAGCGCCAGTCTTGAAAGTCTGTGTGTTTTTTATTTTATCTGGGGCACTTTACCATTCAGAATGAGGTAGTCCAGTAGTGGACAACCACTTTAAGCCTGATGCAAAGAATAAAAAAGATTAATTGACAGTACCTTCATGTCGACATCAGATGAGATACAGACAGACCTAATCATAGGCTTATATATTCAAACCACCCAAAGGGTTAAAGGCCCTCCAAAAACAAAGTATACTTCATAAACAAACTCCAAGGAGTCAGGCCAAATCACTTGCAATTAATATTTATTAAAATTCCAACATTGTGTTAAAAATGACAATGTAAAACAAGGTACACAGAAGGAAAACCACATGACAGAGTAGAAACCACAATGGTATTAAATCCTCAGGCACTGAAACCAGCATACACCATCCAAGGGATATAATCAGTGCCCCAAAAAACCGGGTGCACTCCAAGTGCCAAGAGAGGGTAATACATATAAAATCATCAAGTCATGGGTCTTATTTACCTTACTGCGACCGCCCCCTGACGCGTTTCGCACCAGCTTCTTCCTCAGTATTCGGCCAATGGTGCTCAGTATGAAAGTATAGTGAACAAGCGCAATCTTCAACACATAGAACTGGTAGATACTGCACTCACCAGCTGGATCTTAAGGCAGTAAAACAAATCACTTTGTAAAGAAACAGGTGAAGGAAAATGTGGAGCATATAGCCAACAGTGATTTCAAGTATTAATGCCTTAAGAAAGTGCTGATTGTGTGAAATCGCCATAGGCTTAGGTTTGGGCTTGCAAAGGTGAACAGTTGAATCCCCTGTGGCCCCCTTTGCTTATGTGGGCCCTGCACCCTCTTGTATCAGCAGTACTGAGCACAATACATTTGATTCACCATGTACTGAAAAAGCCAGTATCTCACCATTAATTTAATAAACACCCCATATATACATGTATGAATGAGGGCCAGGTACTACTTGCAGCATGTAAATGAGCAGTTGTCCTGCAGAGTTGATATTAGTGGTGAGGCCTTGGCACCCCAGCTTGACACTGCTCCTTATTTCCTTTCAACTGTTCCTGTACATGCATTGAATAAAGTAATTTACTACTTAAAGATCCAGCTGGTCAGTGCTGTATCTATCTGTTGTTTGTGTTAAAAAAAAAAACAATAATGGCTGCTGCATGTCTGCTTCTCATAAGGTCAGACGGAATAGTGGAGCATGCACTCACCTTTTGCATTTCTGGCTATAGATTTCTCAATTCTATATTCATTGTATGTTTATTTTTTTAATTTTTATCTAATCATTCAATTTATCTATGAAATTCCCATCTTATCCAAAGGTACCCCTCTGACACACACACAACACACACACAAGCTTGTCGCCTCTACGGACCTAAGATCTTTGCAGGATAGCAGAGCGAAGTTCAGGAGTCACCTGGAGCTCTATAGTGGCACAAGGACTCTGTGACTATGTATTGAGGATGTTCTGCTCCAGGAGAAATTCAGGATTACTTCTTAACGGTGCATTCACACGCTATGTATTTGCTGCGTATTTTTATGCGAGTGCTGTTGCAGTTTTTATAGCTAAAACCAGGAGTGGCTGATTAAAACCAGCAGTGGGTGATTAAATACAGAAGTGGACCACTTGTTTCTATTAGACTTTTCCTCTGATTGTTCCACTCCTGGTTTTGGCTACAAAAACTGCAACAGCACTAACGTAAAAAGATGCAGCAAATATGCAGTGTGTGAACGCACCCTAAAAGTATATTCAGACCATGGAGTCTTATGTCCTCTTTGACCATTCTCCATCTCTCTTGGTAGCACAGTGTTTTATAGAGCATGGACCTGCATTTGTCAAAGAACACCCCTATAAAAGTTAATGCAGTATAGTATGTCAATTTTTTCTTTATATTTGATTTACCTATTGTAAAAAAAAAAAAATACATTTTTCTCCATATGAAATTAGAGGCATAAGAATTTACAGTAGGGCCCCATGCCATCTGGTAGGTGCTTTTGTTCTATGGGGACCTAAATCTACTGGACCAGCCTACAAATGTAATAACAGCTGTATTTTGTAGATTATCCTGTTTAACCCCTCAATTACTAGATTAGAAAATAGATCCGTCACCAGATTTCACAATGAAAACTGCTTACATTTACTAAACAGATTTCCTAGAGTTGATGAGGCTGCTGTATTTACTTTGAGAAATCATGTTAAGATATTGTATAACACCTTGTGAAATTTAACTAATTTTTGCCCACCTATCATAAAACTGGTGTCTCTCCTGCCGCTTTTTTCTCACACTGCTCTGTAAAATCTGCAGTTGTCAAACCGCCTGGGCGATTGAATAGACTTAGATTAATAAGTAAAACTGAGCAAAAGACTTTGCCATGCCCTGGTGTGGCAAACTCTCCTTTCCTCTGTGGTCTCACTTGAGGTCATAACTTCATTGTCCCTAGTAAATGCCAGCGGTGCCCAGGATGCAAGTCTAATGGTACCTTCACACGCCGCAATCTCGCCTAGGAATCCTAAAGGCGATATGTCGCCCCGGAGCAATTGCCGTGAAATTGCCTCACAGTAGCGGTGTGTGATTGTGGAATTTCGCGGCGATAAATCGCCTCTCGTCTGTCGCCTGATTCATGAGCACTGCTCTGAAATCAGCCTCAATCATGAATGCGATATTTCTGGGTTGTGGCGTGTGATAGGGCGATAGTGATGGAATCAGCGTTGCCTATGATTTCCCATAGGCGAGCCGCAGCGTGCTGTAGTCCGCGCCCCGTCTGCGATGATTGGTGGTGGCTACTGTGTTCCCATTGGCTGTCAGTTCAGAGGGCACCATATTTGATGAGCTGTCCGTTCAGCAACACACACTTCAATGGCGTCATGTTTTAGCCAGCCTTCCAGAGCAGGCTGACCAATCGTAACGCTGTTGCGTTGTCCAATGAGCGTGTATGGAGCGCTGTTTAAACCACTGTGGCACGCCTATTTCCTCGCAGCGCTGACCATGTACGCCCACATTGCCTTTGGGATTGCGGCGTGTGAAGTGGCGAGGTAATTCGACCGGATTGGTTCTGCTGTGGGTGAGGCGATTTCCGGGGTGACACATTACCTTTATTTCAGGGTGAGATTGCGGCGTGTAATACCGCCATCGGCTATCTGAGGCAAGCATGAAAAGTGTGCACGCACACGTTAGATCGCCTCATATCGCCAGCCAAAATTGTGGCGTGTGAAGGTACCATAAGGATGATGGCCCTAAAACTAAAGCCTAATCTAATTCAGAAACAGTACATCGCAAATCCTTTTGAGCTATACACATTATATACAACATTCTATAGCTGGACTAATATAATGCTACATTTAATATCAGGATTAGAGAGATATAATTACATTGATACTCAATGAAATACACTATTCTCATAAGGTATAAGAGCTCTATTTAATAATGAAACAATGTACTGTCAAATGTGAAGATAAATCCGCTTTAATGACCAGATATCAAATACCTTAATGGCTATACAATTTTTTTATTTTCTTTTTGCTTTTCCACATTTCAGTAACTTTACCTTTTTTTTAACACTGATATGACTTTATTGGGCCTTACTTAGTATCTGCAATATTCATGGGACAACTAGACAACTAGAAAAACAACCACTTGCCATGACATGCCTCACTGGTTGAGCTGATCTTGGTCCATACAACACAATAGGTTTAATATGCTGGGGGCATATACCTGTGGAGAAGACAGAAGTAGTGACAGCTGCAAAGCTGAAGACACAACCTACTTCTGTTTGTTTACAGGAGCACTAATGCAACAAATCGATGGAGAAGGGAAACCTAATGTCCACCATCAAATGATAGAAAGCTTCAGTTATGGGTTAAAGAATAGTACTTGAGGCAAAGTTATCCATATGTCTTTTTGTGTCTTCCATGTGTCATGTTTGTGTGAACTTAACGATATTTTAGACAACATAAATGGCAAACTTATATTTTGTAGACATGCACCATTGACTCAATCTGTATTATGGACACTACAGTCATTAAGTGGTTTCATCAAACTGGTATGAAGCACAGTAGTACAGATTTTTTTTAATTTTTTTTGTGTGGGATAACTGATTAATAGTTTTCAATCTTGTTTCTAGCTGAATGTGAAGACAAAAGAGAACTCAGTTCTCAGTGCGGAGCTCAAGAGCCTGAACGAAGAACTCTCGGAGTTCAAGCAAGAATCCAAAATCGAGTTGTTGAAACTTCAACATAAAAGTACCAGAGAGAAGGTAACGCCTCCATCGACAAATGTTTACCATCATTGCATAAGTTCCTAAAATTAAAAACACTTATTTTTTTTGCTTTTGAATCAAGTGAATGTTTCAGACTAGATGGTTAGGAACTCTTCCATCTGTTATCTAATAAGAGATACAAAGGTCGCAGAAAATTTGGGGAACTTGCTTGAATATTCCTCTTGACTGAAACTATTAAGGTTAAATTTCTCTCCCGCGGCTTCAAAGATTTGTTGTTCCCTTCTAGAGTTACCACTCTTGGTCTTGAAGGGGTTAAGTAACACAAGATGTTCCAGGGGGCACGAATGTTTCATCATTACCTTTCGAGCTGATACTGGAACCTTAATGACTCATAATTATAACTTTTTTGTAAAGTCGAGACACTTTGCTTTTAACTCGTGACCTCCAGTGATTTCAGACCACGCAGTGTTTTCATGACTTAATAAGCAACATTTTTAGGCCTCAGAGAATCATAATACTGTAATGGGACACAGAGCTGCACTTTTAATTGTATGAAAAATGAGAACTGACTTGCCGTAATTTCTTAAAATGTACCTTCTGCACTTGTCATAACTAACCAAAGGCTTGCTAGTATTAGTCAAGCTGAGGTCCTGTGTTCTCTCCTGGGTTAATTCTTTGGATGAGTGTTTTTGCTTTTCTGATTTCCATTATGGAAAGTAAAAAAGTTATTGATTTCTGTAAGATAAATACAAAATCTTCAATTGTTATTCAAGATATTTGCTTTCCATTATGAAAATACATGCTATTATAATAATACAGGTCTACAAAAAAATATTTTTTGTAATCATCGCAGGTAACTTTGTACTTTTCTGAATCATCTTTTCGTCCTGATATGAAAAATGTATATAGTTTTTCTGTAGCACGTATCGTTTCCATAGAGCAGCAGCATTATTATAATGGATATGAAATATACTGGCGACATTAAGAAAACAGTAATCTACATATCATAAAAAAATACTTCACCTTACAAAACACTGTCTCCTGCCAGAGTCTCACGTACCAGTCCTTTTCTGACGGACTCAAATGTTACCGCTTCACAACAGTTATCTCCTCTCCATAACAGGTGACTTTCCAAGAACAGTCATTGGTTGACTGCACTGTCAATATTCCTTCCCATAAAACCCACTAAAACCTTTACTGATGTTGTCCCTGCAAGAAAATTCACAATTATGTAAGACAAGCACAGAAATGGGAATAACAAGTAAAAACCACATACCGTATATACTCGTGTATAAGCCGAGTTTTTCAGCCCAAAATTTGGGCTGAAAAGTCTCCCCCTCGGCTTATAAACGGGTCAATACCGTAGGCTGCGTGGTGGGGGCTGTGGAGGCTGGAGGAGGCGGGGGGAGGCTGCTGTATGAGCGGCCCCGTCACGTGGGGCCGCTCATTATATATGCACTGCTTCCCCCTATCAATCAGCGGCAGGGGGAAGCAGTGCATATATGCCCCCAAATGCAGGCACTCTCCCCCCTTGTAAGGGCCCCCCCCGCTGCGTATCTTACCATCCCAGTCTTCTGCACAGCGCCGCTCCTCGGTGCTCCGTCCTGCTACATCCGGGATCTCCGGCCGTCGCAGGTATATGACGTCATCGTGCGACGGCCGGGGATCCCGGATGCAGCGAGGACGGAGCATGGAGAACGGGGCACCGAGGAGCGGCGCTGTGCAGAAGACCGGGATGGTAAGATACGCAGCGGGGGGGGGGGGGGGGCCCTTACAAGGGGGGCGAGTGCCAGCATTTGGGGGCTGCTATATACCCCCTGGGGGCTGCTGTATACTACCACTGGGGCTGTATATACCTCTGGGGCTGCTGTATACTACCACTGGGGCTGTATATACCACTGGGGCTGCTGTATACTACCACTGGGGCTGTATATACCTCTGGGGCTGCTGTATACTACCACTGGGGCTTTATTTACCACTGGGGCTGCTGTATACTACAACTGGGGCTGTATATACCACTGGGGCTGCTGTATACTACCACTGGGGCTGTATATACCTCTGGGGCTGCTGTATACTACCACTGGGGCTGTATATACCACTGGGGCTGCTGTATACTACCACTGGGGCTGTATATACCACTGGGGCTGCTGTATACTACCACTGGGGCTGTATATACCTCTGGGGCTGCTGTATACTACCACTGGGGCTACATATACCACTGGGGCTGCTGTATACTACCACTGGGGCTGTATATACCACTGGGGCTGCTGTATACTACCACTGGGGCTGCTGTATACTACCACTGGGGCTGCTGTATACTAACTACTGGGGCTGCTGCTGTATATACCACTGGGGCTGCTGCTGTATACTACCACTGGGGCTGCTGTATATACCTCTGGGGCTGCTGTATACTAACTACTGGGCTGCTGCTGTATATACCACTGGGGCTGCTGCTGTATATACCACTGGGGCTGCTGCTGTATACTACCACTGGGGCTGCTGTATATACCTCTGGGGCTGCTGTATACTAACTACTGGGGCTGCTGTATACTAACTACCGGGCTGCTGTATACTAACTACTGGGGCTGCTGCTGTATATACCACTGGGGCTGCTGCTGTATACTACCACTGGGGCTGCTGTATATACCTCTGGGGCTGCTGTATACCACACTGCTGGGGGCTGTATACCTGTGCTGGGGTCCACCCTCGGCTTATACACGAGTCAATATGTTTTCCCAGGTTTTGGGGGCAAAAGTAGGGGGTCGGCTTATACACGAGTATATACGGTACATTGAAAATGCAAAAATAACTTAATAACAAGAATACTTCTATCTCAGAAACTTTGTGATAGAGCAAAACTAAGCATATTTTTTGAATCAGTGCATCAAACTCCATAAAACACATATTACCTTTGCTGATGATTTTTTTGTGTTGACCAGTATAATATTTATTCATTTATATAGTGCTATTATTTCCATAGCACTTTACATACATTTGCACCACTGTCCCCATTGAGGCTCACAATCTAAACATCCTATCAGTATGTCTTTGAAATGTGGGAGGAATCCCACGCAGACATGAAGAGAACAAACAAACTCCTTGCAGATGTTGACCATGGTGGAACCCCAGCTTTGTAAGACTGCCGTGCTAACCATTGAGCCGCCGTGCCATGTCTTATGTAATGGCTTGAACTTGTTCCTGTTAATACAAGTGCCTTTAAAATATGAGCCTCGTCTATTTAACTTGACTAGCTCTGGGCATTAAAATACAGAATAAAAGGATAGTAGGGAACTATGGATGTATTAGGAAAATAACGACCACTTGTCATCTACTCCCAAAACTGTTTTGTAGGCAATCTTGGGAGCAATAAAAATGAAAATTATTCACTTTCATAGCGCTAGTAATTCCACAACGCTTTACATACATCAGCAACACTGTCACCTTTGGGGCTCACAATATAAATTCCCTATCAGTATGTCTTTGAAGTGTGGGAGGAAAACTACAGAAAGATAGGGAGAACAGACAAATTCCTTGTAGATGTTCTTCAGGACCACAATGCTGCAAGACTGCAGTGCTAACCACTAAGCCACCATGCTGCCAATGGATTTCCATTAGGTAGCTACTCGTAGAAAGTCTAAAATGAAGTTTTACTTATAAATATGGTATACAGCCTGTAAATCAAGTACACTTCCAATATGTCTCTGTAGCTCCGTTTTGTTTTCCAATCTACTGGCATATTGGTAACACACAGACTAAATATAATATATTTATGAAAACTCAAGGGAAGCCACGCTTTGTAATGAGCAAATTCCTGATGCTCAGGAAGATGGAAGGATATTGATGTTGTCTGAGTAACATATAGATGCTTAATAAATACATCAGGTATCACAACCCTATAGGCCCTGTCTCACATAATGACCGCTCCAGCGATCCTGACAGTGATAACGACCTGCCGGGATCACTGGAGCGTCGTTACCTGGTCGCTGGGGAGCTGTCAAACAGGCAGATCTCCCCAGCAATCAGGGCCATGGGAGCCACCTCCACATCGCTGAAGGCGATGTCAGCGTCCTCCCTGCTTAGCGCTGCCTTACAGGCAGCGCTAATCAGGGAGAACGCTGGTAACTATAATAAACAGCGGGTATCTAGGCAGTGCGTGCAACAGGGTTGCAAAGGGTCAGTGGTGATGTCACTGCTTAACGCCCACATTCTCTCATTCACAGATCATAGTTTTACCTTGGCTGGCAATTAAAAATAGGGCAGAGGCCACATAATTTTTTTGCCAGATAAGGGTAAATTAGGCAGCTGAGGGTGGCAGCTCGCAGTTGTCTGCTGTTATTGGGTTAGACTTAAAAATGCTGCAAAGCCCTACGCTTTTTTTTTTTTTTTTTTAATTCATTCTTTATTTAACACCCTAGAATGAAAGGTTGGTTGCCATAGGCTAATATGTATGGAAAGCAAGCAGAATCACTGTCCAGATTGCGTAAATCCCATCTGACTACAACAGCCAATCTTAGAGGCTCTCACATAGTGTGAGCTTCTGGGATTGGCTGTTTGTTTGACAGTGCAGTGAATATGCAATTAGCTAAATAGGCAGCCCTGGAAGTAGCAGCAGGAGACTTAAGACCGATCTAGCTATTCAATCTAGCTACTCTTTTCTCAGGTTATACATATACAGCATGAGAAAGACCATGTTAAAAATGCATTGCACACGAACCACACTCGCACCACAGTCACACCACATGCATTGCTCTTGAACCACACTCTCAGGACAATACAGAAAGCACTCGCATGGCTGTCATGCATCAAAAACGCTCCGATTTTCACACTTCTAGTGTGCCTCTACCCTAAAAGAGGGTGTTATCAGTGTGTGACATATAACGGCTGACAGTCAAGTGAAGTTTGTCTCATTAAAAAAAATTTGCAGCTCCAGTCCTCTCAGAGGGCTTCATCTTCCATCTCACAAACAGCAAGTGTGGAAGAAAAGAAGACTGAGCTGTAACACTAGACACAACCTACATGACACATATATTGTTTTTCTATTCCTAGAGATCCTCCTAAAGGAGCTGTTCTCTGTTCTGATTCCTGGCTGCAGTTTGTCATAAAAAACAAACAAACTTCATTTTACTCACTATTCCCGGGTCCTGCACTGAGTCTCCACCGCTCCTCTTGGCCTATTGGCTGCAGTCCTGATGTCATGTTACAGCTCGCTGACTGGTCGCTCTACTGTAGAAGTGACGTCAGTACTGCAGCCGATATCAGACACGAGGAGTATTATTTAAGACATAGTGGTGGACACAGGGACGGTGAGTAACGTGCAGTTTGTTTATTTTTTTTATAAGAAACTGTGCCCAAGGACCAAGACTTTCTGAAAGGAGACAACCGCTTTAAGTGTACACTTACCTTCTGGTTCCTCTGTTGTCTCATTTTTTGGGCCCCTTCAGATTTTTTATGGGGAAGGAAGTCCCACATTAATATATTGTCAGTCATGGATTGATTTCACCGTTTGAGCTGTTTCACATTTGTAAATTAATTTATACTGATAATGTAATAAGGAAATGAATAAGAGCAATTAGGTGAAATACTTGTAATCACCAAACAT
The DNA here is from genome assembly GCA_033576535.1 of Allobates femoralis. Lineage (NCBI taxonomy): Eukaryota > Metazoa > Chordata > Amphibia > Anura > Aromobatidae > Allobates > Allobates femoralis. Next base: position 96,366,399 of record JARQOC010000005.1, read on the forward strand.
AATTTCTGTCCTTGTGTATGGTATCCATTGATTTTTATCTTAGACTCTTGTGTGATTTTCTTTCATCTCCCGACCCTGTATTTTTCCCTTCTTGTAACACTTTAGCAGAAGCTTGGTGTCACTCAATCCCAATACTCTTCACACTTGCCTACTGTCCCCTTAAGGTATGGTTGCAATTTTCTTCATTCAATTCATGCTATGTTTTGTTGGTACAGTATATTATAGGGACAGGCAGATGGAATAGACAGAAGCAGATTGACTGACATTATAACAGAATTACTGTATAGTCCTTGAAATTGCAGCCTGTACCATGGTGATTCGGGTTTGATGAAAACATGATGAAAAAAGAGAGAGGCCATCACATGTCAACTAATTAAACATGGCTTTAGAGGTCTCCACATTACAGGCGTTTTACGCCCTGAATCGCTAATCATGAGGATGTAGCCGATTAGTTGACAACAAAGTGAAGATATCACTGCATGAGCTGCGCTATCCCTTATATCACTAGATAACACTAGGTCCAATTCACTAATATTCTAAATTATGGTTCAGATATAATTACATTATTGTATTTGAATATAATCCTTTAATTTGGTTTCATATCTCGCAACAAACTGCATCTAGTATTCACCTCAGCTGTAAGTTATTAGCACTCTTTGGGAATTTTGCATCAGTGGCATTCATTTATGTGTAAGCTTTTATATTGTGCATGTACATGGGATATAACATTATTTATGGACACTGTATAACTTGTATCCAGCATTTTCCCCAGTAGCCGCTCTCTGCTTCTCTAAATATGAAGAGACTTGGTGCTATTTTTGCCCACACACAGCATTCTCGTTCCTCCCTCTCTATTTAAAGGGGTTGTCCGAGCTCTTTGTGTAATTTATGTGTGTGTCTAGGCTGTAAAATCTTGACAGTTTGTAATTTACACCCTGTCAACAATTTGCAGCCTTATCGAGATATCACTGTTATGCATCTGCAGGAGGCCGACCAGGGGACGTGTTTGTTTTGGAGCTTGCATGTAAATGCATAACTAGTCGCTTACGCCCAGTCTCCTAGTCTCCTACAAATCTGCCTCTGACTCCTACAGGCCCAGCCACCCCCCGACTCCTACAGGTCCACCCCCCAGACTTGCGCATACCCGGCCACCCCCAGACTGATACAGGCCCATCTTCCTCCAGACTTCAGCATACCTGGCCACCCCCAGACTCATACAGGCCCGCCTTCCCCCCCAGTCTCAGCATACCTAGCCACCCCAGGCTCCTACAGACCCACCCCTACAGTCTCAGCATACCCGGCCACCCCCAGACTCTTAAAGGCCCTTCCCAGTTCTTAATATGACCACCTACCCCCAGAGTGGGCTGGTGCAGATGAGAGATGACTGGCTCCACTGACAGCACAGCCACAGGGCAGGAGTAGAGGTAAGCACACACTCCATATTACATACAGTGCTCACCTCCTCTGACACAGTGTGCTGAATCTGCAGTGATCATCTCCTTCACACAGCTGCAGATTCGGCACACTGTATCAGAGGAGGAAGAGACTGCTATGTGCAATGGGGGTGGGTGTCATATTGGGGACTGGGGAGGACCTGTAGGAGTCTGGGGTGGACAGGTATGCTGAAGTATGGGGTGGTGGACCTGTAAGTGTCGGACGGTGGCTAGGTATGCTGAAGTCTGGTGGGGGGGGGCCTTTAGGAGTCAGAGGCGTGTTTTTAGAAGACTGGGTGTAAACAACCAGTTATGAAGTTTGCCCACAGGTCCAAAACAAACATGCCCCCTGGTTGGTCTCCTGCAGACACAATATAGTGTTATCTCTGTAACAGTGCAAAAAGTTGACAATGTGTAAATTACAAATGTCAACATTTTGCTGCCTAGATACACAGATAAATTATAAAAAAAAAGCCCGGATAACCCCATTAAAACATGGAGGGCATTATGCTTTAGGTCTGTAGAAGTGAATACACTTCTGGGATCCTCTAAATCAGTCCCTAATTAAAAAATGATCTGCCTTTTCTGACTTTGTATTTTCCACTCTGTTACTCACTCCTGTTCCCCATGACTTCTCCATAGAAACTAATAGGAAGTGTAACTCCTTATCGCACTGTGCTGCAACTCTTACTTTGGCCAAGACAGATCTGAGCTGTTTTTCAGAGTGGATGGTAAGATCAATGGGGAGATGGAGAAGTAGCTGATAAGTGGAAAAAGAAGCATATTTATAACAAAATAGAAGCATATTGATAAGATTTATTGTAAGATCTAGTTTCGTAAGTTACTTTTGCTATTAATTTATGCAAAGTTTATTGAAATAAAAGCAAACATTTAAAGATAGCCTGTCACCAGTCTTTCCCAATATAAACTAATGACACCACCTTCAACCGGTCTCTTACCTCAACTTGTATAAAAGTCCTCAACTCACCCTTCATATCCTAAAAATACATATTTAAAGAGTCCTACGTTGTTTGTTAAACAGCATGTCTTGTTTGATGGGCGTTAGTGTTCTCAGATCTGCGTCTCTTCTATAGGTAGAATCCCCATCTTCATGCCTTGGCTGATTTGGATGAGTCATCTTACATCATCTACAGATGCCTGCACAGTTGAAGTGAAGGCCTGCGCAAGTGCACTTTCCTTTGCCATAGTTAGAGGAAGTGCTTGTAATGCGCATTCAGATCAAAGTGTGATTGCACAGGCACAGGATTCGCAGAGATCTATGGATGAATGAGGATGGGTCACTCACATTAATCAAGACAGGAGGATGGTAATTCTGACGTATGTGGAGACCCCAGACCAACAACTGACCAGACCATGCTGATTATCATACGGTGCAGGAATGTATATTTGGTGTTATGCAGAGGAATTTGGTATTCATTCATATAGTGCTATTAATCCATAGCACTTTACATACATTTGCAACTCGGTCCCCATTGGGCTCACGATCTAAACATCCTATCATTATGTCTTTGAAATGTGGGAGGAAACCAGAGAAACCAGAGGAAACCCATACAAACACGGGAGAACATACAAAGCCCTTGCAGATGTTGTCCTTGGTGGAATTTGTACCCAGGACCCCACCGCGCGGGACTGCAGTGCTAAACACTGAGCCAGCATGCCGCCAGCAATACTACCTTTTATCTGGCTCTAACAGGATATAGCATATAGCTCTGATGAGATTAATCGACAATTTCCTCTCTCCTGACCGACTGTTTTCTATCACTACAAGTTCCATGTAAACCAGCACCTATCACATTAACTTAAAACTCCATCCAAACCCTCCCTCCCTCCTTCCTATATCTTCAACCTTTGGCATCTTATTGTGACACAGCACCGATTTCTGACGAACGGAGTGAGATCACATCAGTGTATCAGCTCTTCTACATCTGTCACACCTCTGCTACATGTGTCTGTGCTCTGCTACATCTGACCATCTCACTCATGTAGCTGAGCTGAGGCGTCAGATGTAGCGGAAAGAGAGAAATAGAGGAGAGGAAGATAGAGAGAGAAAAGAGAGATAAAGAGAAAGAAGACAGAGAAAAAGAGAGAAGTGAGAGAAAAAGAGAGAAGAGAGGAAAAAGAGGAGAGAGAAAAAAGAGGATAGAGAGAGACGGAGAGGAGGGAGAGGTGCATCCTAGTGTCTAGCACATGTTGAATAGACTTTCCAAAAGAGTCCAGCTGACGGAGGAGTTCCTGCACTTCCAGCAGGGTACTTCAGTGTGGCAATGAGCAGATTCAAAGGAGTTTATTACTCTGCTGAGCATCACAGCGCTGCTACATCTGTCACCGACGTCACCGGATATCAGTAGCAGTCGGGGGTCACGTAATCGCTCTGAGCGGGCAGAGATAGCGCTGCTCAGTGCCAAAATGGAAAAACTAAAGTATTTGAAAAGACACTTGATTTATTGATCTAAATTCATGAGCAAAGGGTAGAAAGCAGTTGACAACCTCTTTAAGGTGATGGCTTTTGTTTATATTGGGAAAACCTGCTGACGAGTTCCCTTTAATATTTTATCATGGTTTCCACTGGTTTTAACAGCAAGATTAATGTTGCATGGTGTGATGCTCTTGTTGTTAAATCTGATGGCACAAGAGAGTTTCCAATGCAAATGTGAACTTAGCCTTAGGGATTTTTGTTATGTCCATCATGATGATGCAAAAGTTACCTGCTGTCCTATGTAAAACAGTAGATTTCATATGGTGATGTCATAATGAATGACAAGTTTCAGATACGAGTGATTTTTATCCAAATGCACTTAGAGCTGAGGCTCCTCTTAACTGTGATACTGTGGATAATAAGTGCAGATGTGTGGATAAATAGATTCAAGAAGTAATGATGTCTCTTACATAAAGAAAGCACTTGCACTCATGTGCTCCTTCAGATGCATGAACTCCCCCAGAAGAATATTTTCCAGATTGTAAATACTGTTATTTGAAGAAATGCTTTATGGTTGTGTTCTCAGCATCTGAACAGTTCTGGTAGAGACGCCAACATTAAACTACATTATAGTATATTAATCATTTCTTTATTGATTTGTGTGTTTTGCTTTAGAGTGAGGTAAACGTTTCCCTTGACAATCCCTAGAAAGTGTATTTTTATATTAATATCAATGCAAGAAATGTGAAGAAACTTTTGGAATTCATCCCTGTTGGTTTTCACTGATATGTGACAATTGTTTATTTAGGAATTATTGCTGCCAAAATAATATACGGTATATCCCTAGACATTTATCCTTGCCTGGCTCTAGTCATGATTTCATTATCTTACTCGTAACCTATTTCTTTATTTAAAGGGGTATTCTCAATTTAGTAAATTGCTTTAGTTAGTAAGACAACATGAATATAAGCAAGTTTGCAATTGACTTGATTTTTCTATCTTGTCATTCTCTTGCAGTGGCAACTTTTATCTTATATTCTGTACAGCTGGAATCCACAGAGCGTGGCCACTAGTGCCTGCTGAGAGTGTGCAGTAGTTACATTCCAAGAGAGGAGTTAACTCCTAACATATCAGTCAGTTCTCACTAGTCTATTGATTTCTATAGAGCTGTTATCTGCTAACCTCTTGCCACCTACCTCTCAGCTGCATTCCAAGCTGCTGGCATACATCTTGGAAAATCACGATCCTTGAAGATCAGCTGCTTTCAACGCAGCTCTCTTAATCACAACACTTCTTGTCCTGAGGTGTGAAGTTGGTCAAATGCACTGTTATCTCTTTATACAAATGCAATGGTAATAGTGTACACACCAGAACAAACCACTGATGGTGAAATGTGTTACTGCAGAACTCGCACTGAGCGAGTGCCCACAATCAGACTGTGATCCCACGATCAGTATTAGCAGCGTTATGGACCAATTGTATTTACAAAATGCTGTGTTCAAGAGTGCCTCTTTGCCACAGCATGCCAATTTATTGCTGTGGAGTTGGAGGCGATCTCTGCTGATGAATGCAAGGAAAAGCTGCTGTGACACGAACGCTTCATCTTACTCTTTTTTTTGTTTAAAATTGTTTTTTTGCAACAGCTATTTCAGTGTGATATATGTAATAACTGATGGACACAGTTATATTTCAAGTTTGAAATGTTGTTTATTGTACTAACCAAAAATGTGAAATATGCATTATTTCAAAATTTGACAGATGCCAAAGTATGGGCACCTTTCTGATTTTCATGATTTGAATACTCCTAACTACTTTTTACTGAATTACTGAAGCACTAAATTGGTTTGGTAACCTCAATGAGCTTTGTACTTAATAGCCCGGTGTATCCAATCATGAGAAAAGCTATTTCAGGTGTCCACTTGCAAGTTGTTCTCCTAGTTGTATCTTCTCTGAGGAGTGGCATCATGGGCTCCTCAAAACAGCTCTCAAATGATCTTAAAAAAAAGATTGTTCAACATAGTTGTTCAGGGAAAGGATACAAAAAGTTGCCTTAGAGATTTAACCTGTCAGTTTCCACTGTGAGGAACATAGTAAGGAAATGGAAGACCACAGGGACAGTTCTTGTAAAGGCCAGAAGTGGCAGGCCAACAAAAATATCAGAAAGGCAGAGAAGAAGAATGGTGAGAACAGTCAAGAACAATCCACAGACCACCTCCAAATACCTGCAGCATCATCTTGCTGTAGATGGTGTCACTGTGCATCGGTCAACAATACAGCGCACACTGCACAAGGAGAAGCTGTATGGGAGAGTGATGCGAAAGAAGCCGTTTCTGCATGCACGCCACAAACAGAGTCGCCTGAGGTATGCAAAAGCACATTTGGACAAGCCAGTTTCATTTTGGAAGAAGGTCCTGTGGACTGATGAACCAAAGATTGAATTGTTTGGTCATACAACAAGGCGTTATGCATGGCACCACAAAAACACAGCATTCCAAGAAAAACACTCGCTACCCACTGTCAAATTTGGGGGAGGGTCCATCATGCTTTGGGGCTGTGTGGCCAATGACGGCACCGGGAATCTTGTTAAAGTTGAGAGTCGCATGGATTCCACTCAGTATCAGCAGATTCTTGAGAATAATGTTCAAGAATCAGTGTCAAAGTTGAAGTTACGCCGAGGATGGATCTTTCAGCAAGACAATGATCCAAAACACAGCTCCAAGTCTACTCTGGCATTCATGCAGAGGAACAATTACAATGTTCTGTAATGGCCATCCCAGTCCCCAGACCTGAATATCATTGTACATCTATGGGATGTTTTGAAGCGGGCTGTCCATGCTCGGTGACCATCAAACTTAACTGAACTGGGAATTGTTTTGTAAAGAGGAATGGTCAAAAATACCTTCATCCAGGATCCAGGAACTCATTAACAGCTACAGGAAGCGACTAGAGGCTGTTATTTTTGCAAAAGGTGGATCTACTAAATATTAATGTCACTTTTCTGTTGAGGTGCCCATACTTTTGCACCTGTCAATTTTTGAAATAATGCATATTTCAAATTTTTGGCTTGTACAATAAACCTCATTTCAATCCTGAAATATTACTGTGTCCATCAGTTATTACATATATCACACTGAAATAGCTGTTGCAAAAAACAATTAAAAAAAAGGAAAGAGTAAGATTAAGAGGGGTGCCACAACTTTTTCATATGACTGTAATTAGATTCGAAAAGATGGGCTTGTCTAGCTTGGAAAAAGACATCTCAGAGGAGATATAATTTATAAATACATATGCGGTCAATACAAAGGACTGGCACATGACTTATTCCTTTCCAAGATCTTGCAAAGGGCCAGGGGACATTCATTTATTACATGTGGAGGAAGTGATTCCTGCAGTTAAACACAAAGAAATTCTTTACAGTTAAAGCAGTCAGACTGTGGCATGGCCAACCACAAGAGGTAGTAATGGTAAATGCTATAACAGCACTTAAAGAGGACCTGTCACCCCCCTCCTGGATTGCAATCTAAATGCAGCACTGAATGCAGCATGTATGCTGCATTCAGGCAAGGGGTCCCCCATGTGTCTGTACCCCCAGATATATCGTTAGGAAAACTCACTGTTTGAAGTCAGGAGGTCATTCCCTGGGAGAATCTGGCGCTGGCATGCTTATCAGAAGCCCTGCTTGCAGAGGGCCACTGCACAAGCACCAGATTCCCACCCTGCTCTATGTATACAGCATAACACAGAGCAGGGCGGACAAAGGCGCTGATGTTGGAGGCGGGACAGGCGTGCGGGACCAAAACAAACAGTACCTCTGTCTGTACCTGCGTCAATGAGCACAAGGAGGTGCAGGCGAGGATGGCATAACAGACAGGAGGGAGGTGGCAAGGAGAATAAAGGAGGCTGCACAGAGTGGCAGAGGGTGGGAATGGCCCCTGTGAATAGACCTGACTCCAGCCCCAGGGAATGCCCTCCTAACTCCAAACCAGTGAGTTTTCTTAATGATATATCTGGGGGTACAGAGCAGCCAGACACATGGGGACCCCTTGCCTGAATGCAGCATACATACTGCATTCAGTGCTGCATAAAGATTGCAATCCAGGAGGGGGTGACAGGTCCTCTTTAAACAAGGGCTCATTGCTTTTCTTACAACAAATGACATTATGGGTTATAGCAATAACAAATATGAGAAAAGATGAACTTGATGAACCTATTTTTTTTTAGAAAAGTGGGCATCTTTGCCACGACTATACAAATGCGCATGCAGGTGGCTTTTATTCTCGTCAGAATTGAGTTTCTCTGACACTGGTTGTATGCGTACCGGCTTCATTGCATATAATTGGAAGACGTCTGCACTTCCAGTCATGCACACTTCGCCTCTTTGAAGCTGGGACACGTACACCAGGCTTCATATTAGTGCACATGACTGGAAGTGCGGAAGACTTCTGATCATGCACAATGAGCCTTTCTGAATCCGGGACGCATACCTGGCATCAGAGAATATTATTGCATTGACAGCATTTAGTCTTTAGTCTCCATCCGTGGTATTGATAATCTTCTTCTCCAGCTCCACATTTCAAAGGCGTTGATTCTTCTTCTGTCTTGTTTCTTTATCGTCTATGTTTGACAGCCATATAAGACCAAACTATGTACGAGCCGTGTCTTCGTTGCCAGTGAACTATTCATTGATTTGAAGACCTTGTCCAGTGACTTCATTGTTGATTTTCCCTGAATTTAGGGGTACTAATTTCAAATTGAACAGACAGCACCCCTATAACTCATCAGTACTTATCTGGAGCAGTAAAACAAAACACTTGTTTACAATGGTAATTACCGTAAATGAAATGTGTTTAAAATTCACAGTTAATGAAAGTTTTATTACCTCATCACAAATGGAATTAACATGTTTGTTATCTGATATAACGGATCTCTCGCTCTGACTGATTACATTAGGGGTAACTTTCATCTCTGTGATACGTGGAAAAACACAATGAACTCCTATTTTCTGCTACTTATGTTGTAGGAAGCTGAACCTAATCCATAGAGCCCCATGGTAATCTTTTAATGAAGCTATATGGTTATTAGGTCAGGGTCTGCCGGTAAATCTCTGAAGCTTATTTCAGCGCCACACACCAATATATGTATTGAATCGAACAAATATTTAGACACAACTCCGTATTTCTAATTCTTGTGTTATAGTACTTAATCTTTCCCCTAGTTGACTGTAATTTAGGGCGAAAGCTACAAAGCATATATAAAATATGCGTCCTTCTCATTAGCAATGATGGAAATCACATGTGAGTGAACTGTAAAGCAAAATTTAAAGATAATCTGTTGGTTCACCATAATAATAATAATAATCATTTTATGTAAAGCCAGCATACAATATATCACAAAAGTGAGTACACCCCTCACATTTTTGTAAATATTTTATTATATCTTTTCATGGGACAACACTGAAGATACGACATTTTCATACAATGTAAAGTAGTCAGTGTACAGCTTGTATAACAGTGTAAGTTTGGTGTGCTCTTTAGATAACTCAACACAGCCATCAAGTCTAAACTACTGACAACAAAAGTGAGTACACCCCTAAGTGAAAATGGCCAAATTGTGTCCATATTTGGCAATATTTTGTGTTGCCACCATTAATTTCAAGCACTGCTTTAAGTCAAATAGTGTCTTCAAAGACTGTGAGGTCAGCGAGACTAGGGATAGAGGAGAAAAGAGAAGGCGCAGATCTAAGTGCAGTGTATTAGTAGCACCAGTTGCTCTTAGGTATTGTGCTCACCTTTCTGGTGTCTTGTGCAGTTCGCATATAATCCTACAGAGGGATATTTCCTGGATCTCCTGACCTGCTGCTTGTTCCCAGAGAAGCAAGTCACCCAGAGGGAGGCTCGTGTTGAAGTGCAGGAAAAAAAAAATGTTTTCTGGTTTGAATTCAAGCGCTACTAGAGGGATCACAGGGATGGCAAATTATTCCAAAATAATTTCTTCTTTTATCCTACAGAGGGATATTTCCTGGATCTCCTGGCCTGCTGCTTGTTCCCAGAGAAGAAATTATTTTGGAATAATTTGCCATCCCTGTGATCCCTCTGGTAGCGCTTGAATTCAAACCAGAAAAAATTTTTTTTTTCAAGCACTGCCTTAACTCTCTTGTGCATGAAGTTAACTAAAGCTTCACAGGAGCCACTGGAAACCTATTCCTCTACTTCATGACATCACAAAGCTGGTGGAAGTTAGAGACCTTGTGCTCTTTACCTTCCATTTAAGGATGCCCCACAGAAGCTCAATATGGTTTAGGTCTAGCACTTTAAACCTTAATTTATTTAGCAAGGCATTGGTGATCTTGAAGGTGTGTTTGAGGTCATTATCATGTTTGTAAACTGTCCTGCAGCTCAGTTACCGAGGGTAGAATTTACTGCCATGCTTCAATATGTCACAGTACATTTTGGCATTCTTGGTTCCCTCAATGAAATGTAGCTCTTCACCGCTGGCAGCATTCATGTAACCCCAAGATATGACACTCTCACCACCCTGCTTGACTGTAGGCAAGACCCAATTGTCTTTGTACTACTCACCTGGTTGCCTCCACACATGCTTGACACCATCTGAACCAAAAAACTTTATATTGGTCTCATCAGACCACAGAACATGGTTCCAGAAATCCATGTACTTAGTCTTATTGTCTTTAGAAAACTTTCTTATGCATCATCTTTAAAAGAGGCTTCCTTCTGGGATGACAGCCATGCAGACCAATTTGATGCAATGTGCGGCGTATACTTTGAGCAGTGACAGGATGACCCCACCACCACTTTAACCTCTGCAGTAATGCTGGAAGCACTCATACATCTATTTTGAATAGACATCTTCTGGATATGATACTGAGCACATTCACTCAACTTCCTTAGGCGATTATGGCGAGACTTCCTGAGTGGAACCTGTTTTGTTAATCCACAGTATGGTTTTAGCCACTGTGATGCAGCTCAGCTTCAGGGTGGTGGCAATCTTTTTATTGATTTGTCTATATTTATAGAAGCATTTTTTTTATTTAGCTCCTTAGATTATTCTTTCCCATGAGGTGTCACGTTAAACTTCCAGGAACCAGTATGAGACAGTGTGTAAGTGATAACACCAAATTTGAAAGACCTACTCATCGTTCACACCTGAGATCTTGTAACACTAATGATTCACATGACATCAGAGAGGGAAAATAGCTAACCGGACATACTTTGGCCAATTTCACTTAGGGGTGTACTCAGTTTTCTTGCCAGAAAAAAACAATAACCAACACAAATTCAAATGCTCTCAGAATCAGAATGCAACAGTCCTGTCACGATAAAGGCAGAGCAAACCAGGAGCAAAATACGGATGAGACAACTAGTCTCTGACTACCATATCATGGAGAGGGTGGTTGCTGATATTAGATATGCACACAAATGTGTGCTAGAGTGCTAGTCACACAAATACATGTGATGCACAGAGTCTGACTTTCAGCCTATTAGTTACACCCATATTATTAGATCAGGTTGGCTGCTCAGGACTATATGAGTGCACCACACAGGACAGACACCCCAATGGGCCTGGCTGCATCTTCTATAAAAATGCGCAATAAAAAATTATGAAAAATTAGATAAAATCATAATGTGAAGTATTGGTCGATATTTTGGCCAAAATACGCAAGCTCGGAGTCCCTAAGCTACATTCAAAAACAATTCACAGAAGAGGACAAAAAAAATTAATGGAAAAACTCATGAAGAAAAGCCATTAACCAACACAAATTAAAATGCTCCATCAGGATGGAGCAGGCCCACCGTGATAAAGGCGGGGGCAAACCAGGTGCAAAATACCTATGAGACAACAACTCTCAGCCTACCATAAAATGGAGGGGGTGGGTGCTGGTAATAGATATGCACACAAATGAGATATGTATGGGATGCTAGTCACGCAGATACGTGTAATGCACAGTGTCTGGCTTTCAGCCTATTAGTTATGCCCAAACTATTATGTACTCACTTTTTTGCCGGTGGTTTAGACATTAATGGCTATGTTGAGTTATTTAGGGGGCACATCGAACTTACACTAGAACAAAAGCTGTACACTGACTACTTTAGTTTGTATCTTCAGTGATGTCCCATGAAAAACTATACCGTATTCTGCAGATTACAAAACACACCAGATTATGAAACTCTCCCCAAATTTAGAAGATGTTAGGGAAAAAAAGTTGTAAGAACGTTTTTGCCAGAATTGTTATTTTATGTGGAAATACAACTACTGTATTTACTGAAACAGACATGTAAAAAAAGTAGACAAACCCCTGTCATTTTCTTAAAGGATTTTTGAACAAATTTGGCTTGAAAATCCAATAAAGATAGATTTAAATAATTCAGATAAGCTTCCTATTGATCTCAAAACATTAACATGAACATTAACAGAAAACATGTATTTTTTCAACATTTTCTCTTTCAGCTTGATGAAAAAAAAATTGGGCTGTTTCTGCCTAAAAAATGTTTCCAAATATAAACTGAATAAATTAGAAGCCCTCCATAGACAAGAAAAATGGCATAAAACCCCCAACCAAGTGTGTGAACATGCCCTAAGGAAAAACAGCCTAATTAGTGTAAACACTTAAAAGCAGTGAGCATCGTCATTATCTATAATTTGGGGGCTGTCTGTGTATGTAGGGATGCAAACATGATGAAACAGTATGGTATTATTCACACATAAGTATTTGGTCTGTGTTTTGCATCAGTGTTTGTATGGCCGGTTTCACACCACGGCAAGATGAGGTTCGGGGATGTCCAGTGTGAACCTGACAGCCCTGGACCCGATTTTGCGGTAATGCAGCCCTATGGAGCCGGATGGACCTGGATGGCAGCTATATGCCATCTGGTTTCCATCTGTCTGGGAGGATCCGGGAGAATTCGGATTTTACTCCCAGACACAAAATTGTTGCTTGCAACTTTTTGTGTCCAGGGGAGAATTCACCACAAATCAGATCCTCCCGGATCCAGCGCGATCCGGCGCCCCCCCCTAACATGGGGGTCTATGGCGCTGGATCGCTCCGGATCCGACATAAAATCAGATATGGGAGCTGGACGCTGGGTGCTGGAGTCTAGCAGCGAGCTCTGCTAAACTTCAGCACCAGGAGCTTTCCCCTGCAGAGATTTCAGGATCTTGAAATTTCAGCAGCTGCTATATGAGGAATCCAGCTGCAAACCGGACCGGAGGGCTTATTTGCCCTCCCGTTCTGTTTCAAAATCAGGTTTACACCAGACAGCCTCGGACCTGATCTTGCCGTGGTATGAAACCGGCCTATGCTGAATCCAGAAGTGGAATGTGCAGAGAAAAACTGTAATTGAAATATTAACACATCTGCCTGATTTTGGCATACAAATACTGATAAAATACTGGAAAAAACACTGATGTGTGATTGAGGCCTGAAGCTCATACATAGAAGCAGGGCACATAACCACAAGCAAATTTATACAGATGTAGTTGGTACATATCGATTTAGAGGATCTGGTCCACTGGCCACATCAGTAATCTTTGGGTGTTGGACGGGAACCCTTAGAATTGCCTCCTAGCATCCATGGCGCTTCTGACATCATGCCAGACTGGCTAATCATATATTGTATCACACCGCAATAAAGGCGTCATTTTAACATTCAATGAAGATAAGTGGCACTTCTCCGGTTGAAAGTAAAATAAATTTTATTGTAGCTCTTATTAAAAGCAAACAAAGGGTAGCAAGGTGTTCGGGAGATAGGGTGTGCCCAGAAGGGGTGGGACTACAGCTGTTTTGTGCTGATTGCGCATCTACAGGTAGATCTGTAGAAGCACAATCAGCACAAAACAGCTGTAGTCCCGCCCCTTCCAGGCATGCCCTCTCCACTGAACATCTTGCTACCCTGTGTTTGCTTTTAATAAGACCTACACTGAAATCTATTTTACTTTTACCAGGACGAGTGCCACTATCTTCATTGAATTTTAGCACAGACTGTCCCTTCCATTTGGGATTACAAGTGAGCACCGGCCGTGGTTTCCCTTGGATAGTGTCCATCCGGAAGAATCATCTCATGGTATGTGATTACCCTGCCTTTTGGTTTTGTGCTAGTGGTGCTGTCCCTTGGCCTTATGTTCTTGACTATTTTTAAAGGTGCCATTTTAGGTTGGCTAATTAAAAGAAGAGCCACTGATGCTGGGAAATAAGAAGCAGGTCCCAGCACTCTCATCCAGCAGCCACAACTTACTGACATGGCCAAGACTGATGGAATGAGTCCTGCGAATCGATTTGCACTAATTCTATATGAAATATACAGTTTATTTATTGAAATAGCACCCGCTGATGCAAAACATTGAGGGTACCTTTATACGTCGCAACATTGCATGCAATTTTACTTGGAACTAATTTCATATGATGCAAACCCTAATAAGCAATATCTCATGCAAATTCAATCTTCAGAGAGAAAAAGAACTTGAACTCTATTGCCACCTCTTGGTTTAGCTATCCTAAAATTTTGTATTGCTCTTTTAAAGAGTGTTGTGAAAGAATCAAGGATTAAGGTCAAACCAGAACCTCTATTTGCAGACACTTGCTGCTTCCAGACTTCAATGGCAGTGTCTTATTTTACCAAGAATAAAAAGATTATCAATATGAAAACAGACAGACATGCCTTATCTCCCCCAACATCATCTGTCGGGGGGGGGGGGGTGTTTCGGAAGGACCCCATGCACATTAGGCTGTCATTTAAACCTGACTACAAGGGTGGGTTCTGCTGATGTAATGCATATAGAGGCCCTAAGGCTCTGTTCACATATTAAATTATCAGAAGAGATGAGCAAACCTGTTCACCTGTTTGTAAATTATACAACATCCAGTATTAATAAAAAACTGCATCAGTTCAATGCTTTAAAAAACAAATGAATCTAGTCATTATAGAGGTGTTTTTTTTAGCCTGACAAAAAAGTTGTGCCGCCTGCATTTTTTTGAGCCAGTTAAAAAAATGTAATAGCTTCTAGAGAGGATGCAAATAGAAGAGGTTTTATGACACTTCTGTTCCCATTCAAAGAAGTGGATCCTGTATGGCAGGGGTCAGGAACCTCAGGCCCCAGGGCCGAATGCGGCCCTCGATTACTTTTTTGTGACCCCCGGGCAGATTCCTGGGGACCGCAGTGCTCAGGCTGGCGGACGCATTTTGCCGACTGTCCTTTAAATCCAGCTCTCCAGAGATCTCTATGCCCCAGCCTCAGCCTCCCCAGTGAGGTATATGATCCCAGCCTTTCCTGTGATGTCTATGGCTCTAGCAAGCCTGGAAAAGCAGTCGAGGATCAACATGACTAATATTGCCCACTCCAAAGAGGAGCAGCTCCAGCCACCACAGTAGCGGTGAGTTGATTGTTTAACCACATATAGCATGGTAATTTTCAAGTTGATAATTTTGTACGGTCCCCGAAGGATTGTAGACATTTCCAAATGACCCTCGGCAGAAAAACGGTTTCCCGCTCCTGCAGTATGGGAACATTTAATTTTTAATTTCATGATAAACAAAAACTGCAATTACTACTGGACATGTGAGCTTAGCCAAACAGTTGATTTGTTAAATAAAAGTTAACAATAATAAAAATCCAGTGTTTTTAGCTTTGTTATTCTTCAGCTAGTCTGGATGGAAAAGCACTTTCAGCCTCTCCACTGTGTAATATGGATATACAGCAATGATTTGGACTGAATGGAGCTAACGTCTTTGTACACTGTAGACTTCAATCTCTTACATGGAGATTAGACCTGTGTTAATTCTTGTGCCCATCAATAATGGGTGCACACAAGAAAAATACATGAGCAGAGCATTGTGCACATGCAGATAAATGTACACGGTGCATAGTTTATCAGGAGATATGCCCCTGCCTGGCTCCAGAGAGAATTACTGCGCATACAGTTGTCACCAAAATAAAATGTGAAATATTGCTTTGTTTAAATTGAAATTAGAAGGCATCTCTTATTCACACAATGGATTTTTGTGGTGTGCGTGCGTCTCCCCGAATCGCAATGTAGACTCGCAGCGCTCTCTGCATGATGTTGTAATTGAACCATTGTTGTCGGTTTGAAAATTCAACGTTTGATCTCCTCCTCATAATAGTCAGTCTTTAATCATTTTCTCTCTGTTGCCTCATTTTGCCTTCTCAGTATATTACGCATGCTGAATACCATTATTGCCTTCAGTTATTAACTAGGGATGGATTTGGAAAAAGCAATTTTGTGCTAGCTTGATATTGCAGAATAAGCTGTCAAACATCATACCAGGTGACAGTGTGATGTCCTTCTACGGAGCTGTAGCACAGTGTGTATTACAGCTGGAAGCTTATAGGTAATCAGAGAGGATTACCAATGGCAGCTTTATTAAATATCTGTGCAGGTCTACTGTGACTGTGACCAGATAATGTGAGCTTCCAATATAGGAACAGGAAATTATTAATAAAACCGGATTGGCTGCTCAGAATGCCCTTGCAAAAGTTTATCTTATTATTATTTTCCAGGAAGATGAATGTCAAGTATTAGTTTTATTATTACTTAAGGTGTCGGCCTTTTCTTATTCCAAGTGTTTTGCTTTTAATTTCTGCTAATTCCCCACGGGGTCTGCAAAATTAATATGGTGTTAAAATATAAAGTCTGTGTTTTTTTTTTTTAGTATTCTTTTGCCCCATTGAGTTGTGTTAAGACATAATTACCAATGTTTTATGTTGGTAAGGATATTATTTGCCACTTTGTGTTCATAATTCCATCCCTATAAATAATACTCACACACTACTACTCGGTAAAAACAGGTTCAAGGAGCATTGAAATTATTAGGCATCTTCATACCTATCTGATACACTTTTTTATGACAGCTGTTCTCCGTAATATCAACCTTCCTCATGCACACCAGGTTAGTGAACCATGCATGTGATCTCCAGGGTGTGTTCCTCGGGAGAATACTGGTGTGGATTTTTAGAGCCAAAAATCTGCACCTTCAGACAAAATACGCACCAGAAAAGAAGTCTTGTGCGCAATGTGTTTTTTGTGCGTGTTTGGTGTAGGAAGGTGCACATTTTTTTCCTGTGTGTGTCATTTCATGTTAGTGATACCTCAAAAGCAGGACTTGTGCTCTATGTTATTGAGTGCTAAATGTGACTAAAATTTATTGGGAGCATGTACATAATATGTGGTGACCTAGGGAGGGCTACATGATTGTGTAAAAACTACTACATTATTATAAACACTGTTTGAAGTCCTGCGGCTTTTGCAGCCAGAGTGGGGACTTCTCTACTTCTTCTATGCAATTTGCTTAGTGGCGTGAGCTACACCTATTCTGAAAGTTGTCTACACAAGAAAACCCTATGACACTTACCCTAGACAACCCTGAGCTTCCCTACATCCTTACATCTTGCAGTGGTGCCTTCATTTTCTGTACATAGCACCTCTCCCATCCAGACCCCGTACACAATCCTGCAACAGCCCTGTGTACCAAGTTGCAGACGATCATGTTATAACCCTGTCTTACCTTAAGGTCGGCCCTGAATAGTGTGCAGGGCAGAAGGTACACTAGAACTGCTCTACAATAACAACAGACAGGATAATGACAGATAAAGGTAAAAAAAAACTTTCTAGAAGCTATCTTCAGAAACGAGCCCAAAGCAACTTTCCTCTTTCCATGGGTCACACCTCCCCACCAATACCAAGGTATAGTAGGCTGTCTCTGGCAATTATCCAAGCTAAGAGATGAGTACTTATACCACAGGGAAATGAATAAAACAGGACAGCTGAGATAGGCTAGTACGGGAAGCCTTAGGAGACAGAGGAATGGCTTTAACCCTTGCAGCACAAGGGAAATCTGCATAGCTAGCAGGAAAGCGCAGCATCTCCAACCAGCAAAGGCGTGCGTGTAGCCATGCGCTAGGACCTTCTGACCCTTAGAATAGGAGAGGCCATGCTCTGTCATGATAGCCCTGTGACACAAGGAGTGCACTTTGCAAGTTCTGTTTTTACCACTCTGAAGTAGTCCAGATCGCTTGGTCCAGCCGGCTTTAGTGTCCTTATGCTTCTCCTGGCTGCACAGGCAATGTTGCCCGTGCTTGGAGCATGGGACAGTGCACAGTTTGGATCAGTAGCATGACCGTGCCGCTGGTCTGAATCTTTTGGAGCTATGTGGCATTGCTAAATTGCTACCTGGCAAGCAGAAATTCAGCAGGCAGGGGAGCGTTTCTGAAGATCGTTGCAGTTAACCTCGATTGTTGTAAAAACCATCTGTAAAAAGGAACCTAAAAGTGTATTAAAGAGTCGTTTCATTTATATTTTTCCCAAAATACTGCCATATATGTATTATAGCCCTGAAGTGGTTTAACACAGACATTTGTGTATAGTCCAAAATGTCGTGTCAATCATGCCACCTTTATAATATCGTGGGTGCAGTCTAGATACATTGGCTGCTTTCTTTCCTTATGTAATTTAGTTCTTATACCACTCTTAGACATCACGCATAAGTATTATCAAATTTACAAGTCTTCACTCTGGCTAATTGTTACTCCTCCTTCAGATGTCTTTACTTGTCAAGTAAGAAACCTGGTTTTCTGTAGAGTATTAATAGACACTCTGTTTATCCTGGAAGTTTATGTAAGTGTATTTTCTCTGTAAATTTTTCCCGTGATCCAAAAATTGTTGTCTGTCAGGAGCCCAGAGAATGGATGATGTGCCGGGGGAAATGAAACAATCAGAAGGAAAATAGGACATTTCGAAATGTGAAGCAGACAAAACTTTGAAAGACTTCTTTTCTTTTTTTTTTTTTTTTCTTTTCTATTTTTTTTCAGTGTATTTGGATACACCTCCACTTTGATTTTCTGGCAGCTGATAAAAAGCACCCAGAGGTTTAGCACTGTGAAATTTGACAAGCATTGAAACAAAAAAGGAAGTGAAAATTTTACTAATCAAAACATCTGCATCGTGTGACCATTTACATCTTCCCATCAAGACATGAGAGAAATGTTAATTTCAGACGACTCTTTTTATGACCTATAATTACTGTCATTAAGAAAGCTCAGGAGACTTGCTGCGAGCTTTGACTGAAATACAGTTTGACATGTTCTATAATTAATGCTGAATTAACATGCCGTGGTATGTTCCACCGGAAAAAAAAAAAAGTTTTATTTTCCTTACATACAAAAACATGATTCTTTCAAAAGGCTCAGAGCAGAAAGCCAAGACGTCTCTGCCGAAAGCTTCACGTATCTCCCTTAAAATGCAATAACTTTATGATCAATTTTAACTTTTAATTGTAGAAGGTGCATATGGCACAAGCTGAAGGTTGACTGTTTCAAAGTAGATGAAATAAGAAAGGTTAATGCATTGTCTTGCCTTAGACGCTCTTTTACCCTTCCTGTGTTCAACCTCCAAAATGAGAAAAAAATGTAATCTTACCGACTAAGACTAAAATCTGACTGCTGTCAGGTATCACATAGAAGTAGAACACTGTTCTTTGTCCTGGCAGTTTGTTCTGCCAACTTCTTTCCTTAATTGTAGCAGAAAAAATGTCATTTTCTTCAGTAGTTTCTTTTTGTAGATGAAAAGAGTTTCTTGAATTTATCAGTTCGTTTATTGAAGGTCATCAAATGAGAATTATTTAAAGGGGTTCTCCTGAAAAAACACTTATAAAGTGGCTCTTGTATAACAAAGCATTACATACTTTTAAAAAAGTATTGGCCCCTATTTTTTTACTTTTGGAGTCAGTCTTTCTTACTACTGCCTGCCTCTGACTCAAATACTGAAGAATAGACTTCACTTCTCAAGTCTTCAAGGGATTGCGATATAATGCAAGCTCCACCTACGCAGAACATTGCTTTAATACTGGTATTTCATTCTACACAACCTCTCATCCCTCAGACTCCTATGCCAGCTTACTGCAAACCTCATACTAGCTCAATACTATACAATGTAATACTGCTTCACCTGCCGTCACCAATGGTTGCCTGCTTTTTTTTTGGTTGGGTTTCAGACTAACAGAACTTATGATTAGAGATGACCAGTCCTGTGAAAGTTCACGTTCTGGAGGTTCAGCTGCAGTGGCGTAACTTCAGGCCCAGGGGCCCCAGTGCAACAGCTCCAACAGGGCCCGCAATTATTGCAAATCTTAAATAGTATTAGTCTTTTCTATAGCCCAAAGGGACTTTTGGGGCCCTCCTAGGCTGCAGGACCCGGGTGCAATCGCATCCCCTGCACCTATTGTAGTTACGCCCCTGTTCAGCTGGACTTTAGACAGAGTTCTGTTCTGGACCTGAACTTGACCTGAACCTCATTATAAGTCACTGATTTGATAGTTCGGCTTTCCGCCAACATATAGCCATCCATAAACAAAACCCTTTTAAAGGATGGAGGGTATGGTTTTCTTTACTCTATTTTTTGCACATACTACATCTGATAACATTGATGTGCAGTGTGCAGTGATTCAAACACTGCAAGTGGCTCACAGTAGGCTGAGCACTGAGTGTTCCTGAGCGCAGGGATGCTCATTCTAGTGGTTTGCATACGTAAGACACCCAAACTCTGAACCCAAAAATGTATTATTTTGTGACGTTTGTGTTCGGCACGATCAATAAAATTTAAAGTTCCGGTCCACTTATCTCTACTTATGATTCATCTAATTGAATGAAAAGACTTCAGCATTATAAGGTCTTAAGGTCCTGTCACACGCGTCAATGTCGTCAGCGATCTGATCGCTGACGACATTGACGGCTGATCGCTGGTGAGCTGTCACACAGGCAGACTCACCAGCGATCAATTGACCAGTGACATCATGGAAACGATTTAAATATCGTTTCCACGATGTCCTGCTCCCGCTGCCAGCCTGCTGGAAGCGGGAGCAGCCTGGTCTCCAAGGTACACTGCGGGTAACTAGGCAGCGCGCGCTGCCTAGATACCCGACGTGTACCTTAGTTACCAGCCTCCTCCGCTCACCCGGTGAGCGGAGGAGGCTGGTAACTAAGGTACACAGTCGGGTATCTAGGCAGCGCGCGCTGCCTAGTTACCCGACGTGTACCTTAGTTACCAGCCTCCTCCGCTCACCGGGTGAGCGGAGGAGGCTGGTAACTAAGGTACACGTCGGGTATCTAGGCAGCGCGCGCTGCCTAGTTACCCGCAGTGTACCTTGGATACCAGCTCCCAGCGCTTCTGAGAGGCGCTGGGAGCTGGAATATCGCTACTCCCGGTGTCACACGCAGCGATGCTGCGTGTCCACCGGGCGACAATCGCCAGGTTTTAGGACTGATTCTAAAACCTGGCGATCATCAACCAGCGATTTATCGCTGGTTGATTCACTATGTCACACGCGTCAATATCGCTGCAACGTCACGTGCAGCCGATATCGTGCAGGCGATATTGACGCGTGTGACAGGCCCTTTAAAGTCTGTTTACCTAGATCAACCAATTGGAAAATGTTTATTAATTATTGGTTATTTAAATTCCAGTTTACACAGGCAGATCAAAGTAAATAATGTACACCGAGCGATTTATCCTAGAACACTCAATGCACATATCTGTACTGCTCAGTGCACATTGTTCTCATTGACACAGGATGGTGCACTGTTGAAAAAGTTGATTTTTTTTAGTTGATTTTTTTTGTGCTATTTAGCAGTGTAAAGAGAGCTCAGTTAAATTTTTTTCAAATTAAATTTTTGATTGTTGTTTACATATTTTCTTCCTTGTTGTTTACATAGTTATTAAGTTTTTTGATATACTAATTACCTTATATTATTTACTCTTTCAAATACCAAGCTTCATAGCATTTTATCTGCCAAGCTTTAGCTCCCTAAGAATCTGCTTTTAATTGCTGCTTAGCAAGAATCCTGACACTATCTACAAGTAATTTATGTTTTGAGTTTTTCCTGTTTGAGCAGTTGGAGAGGGGAGAAGAGAGACTCAGACAGGGAAAGTCCCGTTGTAAGGCACATTGTGGGGGCAGTGATGTGGATCCACTGGACCACCAAAGTGGAGGCTGACCCGTAACAGGAATAGGCAGGAGATGCTGGTTGTGATTAAGCGGAACAGTTTAATGAAGGATTTTTACAGTACAGTAGTGAATGATGCATAGGATAGGTCAAAGAGTGTGAGGAGCTTGCATGGGTCTTAGGGCTGCGTGGCAACTGGGAGACAGTCCAGGAGATGAGTGCTGTAGGTGGAGACGCGGCATTCGGTTCAGTGGAATAGGCACTTTGGATGGAGTAACCTCTGGAAAGGCTCGCGCAGGTGTAGCGGGTTCCAAGGAAACGTGGCACCGCTGGATGGACAGTTGACGTACTGGCGAAATGGTCCACAGGTACAACTGGCAAGATCTAGGGCACAATAAGAGAAATAAGCAACAGGGAATGCAAAGACAAAGTCTAAAGCAGGGATTGGGACAGGGACCTGAGGGAAAGTAATACAACTATGGACAGGCGGTGTTTCTCAGGCACCTCCCTATATGGTAGTGTAGACCCACTGGGACTGGGTACTCGTTACGGACCGGGGTACTGCTGGGGATATCATGGCGGTCTTGGTCCGGACCGTGTCCCGGGTTCTCACAAGTAAAAGGAGATATTTACAGGGAATTGTTGTCGTGATGCCACCCACAAGTTGTGGTCAGTGGTGGGACCACCACTGCAGTGTACTTCTGTCAGGAGGATGGATGCTGCAGCAAGGTGGATGAGCCCGCCGTGGGTTGGGGCTGCTCCTGACAGGGTTTAAAGTCTAATACAGTTCTGTATACCGGGAATCACACACAGGAGACTGAAGCAGGGTTCACCGAGTTTTTCTCACGGTAACAGTTCTTAACACAATCACTTTACACCGGTAACTCCGGACACTATGAACCCCCTGCAGCCAGGTTGTCTTTCTGAGACCCCTCACTCTCTCTATTTAACCTTTCAGGCTTGTTCTTTCTCTACTCTCCCTTGTGGATTGTATGACGGCAACTCGGTCCCTTTTGTATGGCTTCCCCCTATGTGTGTGGGCAGCAAGCCGGGTCCTATATTGTTGCTGAGTCTCCATCCCGTGTAGTAGGAATACTCACTTGGAATCAGTGTTCTCCGCCGGTATGTTCGTGTACCTGTTTGTTGCTTCAGTCACCCAGAGCCGACACTCTGGTCCCAGCCTAGCCTTGGGTAACCTTGTCTTGCAAGGGATTACTGGGCTCATTCTAACACATGTGACTTCCAGACACAACCAGGGAATCTATCCCCCTGTAGTTGGTCAGCGCTGCCATACTCCTCGGACCCGTGGCACCGGTCCAGTCTCTGTCTTCACTCTCCCTTGGGCTGCAGGCTATGGACGAGCTTTCACTCCATGGATCTGTGTCTCTGTGGATTCTGCGTCTCCAGGGAGCCCTATCCCTTTGGGAAGTGTCACTTTCTGTCACTGGTCTTGGCTTCTCGGCACCCACTGGCCTACTAACTCCTTCCTCCTCTTTTCCTCTTTTGTACTGGTCTACCACCTGACCTATCTTCCCACCCACTTTCCTCTAAACCCACCACCCCTTACCACCTGGTGGTGTTGTGCTGTGAGGTGTTTTAAGGCACAAATTGTATACCTTCTACCTGGCTGTAGTTCCCTTATGTGGCCACCCTGTCGCAGTGGTGCTACAGTAGGGTGCCATTTATAGATGTAGCTAATCAGAAGAGGCAGGTAAAAGGAGCATCACGCATACTGGCCCTGAGAAGTGGGTGGAGTGCGCCCCCTAAGCACACTCCTGGAGGTCTGCATGCAGGACACAGGTCTTGGGAGCAAAAGGGAAGATGGAGGAAGGTATGAGACCGCAGGAAGGGTGAGTAAGGTGACTGGGGAGCTGCATAGGGGAAAGAGCAGACAGCAGGGAACTGTATGATGGGCTCCAGTCTTCCTGCTTGGTGGAGACCGGCCCCACAGTAGTGGATAGGCCAACTGAGCACCCTGGGCTGCGTGTTGGGCAGCAACCTCTCAGCCCCAAAGAGGTTGGTCTCGCAGCTCGAAGTGTAACACCCATACTCCGATTGTAAATAAGGTATAGATTTTTACTAAGCAGCAGTTCAAATCAGAATCTTAGGGAGCTTGCATTATGCAGTTAAAACAGTACTGCCACATTGTGTTAAGGGGAGCAGAAAGCAATATAAGGTTATAATCATGTCTGGCTGGTTATGTACCCGAGCTGGTCTCCTCTCCGTTTCAGGCCACCCATTGCTTTCACTAGCCATGAGGGGTGATGTCACCTCAGAGGGCAGAGCTAGTGCAGGTGCTTGGTCTGTCCATGTATTGTGCTCTGGGAAACTTACTTCAAGTTATGGTATTGCTGGGAGGTAGAACACCATGCTCTTAGCAATGATTACCTAGTGTCAGATGGGTGGTAGAGTTAGTTAGATGTTTTTCTGCTGATTTTCTCTTTTGCTCTGGCATCTCTTGGTCTTGGCTTTGTCCCTAGCTTTTCTTATACTTGGTTTTGTACTGCACTACTTACTTTAATATTTGCTGAGTTTGATCTGACTCTGGCCTATGTGCCCAGTCCACCCCACTATTTGTCAACTGGGAAGGGCTCTTCCAAAGTACTCACTACCAGGACCAGAAGGTGGGTGAAAAGAACCTAGGCCCTTAAGGGTGTGCATTAGCATGACAGATAGGGCAAAGTTTGTCTGGCATCCTGCGCTTGCTAGCTCACAGTCCAGTCATTCCAGCACAACCCTAGCATTACAGTAATGAGGTGTATTTCAAAAATTCATAACTTTGCAAAGATCCATGAAAACTTAAATAAATAAAAATAAATGGGTAGCCTTCAAGAATTAGTCCACATGGGATGCAGACAGAATCAGCTGGTAATTTAGAGCAATTTTTATGCTGATGCTGTTTATTTGCAGCAGTTTGTATCCCGTACATTGCAGAGGTTTTAATACGATATGACAATATACTGCAACTCTGGATCAGTCATGCAGGAATGTGAGTTGGTCAGGACGATTTTTTTTTTTTTTTCAGAAAATATTGTTTATTTAAGTTTAGCATAACAAATATCAAACAATAAAGAAGGATAAGACATAATAAAATAAAAAAATAAATAAATAAAAATAACACATGAGGATATCCTGCAATGAGAGAGCAAAAATACATGGAGGCACACAATAGCGATGGCAAGCGACCCGCCCCTTTGAGGCCAAAAAAGGGCAAACATCAGAGCAGGCCGGGGTCGATGGTAGCGTAATCCCCGTGAACCTCCTAGTATTCTGGCAGGCAGAGTAATCAGGATAGTGCTAAGTAGAGATGTAGAAAAAAGAAAGGACCAAGAGGAGCAGGAGGGAGTAAGAGGAAATCAAAGGAGGAGGAATAAGTGGGGGGGCGCAGTCAAGATGTCCAGGTTATGCATTTCGCAGAAGAGGCTCGAGCAGAGGGCCGTCACGGTAATACCACCAAGGAGACCAGAGCTGCTTGTGCTTTTCCCGGTCTCATGATTGTGGGCCATAAGTCCCTCAATGCGGCATACCCTATCCATTTCCTTTACCCATTCTCCAATGGAGGGGGCGACTGTTGATTGCCAGTGTCGCGGGATCAAGACCCTGGCCGCCATCAGCAGAAACGAAACAGACCACGTTTGCACGATTTGAGTGAACCGGGGATAAGGGACAGAAGCACGGTCTGTGGAGAAGGTGGATGACATATGCCTGAGATAGACTCATAAATCGAGAATATTGAAAGCCAATAGGCTTGGATGGGGCTACATAGCCACCAAATATGTAACATAGTACCCGGCCCTTCGCCACACCTCCAACACAGGTCGGGCACTGAGGGAAACATTTTATGAAGGAGTCGCTGGGCACCTATACAACCTAGTTAAGATCTTATAATTCGTCTCCTGAAAGCCGCAGGACACCGACAACTTATGTGTCAGTGTAAAAATCTTAGCCTGGTCAGAGTCAGAGAACGTCACCCGCAGGTCAGATTGCCAGGCCCCTATAAATGAGGGGACGGCAGATGGGCCTGCGTCTGAGAGCACGCCATATAAGAGAGAGATGACGTGAGCAGGAGGCTCAGTTAAGAGAAACAATGCTTCTAATCCTGAGAGTGACTTCCCCCGTAGGGACCAGAGAAACACGTCCAACTGAGAGACCTCCAACCAGGACCCCGGCCCTCCCAATAACCCCCCCTCCCGCAACCCCCCTGCGGTGCTCCGTCACCCGAGTCAGACTGGGGTCGTCGCTAGCACGCCAACCCAAGAAGACCCGTCTCCCAAGTTCCGGGGGAAAGTCAGGATTATTGAACAGAAGCCCAAGAAGTGATGGATGATCGCCGTCATGACCCTCCCCCCCCCCCGCCATGAATCCCAAAAGCCCAGTACTACACGCGTAAGTTGGGGAAACAACGAAACCAGGGGCGGGAACTTTTCCGAATCCAAGGTAGCCACCGCAGCGGGAAGGGCGAAAGGAGGTTATCGACCCTCACCCACTGCTTATGACATTGATTATACCTCCAGTCTAAACTTCGGGATAAGAGAACGGAATGATAGTAACGTTGAAAGTTAGGTAAGCCCGCCCCACCCCTCCGCTTCGAGTCGGTCATGGTCGAGAAGCGAACCCGGGGTCTCGCCATATTCCATATAAATTTGCGCAATGCAGAGTGCAGGCAGCGAAAGAAAGAGGGAGGGATGTCTGTAGGGACCGTCTGGAACAAGTAGAGGAATTTAGGTAGAATGTCCATTTTTATGGCATTAATACGGCCAAACCAGGATAGCTGGGTACTGCGAAGTCTCTTGAGTTCAAGAAGTGTGGAGTGAAGAGTGGGGTATAGTTAAGAGCAAATAAGTCTTGGGGTCTCCAGGAATAGAGATACCCAAGTATTTCAAGCCCCTGTCTACCCTATCGGAAAGAAAAGGAGGACTGAAGCTGAGCAACTAATGGGCCTGGAAGCGTGAGGTTCATCACTTCTGTCTTGGAATAATAACTTTGAAATCAGAAACCTCACCAAACCTCGTAAATTCCCGCATGAGCACCGGGAATGCGACCAAGGGATTAGCAATATAGACCAACAGGTCATCTGCATAGAGGGCCAGTTTGAAATGTTCCCCATGTACCTGGACGCCTCTAATATCCCGGATCCCCTGAGTGCGCATGCCAGGTGCTCCATGCGATTGCATATAACAGGGGTGACAAAGGGCACCCCTGCCGCGTCCCGTTAGAGACCCCAAAGGCCGAGGAAAGGAGCCCATTGACCCTCAACCGAGCAGTGGGGCCATGATAGAGTGCTTGTATCTTCCCCATGATGACTGGTCCTAAGCCCTAATTGCCTCAAAGGAGCAAAAAGAAACTCCCAACCCAGATGGTCAAATGCCTTTTCGGCATCGACTGAGAGAAAGCATGCAGGAATATTATTGTCATGAACGTAGTCTGAGATGAGTAACGTCTTAATGGTATTATCCCTAGCTTCACGGTATAGGATAAACCCAGTCTGGTCATAGTGGATAGAAGCCGGCAATAATGGGCCAAGTCTGGAGGCAAGAATCTTGGCAAGGATCTTTACATCAAGATTTAATAGGGAGATAGGGCGATAGCTAGCGCAGGATAGGGGGTCCTTCCCTGGCTTTGGTATGACCGTTATCGTGGCTGCTAGGGTCTGGGGAGGAAAGGGCATGAGTCGGAAATAGAATTATAAAGGGAGGTTAGTTGCGGGGCCAATTCACGCGCGAATAATTTATAAAAGTTTGCTGAGAAACCGTCGGGGCCTGGGCTGTTCCCGTTAGGGAGTGCAGCGATAGTATCAGACACCTCCTGGTCGTAAAGGGCAGCTCCAAAGTCTCCGAGTCTCCCTCAAAATGGGCGGCAGCGGCGTGTCCGCAATATAGTCTGACACCCGGCGTCGGAAGTCATCGTGGGCATGTCACCTAAGGGACCTCTAAGGTTGTATAAAGATTTGTAATAGTCCCCAAACGCCTCCACTATTCACGTGGCCCGTGGAGAAGACCTCCCAGTCTCGACTTAATAGAAGGAATGAAGGTGGAGGGGAGTCGGGGGTGCAGAATCTAGCCAACGCTCTCCCCAGCTTGTTTGAGAACTCATACAAATACCTACGGAAGCGTCTTGTTGGCGACTAGACGTCGTGTCCATGATTGTACGTAGGTCCGATCGAGCTTTAGTTAGGTCGGTCAGGACGATTGTAGAACATAAATAAATTAGTACAAATGCTTTCTAATAATTGTTGCTTTTCTTTCTGCACAGTAGCTGTGATTGTGTTATGTGGTCTTATTGGTCACGTGTGGAGGCTAGGTAATGTACCGGCTGGTATGTGTCGCCTTACCCCTGTAAGGGTACAGGATACACAATGCAAATTTTGCTAGCAATTTTACTGGCAATTTGCTGGTTGCAGTGAAATCATGGAAACATTATTACATTTGTACACGGCAACAAAATAGAACAATGTGTCCATGATTTCACTGCAACCAGCAAATTGCCAGTGAAATTGCAAGCAATATTGCCTTGTGTGACGGTACCTTAAGTGCTATTGTAATTACATAATTTAAAGGGAACCTGACCTCTAAAAATGAGCCCTCAGGCTCTTTTAACCTGTCCCTGCACCATGGTAATCCTATTCTATCAATTCCTTTCTGTCCCTAAAGCGGTATTGTAAAGTTTATAAAAGTTCTTTTTTTTTACCTGTTCTTCTGCAGCTTCTCATTATATGTGAAGCCGCAAAAGGCGGTCTTTTGTGCATCTCACCGCCGGCGGCGTGTTAATTATGAACGCCCATATAGGCATGCTATAGAGCAGAGACTGTGCTTGTGCTGCAAGGGGGCGGTGCAGGCGATATGACGCAGCACAAGCACAGTCTCTGCTCTATAGCATGCCTATATGGTCGTGCATAATTAACACGCCGCCAGCGGGGAGATGCACAAAAGACCGCCTTTTACGGCTTCACATATAATGAGAAGCTGCAGATGAACAGGTAAAATAAAACTTTTATAAACTTTCAAATAGCGCTTTTGTGACAGAAAGGAATTGATAGAATAGGATTACCATGGTGCAGGGACAGGTTAAAGGAGCCTGAGGGCGAATTTACAGAGGTCAGGTTCCCTTTAAAGATACACCCATAAAAAGTTTACACCTTGGTTCACACTGCTGCAGTATGTTGTGCAGTCAATTCCTCAGTGACAAAACTGGATGGGGTGTTCCACAATTTGCCACAGTTTAGTGATGCAGTTACTGTATATTACACCTATCCAAACCATATCTCATACTTCGCACTGATAAGGAGCAAAACTCAAACACTGTGTCTGCAAATTGAGAATATGATATGGCTGCTATCCTTGGTCATATGATAAGGCTTGTTCATTGGTCAATATTGACTTTTAGGGTGCCTTTTCACGTCGCAACATTGCATTTAATTTCACTTGCAACTTACTCCCTTTTGTTGCCGTGTACAAATGTAACAATGTGTCCATGATTTCACTCCAACCAGTAAGTTGCAAGTGAAATTGCATGCAATGTTGCGACGTGTAAAGGTACCCTTAGGATTGCTACTTTCAATAGGTGGTGCTAGAGCTCAAGGCCTCTTTGAAGAGGTAACTTGCATGTATATTGCATTGTGTTTCACCTATATGAAATAAAAGCAATCACATGAAGTATGCACCAAAATGCCACATGTGTCCACCCACAGTTTGTGGTTCTACACAAGCTATAACACCCACTTTTGCACAACAGATTGATACATGGCTGGTATAGATAATGGAATTATTTCTGCGTTTTCTGAGTGCAGCAGAGGTACTTCAGTTCACTCAAAAGCAGCAGTCCAATCTGTTCACCATTTTTATCTCCATGTGACCTCCGTCCCATGCGTTTCAGGTATAAGGTGTGAGTTAAAAGACGGCTGTTCCAGGACTGATTGTCTGCAGTGCATCATGCATAATGCATATTTTTGATTACTGACTTGTTCTCTGTTTAATGTTTTTCCTCCAAAATCACATTAGTAATCTGCGATGGAGATAAAGTAAAAAATGGTGTTTCTTGTTCTTGTAAAACTACAGCAGCTATTAAAAAAAAAATAACAAATAAAATATATACAGAGACCGTGCCCTGTATATTCCTCTACCAGTATTGTTATTTGTACAAAGGGGTTTACCCATGAAAAAAGTTAATTTTGAAGTTCATTTTAATTGACAGATCTTGGATTAATAATACTTTTCCATCATTGCCATGACATCATCATTTGAAAGAGAGATTCCGCCCATCCAAGACAGGAAACCCCTGAAATAAGAAGGTGGCACCTCTCCCCTTCTTCAGTTTGTTTCCTGTTCTGTATAGGGAAACCTCTGAAATTCAACTTCTGTGGATTTGTTGTTCCCTAGACCTGAGGAGGTGCTACACACCTTGGATGTGAAGCGAGCATTACTTCAGTACATGGAGGTCACCAAGCAGTGGAGAAAATCTCAGGCCCTGTTTGTATTTTTCCAGGGAGCCTCCAATGGTAGTGGTGTATCCAATGGTACCATAGTGAGATGGATCAGGAACGCTATAGCCTTGGCTTATTCTTCTAGTGTTCTAGTGGAGTCCTATCCCTTTTGGGATCACCGACCATTTTACTAGGGCAGTTGCCCCATCCTTGACAGAACGGGCTGATGTACTGCTGGCACTCATATGTAGAGCAGCTGCCTGATCTTCTCGTAACACCTTTTTCAAGCATTACTGGCTTGACTTGTCTTCCACTTCTTAGGTGACCTTAGGTAGAAGGTCTTTCAAGTGTTGATGCCTCCCTAACTTTTCCTTTCTCTTGAATTTCTCAGGTGATACTTTCATGGCGATGATGGAAAAATCTAAATTACTTACAGGTAATGGGATTTTCTGGAGCCATGACAGCACCACCACACAATTTCCTTTTTATGGTTATTGTTCACTTTTGTGGTGTTGTTTATTTTTTGTATTTTATTTTCTTGGTGGTGCTCTAAACCAACTAAAGCAGGGGGGAGGTACCACCTTTTTTCAGGGGTTTCATGTCCTGGATTGGTGGAACCTCTCTCTCAGGTGGTGCTGTCATGGCTCCGAAAAATCCCATTACCGAAAGTAATTTAGGCTTTCCACAATTGGATGTTTTTTTTTAACCTTTGTCAGCTGCATAATTTTATATTAAATATCTCGACCCCTTATCTCGGAAGGGGTGGAGATATTTTATTGAAATTTGGCGAATATATTCTGGACCAAAACTGCAAAGATGTCACAAAATTTCAGCCCTCTACGGCTTTTCGAAAAAAAAAGTTATTGCAATTTTAAAACGGAATAGTTATAATTGTACCTACTCAGCCGGACGAAGGGTAACTTATTCCTATGCTTCCTTGCTATATACTGTGTAATGTTCGTGTCTGACCGTTCAGGAACATGGTCTGATCATACCACACATCCTGGGCAGGGAAGGTTGTAAAAAAGAATACATACATTACAGCATGGGATCACAGCTGATTCTTGTAGACTGTGAGCCCTCACTGGCTGGGTCCTCTCTCCTCCTGTATGTGTTTATTTTGTATTATTCATTATTATTATTATTTCTTTATATAGCACCATTAATTCCATGGTGCTGTACATGAGAAGAGGTTACATACACAATTATAGATATAGTTTACAGTAAACAAATTAACTATGACAGACTGGTACAGAGGGGAGAGGACCCTGCCCTTACTGGCTTACATTCTACAGGATAATGGGGAGGAGACAGTAAGTCAGGGGTGCAGCAGATCTGTTGGTGGAGAGGCGGCGGCTCTGGTGGCGGGGCAGCAGCTTCAGTGGCAGTGGGGCAGTGGCTCGGTCATTGCAGGTTGTAAGCTTTCCTGAAGAGATGGATTGTCAGGTTCCGTCTGAAGGATCCAAGTGTGGTGGATAATCTGACGTGTTGGGGCGCAGAATTCCAGAGGATGGAGAATATTCAGGAGAAATCTTGGAGGCGGTTGTGTGAGGAACGGATAAGTGTGGAGGAGAGCAGGAGGTCTTGGGAGGATCGAAGATTACGTGAGGGAAGATAGTGGGAGATTAGTTAAGAGATATAGGGAGGAGACAGTTTATGGATGGCTTTGTAGGTCAGTCTTAGTAGCTTGAACTAGATTTGTTGGGGAATTGGGAGCTAGTGGAGGGATTTGCAGAGGGGAGAAGCAGGGGAGTAGCGAGGAGAGAGGTGGATTAGTCGGGCAGCAGAGTTGAGGACAGACTATAGAGGTGCAAGAGTGTTAGCAGGGAGGCCGCAGAGGAGAATGTTTCAGTAGTCAAGGCAGGAGATGATGAGGGCATGTACAAAAATTTTAGTAGATTGAGGGCTGAGGAAAGGACGGATTCAGGAAATATTCTTGAGTTGGAGGCGACAGGAGGTGGCGAGAGTTTGGATGTGTGGTTTGAAGGATAGGACAGAGTCGAGAGTTACTCCAAGGCAGCGAATTTGAGGTGTGGCAGAGAGCATGATGCCATTTACCATAATAGATAGATCAGGTGGTGAAGTTGAAAGATGGGATGGAGGAAAGATGATGAGTTTAGTATTGTCTACTGTGAGGTAGCGTACTCCTGGGGGTTCGCTTGACAGCGTAAAATGACACCCGAGCATGTTTTTAACCATTATGCAGCAGTTTATTAAGTGTAAACTGCTCATCTCACATACATACAGAATAAATACATTATACACTCACAACAATATCACATTACACCATGAATGCATAGCTCACTATATTACATTCTACAGTACATAAATTATATTGCACATCTCCTTCTACACCTTACATCTTACCTTACAATACCTGTACACACACAGAATACACGGGTAATACACC
Source organism: Allobates femoralis (assembly GCA_033576535.1). Classification (NCBI taxonomy): domain Eukaryota; kingdom Metazoa; phylum Chordata; class Amphibia; order Anura; family Aromobatidae; genus Allobates; species Allobates femoralis. The sequence continues at coordinate 96,399,065 of JARQOC010000005.1, forward strand.
GTCCCATAGGGATCCAGGCCTGGTCGGCACACCCGTATGCACACCCGACGGTATCTACCCTATGGCCAGGCTCTTCCGTGGCCTAATTCCCCTTTGGAGAGTCCAGTCCCTTCCCGCAGGTGCTAACTATTCCCCCCCACATCATACATGGCCCTTTTACTTAAGCCAATACATATACTTTAACGGGACCCTCACGACCTGACAGTCGGTCCCCATTGTGGTTACGGCCGCCTGGCCTCCGTGGGCTCCAACTCCTCACAGGACCCACACACACATACTTCCACTGTCCCTCATAGACTTCTGTGGACATCAGCCTTGTCAGGTCCAGATCACACACACCAGCACAGTCCAGCATGGACTTCAGCCCTCTAGGCCCAGACCAGGTTGTGAGCCATCTGAGCTTCAGGGCAGTAAAGCATCCCCCAAGGTCTCCTCACCCTGCCCATGATGCCCAGCTGCCTCCAAGCCCTACCAACACAGGCAGAGATCCCGGATGACAGCCTCACCACCATGGACAGAGTGAGCCCCCTGCAAGTTCAGCCAGGACCCCCCATACACCCAGGTGCTCCACTAACCTCTCGGTCTGGCCACAGGCTTCATACGGCTCAGAGGGACCGGCGTCTCCTGGCATGGAGAGCCAGGCATCCTGCCTCATCCTCCTCAAAGGGACGGGACCCCTCTGAGACACGTCCTCTCCCTCAGAGGATCATGCCTGGTCTCTCTGGTCTCTGTTGTGTCTGTGTCTCTAATCTGGTCTCAGTCTCCAAGACTGCCGTCTCTCCCTGGACTCTGCAGTCTGAACTCCCCTGCAGTCTGATCTGGTCTGCAGTCTGTCATCTCCTCTCAGACTGATCTCTGCAGTCTGACCGTCTCTGACCAATCCATCTTACAGAAACCTGGCTAGCTCTTTATCGTGGCTGCCACACCCACACTGACACACCCACCTGGGCTGCTATGCAATCAGCACACCTTGCTCACAGCCGCTCATCAGGCTCATTATTCTGTCAGGTCTACAGCACTCACTTTCAGCTGTTAACTCCCTGTGTTCCGGGTAGATTTAACCCAGCAACCCACAGTAAAACCGGATAAATGTGAACAGAGCTATATACCGAGCACACCGTGTGATGCACCCTGCCTTGGGTTGCATCACCACACTACGTTGAGTTTTAGGTAGCGAGAGGAGAAGGAGGAGGATATGGCTGACAGACACTCCGGGATTCTGAACAGCAGAGAGTTGACATCTGGGCCAGAGGTTAGATCTGAGTGTCATCAGCATACAGATGGTACTGGAAGCCATGGGACTGTTTGAGTTGTCCTAGGACAAGGGTATAGATAGAGAAAAGTAGGGTTCCCAGGACAGAGCCTTGTGGGACTCCAACAGAAAGAGGGCGGGATGAGGAGGTAGTGTTCATGAATATTGTTCTTGTCTGGATTGTATATACCCCTAGTCACATCATCAGAACAACCATAGATACAGAAACAAAGCTTCAAAACTCTCATAAGTACAGAAATTCATCACCAGAACCCCATAAGTACAGAAGCAAAGGTTAAAAATCTCATCAGTACAAATTTCATCATCAGTAACAACCAGCAATTCATCATCAGAAACACCCGCAGTACAGAAGTACATTCATATAGCCCCATCAGCACAGAAACACGCATCAAAACCCTCATCATCACAAGAACCATTAATTGTAATGTCAGGTCAGCCCTATATGTATATTTGTCTCACTTGAACCTACAACTGCCAGTATGTCCTTACAATGATAAGAAGATACTGGGAGTTGTTGTTACCAGTCATCATCAGACCATACAGGAACTACAGTACTGATGAGAATTAGTAAGTATCACAAACAATTATTTATATACAGGTATCTTATAGATGACTTTGTCTCTGATCAGAGTCGTTCTCTTTCTCGTCTTCATTTTGTCCAGACGCTATGATGACTGTTCACAGACACAGCTCATCTCTACAGACTTCCATCTCTGATTTTCTGTAGCACATCCTAATCCCAACATGGTACCCTAAAAAATAAGAGTATTATTTTAATGTCCCTGAATAAAAATATCAGCTGTACACCTTGCTTCTGAATTAATTGCTCCTCACTGTGTTCCCTTCACAAAATATGATTCTAATACTGTTTCTCTAATGATACATGCTCTCCAAACTGCCCCTCTTCACACTGTTCTCTACACTGTTTTTCCTATACTGTCCAGTCTTTATACTCTTTCCTCTCATTACATTCACCCGCCTCATCGTACTGCCCCATCCTTTTTGTGGCCTGACACTGTCTTCCCCCATGCAGCCCATTCTTTATACTGCCCCCTCCCACACTACCCAATCATGTCTGCATCCAATCCCGAATGCAACCCAACACTACCCAGACTCTATTGTGTGCCACCTTACATTTTTCTTACCCCATACTCTCGCCTCACTACCTCCTTACTCATCACCCCATTGCTCCCCATACTACGTCCACACCCATCTCTCCCTCTCTCATCATCTGTGTCTGCACCCATCACCCCCCTCAGTTCTGGACATCAAGGCTTTAATTGTATTAGCATCTAAAAGACACTAGTACATTGATCAGTGGAAGCCGGCACACTGCAGTTTCTCTGAGCTGCTGTCAGTTGGCAGCGGCTCAGAGAGAGAACGTCCGACTCCCACTATGGAGGGCCCTCCAAAATGCAGCTGTCAGGAAGACACTGTGGCCTGCAGCATCAGGCGGCCCAAAGGCGGCCCCCTACATACTGAAACTGAGGCGCACGCATTGGGCCCCCACCTGTCCCCCTCTAGCTATGGCTTTGGGCACCACCCCCTGCACCTGGGGCCTGGCAAGCAGAAAAATGAAAGTGAAAGAAAGGGGCCTGGGCTTTCAGCCTGTCTGGGCCCCCCTCCTTGGTCTTGCTCGTAAGACCCCATATAGGAAAAAGGGCACTAATGCCCTGATCGCGACCCTGGTTAAGATATGAGTTAAACTCGATGGATTATGTCTACCTTCAACCTTAAAAACTAGTGAAATTTAAAAACTGATAATGTTGGAAAATATAAATTTTGCAGACTGAAGTCTATAGTGGGACAGTACAGACAATTTACTATTCCTCTTTAGCATTTTTAATACTCTGTCTGTGTGAGCTTTGTAGTTTGGAAACTTACATTACATATATGATATTTATACTTGGCTGCTCCATAGATAAATAACATCCCTCCCCCTTTCTTTTGTGACAACTTCCTGCTTCAAGTCATGTTTGCTTTCGGTACTAAGTGATTATTGTCCTCCAAAACTAGTACATCCAAGTATTTAAACCATCAGGATACCACTCTAGTATTGTCAGACTCCTTAGAAATAAATATATTTTTTTGAGGTCATTGTCCGCATACTCTGCAGAAGAGATGGTCATCCTTAGGGCAATGCATGTGATGCAAGAACATTGGATGTATTATGATAATGACCCCTGGCTCAGGCTCTGGCGAGTGTGAGCCCAGTTTCATGTGAAGGTGATCCGATCCTGCAGTCAGATCACAGCTGTGGAGGAGGGGAGACATTAATCTCCCCATCTCCTCCATTGCCAGCCTCGCCATGTATCACACTGCACTTGCATGTGTGTCAGGACAGTGTGTTATTTCACTCGCATCCATAGACTTATCTGGGCGCGAGTGATTTGAGACTCCAAACACAATCGCAGCATGAAGCGATTCTTTCCTTGGCCTGTATAGGGTCGAGGAAAATCTCGCAAGTCTGAGCTGCCTAATTGACTAACGTTGGTCCGAGATTATCTGGCATTGCACTCGTGTGAGTTTGAGCCAGCGTGGCTTTACCCTTACTGTTAGATAGCCCACTGCCTACTTGTGTTTATTTAGCATACAATTAGTTAAATGTAAGTTCTATTAATATAAAGAAATCTGAGAGAAATTGTTAAAAAATAGTATAGGGATCTTTTATATTTAATTTATTACAGTCAATCTTTAATACGACTAGCCTACATCATTCTTTGTGTCATTAAAATGGAGCCCAGATTAAATAGAATATGTCATCAGAAAATTATAAAAATGTAAAATGCTAAAATCAAGGTTTATTTTCCTAAATTGTAAAAATTTATACCGTATATGAAAAAAATAAATAAATCTTGTACTTTCACAAACACCATTTAGTCTAATAGTCAACCCATACTTCCTGTTCTGTAGGGAATAGTTTTCAGCAATCTCATTAGCATCACAGACAGGATTCATATGAACAGATAGCACATGTTTACCGTAGATAACAGGCAGGGTCCACCATCATAAGAGGTGATGTCACAGCTCACCTCCTCCCTTCTCTGATTTGTTCAAATTAGAGCATATCCAGTAAATGAGGTTAGACCCAAACTATTGCTGTAACTGTTAATGTGGTTGCTAAAAAAAAGCAAGAACAGGAAATAAGATTATGATAATAGTGGCCAATGGGAAAATTGCAAGACGTCTGTAATATTAATGCTGGTATATAAAAATGATTAGCCATTTAAAGGTTTTTCCTCTAGTATCACTGCATTTAAAGAGTCCCTGAAGAATGGAATCACTCAGACATCTGCAACAAAGTGCTTCAGATAAGTATCCCTGATGAAGGTGCCAGGCTAGGTGCCGAAACGCGTAGGAGAAGGAGAATAAAGGATGGAAATCTGACTGACTCTTTGGTGAGTTTTTTAAGCCCTGGAGCACGCGGACCGTGATACACCTATACTCCCATCGTCTTTCTCAGATAAGTTCAGGCATTTTACAATCTGAACCTTCCATTAATGGGGACGTGACAGCAGGGCGGTGGAGTCGGTGAGCCAAACCTCCGACACCTCAATTTCCCTGAATCCTATTCGGACTCCACCGCTCACCTGACATGTCTGTTTGGTAGATTTTAATTTTGATAAATAGCTTGTATTTGCCATAATATAATTATTCTCAAACATATTAGAATTCCACATTGTCTTGGTCCTTTTTATTACTTGTAGAACAAATGAATGAGTGGGTGTTACCTTTTTCTTTCTCAAAGGGGTTGTGCACCTACAAAGTCAGCTCTGATTTGACTGTCAATTTGTATTTTTGGAAGAGTAACTTTACAAATATGACAGATAATTTTACTTTTTTTTATATTATTTACTAAAGTATTTACTAAAATTGACATGTCAGGTGAGTGGTCAGCTCCTCTTTTATGGCAGGTACAACTTTTAAAGTACCTATAAACTATGTTATACTTGTGTCTTTGGGTGTCAAAGGGTCTGATATGTATGTGGTTCCCTTGTACTGAATTTAACAAGGGGCAGCTGAATACAGGCTGATGTTGTAGAGGCAAAATGTATGTTGAGGTGTCCATATCTACCACCATGCATGTACACAAGACCTTTGGGGTGAAAAATAATACCTAATAATACCCTAATGCTATTTTCTTATATGTTTGCTTTTAGGCGTGAACCGATATGTACCTACTTTGCTACTTTGTAGCATTTAGGATTATGTTGCGTTTTTACAAAGGGGAAAATAACTTAAATAGAAAAGATTTTTCAAACACCAGGAGTAAAATAGAAGCAATTAAATAACATGACAAGAATCTGCATAACTAATCATATGTTAAATAGTTAAAAGTCACATGTATGTATGATGTAGCCAGGATGATTGTCTATAAAATGAAGTTATTCTCACTCTCAAAGCTGTAATGGATGAAGAAATATATAGGCTGAAAGTCAAATGTTCAAAATGTTGTTATCCTTTTGCTTGTCAGTGTAGTACAGGTCTGTTTTGACCCACCTTTGTAAACTTGATTCACATATATGCCATAGTAATATTACAGGTAGGCTGGTGCTGCAGTAGCCTTTTTGGCTGTCATGTGAAACCAGCCCTGCAATTAGTGGTTAGAGACCTTAGAGCAGGGGTGGGGAACTCCAGTCCTCGAGGGCTGCCAACAGTGCAGGTTTTCAGAATTTCCTTATTATTGCATAGGAGTTGGAATCATCACCTGTGCAGGTAATTATATTATCACCTGTGCAATGCTAAGGAAATCCTGAAAACATGACCTGTTGATGGCCCTCGAGGCCTGGAGTTCCCCACCCCTGCCTTAGAGTATCATACACCTGTTTTCATGGAAATTGGAGTCTTTGCAATAGTTTGATTTTACACAAGTTTAATTTGTTTGAAAATGTTAACAAAGATGTCAAATTCAAATTTCAAGTGATTCCATAATTTCTACTACATACTGATCTAATGTATTAATGGGTTAAACTCCGCTGGGTTACTATTGCTGAATATTCAGTTTATATGTTGATTGATTCGACGAGCACCACATATTCTTGATTTTATTTCACAAAAATAGCGAGGTTTATATTCTCGTCAATAATACATGTTTTCATGAAATTTAATCTTTATGGAAAAATTTGGGTCATATACTCACAATGATTATGCCTAAAACTGAGCAGAATCTTTTGATGTCTTACGACACTTAGAACATCTGTTACTTTATACTGTGTCACATTTTCTGTGTTTTTTTATGTTACCAAGAAGTATAGCATTTCATAAAGACTAATAAAAAATGAGTTGGTCCCATGAGCGCGTTACTTTTAACATTATCTAATAAAGCTTGTGAGGACATTGTACTCAAAGAAGGTTTCCAGGTATTCTATGAGAATTTTATATGGTACCTGCCGGAAAATATGAAAAGCAACAATAACGGGTTCGTTAATTGCATCCAGATCCATTTATGTTCTTTTCTATTAAGTTTTTTTTTATTTTTTTTTAAATGTGTGTCTTGAAGACTAATTTATTACCAAACTTAACAAAAGAGAGTCAGAGAGTCTCTTTTTATTAAAGGGGTAGTCCAGTCTTGGTAGACGTCAGTGGCCATTCTATTGGACAATACACTTTCACAATTCCCCCATATGTCCAGTGTGGGTGAGTGTTAAAGTGACCAGATATATGATTTGTATTTATATGTGGTCATGTGTAAGGCTGAGTGATGGTAAAATGACCAACTGCTAACCAGCAACAGCAACGTGTCGGTCATATTTTGCGCAAGCCGTTGTACCACCGTGCACTCTTGAGGGCCGGGGTACTCTTCACCACCTCCCGATTCTGGTTAGGGAAAACTATCGCAGAGCCCGATCCAGGTGGCAAACAGCACGGTGGCTGGTGACTGGACACACAAAAAGGTCAAACACACCAAAACCAAAATAACTAATGGAAATGAGGTCAAATCAAGAACAGAAACCAAAGCATGATCCACCTCAGAAGCACTGAAACAATGACCTCCACTGCCCAAAAGAACTGAAATAATCAGCAACAATCAGGAAATTGCAGGTTTTGAATCTGCCTACTAGCAGTCACCTATCCACGCTGGGGCAACGCCCAATCTCCTTCCCCAGACCACAGAGACACTGGAAGAGGGGTGGAGAGGGGAATGGAGGGAACCCCCACCACTTGGCTTCCCCAGCAGTGGTGGCATCCCATACCCGGTGCAACAGCTAACACCTGGGGACCTGGCATCTCATCTCCAGCAATGCCAGGAGCAAATGTCCTAGAATGCAAAACCCGGACTGACTGAGCACCCATGCAAGTGATGTGGCCAGGGCTAGGGTACTCGGACACGGGGCTGAGGACTTGAATGGGGAGTCACGGGTTGATGGGAACCCTGGTTCCGTGCCCTGGTTATCATTTGAGTAGATGGTGGGGGAAAAGGGAGTATTTACAAGGGATCTTGACGCCACCTGTAGTTCCCGGTAATATGGTATCGGCGCTGCAAGCTGGCCACTGAGGTGATGGTGGGTGCAGCAGAGTGTGGTACAGCTCCCCACGGTGGAGCTTTACCTCAGGGCAGCGGTGATGGATGGATGACAATGTGGATGTGGATGAGGGGAGTTGTAGGTGTTGCAGTTCTTACCCCTCTGCTGAGCTGCTGATGGAAATGAGCCCTCCGGTCACCACAATAAGGATAACTGAATCGAATTCAATTTAAATCCACTTTAATGGGTACCATGGAATACGGTACAGTCTGGTTTACTGGGGGGTCTGTCGCCAGTTCCAGGTTCCCCGTTATGAAGTCTCTAGATGTTCTTCCCTCTATGGCTTTCTGGATCTAATTTACTCTTCTTAACTCTACCACCCTCGCAGAGCTCTTCCGCCTGTCCCTTGATCTCTCACGGTGGGCACGGGTTTCCTTTGGCGGTTCTGACGGGTCGGCTACTACCCTCACCACCGGTGCTTGGGCCGTTGCTCCTGTGATCTTGGATCTAGTTTTTGGTCCTGAGAGGCGAGGTACCTTGTGGTGCTGTCAGCTACCCCTTTAGTGATGGGTCTGCAGCTCGTCGGTCTGCGGCCAGAGATAAATATTTGACCACTACGGCTACCCGCACTGCCGATGCTTCCCCAACATGACCGGCCGGCTCCAACCAGTCCTGGCCCGTTGCCCTCTTTCCTGGTTCCCCCCTTGAAGCTTGGGGTTCCTCCCGGCAGCGTTGCTGTCAGGCTCGTCCCTGCTGACTGCCTTCCCAGCACTAACTGTCTAACTAAAACTCTCCCTCCCACTACTCTATCCTTGGCTCCACCCCCCCTTTTGGGACCTACTAAATTACCAGCTCCCCCTATTCTAAGTGGTGTGGTCCTAGGTGGGTGTAAGAATAGACTCCATAAGGTGAACCTTGAACTGACAACTTTACAGGGTTAACACATTATTATTAAGGTGCAATACTACCCTGTGGCACCTAGCCACTGGGCGCACACAAGCTCCACCTCCGGAGGTGACACCCCGCCCCTCATGGCTAGTAAAAGGCAACAGGTGACTGCCAATTAGCTGGAGCATGCCAAGGTGCACGAGGAGTCTGCTCAGGTACGGATCTATCAGTCCTGATATCATCTTCCAACTAGTCCCACCCTGATTCTCTCAGTAGAAGAGAATTGAGAAAACCACAGAAAATTAGTGAGCATGTGGAAGCAAGTAGCAAATTGAGTACATATGGTCATGTTCGAACCCCCCATCCACATGTAAAATACAGTTAAATCGTGACAGAGTGCAGCGTGTCATTGGATTTATGAGGTCCAATCCACTGCCAACATAAATTTAGATCCCAGCTACATGAATGTAGCAAGATATATTTGTTTTCTGAAACTATCCAACTTTTCAGAGAAAATTAACTTTAAAGTTCCTACTGGGAACCAGGCCCGGTGCCAGCACTCGGCATACCTGGGCAGACACCGAGGCCCTGAAGCAGTAAGAGGGCCCAGAGCTGTCTGTGAGTGGAAGCAAAGGAGACCTCTTACACACAGATGCCCTCTCTCCCTCTCTTTTCTTCTGCTGTGCACTGATCTAGGTGATCGGTACACAACAGGAGAGAAAGCTTACCGGGAGCTGAATGGAGGCTGAAGGACTTCCAGTGCAGTCATGTGACTGATCACATGACTAAAATAAAGGTCCTAGAAGAAACTGCTCCTGCTTAACTTCTGCAGCCTTCATGCAGCTCCCAGTGCAAGAGTGAGCAAGAGAAATCTAGAAGCAAAAATCAATATTTGGTGTGACCAATTGTTTCCTTGAAAACAGAACAAAAGGAACAATTCCCGCCTCCTTCTGGGTATGACACATCACAGCCGTCAGCGCGTCATACCTGGACGAAGGAGGTGGGAAATTTAAATCAGCCGCTGGCTCTCTGGGCAGGAGCATGGAGCTGCAGAAATACACACTCGGATCCATGCTCCTGTTCAAAGGGGCAGAGGCCAGTTGACTCATGCAAGATGCATGTGAGTCATTCGCATGCAGCTCGCGTACGTTTGTCTCTGCCCTTAAGGAGTAGGTTTGTTTTGCAGCGATTAGTGTGGACTTGAAGTTGGTGAAGGACTGTTTTTATGTGATGAAATGGTCATTGGAGCGGGATCTTTTCAATCTCAGCTCAGTAAGTTTAAGGTGTTCAGTGCTCAGAGATATGATCAAGGTAAGAAAGTATAAAACCCAACCATTACTGAACCAGACACAGAAGAGGAAATCTCAAGACTGGGCCAAGAAATATCTGTAGACAGATTTTTCAATGCACATGTACTGGACTGCAGATGGCTGGGGTAAAGTTGTTTTCTTTGAAATCTCCTTTAGACTGTTTCGGACATCTGAAAGATTGTCCGGAAAAGAAACGTTGAGCTCGACCGTGAGTCTGATGTCATGCCAACAGCAACCCATCGTGAGACATTCATGAGTGGGTTTACATTTCATCCATGGAGTGGGCTGTCTCACAATTTTGCCCAAGAACTCTGCCATGACTAAAGAAAAGGATCTAAACATTGTCCAAGAGCAACTTCTAACGATCCCAGAGCATTTTATTGATGAATAGTGTTTATTGTTAGCGTAATGGAGCCCAATATCACAAAGTAAGACTGATAACTAAGTGGCTCCTTGAAAAATCCCATTGGAAACCTGAGGATAAACAAACACACAGTAATTTTGATAAATTTTAAGCACTAATTAGACAAGAATATGTTGCCATCAGTCAGGATTTGGCCCAAAAGATGATATCTAGCATGCCAGCATGAATTGCAGAAGTCTTGAAAAATAAGGGTCAACACTGTAAATATTAAGTCTTTTTCTAAACTTCATATATTTGAAAATAAAAGTTTTAAAATGTATGTAATGCTTAATTGTACTTCATTAACTATAGAAACAACCGAGTAGAAGATCTAAAAACACTGAAAGTTTGTGAAGACTAAAATTGTCTGTCTCAGAACATTTGGCCACTACTGTATACTTTCACTAGTCCATAATTAATTGTTAGTCAAATATACATGAAAGGAGTGTCTTTTTGAGTATGTGTAGATACATACTGTATATGAAGCGATGCTTAAACATGACTGTTTTTCAGCATTACGTATACAGAATCTCATAGAGCTGAAAAGCTGTCAATCACCCTCTACCCTCTCCCGACCTCCAATAAGTTTGTTTGTTGAGGTGTGATGATCGGGATGACTATTGATGAGTATATTGTCAACTTTATTATTTTTACATTTTTAAGTCATTTTCTAATTCTTTATAGAAGCCTTAACAATTTAGTTGATCATAAAATCCTGATTCTGCAGTTCCACACCTTCTTTAATAGGTTTAATAATTTGCAGATTTTAGGTTATGTCTTCTTATAGTGTATGCCTTAAGGCACAGCCGGCTCCATAAATCAGCTCATCTTATACTGATAATAAATAGAAGGAAGAATTTGCAGAATAAGGTCCCAAATCTTATTATGAAATTCACTTCTCTCAAGGGGAAGCAAAAAAAAAATACATATTTTAGGCAGACCTTGTGCTGCAAATAGGTAAAAAGTATATCCATGTGTGCACTAAAAGTAAATTGGAATGTTTTAAATCAAGTGGAAGTAGATGCATTTGCCTCATTTTGCCAATACCCCTTGAAGAAAGATATTTGAATCTGCATGGCTTTTGATACCTGTCTAATAAAAACATTCTTAAATGTGTGTAAATCTTTTTTTTTCCTTCCTAATACAACCATAAACCATTTTCCTTTGTGCAAAGTATTAAAGGAGCGTGCACCTGGTCTTAGCAGACAAAGAAATGCAGGATACATTTTCTTTCTTCTGTATTTAAAAATGCATTTTAGAAGGACAGTATGAAAATGAAATGAAAGCTTAATGTATTGTACAAAAATATTTGTTTTGCTTTCATCTAGTTACTGAGTCGGCTTTCTTTGTTCCGCTTAGTAATATATAGGGAAGCTTTATGTAGAGTATAAACAATGACTTCTTGTAGCACTTTAGTAGCAATGATAAACTCGGCAATCAAAGTTGTTTTTGGTGAATATTTAAACATATAATCCGGTGTCCAACAGCATAAATGACAACGTTTCGGTCTAAACTAGATCTTCATCAGATAAGTTGCCGTATAAAAATAGTAACAAGGGTATATCAATGATGAGGTTTAACAATACAACATATATACATTATACAGCAGATATACATAAACATAGTACCGTATTTTCCGCACTATAAGGCGCACCTAAAAGACTAAGATTTTCCCAGAAATCATAGGTGCGCCTTATAGTGCAGTGCGCCTTATATACGGATTTTTCCCAGAGTGCTAAGTTGGTGCCATTTGCCTGCAAATATTTGGCACCCCCCAGAAAATAAGGCATACCTTTGTGCCGCCATCCCCCTTTGTCCGGTGCCTGCCTGGCATCTCTGTGCAGGGGCGCGATCACCAGCCGCTGTCCCCGCCATCCATGCTGGTGCCGGTGCCTGCCTCGCATCACGTGCGGGGACGCGATCACCAGCCGCCGTCCCCGCCATCCATGCTGGTGTGCTGGTGCCGGTGCCGGTGCCTGCCTCTCATCACGTGCGGGGACGCGATCACCAGCCGCCGTCCCCGCTGTCCGGTGTCCGGTGCCGCCGCTGTTTTGCGCGCGCTCACAGCCCAGGAGCCCATCAGCCAATCACAGCTCCGCCCAGGAGCCTTGAGCCAATCCGAGGCCAGCTGACGTCAGCCCATAGCCTCTGATTGGCTGAGGGCTCCAGCACTGTGATTGGCTGTGGGCTCCAGTGCTGTGATTGGCTGTGGGCTCCAGTGCTGTGATTGGCTGTGGGCTCCAACGCTGTGATTTGCTGAGGGCTCCAGCGCTGAGAGTGCCTTGCCACACAGTACAGTAAGCAAAAGTACCAGTATAAAAAGTAAAAATCAGTTTGTGTGTGTGTGTGTCTGAGTGTGTATGTGTGTGTGTGTGTGTCTGAGTGTGTATGGGTGTGTATGTGTGTGTGTCTGAGTGTGTGTGTGTGTGTCTGACTGTGTGGGGTGCTGGAGGGTAATGGGAGGCTACACAGGGATACTGGAGGGTGGTGGGGAGCTACAGAGGGATGCTGGAGGGTGATGGGAGGCTACACAGGATACTGGAGGGTGGTGGGGTGCTACAGAGGGATGCTGGAGGGTGATGGGAGGCTACAGAGGGATGCTGGAGGGTGATGGGAGGCTACACAGGGATACTGGTGGGTGGTGGGGTGCTACAGAGGGATGCTGGAGGGTGATGGAAGGCTACAGAGGGATGCTGGAGGGTGATGGGAGGCTACACAGGGATACTGGAGTCTGAGCTTTTTTTTTTTTTATGGTAATATGGTGCGCCTTATAATCCGGTGCGCCTTATATATGGACCAAGACGGCTTAAAAGTCATTTTTTGAGGGTGCGCCTTATAATCCGGTGCGCCTTATAGTGCGAAAAATACGGTACATCAATTCAGCAGATAATTGGATGTTGGCAGGGGCCAGCGGTCTGTGGACTAGTAAGGTGAACGAGGCAGTGAGTAGAAGAGATCAAATACTGTGAAGGTAAGCACAAACTCATAAAAAGTGAAGGCAATAAATAGAGCAGAAGAGCATTATATTGTGGAAGAGGGAGTGAATGAAGATACATTAGATACAGGGAGACTGTTAGAAATAAAATAAAAAGAAAGAGAAAGTAAGAAAGAAAGAAATTTATTGAAGATTGACCTCTGAAAGAAAGATCAGAATGGTGGTATATGGGCAAGTATACTCAACAATATGAAGGTCCACTGTATGTAACACAGATACAAAAGGGAAAATAAGATATGAGCATGGTAGAAAAGGAAATAGCTAATAATGTATGATCAGAATATTTAAGAATCAGACTGTTCTGTTGTGGTAAGTATACTTGCCCATATACCACTATTACCACCCCTGCAGGTCAACCCTTGCCATATTTTATTTTCTCTTTGTTTCATAGAGCAGAATTGCCCAGTTTGAGGCTTCTCTCCATTTTGAGCATACTATATTATGTTTATGTATACCTGCTATATAATGTACTGTACGACTGCTCTATACATATACCGTATATACTCGTGTATAAGCCGAGTTTTTCAGCCCAAAATTTGGGCTGAAAAGTCTCCCCCTCGGCTTATACACGAGTCAATACGGGGGGGCTGTGTCCGGGGCTGTGGAGCCTGCAGGAGGCGGGGGGGGCTGCTGTATGAGCGGCCCCGTCACGTGGGGCCGCTCATTAAATATGCACTGCTTCCCCCTGTCAATCAGCGGCAGGGGGAAGCAGTGCATATAGCCCCCAAATGCTGGCACTCGCCCCCCCTTGTAAGGGCCCCCCCCCCCCCCGATGGCTATATTACCATTCCGGACTTCTGATCCGCGCCGCTCCTCGGTGCTCCTCGCTGCTCCATCCGTCTTCTACATCCGGGATCTCCGGCCGTCGCAGGCATATGACGTCATCGCGCGGCCGGGGATCCCGGATGTAGAAGACGGACGGACGGAGCAGCGAGGAGCGCCGAGGAGCGGCGCGGATCAGAAGTCCGGAATGGTAAGAGAATCGGGGGGGGGCCCTTGCAAGGGGGGGCGAGTGCCAGCATTTGGGGGCTGCTGGGGACCCCCAGGGGGCTGCTGGGGACCCCCTGGGGGCCACTGTGTACTCCCAGGGGGCCGCTGGGGACCCCCAGGGGGCTGCTGTGTACCCCCTGGGGGCTGCTGTGTACCCCCAGGGGGCTGCTGTGTACCCCCAGGGGGCTGCTGTGTACCCCCTGGGGGCTGCTGTGTACCCCCTGGGGGCTGCTGGGGATGCCCAGGGGGCTGCTGTGTACCCCCTGGGGGCTGCTGTGTACCCCCTGGGGGCTGCTGTGTGCCCCCAGGGGGCTGCTGTGTACCCCCTGGGGGCTGCTGTGTACCCCCAGGGGGCTGCTGGGTACCTCCTGGGGGCTGCTATATGTACCCCTGGGGGCCTGCTGTATACCACTGGGGCTGCTGTATACTACCACTGGGGCTGCTGTATACTACCACTGGGGCTGCTGTATACTACCACTGGGGCTGCTGTATACTACCACTGGGGCTGCTGTATACTACCACTGGGGCTGCTGTATACTACCACTGGGGCTGCTATATACTACCACTGGGGCTGCTGTATACTACCACTGGGCTGCTATATACTACCACTGGGGCTGCTGTATACTACCACTGGGGCTGCTGTATACTACCACTGGGGCTGCTGTATACTACCACTGGGGCTGCTGTATACTACCACTGGGGCTGCTGTATACTACCACTGGGGCTGCTATATACTACCACTGGGGAGGCCTGTATACCACTGGGGGGGCCTGTATACCACACTGCTGGGGGCTGTGTACCTGTGCTGGGGTCCACCCTCGGCTTATACACGAGTCAATAGGTTTTTCCAGATTTTTGGGGCAAAAGTAGGGGGGTCGGCTTATACACGGGTCGGCTTATACACGAGTATATACGGTATATGTTGCATTGTTAAACCTCATCATTGATATATCCTTGTTGGTACAATTTTTTACAGCAGTTTATCTGATGAAGATCTAGTTTAGACTGAAACGTTATAAATTATGCTGTTGGATCTTGGATTATTAGCTTTAAGTATTCACTATATCAGTGATGGCGAACTCCAGGCCTCGAGTGCCACACACAGTCCAGGTTTTCAGGATTTCCTTAGAGTTTGACAGTTAGTAATTTGATTGGCAACTGTCAAATGCAATGGAAATCCTGAAAACCTGGACTGTGTGTGGCACTCGAGGCCTGGAGTTCGCCATCACTGCACTATATTCACCAAAAACCATCTATGAGTACGGTCTATCATTGTTGTATTAAAAAAATCTAAACCCTGCTTAGGCACTGCAAACTCAAACACAGCTCTAGTATGTATGACCTATAGCACCTTAGTCATGCTAGGAACATTCTCTAGAATTGAGGCCCCTCTTCAGCAAACACTTTGTACTGGTATGACAGTGTTTAGAACGTCTCCGTTCAATTTCCGCTGCCAAGCGGGTTCCCCAGAGGCGCTACCTCCCAAGACGTAAGTTCTGGACTGGACCAAAGAAATGCAGTGTTATATATAAGTAAGGGACTGGCAACACCAATGTTAAGATGCAAGCAAAAAAACCAATATATTACAAAAAGAGAGATTGCTGCAACACTAAACATTATATGCATGTGGAAAAGCTAATGGCTAATGACTAGGGGATAACAATGAGACACAGGGCTATATGTACAGCTAAAGGGGATATATGAAATAGGATCACAGTAAATACTGCACTGGAAAAAAGAAAAAGAGAGACTTAGCTTCAACATTGGCGCCACTGTGGAAGAGCCCGGTAACTACGACAAAGTGCTCTCATCTTACCGGGTCCTACGCTAACACTCTAAGCTGTGTACTACTGCTTGAAAGTATTTATGAGCCTGTGAATGCAGTTAAAATCAGCTGGGATGGTGTGTCTCAGGACCAGGGCTACAGCAAAATGGAGGGGCATGTGTAGCTACAGGGCGGGGGAAGGGTGCACAGTCCAAAAAAGTCTAATATTATATATAAGTAAGGGACTGGCAACACCAATGTTAAGGTGCAAGCAAAAAATCCAATATATTACAAAAAGAGAGATTGCTGCAACACTAAACATTATATGAATGTGGAAAAGCTAATGGCTAATGACTAGGGGATAACAATGAGACAAGGTCATGCACTTAGGCAGAGGAAATAAAATGTATAATTATGTGCTTAATTGTAAAGCACCGGGCAAAACTATCACTGAAAAAGACCTGGGTGTATGGGGAGACAACAAACTTACATTTAGTGGCCAAAGTCAGGCAGCTGCTGCAAAGGCAAATAAAATAATTGATTGCATTAAAAGAGAAATAGATGCTCATGAGGAGAACATTATTATACCTCTATACAAGTCACTAATGCAACCACACTTAGAATACTGTGTACAATTCTGGTCTCCGGTGTAAAAGACATAGCTGAACTAGAGCAGGTCCAGAGAAGAGCTACCGAGGTTATTAGAGGACTGAGGGGTGCCTTCTCCAAACTGCCATTTTTAGATCTCTCCACAGGTGTTCTATGGGATTCAGGTCTGGACTCATTGCTGGCCACCTTAGAAGTCTCCAGTGCTTTCTCTCAAACCATTTTCTAGTCTCACTCTCACACAGACACCTGGCAGGTTAGGTCCTGCTCGCCACACCCATCTGACACACCCACACCTGGGATTGGTCAATTAGCACACATTGTTTTCTCTCGGCCACTCACTCGGCTCATGAAACCCTTCATCTCTTAACCCCCTGTGCTCCGGTCAGGTTCAACATAGCATACTCACACAGTAAACAGGCTCATGTGAACAGGATCCTGTGCTGCAATCCCATGTGATGCACCCTGGCCATGGGTCACATGCCGTACACATCACCACACTCTTCATAAAAACTTTGTTTGACAGGAACAGTCCCTCATAAACCCATGTTGATATTGGGTCATGAGGTTATTTTTTTTTCCAGATACTCCAGTATAGCATCTCTTAGAAAACCCTCTAGGATTTTACCCACAGTAGAGGTTAAGCTTACTGGCCTATAATTTTTAAGTTCAGTTTTTTGTCCCCTTTTTGAATATTGGCATCACATTTCTATACGTCAGTTCTATGGTACAGACCCTGTTATTATAGAATCTTTAAAGATTAAAAATAATGGTCTATCTATAATGGTACTTAATTCCTGCAGTATTCTGGGGTGTATCCCATCCGGGCCCGGGGATTTGTCAACTTTAGTGATTTTTAGACGGTGCCGTATTTCCTGTTGGGTTAAGCAGGTGACATTTAATGGAGATTTTTTGTTATCACTGATCATATTGTCTGTCATGAGATTTTCTTGTATAAATACTGTTGAAAGAAAGTCGTTTAGTATATTGGCTTTTTCCTCATCCACCATTTCACCCAGACTATTTTTGAGGGGACCAACACAATAATTTTTTAGTTTCTTACTATTTATGTAGTTAAATAATATTTTGGGATTATTTTTACTTTCTATGGCAATGAGTCTCCCTGTCTCAGTCTCTGCTGCCTTGATTTGCTTTTTACTGATGTTATTTAATTTTCTGTATTTTTTTTAATTTTCTGTATTTATTTAATACCTTATCACTACCTACTTGCTTTAATTTGGGAAATGCTTTCTTTTTGTCACTTATTGCACCCTTTACAGCTCTAATTAGCCATAGTGGCTTCCTCCTATTTCTAGCATGTTTATTCTCATAGGGTATATATTGTGCTCAGGTCCTATTCGGGATGTTAATAAACATCTCCCATTTGCTTTGTGTACCTTTCTGTCTCAGGACATCGTCCCAGTTTATTGCACTAAAAATCATCTCTCAACAGTTGGAAATTTGCCTTCCTGAAGTTTAGTTTCCTTGTAGCCCCTCTACTACACATCTTATTAAAGGCAGAGACATGCATGCAAGGCCTTGGCAATGACATATGATATGTTGGACCTACAAGGCACCCAAATAATGACTACAATACAAATAACCCTTCTGGACATATCCAATACAGTAAAAAAAAAAGGTGCAATAGAGCAGCATGGTGACTCAGTGGTTAGCACTGTAGTCTTGCAGCACTGGGGTCCTGGGTTGTAATCCCACCTAGGACAATATCTGCAATCAGTTTGTATGTTCTTCCTATGTTTGAGTGGGTTTTCTCCCAGGTTCCTCCCTTGCACACTCCAAAGACATACTGATAGGGGATTTAGATTGTTGCAGTGTTGCTGATGTATGTAAAGTGCTGTGGAACCAATGGCGCTATATACCGTAAGTAAATATATAAATATACACAACATTTAAAAATATATTCATAACATTTAATAAAACATGATACTATATTATATCTATATGTTAAAAGGTAAGTATATAAAAAAAAAAATCTTAAGTAAACATCACAAGAAATTTGGGAAGGTAAGGTATTTTCCAATAACTTCTGAGCAACTCTAAAGCAGTTAAATACCGTATAACTCGTGTATAAGCCGACCCGTGTATAAGCCGACCCCCCTACTTTTGCCCCCAAAACCTGGGAAAACCTATTGACTCGTGTATAAGCCAAGGGTGGACCCCAGCACAGTATACAGCCCCCAGCAGTGTGGTATACAGCAGCTTCCCCAGTGGTATATACAGGCCCCAGCAGTGTTACAGCAGCAGCCCCAGTGGTGTATACAGCAGCAGCCCCAGTGGTATATACAGCAGCAGCCCCAGTGGTGTATACAGCAGCAGCCCCAGTGGTATATACAGCAGCAGCCCCAGTGGTGTATACAGCAGCAGCCCCAGTGGTGTATACAGCAGCAGCCCCAGTGGTATATACAGCAGCAGCCCCAGTGGTATATACAGCAGCAGTCCCAGTGGTGTATACGGCAGCAGCCCCAGTGGTGTATAAGCAGCAGCCCAGTGGTTATACAGCAGCAGCCCCAGTGGTGTATACAGCAGCAGCCCCAGTGGTGTATACAGCAGCAGCCCCAGTGGTGTATACAGCAGCAGCCCCAGTGTGTATACAGCAGCAGCCCCAGTGGTGTATACAGCGGTAACCAGTGGTGCATACAGCAGCAGCCCCAGTGGTGTATACAGCGGTACCCAGTGGTATACAGGGCCCCCCCTTGCTTCTGGCAGACCTGTAAAGGAAGAGATCATTATACTTATCGTGTCGTTGCCGCCGCCGCTCTGTCACCGCCACCGCACTATTCCGAGTCTTCATGCTTCCTTCTCCAGCGCACAGGAAATGACGTCCATTTCCTGTGCGCCGGAGAACGAAGCATGAAGACCCGGAATAGCACGGTGGTGGTGACAGAGCGGCGGCGGCGGCAGCGAAACGGTAAGTATAATGATCTCTTCCTTTATAGGTCTGCCAGAAGCAAGGGGGGCCCTGTATACCACGGGGGGGTTCGGCTGTATACCACTGGGTACCGCTGTATGACTCGTGTATAAGCCGAGGGGGGACTTTTCAGCACATTTTTTGTGCTGAAAAACTCGGCTTATACACGAGTATATACGGTATATGAGGTAGTGGTAAATTACCCTAACATAAAATTAATACAGTCACTTGTAATTTTATAGGATGAAGGTATTATGTGCAACAAATAGCTCCAAAGTAACAGTAATTATATGGACATATGAAATGAGGATAAATTGCCACAATATCCCATAAAAGCAATAATAATTAATACATAGAGTGTCAGCAAGTATATTACATAGAAAATACCTAGTGAAAATTAGGTGAAAATACATGTTTGTTAATTATGTAGGCAAGTAGCCTAGTGATGGGTGAACCTGAACTGTAAAGTTCAGGGTCTTTACTGTAGGGCTGTGGAGTCGGAGTTGCCATTTATTTTGGTGGAGTCAGAGTCAGATTCAGGGAAGTTGAGGGGTCGGAGTCAGATATTTCACTTACCAACTCCACAGCCCTGCCATACCAAACATCTAGTGTTGCAGTCTCTGGGAGCGGTGACGTCACTGAGGGCTCCCCACAGCAGACAGTGAACTCAGGTGACCCTGCTACTGAATTTTGGGAAATGGCTGCTCATATAATTTTTTTTTACCTACAATTAGGGATGAGCGAGGGCTGCAATATTCAGACTCACTATACTCGTAATGAGTAGGTCCCGATACTCAGTATGTAGAACCGAGTACTTTCGCAGTGTATCTATATATACGCTGCGAAAGTGGAATAAAAGTGAATAAAAGTTGTTAAAAATAAAAAAAATCATACTTACCCATCTGACAGCTGCAACGGGGACCTGAAAAGAAGACCTCCCATGCACGGCTAGGACCTGTCAGTCTGATTGGCCAGATCGCTACCAGCCATCTGATTGGCTATCAGATGGCCTGACATCAGAAACCATATGATCACTACCAGCCACCTGATTGGCCAGATTGCCAGGTCATTGATAAACGTTCAAGACCTGGCAATCTGGCCAATCAGGTCGCTGGTAGCGATCTTGTGGTTTGTGATGTCAGGCCATCTGATTGGCCAGATCGCTACCAGCCATCTGATTGGCTATCAGATTTACAGGTCCTAGCCGTACATGGGATGTCTGCTTTTCCGTTCCCTGGTGCAGCCGTCGGATGGGTAAGTATGATTTTTTTTTTTATTTATAACAACTTTTATTCACTTCTATTCCACTTTCGTAGTGTATATAGATAAACTGTGAAAGTCAATGGACTACTCGCTACTCCTAACAAGTAATCACAAGAAACTCGTGGAGTAGCGATTAGCCCGAATACCGTTACTATTCTGCGAGTACCGAATAGTATCGATTATACTCGCGCATCTCTTTATACAATATGAGAAAAGAGAGAGAAAGGGACGCAAAAGTGCAGTTACCAGGGGGGCTTTGTTTAGCGTGGCGTACTAATAGATGGCCGCTCACCTTATCGGGTTGTGCTGTCCCCGCACAACCCGGTAATACACTTGATAAGGCGCCCTTCACAGGCTCTAGCTCATCCGCACACCACGTGCTCTGGGGGCTCCGAGCATCCAGTCATGTCACCGCAGGTCCTTCAGTTAAAGCTCCTGTTGCCAGGTGACAGCAGGTCCTCACGTTAAGCTGCACTCTGCACCTAGCTGCTCCCAGCCGCTTTACCCTCAGAGAGGGATTTATATTAGAAGGTAAACAAACTGTAAGCGGTCTAATTGGAGGCGCTCAGGCACAAAAGCAGCAGGCACTGGGATGGTTTTTCAACTTCTGACTCCCCTCCTACTCCACAACATGTTTCGATAGATTCTCTGTCTTCCTCAGTAATTTTGACCATGGAGGCCCAAACTTTTACATGCCAATGTATATTACAAAGTGTCTAATATTTGCTTGAACTATTGATTTATGCAAGCAAGAGTAATTATTAAAATTTTAAATAAAACTTAATGTGTGAATGCACTTACTAATTCATGACTTTATTAGATCATATTTTACAAAATAGCTCAAAAAGTGTTGTGCTGTTTGGCTAATAGGAATGATCAGAGGATAAGTAAGAGAAGGCTTGCTGTGTTTGCAGGTATACAGGAACCAGTTATAAATACCATTCTGAACAGCGGGCAGACGTGAGGGAATGCTCACTAGTACATCAGACTTATTAACGATATATTTCTGGTATGTTCTCTGTTCTTTCCTATAATACAAACCATTGTCTGTTTACTTTAAGTAATAACACATTCCCAACTTCCTTGTAACTTTCTGGAAACTCTTTCTTAGGCTGGAGTCACACTACTGTATGACTCATGCGAAGATCACATTGAATTGCCGGACTGACCGATGGCTCTCCTGTCCTGAGAGTGACAGCTCACAGAAATAAGAGAATCTGTCATGCTCAGGTCAGGAGAGCTACCAGGGCATTTTGATCTGATCCTTGGCGAGTCTTACGGCAGTGTGACTACAGCCTTAGACGTCTGTAAACTTGGAAGTCTCATTTTGTGCTTGAGTTTAGTGGCAGTAGACTGTGAGTGATTAACTGCCTAGAAGATGGGCCCTTCCTACTGTTATTGCAGCTTTGCAGCACAGGTGCCCTGTGGTGATCATTACTGAGGGTTAGGAATAACTTCTCAGCTGATAACCATGCACAGCATGACCCACCTCAAATGGTTATTGGCTGAGTGGGCATTTTTGGTATGATATGGAATTGTCACAAACGTCATTGACTGTCATGACAGCATTGGGCTCTGTTCAGATTGCAGATCTTGACTCTATGCTCAATAGTTTCTCTGGAGTCTGGAATTCACACAGGCAGACTCTGATGTCGACTGGCCATGTGCTGATTCATAGGCAGGTTAGCAAGAGTTAATCTCTGCTGGTCTGCTTGCTCCTTTTATCACATGTTGTGTGGAGGCCTTTCACAGCTGTTCCCTTCCTATTTCTGCTATATGAATGCATCTATCCATGCCAGCAATGGTTTATCCTATGATGGTCTATTAGGTCTGGTGTTTCAGACGTTCTGTAGAAAGTTGTTCTATGCACCTGGCGTGGTTGTTGTAATTCTCCCCTGTTGTTCTGTAGCTTCCTTCTTGCTCTTGTTTTTTTCTCTTGCTACGCTTATTGTCTTTACCTTTTTGTGTGTGTGCTTTGTGACTGAGCTTTGGTTTTCCTTTGTCTGCCTTTATCTGTGGGATTCATTACTCCCCTGCTTTGGGGGGGAGTGGAAATCAGGACTGGACAGGAGAAGGGCCAGGAAAGGCGACTCATGCCTCTTCACCATCAGGAGTACCCCAGAGATAGGGATAGTTCAGGACTCCCTAGCTTGAGTGGCAGATCAGGCGCCCTGGTTCCACGTGTACCCATAGTCACTGAGATAAGAACCAAGAAGTAGCTGTAGGGCATTCAAGGAAAATAATTAATTTTTCTTTCTTTTTTTTTTTTAAACCAGCCTGAGCCCTTTTAAAAATAATTTTTATCCTCTGGAAAACCCTTTAAGGCACAAGTGTACATGGTGCTAAGTATGACCAATCTATAAAGTTTAATGACTACTTGGTACATTTTAATGAAGGGGGAAGAAATGAAAAATTCACAGCTTCCCTTTCAACTGTTCACAAACTTTATGGCTGCATGTTTCCTCCTATTCACCGTCTTGGCAGAAAATTGTTCTCTGAGAACATTTAAAAATATATATTTTCTTTCCATAAAGATTTTTTTTTTGTTACCACAGAGGCAATGTTTTCATTACAAACTGTTGAATTCTTTACGCTTTTGCTAAAGGAAAAAATAGAAATTGGTGTTTGTTCCAATCAGTCATATATATGCTTTAAATGTAAAACATATGTAGAGTTCTGCTGCCTGCGCTGTCATATCGATATTACAGCCATATATGGGATGAATTAGGCATCGTGCATCCATACGTTACACTGAAGCTAGAAAAGCTTTTTACAGAAATGTGATCTGTTCCCTCAAACGTTGATGCAATGATTGCTCTTAATGCTTTGTCTTTTTACTTTACATAAGTTTGTTATTGTAAGAACTCGAAAAATGTTAAGCTGATCTACCATCATTGTATTCTGTAACCTTGGCTGATCTAGGGCAAGTTCTTGTCCTAGATAATTGCTGATGCAAATGTATAGAGAAGTTATGGGAATTGTTCAAGGTTAATAGTGACTACTACTATATTGGGCTGTATAAAGCAGCACTGACATTTATGTACACATCTAAATAAAATATGAAATATGTTTCTCAGATTTAATGGATACGAAAGAAATGTTCTATGATTTTATGCTTATAAAACAGTATCGGCATGAATAGGTAGCAACCTGGATTTGGCAACTTATAACTTACTTCCCATACCCTAAGAGTCTAATACACCGTGAATGTTGCGTTTATTCAGTCCTGACTTCTTGTTAGAAGGAACTAGTGATCAGTAAGTGCTCCTAGTGGTGGGACCCCAAGAGATCAGACATTTATAACTTATGATATGGATAGATAATAAATGTCGATCATGGGGAAAATCCATTAATGTAAAAAAATGAGGGTAGAGGGTGCACTAACTGGTGAGAGACTTTGTGAGTGTTGATGCTAGACCAGGTAAAAATGTTTATACCGTGTTAGCCAGTAGATAGAAAAATATTAGAATCTGATAGTCCTCAGTGGTTTATACTTTTTGCTGTTTCTTACCATCTTTTCAGTTAGCCATTAAAAGGATTCAGGAAAGTGTGGGGATATAAACTGATAATGAACTTTAACACATTTAAAGCAGGAATGAATGTCTTGCATGGATTTATGTCTTTCTACATTCATTGAGGAATTTTCAGGTCTCGGATCAACCACTAATCAAAGGACAATAAAGCTATCTATGCCTCTTATCTCGAATCCCTGATTTTACTTCCCCAGTTGTTCTTTCACCCCTCCCTAGACTGGCCACTATTCTCTGCATCACGTCACTTGTCGTATTTACTGCATTATCCCATCCTGTATTTGTGTATATATGTGTGTCTTCAGGCTAATATGACACAAATTCTGATATAGAGGCCATAGAGTCTTGAAAGCTTGCTTTGCTTTTTCTTATCATCTTTTCAGTTAGCCTCAACCACTGAGGACTCTCAGATGCTAGACCAGTGGAGAAGCGGTGATTTATGAGATGGATGCTGCTTATTGGCCCAGTGTCATCTTCTTTAATCAGAATACTTACAAAATAATTTAATTTAAACGTCTTATTGATAATACTCCTCTTTGGTGGCAATTTTTTATCATTTTCAAATAGCCATGAAAATGATCTATGTTCTTTTTTTACCAGGTTCCTAACAAAGCAGAAGTTGATTTGGCAATCACCGATAATTTATCACGTTATGCTCCCAATCAGGAGAGGCTTACTGAGCTTGAAATGGAAAGTTTGAGCCTTAAAGATAAGCTGAAGCTTAGTCTCCTGGAAGTAAGTGATAACAAAATGATGGTACTGTTTTTGTACATTTCTAATTTGGCAAACCAACACACCACAATCTTCATAATTCTGCAATAACAGTTGGCGTTTATAAATCCAAGTAAACAAGGCATTAAAGGGAATCTGCCAGATGGATCAACCCTCCTAACCATCTATATGGGCATGCAGGTCATATAAATCTGCCATCTGATATGTTACTCCAGTGAAATATACATTTTTCTTATATGGAAATGAGCGTTTAAGGTTTAGGACTGGACACAGATTTCCCTGAGAATCTGCCTCCAGGGGTTATTTTAAATGAAAGGTGGTGTTACCATTGTGAGACCTGTAATGACTTACACTTGTCTCTCATAATCACACACAGCTCTGCAGTGAGATCAGATCTAGTTAATTACAGGAGAAAGGGACTTTAACTTATTACAAACATTTGTAGCAGCATTTGTCCTTTCCTTTCATTGTGCTGTGAGCTTTGGTGCAGAGCTGTGCCTGATTATAACTAACACAGTACAGCAGAGTTGAGTCTTGCCTTATTGCCAATATATTTGCAGTGATGTCAGCTCTGCTGTGCTGCCCCCTCCGTGAAGCACTATGTGTGGACTGCAGTGCAAATGTGTTAGGCTGCCTTCACATTTGCGTTTGTGTCTGCATGCGTGTGGCATGCAGATGCAAATACAGTGTAAATGCAGTCCATACTGATGTGAATGCAGCGGAGAATTTCCGCATACGTTCACATTGGTATGCACCCCAGCCAGCCAATCAGCTGTCTCGGGGGCGGCCGGGAGGAGGATATCAGTGGTGGAGATCTCCTCCTCCCAGCCACCGCTGCTCGCGGGAGATTTGAAGATACAGCTGATCTGACAGCTGTTTAAATCTCCCGCGCTGACACCGAATAGGGTGATATCGGTGCAGGAGATAAGAAACAGCTGACCACTGTTTCAAATCTCCCGCACCGAGCTCACCTATTCGGTGTCGGCGTGGGAGATTTAAACAGCTGTCAGATGAGCTGTTTCTTCAAATCTCCCGCACTGACACCGGCGGGAGATCAGTGGCGGCTCTAGCTGATCTCCCGGTGGCCGCCTCTGATCACCGGTGGCCACTGGGAGAGATTTCAATGTGATCCGCAACGTTCTCCTGCACTGTCATGCGGAGCACACAGCGGATCCATTGCCTTCAATGCATGGTTTGTGCGCTTGCAGGCGCTTGCTGATAAAACAAACGACTGCACAAAAAATGCAACAAGCTGCGTATGGAGGGCGCAAAAATTGTACGCATCTGAACGCAAACGCAACCAAATGCAGCCACACACAGGCACATACATTCCCATGTTAAACATCGGAACGCAGTGCGCACGCGTTTGGCTGTGTTCGGTACGCTGCACTTGCAAACACAAATGTAAAGGCAGTCTTAGTACAGCAAAAGGAAATATTGTCTCATTACAATGGTAGCTCCTCATTGCTGTGTTTCTTATGATCTCACTGTCAGGGTAGAGTAACACTAGCATATAGCAAATCAGAATGATTTTGATGCATGACAGTCGCACGATTGATTAATACGAGTGCAATGCAATTATCACACCCATAGACTTTATAATAGCAAGTCTGCATGTTGCGATTTACACTCATTCCGAGTAGAGGTGAGAAAAAATATGCAGATACGACATGCCTTATTAATCAACATTGGTCTGAGTGCAATGCGAGATACCCTCATATTGCACTTGTGCTAGTTTGACGCTACCCTAAAGCTGTGTGTCAGAATGAAAGCAAAGCATGAGAACAAAGTGCCAGTCACTATATGTCTCCCACTTGCAATGTCCCCTTTCATTTAAAATAATTTCTTGAGGCAGATTCTCATGTAGATTAGTGTCTGACCAATAGATCTTAATAAACATTCGGTTGCGCCACACTGTTTGCTAAAGGCAGAATCTCCGTTATATTAATTCCTCACTCACCTTGTCTGGTTGTGCCGTCTCTGCACAACCAGATAGTAGGCTCAGTGGTGAAGAAGGGATCCGAGACCTTTGCTCGCCGGTTCCTGGTTCCAGAATGAGCGCCCAGCTCCAGCTCGCTTCTCCGGGTCCCGTGATCAATCACGTGTCTATTGTGTCAGCCAGGTCCTTGTGTACAAAGCTGCTCTCTTCCACCACACTCCCCATAGGGAGGATAAGGTAAGGAACAATGCAGAAATGGTGGTATTTAGATTATGAGCGCTATACAAGGACACTGCACTGATTAGTATTACCTTTAGGTCTTTATTGAATATTGACAAATGTGAGTCCTCGCCTGATCCACTTGAGGAAGACGCATTAGCGTTGAAACATGTTGTGGCGAGGACTCACATTTGTCAATATTCAATAAAGACCTAAAGGTAATACTAATCAGTGCAGTGTCCTTGTATAGCGCTCATAATCTAAATACCACCATTTCTGCATTGTTCCAATAGATCTTAATAGCTCATTTACATATAATAAAAATGTGTATTTCTCTGGAAAAAGATGTGGGATCACAGATATCTAGGAATCATTTTATTTAACTTCCCATGACCTACATCCCCATATAGACAAATTAGGCTGGGATCACACCACAGTTTATTCCTGTCTGTGAGATCCTCTTTTTTGCAGGAACAGACAGAACCAGATTTTTAACTCCGGATGCCATTTCTGTGTCCAGATCCGGGATTTTGAGGGATCCGGACTGACAGAAAGCGCTTGGAGGAGCTGAGCCTGCAAAGCACAGACAAGTGGTGTCAGGGCTATACTTTCACTTTCACAATGTCTCCACATACATTGCGAGAGGGAAAGAAAGCAATGGTTAAGGATCCGTTTAATTATTGTATTGTACTGTATTGTTTCTCTGCTTTAAGTACACCATGTTCCAAATTATTATGCAAATTTTTTTTCTCTGATTTTCCTAAATGGTCGGTGCAAATGACAGTCAGTGTAATAAAAGTCATCACCCACTAGAGTATACATTGAAGTTTATTGAAGAAATCTCCCTATGATAACAGTATAATCTTCAAATTAAAAAAAACTCTAAATGCACCGTTCCAAATTATTAGGCACAGTAGAGTTTCTAAACATTTCATATGTTTGAAAGAACTGAAAATGCTCATTTGTTGAATTTGCAGCATTAGGAGGTCACATTCACTCAAATGAAAAGCTATTTTACTCCAAAACATCCTAATAGGCCAAGTTACATGTTAATATAGGAACCCTTCTTTGATATCACCTTCACAATTCTTGCATCCATTGAACTTCTGGATAGTTTCTGTTTGTATTTCTTTGCATGATGTCAGAATAGCCTCCCAGAGCTGCTGTTTTGATGTGAACTGCCTCCCACCCTCAGATCTTTTGTTTGATTATACTCCAAAGGTTCTCTATAGGTTTGAGGTCAGGGAAGATGGTGGCCACACCGTGAGTTTATCTCCTGTTATGCCCATACCAGCCAATGGCACAGAGGTATTCTTTGCAGCATGAGATGGTGCATTGTCATGCATGAAGATGATTTTGCTCCTGAAGGCACGTTTTTGCTTTTTGAACCATGGAAGAAAGTTCTCAGTCAGGAACCTTAAAGGGGCCTACCAGCTGTTTCCCAATGATTCCAGCCCAAAACCTGACTCCTCCTGGAACATGGTGGCCATCCACCAACCATCCACTACTCTATTCATCTGGACCATCCAGGGTTGCTCGGCACTCACCAGTAAACAAGACTGTTTGAAAATTAGTCTTCATGTATGTCTGGGCCCACTGCAACCGTTTCTGCTTGTGAGCACTGTTTAGGGGTGACCGAATAGTAGGTTTATGCACCACAACAAGCCTTTGAAGGATCCTACACCTTGAGATTCGAGGGACTCCAGAGGCACCAGCAGCTTCCAATATCTGTTTGCTGGTTTGTAAGGCTTTTTTAGCAGCTGCTCTTTTAATCCGATGAACTTGCCTGGCAGAAACCTTCCTCCTTCTGCCTTTATCTGCTCAAACACGTCTTTGCTCAGAATCAGCCACAAATCTCTTCACAATATGATGATCACTCTTAGGTTTTCGTGCAATATCTAATGTTTTCATCCTTTGTCCAAGGAATTGCACTATTTGTTGCATTTCGGTAGCAGAAAGATCCTTTTCTTTCCCATGTTACTTGATAACTGTGGCCTGCGTAATATTGTGGAACACCCAGTGTTCCTTTTATTGGGCTTACCTGCCAAACTAATTATCACAGGTATCTTAGTTTGATTTCAGTGATCCAAAGAACCCTGAGACACAATACCATCAATGGGTTTCATTGACAAAAAAAAAAACCCTATGACACTTAAAACTAATTTACATAATAATTTAGAACATGGTGTATTGTACTTTTACATTGATTCTCTGCTTAGTGTATTGGATTTTTTACATTGATTCTCTACTTTTAATTACTTACTATATTGTATATTTTTTATTGTTACCTATGACCGCTAATAAACAAACCACTGTATTGTAAAGTGCTGTGGAATATGTTGGCGCTATATAAATAAAGATTTATTATTATTAATATTGACTTGTAGAATTGCTACTACCAATAGGTGGTGCTAGAGCTCAAATCCTCTTGGAAGATAGAATTTGCTTATTTAATTTCCCAGAGGAGCATGCAAGGCATTTAAGTCTCCTCATATACTGGCATACCAGACCTGACATGTCATCTCTCTATAAGGAGAAATGTTATCCCTTAGATCCCCAATTATTCTCTTGTAATGCAACACCCGCACTATTTATTTAGTAAGCTAGTTAATAGCTAATTGCTCATTGGGAATGTGTGTTAATAGCCGTTGATGGGATTTTTTATATTTTAATTCTTTTATATATTTATTTCAGAGAAGGTACAGTTGTCTATGTATTTTCAGTGCCAGGTATTTGACATTGAATGTCTATTACTTACTAGAAAAATACGATGACAATTCCTGGAAAAAAAATCTGACAAAATATTATATACTGTACATTATATGTTAGCTTTTTCATTATTGTAAGCACTAGGCATCCTCAACAGTGCGTCAGCATAGACATGTTTTATGGCAGCTTAGGGAAGCCCTGGATTTGATATTACCAGGCAAGTTGTACTAATTAGGACTTCAAAGGAGCATTGTGACTGAGCTGATTTCCTTTTGTAATACTGTATAGAAAGGTTGCTGTTGCAATGGTGTCAAGTAGCTGCTATTATATAGCTACTATTGGGTGCAGAATTACAACTGCACTGCTGGCCCCAGGTTTTAATATATGTAAGTACTATAACAGCAACAAACCTGTTTTTATTGTTATTTTCTATATAGAACAATTTTTTTTTTTATCATGTCCTTTACTTCAATGCCTGTTTTCAATGTCTTCAATACTTAAAATAACAGTGGTACGTGTAACTGCGCAGTCCTCCACTCATCTCTGCTGTCCATGTGGAGCGAATGGAAGGCAATGACATAGAGGGACACTCAAACACTGTGTATAACTCCTTCACTATTAATCTTTACCATGTCTTTTATTTCACTGTTTGTTTTCTTATGTGCTCTCGCCAACAACTTTTATCACCCTATACCCACTCCATCACCACTCATTCACATCAGCCCCTCTCTCCTGCCCTACTCTATGTACAGCTCCCATGCTATCTTCAGTTTACTGAAGATTCTCAGCCCATCATATTCCAAAGTTTGTCATAATAAATCATGTCCTAATTCCAAAAATTATCTTCTCTTTCTCTTTTTACTGCTGCTCCTCTCAGGTGATATCTCTCCCAACCCTGGTCCGCCCTCTGCTAACTTCAACCCCTCTCCCACCTCACACAGAAACCTCACTAACCTTATCAGCATTACCTGCACACCTTTATCTCCCTCTTTTAATTGCACTCTCTGGAATCCACGGTCTGCATGCAACAAACTTCCCTTCATTCATAACTACTTTCTCATCAACTCTCTTAACCTCCTGGCCCTAACTGAAACCTGGATCCAGGATCCAGACACTGCTTCCCCTGCTGCTATTTCTTATGGCGGCTTACATTTCTCTCATTACCCGAGACCTGGGAATAGACATGGGGTGGAGTTGGCTAAATACTGTCCCCACAATGTACTTTCCAGGTCATCCCTCCAGCCCCATCACTCTCATTCCTCTCTTTTGAGGTTCACACCATTAGACTATTCCATCCCCTTCCCCTCAGAGTAGCGGTGGGATACCGCCCCCAGGGTCACCCACCCAGTTCCTCAACCATTTCTCTGCATGATTGATACACTTCATGTCCTCAGAATTACCAACCCTCATTCTGGGAGACTTTAACATCACCATAAGCAGCTCCATCTCCCCATCTGCATCCCAGCTCCTATCTCTAACCACGTGACTCGCTTCTCACAGTTCTCAACCTCTGAGACACACAAGGGTGGCAACACCCTTGTCCTGATCTTTACCCGACTCTGCTCTACCTCCTCCTTAGATAACTCACCTCTTCTCTCCGACCACAACATTCTCTCCTTCTCACTTAGGCTACCTTCACATTTGCATTCCCCTCTGCAGCGTTCTGCGGAGGGGAGCCGCAATGTGAGCGCAGCACCGCAAGCCCCTATCTTTATAATGGGAGCGCACGGTGCTGCGTATGACCGTGCACACCCATCCACTCCCTTATATGACCTGTACGCAGGCGATGCCTGCGCACAAATCACCCAGTCTCGTCCGCATCAGAAATGCAACATGTTGCGTTCATAGTGCGGACGAGACTGGGTGATTTGTGCGCAGGCGGACTCTTGCGGTAAGGGCTTGCGGTGCTGCGCTCACATTGCGGCTCCCCTCCGCAGAACCTGCAGAGGGGAACACAAATGTGAAGGCACCCTTACTAACCCTCACTCACCACAGCCCACCCTTACCTATCAAACATCCAGAAATCTACAGGCCATTAACCCTCATGCACTCACAGACTCCCTCATCTCATCACTGTCCCCAATCTCCTCATTCTCCTGTCCAGATCTGGCAGTAAATCACTATAATAACACTCTCAGAAGCACCCTGGACCAAGTAGCGCCCCTCACCCTCAGAACCTCCAAACATAGAACAAAACAGCCCTGGCTCACATCACAAACTCGATTCCTCCAGCGATGCTCTAGGAGTGCTGAATGCCTATGGAGGAAAACTCATTCACCAGAAGACTTTATCCATTATAAATTCATGCTAAAATCCTACAACTCCACCCTTCACCTTGCCAAACAAACCTACTTCACCACCCTGATTTCCTCACTATCTAACAATCCAAAAAAACTCTTTGACACCTTTCACTCTCTCCTCAGTCCTAAAGTGCAGGCCCATGTCACCGACCTCTGTGCTGATGATCTGGCCTCTTACTTTATGGACAAAATAGACAACATCTGCCAGGAAATCAGCTCCCAGCTCAAAGCGCTGACACTCCCATTCTTCCCCACATCTTCTCCAGCTCACTCTCCACATTTGACCCAGTTACAGAAGAAGAGGTTGCCAGGCTCCTCTCTTCTTCTCATCCCACTACATGCAACACTGACCCCATCCCCTCACATCTACTCCAGTCTCTCCGTCCGGTCGTCACCACTCACCTAAGCAAAATCTTCAACCTCTCCCTCTCTTCTGGCATCTTCCCCTCCTCCTTCAAACACTCGATCATTACTCCATTATTAAAGAAAGCTTCTTTCGACCCATCCTGCACAAATAACTACAGACCAGTCTCCAATCTCCCCTTCATCTCTAAACTCCTGGAGCACCTGGTCTATTCTCGCCTCACCCGTTACCTCTCCACTCACTCTCTTCTAGATCCATTTCAGTCTGGCTTCCGCCACCTTCACTCTGCAGAAACTGTTCTCATCAAAGTGACCAATGACCTACTGACAGCAAATCGTAATGGCGACCACTCTCTGCTTATTCTTCTACATCTCTCTGCAGCTTTTGACACTGTTGAACACCATCTCCTACTGTCTATGTTGCACTCCATTGGTATAAAGGACACTGCTCTCTCCTGGCTCTCTTCCTATCTTTCTGACCGCTCTTTCAGTGTATCATTTGCTGGCTCTACTTCCCCCCCTCTTCCTCTCACTATTGTGGTCCCTCAAGGTTCAGTCCTTGGACCTCTTCTCCTCTCTCTCTACACAGCCCCGATTGGACACACCATCAGCAGATTTGGCTTCCAGTACCATCTCTATGCTGACGACACACAATTATACACTTCAGCTCCTAACCTTACCCCTGCAGTGTTAACGAACACCAATGACTGTCTAGCTGCTGTTTCCAACATCATGTTGGCTCTCTATTTAAAACTCAACCTTTCCAAAACTGAACTTCTTTTGCTCCCGCCCTCTACTAACCTCCCTAAATCTGACATCTCTCTCTGTGTGCGGTGCCACGATAACTCCTAGGCAGCTGGCTCGCTATCTGGGTGTCACGTTTGACACCGATCTCTCTTTCACCTCCTACATACAATCTCTCGACCGTTCTTGTCGCTTACACCTGAAGAACATCTCTAGAGTCCGCCCCTTTCTCACCATGGAAACAACTAAAACCCTCACCATGGCCCTAATCCACTCCCGCCTTGATTATTGCAATTCTCTGTTAATCGGCCTCCCCCTCTCTAAACTTTCCCCTCTCCAGTCCATCCTTAATGCAGCAGCCAGGATCACCTACCTGGCCAATCATTACTCAGATGTCCCCACTCTGTGCCAGTCATTGCATTGGCTGCCTATACACTGCAGGATAAATTTCAAATTGCTTGTTCTCACCCACAAAGCTCTTCACAATGTAGCGCCCCCCTACATCTCCTCCCTCATTTCTGTTTATCACCCCACCCGTTCTCTACGTTCTACAAATGACCTTCGACTAACATCTGCACTAATCCTATCCTCCCACTACTGGCTCCAAGACTTCTCCCGAGCCGCACCAATTCTCTGGAATGCTCTACCCCAAGAAACCAGGACCATCCACAACTTGCATAGCTTCAGACGCTCACTAAAACACATCTTTTCAAGACTGTTTATCATACTCCCTAACAAAATTCATTTGTACTGTACATAGCCCATTCACTATCTCTCTCGACATAACTCTTCAAATTCCACCAAACCCAAAAGGTCTACACAGATTGTCTGGTTACCATTCATGTAAGTTTAATTCTATCCCCCATTTGCTCAAGATGCCTGGACCACCAGTGTTATAAGCCCCTGTACTTTGTATAACCCCTATCTCGTTGTAGATTGTAAGCTCTTGAGCAGGGTCACCCTTATTTTTTGTTTTATCTATTGTATTGTATTTTTTACACTGATTTTATGCTTATTGTATTGTTTCCTATTATTGTACTGTTTTCTTTCTCTACTGGAATTGCTGTATTATATTGTGTATTTTCTTACTGCATTATACTGTGTATTTTCATCTATTACACACTGCATTGTAAAGCGCTGCGGAATATGTTGGCGCTATATAAATATTTATTATTATTATTATTAACGAATACTAATGGTAGGCTGTTTGAGTTCTATGGAATTCCATGGGGGCAAATGCAACAGAAAAATGTTCCATATGTAAATATTAGGATTGCATGAGGTCCAGACAGCCAAATCATGCAACATATAAGCAGCTTTTCACTACATAGACCTCTATAGTAATGAACATTTGAAAGGCTAGATGCACCATGTGTTTGTGTACTTAGACTACTATATACTTCAAGAGTTTTTCCCGGGGTGTTCCGTAATGCTACCTTAGGCCACCAATCACTAGACAAGGGACAAAAGTGTGTTCTTTTGCTCTCTATCTGGCTATGTACCTGGCTCCTTATTTGTATAGGAAAGACCATCATACCACATTGTCCTATATAAAAGAAGATACACCATGCGATATACATTATATTTTGCAGTTGGTCCTTATAGTGAATGGCTACCAGGGTACCAAACCTGGACGGTGGCCACTGTCTGGGGCATACCTCCTAAGCGTATTAACCTAACAATTGCCATAATCACATTGAATACCCAGCCTGAGATGTGTATGGAGTTGTGTTTCTCTAGGTGCTATTACTAAGGTATTTAGGAAACCTCCTGACCTGACTAACAGGGTAACATGGATGTTTCCTTTTTTTGGCACACAAGTGACGTGATTACCGGGAAATGAAGTGCAACAGTAACAGATAAAGCAATGAAAGAATCCTTTATTTAGTAGGTGACAGGAAAATGCACAATATTTCAGAAAAAAAGTGCAACCATTGGTGTAGTTTAAAGAACTTACACACTTTCTTGTGTTTGATTTCATGTGGAAAAAAAATGGTACCAAATTATTTTTAAAGATGATGAGGATAAAATATTGTAATATGATTTTCATGATAGATTATTATTACTATTTTGATTTACTCTCCTTTCATGTTTTGCCTATCTACTACCCGCAGGTACCCATAATGCCATTTTATATTTTAGATCATATACCATAGTCATTGCACATATGCAGCCATATGAATTCAATGTTACTGCGGCTTGTCAAAGGGGTATCATCATCTTGTACTTTTTTGGAATATCTGCAGGATATAATACATTTCATTCCTACTAGGCGACAGTCAAACATTGAGTATTTGGTGCGTTTTTTTACCTCAGTATTTGTAAATTATTAAAGACAAGGCCCAAAATGGCTTACAAAAGTGCAAGGAAGCCCCCAACAGAATAATTTATATGAGAGGGTCCTTGTCAGCATGTACATATTCTAATAATTACTGATGTCTAGTAATGGATTGTATATTTAGAGCCCAGTCAAATACACCCCCACCTCTGTTCGCAATGTCTTGGCCCTGCCAGTACTTGCGATGGCTTGAGTGGTGTCGGTATTACGGTGCGCACATGCACGGGAGCTATGGTGTTGCGTCCCAGCTCAAGCGCATGCGCAGTACCCACTGGCAGCTCATATGTCGCTTTCGGTCGGCGGAGATTGCCGACAGCTGCGCACAATAAGGGAGGCAGATGGGGGGGACCATTATTTGTACAGGGCTCTATTTAAGTTAGTTTCAAACTGGACACTGGTGCAGGAACATTGCAGACAACGTTTTCTGTGCGCTCAGCTAAAGCGTAGTCCACGCAGCTTTGTGTGGTGGCTGGTAACTATGGTACATATCGGGTAACTAGGGGCAACGTTCTCCCAAATCACATAGCATTTCCGCTATGCACTTCTGGGAAAACTTCTAAGTTTTAACCGGATTGAGTTACAATAGGGTAAAAATGGCAGGGTGGCCCTAGCCTAAAAGTACCGTTACACGGCACAACTTACAAACGATGTCGGCGGCGATCTCATGGGCGCACCCTATTTTTTGGCAGCATTCCAACATTGCTGGTGAGCTGTGACACGTGCAGATATCGTGAACAGTTCCCCAACGATATTGTGAGCAGGGATCATTCGCAACCCCCACAAACGATCCCTGCTCATTGCTGTGAATGGGCGAAGTCGTCCGTGACATCGGTATTGCAGTGTCACACAGAACGATGCTAGCAGATCGCTTGAATGACATCGTCAGGTTTAAGAACATGTTCATAAACCTATCAACTCCGATCCAACGATTTATCGCAGTTGAATTGTGCATTTACACGTAACTACGTAACTGTGTTGTTTGAACGTCACTCAATTCGTGACTTTGCAGCGATATCGGAGGCGATATCGTGCGGTGTAACGGTACCTTAAATCAAAACCTGGAATGAGACAAAAATGTAGAATAAGTGCACAGGTTTCTATTATACTTTACCTCTGATGGTTTTGGCTTAAAAATATGGATGGAAAAAAACTCACCAAATATCCAACATGTTTACATGGTTCTGATGGAATTTGTATATATATCTAAAGAATGGTACCTTATTCATCATTTGTACACTTATGGCTTGTGGATTTGTCATAAATGTACAAGATGGAAAATAAACATGTCCAGTATAAAAAATTAAGAATTTGTACAAATATCCTTTTTTGTCTACTCCTGGCAGCATACAGTGCTGCTCACCACTATTGGCATCCCTTCATTTATTTTCACAGACTGTACAATATCTTCAGAAATAAACGGATATGTACCAATGTTATATCCTCATAATTTTTTATTTAGCGTTTAAAATTAATACAACAAGAAAACATTGTTCATCATCTTATGTGTTGCAATTTCAAAGAAGAAACAAAATAAACAGCAATAAAGGCTTGGTTGCACAACCTTTGACATTGATAAAGCCTCAAAATGTTTCTTGTAGCCATCTATAAGCTTCTTGCACTTTTAAGCTGGTATTCTCTCACACTCTTCCTTTGCAGTTTATTCAATCTCTTGACTGTTTGCAGGGTTCTTTTTCTCAATGGCAGATTTCAGCTCATCCCAAATATTTTCAATTATATTGAGGTCAGGGACTCACTCCTGGATATTATAAAACAGTCCATATTTTATTTTTCAACCATTCCTGTGTACTTTTGGATGTGTGCCTTGAGTCAGCTTCTTGCTGGAGGATCCATGATCTTCAACTCAAACCAAGTTTTCTTACACTGGGTAGGACATTTCATAATAATGTATAATCTCTTGATAATTGTCTGATTTCATGATTTCTGTAATACTTTTAAGGCTTCCAGTACCAGACACAGCAAAGCAACCCCATAGCATTATGGATCCTCTACCATGCTTAACTGTTGGCAGGGTTTTCTTTTCCTTTTAAGCATCATTACTCCATCTGTAAACAAACTGTTGCTTTGCATTGTCAAAAAGGTCTATTTTTGCCTCATCTATCCATAGAACATTTCCCCAGAAGGATTGTGGTTTGTCAAGGTAATCAGTCATTGATTGTTATTTCTTTTTTTCACAAATAGTTTCTCCCTTTACCTCCACCCTTAATGTTCTGCTTGGTTTAGTGTGCGACGTATGGTACTTGTTGAAACCATAACCCCAGACTGTTCCAGGTTGGCATTTAGGTCTTTGAATGTTTGATCTGCTGTTTTTTTTCCACCATTTACACACCTTCGAAGACATCTCTTGTCAATTTTCCTCTTTCTCCCACGTATGGGAGGTCTTTGATGGTTCTATGCTTGGCAAACTTCTTAAAAACATTGTGCGCTGTTGAAACTGGGATACCAAGGTCTTTAGAGATGGCCTTATACCTACTGGAAGTTTTGTGTTTGCTAATAATAACAGTTCTACTGTCCTCAGAGAGCTTCTTTGTCTTCCCCTTTGTGACAAAGGAAAAGGGCCTAACATGTGGCTTTTTAAAACATTGAAGTCATCATGTATTGGCTAATTCATGTCACATGGCTCCGACAATTTATCACAGGTGATTCTCATTTGTGATTTACCACAGGTGAGTCAAAATGTGTTTCCATACTAATCTCATGTAAAGGTGCCAACACAAGTGTCACAGCAGCTTTAGGTTTTTCTATTTTTCCTTCCCATTGTTTTTTTGTTTTAAATTTTTTATTATTTGCTCTTTTGTATTTAAGTTAAGTGCTCTATATAAAAAAGCTATTTTTTTCTGGAGATATTCCACATTATGTACTATATCTTCATGGGTGCCAATAACAATGAGCAGGACTATATGTGGTCAGGTATTCAGACATACCAGTGAGATTTCTCCTGGAAATCACTAGTTGCTTTGTCATGTCATGGGCAGAGAAACGGGGTGTGGAGACCCGGGGGTTAGTGGGTGCTCTCCTCCGCTGGCCCAGCCGCCTTTAGCAAGGCAACGTCGACCAGGCCTCATCCCCAAACTGAGCGCCCGAGCTCCTTAACCGTGGGCGGAACACTACTCAGACAACACAGGGTGATGGAATCACAATAGTAAGACTTTATTGGATCCCCAACAGTTAACAGCATATAACACATAACCAGCAAAACACAACAATGTAACAGGCAACAGAGTCTCACCCTTCCTCTGGCTCACCAGGGATTAGAATATAGCACAGCAAAGTCTGTAGCCAGGTGACTGGATTGTCCCAACCTGCGTGGCTTCCTTATGCAGTCTTTGTCATCACAGCCGAATCCGATAATTTGATGCTGAAGCCCTTGTGGTGTTGTAATCCAGGTTCTGATCCCCTTGGTCGGCACCAAAATGCCTAGGCCTGGGGTTATAGGTTGCCAATCGGACCCGAAGATCCTAGATTAGCTGCCTTTATCAAATCCAGTGCCACTCTAACTGGGACCGAAATCCCTAGGCTGAGGGCACTAGACAGAATCTAACTCCCCCTGTTTAATGAACAGCTATCCTTATATACCCTCAGCCCTCATTGCAGGATACTGGGGACTTCACGATAGGTGGAATAAAACTGCCTTTTCATTGGCTGTGTAATGGATGCCCTCCACACCTTTCGGGTGGGCTATCGTCTTAAGTGTCTGCCACCAAATTGGATGCTTTGTCTGAGTGTGTGCACGCCACTGTAAGAACCATGCTGACAACAAGTCAAAGTAGAGCTTAATGACAAAGACCTTTATTTTAGGAGGGGTTAGCAGTTTTATCATTAAAGGGGCATTTCTTAGGGGTGTTACTAGGGGTGATTGCATCATATTATACTGAATCTACATTTTATTATGAAGAGAACATTCAATTATATTCTGTGGGTTAGTATTCCAATTCAGCCTTGGATTAGTACAGTTGGTACAGGAACATCTTGATAAGAACTGCTTCAGCACTGCTACATAATCTTGAGACAGAAGAATTTCCAGAGGAGGGGAGGATGAGGGAGAAGAATAGGAGCAAAGGTTTATATAACCATAACATGCTGTTAGTACACTGGAAGATTTCTGAATGATTTCTATAAGAGTTATATAGATTATATAAGCTATTAACTATTTATTGCCATGACATTCCCCCCTTTTGGAGACATTCAAAATCTTACCCTAAATCTTTGCCCTAGATGGCGGAGGGGGAAAAGGTACAGGAAAGGGGAGGAGACTTCACCAACATTGAGACAAACCGTAATGTCGGAATCCCTTTGCAGTTGGCCTTAGCCGCACCCTAAACTGTCCCTACTCTATCTTCTAAGATGGGTCTCAAGTTCTCGTATTTCTCCAAGGGATCTTGCGGCAATGGCATCATTCTCAGACGTATATTTCTCCTTCATCATCAGGGCCTTTGAGATCTGCATACATTGTTGTCACTGTCTCCTTCATGACGTGAGACATCATCTTCTTGATGCAAGGTATTACACAGCATGAAATTAGAGCCACTACGAATAGAACACAAAGGATTATTATACCTAGTTTGATAAGTGCTCTCTGCCATCCATCTCACCACCCAAAACAAGTGTCCCATGGATCCTTAACACCAGAATTATGAGCTAATTCTTCTGACAGGTCTGTGAGTCCTTTTAGGGTTTTGGCTATGCTCCCATCTACCCTTGGTCAGGATCATGTGGTCTGGCAGGCTTCTACCCCATTTATCTTTGCGTTCTTTTACTTGGACTAGTCTATATCCCCCATATTACCCATAGCTGTTGTAGATCTCGTGTGCATCTGTTTACTATGGTGTAGAAGTGAAACTGATATGGGACCCTTGTAGCTGTGGTACTAACATGACCTCCCATATGATCTCCCAATATTCTCTCCTACATGACCTTCCACCATCTTGTGACCTGCTCCCCTCTGCTTTATACTGAGTACATATATCAGAATTAAGGAGCAAAACAATCATTTTTGGCTTCTGGATCTGGTGCCTTCTTGCAGTGGGATGCGTGGATCCATGTAGGCCTTCCTTCAACCTTCACAGCCGTGGAGGTGACCTGCAGGACTTGGAAGGGACCATCGTATCTGGGCTCAAGAGCACGTCTGCTGAATCTTTTGAGGAGAACCCAATCTCCTGGCTGGATCTGATGGGTTCCCTTCAAGTTTTGAGGATCTGGGAGAGAGGAAAAAACTCGAGAATGTATTTTAGTCAAATGCTTTGTTAATTTGGTAACAAACTTAGTCAAACTGTCATACTATAGGGTCAACTGTTGGGGGAAATACAACCCTAGTCTGGGGGCACTTCCAAACAGAATTTCATAGGGACTTAGCTTAGTTGCACTAGCTGGGGTGTGTCTGACACTGAACAATGCGAGGGGAAGACTTTCATGCCACGGCTTCTCCGTTTCCTGCGTTGCTTTCAGCATTTTTGCCTTTAATACCCCGTTTAATCTCTCGACCCTTCAAGAACTTTCAGGATGATACGGAGTATGAAGAGCTAACTCTGTCCCCAGAGCCTGCCATATCTCTTTGGTCAGATTGGCTGTGAATGCTGGCCCTTGGTCACACTCTATGGTTTCTGGGACCCCATGTCTGCACACTATCTCTGAGAGGAGTTTATTTGCAGTGGTTTTGCAGATTGGTTCAAGCCTCTTATAAACATTTTTAGTCATATTGCAGTCTAGGCAAGAGAGAGCCACATACTCATTGACATAGCCATACAATGGAATGTTAGTAGGATTAAGTTCTGTCAAGGGAGAGCCACATACAGATGGTTCACCTAGCAGTAAAAAAATGGCATTCTAACAGGAATAAAGTCCCTCTGACCTTCTAGAGGAGAGATAATTGCATTACATAGGTCAACATCAACCATGTGCAATACTTATATTTACATTGAGTTGCTTGTCAAAAAGTAGGGAATAAAATACAATACCTAGAGCCTAGAGGCAAGATTATTACATTACATACTTCAACAATGGGTATACAAAATACAGTCTTGCTAGATTTTAAGAACTTACCGTATATACTTGCGTATAAGCCGAGTTTTTCAGCCCAAAAATTGGGCTGAAAAGTGCCC
Source organism: Allobates femoralis (assembly GCA_033576535.1). Taxonomy (NCBI): domain Eukaryota; kingdom Metazoa; phylum Chordata; class Amphibia; order Anura; family Aromobatidae; genus Allobates; species Allobates femoralis. The sequence continues at coordinate 96,440,941 of JARQOC010000005.1, forward strand.
CCCTCGGCTTATACTCGAGTCACTGTATACTGTATACACTGTATACAGTATACAGGCCGCCCCCCCATCATATACAGGCCCCCCCCTTGCTGCCGAAATCCTGTAAGGAATGATCATTATACTATCCCTTCCGCGCGCCATCGCACTCTCCACTTATCTGGCTTCTCCGGCCTCCTCCTCGGTGGTGCAGGCAATGACATCATTGTCTGTGCGCCAGACGAGAAGCCTGAGAGCCGGATGAAGCCGGAGGAGCGCAATGGCCTGCGGCGCACACGGGCAGGGATAAGTATATGATCTTTTCCTTTACAGGATTGCGGCCAGCAAGGCCTGTACTGAGGAGTGGGCCTGTAATACCACTGGGCGCTGCTGGTATACTACACAAGGGCTCTGCGTATACTACCACTGGGGCTGCTGATGTATACTACCATGGGGCTGCTGTATATACCTCTGGGGTCTGCTGTATACTACCACTGGGGCTGCTGCTGTATATACCACTGGGGCTGCTGCTGTATACTACCACTGGGGCTGCTGTATATACCTCTGGGCTGCTGTATATACCACTGGGCAGCTGCTGTATATCCCACTGGGGCTGCTGCTGTATACTACCACTGGGGCTGCTGCTGTATATACCACTGGGGCTGCTGCTGTATACTACCACTGGGGTGCTGCTGTATATACCCTGGGGCTGCTGTATACTACCACTGGGGCTGGCTGCTGTATATACCACTGGGGATGCTGCTGTATACCACACTGCTGGGGCTGTATATACCACTGGGGCTGCCTGTATATACCCTGGGGCTGCTGTATACTACCACTGGGGCGTGTATTACTTGGCTGCTATACTACCACTGGGGCTGCTGCTGTATATACCACTGGGGTGCTGCTGTATACCACACTGCCACATGGGGGCTGTATACCTGTGCTGGGGTCCACCTCGGCTTATACACGAGTCAATAGGTTTTCCCAGGTTTTGGGGGCAAAAGTAGGGGGGTCGGCTTATACACGGGTCGGCTTATACACGAGTATATAAGGTAACCCATGAGTAGCATATTACATGTTTGCAACAAAATACCTTATGTCTGGGTTACATAAGAAATCATCATATGTTCTACATTGAAGGAGTCCATTTCGTCACACGGGGGATGAGTCTCTATTACAGATAGATTATTTAGAGAAGGGAGGAGACGAGTTAGCACGCTTCTTGAGAAATAGTTACTCAGCTCTGATGGGGAAGCTGCACGAGCAGGAATGTCAAAGAAAGAAAATCTTCCAAGTTAGAAAAGTAACCTGGAAATGTGGCTGTTACTTTTTCATCTGCTTTCTTCTGTGCCCTAATTTTGCTGCCCGCAGCTTAGTTTAAAACACTTTTCAATATAAGGAGCAGGATCTTTAGCACAGATCAGATTTTCAACTAGAGATACATATGAAGTAAGAAGGATGTATAGGTCATTCAGGATTTGGGGTGATGTTTTTTTATGCACAATTAATGATTGTTATTAGTAATTAGTGAATAGTCAGATATTCGGGTTCGGATAGCTCTAACCGAATACTTTGAATGAGTAACAAGTAATGAATCCAATCCAAGTCAATGGAGAATTCACTCGGATCCGAATACTGAAACAATTCAAAGTGTTTGGTTAGAGCTATCTGAACCCCAATATCTTACTACTTGCTTATTACTATAAAGGGAACTTGTCGCTGTGAAAATAGGATCTGATATTATAGTGCAGGAGCAGATGATAAGGTTTATTCACATTTTCTATAACACTTACGTTCTGTTTACTGAAATCCCTGGTGTTAGTATCTATGAGTCCAGTGGGTGGTCGTATCACTGTCAATCAATGAGTAGGACCGCCTACTGGACTCGTGCATTCTACCACCAAGAATTTCAATGAATAAATTCAAGATATACTTAATCTTTTCCTACAAGCTCTTATATATTTCTGCTTAGCTTCTCCTTTTCTATGCTTTCATGCTTTCCACAGACTGGACAGCATGTACAACGCGACGGGTTTCCTTTAAGAATTACCACCCAAGACATCTGTAACCCAAGTAGGAAAATAAATATAGGCTGGAAACATCTTGATGTAATAGTAAAATAGTTTTCCTATACAAAATATACAAATTCTGTATGTAAAAATATCTGGAAAAACTCCAGTTAGTAAATATTTTATGTTGTAAGCATACAGCGCACATTTAGTCTCTTCTACCAGGTGTGAAGAGATGAAAGTGCTGATTATTAGGTAGATGAAAAATCCTTCCCCTTTTCTCCTCTCTGTACCTTTGTAAAGATCTGGGATTGCCATAGCATTTGCAGATAGCATATACTTATTAAAGCTTATACGCCCGCTCCCGTGAAGCTCATACAGAGCACTGTAAATGACAGTGTGGATTTCTGTCAATCACAAGCAACTGATTACCCAAATTGCAGCCTACACATAATATTTATATAAGCTATAATGTACTTCCAGCCAACAGTAATGAGGCCATAATGACACACAGCATTTTGTAAGACTTATAAACAGCAAGACATAAAGCTTAGCAGTTTATAGACGGAGTAGAAAGATGCTGCCACGTGTGTAATTTGGCCAGATTTTGGTAAAGCAGTAATTATAAAATTTCGCTTTAACTGTAAGTAAAAGGTGCTTTGAGTGGCAGGTCCTGCTCGGAGGGTTTACTGGATATTAACAATGGATCTCTTTCTGCTCCTTAGATTTACACTGTAGTCTCAATTCTGATTTCTAAAGCAAACACTGTAAAATATAAATTAGCACCTCTCCGGCCATGTAGCACAATATGACTGAATTAATTTGCTAGTGGAAAGATAAATATTTGCCTACATCTTTGCAATTCTGTGATTTTTAATAAGAGAGTTAATTATGCTGTAATATTGATCTCATGTCTCATGCCATCAGAACCCATTGGGCACTGTACACAACTGGCCATTGAGAAATAAATACAATATACACAACCTTGGACATTATAGACACGACCATCTAATAAGGTTGACTAGCATGGGTGCATTAATAGGAGATGGATGTCTGAGCCAGCGCTTGAGGGGGTGTGGTAAGGCCCTCCAGAATTTATCAGCCACTATGTGGTCCAGCATGAGAGTTGATGACAGTTCTTTGGGCTGTAACCAGTTTTGTATCAGGCACACTAAGTCATAATACTGGGACCTCTCCTGCTTGGAATGGTTAAATTCCCACTGATACACATGCTGGGCCTGAACCAGCACATTTGTGCCACGTCGTGCCAAGATCTCACCCTTGACAATGGCATAGTTTATGGCTTGCTCTGCTGGTTAGTCGAAGTAGGCCTACTGGGGTCCTAAGTAGAAATGGAGCGACTACCTCTGCCCATTGATCCCAGAGTAGATTCTCCCTTTCAGCCATGTTCTCAAAAATAGCTAGGTAGTTCTCAACATCATCCATTAGTACCATTTTGGGAACTGCTAAACAGACCGCTGCCCGGGATCGTGGACCACCTGAGGAGTTTCTGTTGTCTGTAATGCCATTACATACAGTACCAGCAGCTGGTTGGTCTCCTGCTGCTGCAAACTAAAGGTAACCTGTCATTTCCCCTGTCCACACAGAACTATGAGCAGTTCTGGGTGCATATATTAAATCCTGGCCTGATCATCCCAGCATGTTGCAGCATAAGTAAACCAATCTTTAGAAAATGTAGTTCTAAAGATCGTTTATGATATGGTAATGATGGTAGTGTCTAGTCGGAAGGAAGTTAGTTCCTTTGACTAGGCAGCCCAATTAGCATGCTATCAGGTCCCTGTGAGTGTAATAACATGCTACATATAGCATCATCAACGGCATCAAGCCACATGTGCGCAGCTGTGTATCCCTTACCATGGGGTTACTCTGTCTCCGGGTGTATGCACCTATGGCTTTAGAGAGGCGCACTGTACATGATCAGAAGTCTCCACGCTTCCAATCATTTGCACTATGCCTCTCTGAAGCCAGAAGCATAAACTTGGCATTAGAGTAGTGCGCATGACCAGAATTACGGACGACTCCTATAATGCATGGGGAGTATCTCTGAAGCTGGGTTTGCATATACCAGCGATAGAGCAACTCAGTGGTATAGGATACACAGCATGCATGGCTTATACAGCGATGCAGATGACGATGCTATGTAAAGCATGTTATCATGCCCTCAGAGACGTGATAACATGCTAAGTGGGCCAACTAGTCAGAGAAATGAATGCCTCTTGACTGTTCAAAGTCCTAATTAGCAATCTTTGGAAATACTTTTTCTAAAGATCGGTTTATGTATGCTGCAACATGCTTGGGATTGTTAGGCAGGGATTAGGGATTTGCACCCAGAACTGCTCGTGGGTACACAGGGGATCTGACAGGATTCCTCAAAGTATCTGCTTCTGCCAAGTGGCCTCTTGGTGCTGCCGAACAGCTTCCATAAGCGCTTTCACTGCAGCCCCCATCTCTGCAGATATCTTGGGCTGGGTTTGCGCCAGACTCTTCACCCAGAACATGCACTGGAACCTAGTAAGAAGTGCCAAAAAAAATTGTGCCAACCTCACTGCGTATGCCTTCTTCGAGCAACCAAATATAGAGAATCAGCTCTGGCAGGCAATGACAGTGATGCAATAAAGAGGCACACACAGGTTCTCAATACAAAAACAGTGCTTTATTCACACTTGTAGTGAACAGAAAAAAACACAGTCTCACATCAGACAGGAATGCAAAGCAAAAGTCCAGCTTGTCAATCAGCACAGCATAGGACCTGGACGTACCAGTCTGGTTCAGGTATGTTGTCCCCACAAAACCTGCTTCAACTTTCTAGCCCAAACACCTCCCCTATGAAGAGTTAAGGCTGGTTTCACACTGGCGTTTTTTACCATCTGTGTGTATCCAGCTTGAACTGGATGCACCTGCATCAGTTTTCGGCCCCATTGACTTTCAATGGGGCCAGATGAACCTGTGCATGCATCCAGTTCTTCCCGTTTGCCCTGGATCTGGGTGTCACTATTTTTTCCACTGAGATCATTTTTGGTCTCAGTAACAAAAACCCAGATGCACCCTGATCCGGGACAGCACAGGTTGATTTAAAATAAGGCTCGGTGTATAGGGCTCGGTGTAACCTAGATCCGGAGGGCTCCGGGTACCATTGAATCCGGCTGCCAGGTCTGGGTTTTGGAACTGCACATGCCTAGAATGCAATTCTAAATCATATTATCTGGCGGAAACAGGTGCACAACCGGAAGAAACTGTATGCTCCCACACCGATAGTCTCACTCTTCTGTGAGATAAATCAGTGATAATACTGGTGCATGGGCATCAGTTTTTACAGTTCTGGGGGAATTCAAGGGATGCTGGTAGAACCTGTACCCACCTGGATTAAAAAAACATCACCAGTGTGAAACTAGCCTAACGCTTTATATCTTTGCAGTGTTTGTTGCTGCAGCTGTGCAACTTGAATGTTGCCACAAAAACCCAGAACAGGTACAGGTGAGCTTGACCCCACACTGATGCTCACCACTGCAAAAGAACAAAAGAAAATTATTTATGGTTTTCTAAATATATGTAAAATATTAATCTATAAATTATTACATGCATTTGTATTCAGCCCCCTGAGTCAAAACTTTATAGGACCACACTGCAATTACTACTGAAAGTTTTTGGGGTTTTTTCTCTAGCAGCTTTGCATATCTAGAAGCTGAAATATTTGCTCATTCTAATTCCTACAGTAGCTCCAGCTCAGTGAGATGGATGTGGCTGGGCTATTCAAACACTTGAATATGCTTAGATCTAAACAATCCATTGTAGCTCTGACTGTATGTTTAGGGATGATGTGCTGCTGCAAATTAAGCTTACACCCCATTCTCCAGTGTTTTGCAGCCTATAATAGGTTTTCCTCCAGAATTGCCCTGTATTTAGTTCCATCCATCTTCCCATCAACTCTTATCACATCTGCTGGACTGGCAAATCCAGGAGCCTGATTAGGAGGATGAAGAGGAGGAGGAGGTAGTGGAGGCAGCCATGTGTAGCAACCCTGCCAGAGAATGCCAAGTGAGGACCCCTATCCCCTCCAAATAACTATCTGATACGGCATCAAACACCCCTTCTTGTCTCCTTTCTTGAGGAGATTATACTCATGGATGCCATCACCCGAGAGTGGATACATGGGACTAAGGCCAATGACTTTGAAGACCAATAAATCTGAAGGCAAGGTGATGGTATTCATCCAGGGTAGGGGGTTTGGCTTCATAGCCGAACAATGTACTGGTCATCATTGCTATGTCAACTGGTTCACCCTGCTGCATGATGATTTTCCCAAAAGACTCTGCACAATCTTATGTTATGGATGATGTCACCTTCATGAAGACGATGGCCAGCAATGGGTGGTTCACGGTTGCCATAAATCGATTTGATACCACCAACAACTTTGAAAACTGGTATCAGAAGGCTGACAAGGAGAGAATTTGTCATTGGGTGTAGGCTAGGCCTCTCTTGGTTAGACAGCCAGCTGCACCTAAACCCACATGGGCCATCGATCCTGAAGGGCCTCTTGGTGTTGCCCAAGTTGGTCCCATCTCTCCTAGAGGGGGTGGTCGTCTGCTGATTTCTCCATCCTCTTCTCCAGCGGTGGCCATGATAGGGTGTGGAATAATCACATCTGCTGTAGATGAATTATCACCTGTGTAATGCTAAGTAAATGCTGAAAACGTGCACTGTTTTCAGATGGTGAGGACTGTAGTTGACCACACATGCTCTAGAAGTCTCTGTGGAAGTTGCCAGGGTGCAACTGTTGCTCTCCCTTGACCCTCTTAGGCCCTGTGCCCACGGTGCGTTGTTTGATGCTTTTTTGACACGGATTTTGAGAAACTGCATTAAAATCTGCAATTCTATTCTGAGACCAGCAAAGTCTATGACAGGTCAGAAGTGCTGTGCCCACATTACTTTTTTTTTTCTTGCACATGTGGTTCAAATTTCCTTTTTCTGCCCCAAAATCTGCACTAAATCTGCAAGGAAAAAAACAATTGGCACAGCACTTCTTAACTCTCATAGACTTTGCTGGCTTCAGGATAAACATGTAGATTTTATGTATACATACATGTATACCGATACTTATGTGTGTGAATATCTACAGTTGTGGTCTAAAGTATTGACACCCCTGCAATTCTGTCAGGGAGTTTTTGCTTTGGTATACCATTGCTTCAAACAGCAATCATGTCACAAGGCAGAAATAAATACACACTGTGATCCTCTGCTGTATGATGATGCATAATGTGTACTGTTATTGTCAGGTTAGGGTCAGAGGCAAAGCATTATATTGATTGAATTAGCATCGCCGTGATCTTCCCTCCCCCATAGGAACTTGGTAGAGTCTGCAGCATTTATAGAATGGTATAAGTACAGTTGTGGTCAAAAGTATTGACACCCCTGCAATTCTGTCAGATAATACTCAGTTTCTTCCTGAAAATTATTGCAATCACAAATTCTTTGGTATTATAATCTTAATTTAATTTGTCTTCAGTGAAAGAAATTGTCGTAAAGCCAAATTGGATGTAATTCCACACCAAACATAAAAAAGGGGGGGACAAAAGTATTGGCACTGTTGGAAAAATCATGTGATGCTTCTCTAATTTGTGTAATTAACAGCACATGTAACTTACCTGTGGCACCAAACAGGTGTTGGCAATAACTAAATCACACTTGCAGCCAGTTGACATGGATTAAAGTTGACTCAACCTCTGTCCTGTGTCCTTGTGTGTACCACATTGAGCATGGAGAAAAGAAAGAAGACCAAAGAACTGTCTGAGGACTTGAGAAACCAAATTGTGAGGAAGCATGAGCAATCTCAAGGCTACAAGTCCATCTCCAAAGACTTGAATGTTCCTGTGTCTACTGTGCGCAGTGTCATCAAGAAGTTTAAAGCCCATGGCACTGTGGCTAACCTCCCTAGATGTGGACAGAAAAGAAAAATTGACGAGAGATTTCAACGCAAGATTGTGTGTATGGTGGATACAGAACCTCGACTAACATCCAAATAAGTTCAAGCTGCCCTGCAGTCCAAGGGTACGACAGTGTCAACTGTATGTTAGGATACCTAGGAAGACCCCACTTCTTACCCCGAGACATAAAAAAAGCCAGGCTGGAGTTTGCCAAAACTTGTTTTGGAAGAATGTTCTCTGGTCAGATGAGACAAAAGTAGAGCTTTTTGGGCAAAGGCATCAACATAGAGTTTATAGGAGAAAAAAGAGGCATTCAAAGAAAAGAACACGGTCCCTACAGTCAAACATGGCGGAGGTTCCCAGATGTTTTGGTGTTGCTTTGCTGCCTCTGGCACTGGACTGCTTGACCGTGTGCATGGCATTATGAAGTCTGAAGACTACCTACAAATTTTGCAGCATAATGTAGGGCCCAGTGTGAGAAAGCTGGGTCTCCCTCAGAGGTCATGGGTCTTCCAGCAGGACAATGACCCAAAACACACTTCAAAAAGCACTAGAAAATGGTTGAGAGAAAGCACTGGGACTTCTAAGGTGATCAGCAATGAGTCCAGACCTGAATCCCATAGAACACCTGTGGAGACATCTAAAAATGGCAGTTTGCCAAAGAAGAATGGTCTAAAATTCCAGCAGAGCATTTTAAGAAACTCATTGATGGTTACCGGAAGCGGTTGATCGCAATTATTTTGGCTGAAGGTTGTGCAACCAAGTATTAGGCTGAGGGTGCTAATACTTTTGTCTGGCCCATTTTTGGAGTTTTGTGTGAAATGATCAATATTTTGCTTTTTGCTTCATTCTCTTTTGTGTTTTTTCATTGAAGACAAATTAAATGAAGATGATAATACCAAAGAATTTTGATTGCAATCATTTTCAGAAAGAAACTGAATATTATCTGACAGAATTGCAGGGGTGTCAATACTTTTGGCCACAACTGTGTTTTCATTTATATTTATAGAGTGCTATTAATGATACAGATTCTCCAAATGTGCTTCAGAAGAAGCATCAAATAATGTACCTTGGGCTCAGGGCTTTAAAACAATATGGTGAGGTCATGTTCACAAAAAGCATCCCCTATATGCTGTTAGAGCAGGTACTGGTGACAGTGTGACAAGCGGTGCCATCACAAACATTACTGCAGTTCAGACTCAAGGGGGTCACACAGTTGCATCCTGTAAGTTTGAATTGCACTGCCCTCCCTGACCTCACTGCTCTTCACTTGTGCTGTCTCATGATACCGGCAAGATATATTTGTTATGTCTCTTGCAATATCACGGCTTTCACGAGACAGCTAGTGTTACGAGCGTTGAAGCCGCTGAGGTTTTTTCAGCTCACACTGTGGGATTCCCTGCTGCTTGATATCTGCTGTGTAACCTGAGACACCCTCCCTGAAGTCTTGAAGATATCTGAGGTTCATGAGAGGGCACGGAAGCATGGTGAAGCTTGCTAGGTAAAAGTGTAGGAATATGATGTCTGTGCCAAAACAGTGGGTCTCCACTGTAAAATGGTTTAAGCTGTGTTTGGCTGCTTCTTGAAGGTGTTTTCTGCACCCCTGATTCACTGATTTTGCCTCCTATTGATTTGTTTGCCAATCTATTTGCTGAACATATGCCCATTCAGCAAACTGAAGCCACACTTTAAAAGGTTCGATCATCTCTACTCATGACTTGCATTCACACATGACTTTCTTCTTGCCACTCTTTCATAAAGGCCAGGTTGGTAAGTACATGACTAATAGTTGTTCTGTAAACAAATTTTCCCACCTGAGCTGGGAATCTTTGCAGCTCCTCCAAAGGAACCATGAGCATCTTGGCTGCTTCTCTAATTAGTGTTTTCCTTTCTTGGGATGTTAGTTTAAGTGGACAGTATTTCTTGATAGGTTTGCAGTTGTGCCTTACTTTTTATATTTTGAGTGATGAATTGAATAGTACTCTGTGAGATGTTAAAGTTTGGACTACTTTTATTTATAACATAGTTAGTCCAAGACCAGCAACCTTTTTTCCTAACTTCCTACCTAATTTATCCCTGTAATCTAAGCTATTTTCTAATAGACTTGGTTTAATAACCCTCTATAGATTCCTCTCTACGCTATCTAACAGCTATTGTTATTTTCTATTTCCTGCCTGTTGTTCTATCCTGTACGTGCCCCAGTGTATGCTGGGATATTCACACAGAATGTCATCAAGCAGGGTGTCAGTACACAGGCACTTCCTTAGCCACTCCCTGAAACAAAGCATCACTGTGATTCTAGTTTCAGGGAAGGGGCTGTTGATGTTGTATTTACAAGGTCTCAAACTCCCCTTACCCCCCTTCCCTCAGTGTGGTGTCTTAGCTCAACCTTCTTGCCCCCTCTATACAATGTGCTGTTTTATTTACCCCCATACCTTGTCTATTTTTATCTTCCCCCATGCTTTGTCTCTTCCCCTGTGCAATAAGCACACTGAAGTGTTAGTATGCCAGGTGCCTTGCAGATTGGTGGTGCACCATCCAAAAGTGACGTCTCCTGGCTTATCAGTATGCATAAGATGCTTGAGATAGACCACTGACACCACTTTTATGTGGTGCCTATCAAAACTATCCTGCACCGCCGATATCCTGCATCTCCAATATCACACTTCAGTGCAGGGGGAATGATACAATTGCGGGGAGGAGGCAAGAAGGGCGGGCTGAGATATCGCACTAAGAGGCGATAAAGGTGCTGGAGACCTTAGTGAACGCAACATTGACAGCCAGCATCACAGTTATGCTTTGTTTTAGGGAGGGGCTAAGGAAGTTCCTGCAACCTGTCACTCTGCTCGATGAGGTTCTGTATGAGAATCCCAGTGTGCATCGGGGCACTAATACGATGCATCATCAGACAGGAAATAGAAAAAATAAAACAATAGCTGTTAGATGGTTTAGAGAAGTAAGCATAGAGAATTATTAAAAGATGTCTATTAGAAAATAGTTTAGGTTGGAGGGATAAATTGGATACAAAGGTAGAAATAATGTTGGTGGTCTTCGACTAAACCGTTACACTTGCTATACTCTTCTCCATAAATTTATCCCTGACCTGTCTGGCATGTTCCTTGCTTTTCATATTACTGGCTGGTATGTTCCTTGTTCTCAAACAAACAGCTGTAGTTATCCTGAGAATAAATTACACACACATGGAGTCAATTTACTAATTAGGTGACCTCTGGGTAAGATTGGTAACTCAAGACTTTATTTAGGAGGTATCAGACAACAGGGGGCTGAATACATATGCATGGCAACATTTTCAGATTTATATTTTTCAAATATTTAGAAAACCAGGTGTTATTTCCTTTACACCTCACACATACATGCTTCGTTGTGACCGTGTATCACATAAAATTACAATAAAATACATTTAAGTTTGTGTGTGCAATGTGAAAAATGTGGAAAAGTTTACCATGAGGCATGAATACTTTTACAAGGGATATGTATATTTGTTTGGAAAACACTCTCATCAATGCATGCTGTATACAGAGGTGTAACTAGGTTTTCTGTCACTCGGGGCAAAGATGTATTTTGGTGTTTCCCCCCCCCCCCCCCCCCCCTCTACCCTGGCACTGCCCCTGTGCAGCACTGAGTATGAAGCCATACAGGCTACCTATGCAGCACTGTGTATGAGGCTATTTGCCATTAATTGGATTATAGAGAAGATGGTTTAGGCCTCAGTATTAGTGAACTACAACTCCCATGATGCCTCAGGGTGAGCAGTGAGGACCCCTGCTATGTGCAGTCCAGTAGGTCCTATGTAGTGAGTGGGGTTTATAATCCCTGCAGAAGAACCTCAGAGCAGATACCCCTGCTGTCCTCCAGCATCAGAAGTGCCAGCATTTCCCGTGGAGCACCGCACTCACCAGATATTTCCCGTTTGGGGAGAACCTGCACAGCTGGTTGGAGAGCTTGAACACCTCGGAGAAATTTATGGTTTGCAGTCTGTTCAGCTATTCAGTTACACGTCAACAGGGTCCATGTCCAGCCGGCAGGGCGTATGACGTCACGTCTCGGAAAGGACTTTAGTGGGCGGCGAATTGCGTCTGGGGGCGGGGCCGGCCGTGCACAAATTGCAGGGTGGACCGGAGGTGCGTGATGACGTATTGACTACGGTGACAGAGCGGCCCAGGTGATGGCGCTGGCGCCCCCTCTGAGTTGCGCCCGAGGCAAAGGATCCAGCTGCACCCCCCTAGATACGCCACTGGCTGTATGTCATAATTAGATTGCATAACTTTATCCTCTATTCATTTTGGGAACAAAACAGAATAAGAAAAAGCATAAAATGAGAAAAATCCTGTAGATAAGGGGGGGGGGTAATATATACAACTAACTTTTTTCATCATAACAGTATTAATGTTGAGCTATTTTCTGCATGGTCAACCGGATTAATTCTTTTTCAATTTTGCAAATATGACTTATTTCTAAATCTATTCTTTGTATTTAAAAGTGGAAGCGCATCATGTCTCAGTGGGGCTTCAGATCATTGTAGTTTGTGTATCCTGGTACCTTTTATGTGCATGTCACAATGTGTGGTTTAATGTTTTTGTGTATTTGTTACATTAGGTTGCCTTCTGTGCTAATTGATCTCTTTGTCTATTAGGTGGCAAACTTGCAAAGTGAACTGAAAACCTCAGAAAAGAAATACATTACTGCACAGAGGGAGGTAAGTTCAAAAGAAAATGCTTTGCTATTAGTCAAGGTTTGCCATAATCTAATCGGTCTTTTTCTGTGTTTCCAAACTAAAGTATATTACAGATGTTGTAATTCTCATCAATGCAAAAATGAGCCCATGAGACAATGATGGCATGTGGTGGTCCATATCTCAATTTGCTTTATTCTCATTACATTTGTTCAGTTTTTAAATACTTTTTTATTTATTACATTTACTATACATATACCGTATATACTCGTGTATAAGCCGAGTTTTTCAGCCCAAAAATTGGGCTGAAAAGTCACCCCCTCGGCTTATACACGGGTCAATACGGTAATATATGTGGTGGGGGCTGTGTCCGGGTGCTGGGGAGGCTGGAGGAGGCGGGGGGAGGCTGATGACTGAGCGGCCCGTCACGTGGGGCCGCTCATTAGATATGCACGGCTCCCCCCGCCCATCACAGCGGCAGGGGGAGCCTTGCATACAGCCCCCCCAGTGTATACAGGCAGCCCCCCAGTGGCACTAGCCCCCCCCCATCATGGAAAGAGCCCCCACACTTGGCAGAGCTCCCCCCCCCGATGCTTTACCATCCAGTGTGTTCGCCGCGGGTCCTGCGCGCTGTCATCCCGGTCTCACGTGACCCGGCGCGATGACGTCATTCCACAGCGACCGCCGGGTCACATGAGACCGGGAAGACAGCGCGGGAGGAAGGACGCGACAGCCCGCGGTGATGAAGACGCTGGATGGTAAGTTAATGCAGCGGGGGGGGGGGGGCTCTGCACAGTGTGGGGGGCTCTTTCCATGATGGGGGGGCTAGTGCCACTGGGGGGCTGCCTGTATACACCTTGGGGCCAGCTGTATACCCCTGGGGCCAGCTGTATACCCCTGGGGCCAGCTGTATACCCCTGGGGCCAGCTGTATATACCCTGGAGCCAGCTGTATACCCCTGGGGCCAGCTGTATATACCCTGGGGCCTGCTGTATATACCCTGGGGCCTGCTGTATACCTCTGGGGCCTGCTGTATACCTCTGGGGCCTGCTGTATACCTCTGGGGCCTGCTGTATACCTCTGGGGCCTGCTGTATATACCCTGGGGCCTGCTGTATACCTCTGGGGCCTGCTGTATACCTCTGGGGCCTGCTGTATACCTCTGGGGCCTGCTGTATACCTCTGGGGCCTGCTGTATACCTCTGGGGCCTGCTGTATATACCCTGGGGCCTGCTGTATACCTCTGGGGCCTGCTGTATACCACTGGGGCCTGCTGTATACCTCTGGGGCCTGCTGTATACCTCTGGGGCCTCCTGTATACCTCTGGGGCATGCTGTATATACCCTGGGGCATGCTGTATATACTCTGGGGCATGCTGTATATACCCTGGGGCATGCTGTATATACCCTGGGGCCTGCTGTATACCTCTGGGGCCTGCTGTATACCTCTGGGGCCTGCTGTATACCTCTGGGGCCTGCTGTATACCTCTGGGGCCTGCTGTATACCTCTGGGGCCTGCTGTATACCTCTGGGGCCTGCTGTATATACCCTGGGGCCTGCTGTATATACCCTGGGGCCTGCTGTATAACTCTGGGGCCTGCTGTATACCTCTGGGGCCTGCTGTATACCTCTGGGGCCTGCTGTATACCTCTGGGGCCTGCTGTATACCTCTGGGGCCTGATGTATATACCCTGGGGCCTGCTGTATACCTCTGGGGCCTGCTGTATACCTCTGGGGCCTGCTGTATATACCCTGGGGCCTGCTGTATATACCATGGGCCTGCTGTATACCTCTGGGGCCTGCTGTATACCTCTGGGCCTGCTGAATACCTCTGGGGCCTGCTGTATACCTCTGGGGCCTGCTGTATATACCCTGGGGCCTGCTGTATACCTCTGGGGCCTGCTGTATTCCTCTGGGGCCTGCTGTATATACTCTGGGGCCTGCTGTATATACTCTGTGGCCTGCTGTATATACTCTGTGGCCTGCTGTATACCTCTGGGGCCTGCTGTATATACTCTGGGGCCTGCTGTATATACCCTGGGGCCTGCTGTATATGCCTCTGGGGCCTGCTGTATATGCCTCTGGGGCCTGCTGTATATTCCTCTCGGGCCTGCTGTATATGCCTCTGGGGCCTGCTGTTTATACCTTTAGGGATGCTGTATATACCACTGGGGGGATGCTGTATACTACCACTGGGGAGGCTGCTGTATACTACCACTGGGGGGGATGCTGTATACTACCACTGGGGAGGCCTGTATACCACACTGCTGGGGGCTGTATACCTGTGCTGGGGTCCACCTTCGGCTTATACACGAGTCAATAGGTTTTCCCAGGTTTTGGGGTCAAAAGTAGGGGGGTCGGCTTATACACGGGTCGGCTTATACACGAGTATATACGGTATCTGTAGTAATCACGTGACACACTCAAACTTTAAAAAATGACTAAAGGAAAAGCTATCATACATATATACCTAAATACTTTCACCTTCATGCAGCACCTGTCCTATTAACACTCTGGGATAGGTGTCTGTCATTTTAACAAGACATTAACCATTGTAATCTTATTGTAATTACCTTCCTAGTGAAAATGAGTGTGTTTTGCTAGTTATAGGTATATAGGAATTTATTTATGCCATTTTCCTTCATTTTTTCCTATTCCTGGAAAACCCTTTATTCTACTGATTCCTATCCCATATGAACAAGGTGACAGGTTGGACTTTATTACCAGTAGATCGAGGCTGGACCCATACATTGAGGCTGAGGTGTACTAGAGGTTGATGAGGTTGATAACTTTTTCAGTGCTTTGCAAATGACAAAAGTACACTCTCATTCAAAAGAATTGGTTCGATTATGCAAATGACGCTGATCAATTTCTGATCCAAGTGTGAGCAGAATGCCCCGATTCTCTCGGAGAATTTGCTTTCTATCCTCTCTTCATCCATCTTCTCCATTCTGTCACTTTGTGAAAATCTCCAAGCATTCATTGACTTGTGTGGCCAGGTATGATCGGCATATTGAATCAAACTAGGGACTGTAGCAATTTTTTTCCCAATACAGAATATGCCTAAGGAAAAAATTGGACATGTGCACAGCCCCATAGACTAAAGGCCCCGTCACACACTATGATATTGTTAACAATATCGTTGCAACGTCTCCGGTTTGGTGACGTTGCAGCGATGTTGAAACGACATCGTTGCATGTGACATTTACCAACGACCAACGATGAGGTCGTTCATTGTTGGTTGTTGGTAAATGACCTGGATCATAAATTTGTCGTTCGTCTCCCGCTGGGCAGCCAGCATCGGTGCGTTTGACAACGGGAGACCAACGATGAACGATCTCCCAGCGTCGCACAGCAAGCGCTGGGAGCAGGTAACCAGGGTAAACATCGGGTAACTAAGCGCAGCGCTCTGCGTACTTACACTTGCATGTATCATTTTTGTGTCCGGGAGAAAAATGCAAATCCTCCTGGATTAACCCAGACAGATGGAAACCGGATGGCAGATAGCTGCCATTAAGCTTCCATCCAGCCCCATAAGATACTATGGGGCCGAAATCTGATCTGGGGCTGTCCGGTTTACAACGGACAGCCCTGGATCGGATCTAAACGTGATGTGAACCCGGCCTTAGTAGTTTCATAGTTTTTAAGGTTGAAGGAAGACTTTAAGTCCATCTAGTTCAACCCATAGCCGAACATGTTGATCCAGAGGAAGGCAAAAAAAAAAACCCATGTGCCAACACTAAGCTCCACATTGGGGAAAAAAATTCTTCCTGACTCCACATACGTCTTATGGTGGGTTTACACACACCAATTTCTGTGTCCAATATCTGAACAGATCTCTGGTTTCAGTGAAATCATGGACACATTGCTCCATTTTGTACACAGCCACAAAATGGAACTATGTGTCCATGATTTCACTGCAACCAGAGATCTGTTCAGATATTGGACACAGAAATTGGTGTGTGTAAACCCACCATCAGTTTCCTTCGATCAACGACCTATCACAGAATCTAGTCTATATAACCTGTAATATTATGCTTTTCAAGAAAGGTATCCAGGCCCTTCTTATAGGGGTTGTCCGGGCTTATTTTTTATTTCATATTTATATCTAGGCTGCAAAATGTTGACAATCTGCAATATACATGTTGTCAACATTTTGCAGGGTTTCCTAGATATAAACACATTTACTGCTGGCAGAAAGTGTCCAGGGGGTGTGATTGTGCATACTGGTCGTTTACACCTACTGTAGCACAATCACACCCCCTCCCCTATACCTAGTATGGCCAGCCACCCCCAGGCCATACATGCCCGCCCCCTCCCCACTGTACTCTATTGAATGCCACCACTCCCAGGGATCCTACTGGCCGCCCCAGCCCCTAAATCACCACCCACCCTCTGCAAAACAGCGGTCCCCAGTGCACTGATACAAGGTGCCGAAACCGCTGCTGTGAAAGCGATTCCGGCACACTGTGTCAGTGCAGCCGGGGACCCGCTGCATATGTGTGCTGCTCTCACCCTCCATGTCCTGTGCAGCCGGTCCCGGTCCGCCCAGTCCCGGTCCGCCATGGTCCCGGTCCGCCCAGTCCCGGTCCGCCATGGTCCCGGTCCGCCCAGTCCCGGTCTTGTGCAGCCGGGTCTGCACTGCAGCCGTATCTGTGCTGTGTGTGTGGAGCGGTGCCCGTCGCTTGATCTCTTCAGACCTCCAGTACCATAGAGCTGGTGGAGCGGTATAGAGAGGACCGCTCCACAGCCTCTGCTCTATGGTACTGGAGGTCTGGGGAGATCGGGCGCCGGGCACCGCTCCACACACACAGCACAGATACGGCTGCAGTGCAGACCCCGGCTGCACAAGACCGGGACTGGGCGGACCGGGACCATGGCGGACCGGGACTGGGCGGACCGGGACCATGGCGGACCGGGACCGGCTGCACAGGACATGGAGGGTGAGAGCAGCACACATATGCAGCGGGTCCCCGGCTGCACTGACACAGTGTGCCGGAATCGCTTTCACAGCAGCGGTTTCGGCACCTTGTATCAGTGCACTGGGGACCGCTGTTTTGCAGAGGGTGGGTGGTGATTTAGGGGCTGGGGCGGCCAGTAGGATCCCTGGGAGTGGTGGCATTCAATAGAGTACAGTGGGGAGGGGGCGGGCATGTATGGCCTGGGGGTGGATGGCCATACTAGGTATAGGGGAGGGGGTGTGATTGTGCTACAGTAGGTGTAAACGACCAGTATGCACAATCACACCCCCTGGACACTTTCTGCCAGCAGTAAATGTGTTTATATCTAGGAAACCCTGCAAAATGTTGACAACATGTATATTGCAGATTGTCAACATTTTGCAGCCTAGATATAAATATGAAATAAAAAATAAGCCCGGACAACCCCTTTAAGTGTTAGTAGTGACTCACTCATTACAACATCATGTGGCAGAGAGTTCCACAGTCTCACTGCTCTTAGAAATATATTAAAAGTTTATCTTATTATTTAATGATCATTTAGCCATCCTATTTTAAGTCTGGAACGTCCCTTTAATGTATATAGGTGTGCTATGATTTGCATGAAGTGACTAAAATGTAAAATACTTTAGCATCTAAATTACAGACTGAAAACAGCCCGTGTATTAATTTAGTGCATGAAAGCACAAAGAACATCGATCTAATTTCCTTGGAAACTAAGAAATGAATTTTCTTATCACATTTTAAGGTGCTTTTAGCGATTTATTGAGCAATATGGTGAAAAAGCAAATTTTACAACAGAAAAATGATTTCAAAATATATTGAACTTTGATGAATTTGCAATCTGATAAATGTATTAAGTCATTTTAGCTCGCTCTAATCTAATGAAACATCATAATGGGATGTATGTGTATACAAAAGCAATTTAGGGTCAAGCCATTTGGTTTGCATGTGGTAATTGTATGTCAAAAGGAAAGTCAGCTTTGGAGTTAGAGAATTCATCACCAAGTCCCTTTAGATACAAAGATTATAATTTGCTTTTCAACCTACTCACTAAATGAGATAATACTGCTGCTCTGAAATTTAAAAAAGGAGATTGATATCTTCATTGAAAAGCCTTGCCTAGAAGGGACAACTCTGGCTACAACATGGGTTTTATCAATAAATTATGATCCAATAATCCCATTCCTCAATCCTTTGAAGATCCATCAACGGCTTGTCAAACTCTCAGAATGACTAATCATCTTAAGTATGAATTCTTCATTCCATCCACCAGCAAATTCTCCACACTGTCCATGGAAACTAATTGATTACTGGGTTTTTCCCTTTCATCTGATAGGGCAGGAACAGGAAGATAAAGGATATCACCTTCCCACTTCTCCAAGCTCATTTACTAACCTGGTGTTATAGAGTTGTGATTGCGAAAGTCAGAGCTTTAATTTTTACTGTCCAACCCTTTGATACATTTTGTCTTTGCTCAGCAACTGTCTAAATCCCCCATACAAATGTACCTGCAGGGGATCTCGGCCATTGCCAGTATCATCGCTTTTCCTAGACTGCAATTTCTTTGATGTACCTTGTGAATATGTATGATGTCATCAGTCATGCAAGGAGTGACACAGACAAGTGTCTGTAAGAATGCTTTTCAGGATGTGGAAGAATATCCCTGAAGATCAGGAAAGGCAAATGTGCAGTGTTATAAGCCCCCACTATTAGTGGATTTCTGCAAAATTATAAGCTATATTCTTTCAGGACATGTTATTAATTACTCTTTAATGTATGTTATGCCAGTAAAAGGAAATTATAGATTAGTACATTTTAAGTGGTGTTCTCAAGTTTAAAAATTATCCCCTATACACTATTTGATACAGGATTACTGTCATGTCCCCACCAATCCGAAGAACCAGGGCATTGAAAAGCCTCTACTGAATGAAGGTCTATCATGTGCGCAGCGACATAGAACCCACTTAATGTGTTTAACTTAGCTATAAATGAAGGCTCAAGACTACAGTTTGGAAGAAGTGGCCGTGGTGCTCTTATTAAGGGTTACCAATAAATAATTGACTAAATAACCTTTATAAATATATCAATATTAACCGAGTTAGATTAACTATTCTAATAAATATATACCATATCCTAGATTACCAGAATCCGCCCAATCAAACTGGGTGATTTTCCTCTCTAATAGAGCCCCACAACAATAAAATCATTAAAATGCGTGGGTCCGCGAGAGTCTTCTTCCTCAGTCATCTTCGAGACTGACGGATGCCAGTTGTGGAGGATATTTATCCCCTTCATGACCCGTGAATTTTTCGTTTTTCATTTTCATTTTTTGCTTCCCCTGTTTCCAAGAGCCATAACATTTTTATTTTTCTGTCAATATAGACATATGATGGCTTGATTTTTCTGGGACAAGTTGTACTTTCACATGCAATCATTTATTTTACCATATAGTGTACAGGGAAATTGCAAACAAATTCCAAGTGGCGTGAAATTGCAAAAAAAAAGTGCAATTACACATTTGTTTTTTAGGTTTTGTAGTCGCCATGTTCACTATATGGTAAAACCGACGTGACAGTGTGATGCCTTGGGTCAGTATGAGTTCATAGATACCAGACATGTATACCTTTGCTGGTATCTAAGTGGTGAAAACAAGTTCAGAAGTTTGAAGAAAAAAATCACATTTTTTCGCCGTGTTCTGCGTTCCCTGGCGTTCTCATTTTTTGGATTTTGGGTTGTGTGACGGCTTTTTTTTTGCATCTTGAGCTGATATTTCTAATGATATCATTTTTGGGTGGATGCGCTGTTGTGATTACTCGTTATTGCATTTTATAGAAATGTTGCTGTGACCATAAAAAAGTAATTTTGGCGTTTGGACCTTTCTTTCCGTTATGCAGTTTACGGCTCTCCTTAAAGGGATCCTGTGACCCCCAAATCGCCTCCTAAGCTATTAAAACATGTCCCTGCAGCCTCCCATCAGTAATCCCACACTTCTTTTTGCTAATAAATGCATCCTGTAAAAGTGAAGAAAAACGTTATATCACTTACTCATTAGTGATGATAATGAGTACAGTGACTATTCTTTAGTCACCCAGGTCGGGCCCATTTCGTCATGATAGCACGCCTTAATAGGCGTGATCTTCAAGGAATAATGATATCAGCGCCTCCCAGCGCTCCTCAGGCTGGCTAGGCTGTATTGGGGCAGGAATGACGCGAATCGCGTCATTTCCGGTATCGAGTGACGTCAGTACACCCACGCCGCATGTACAGTGCAGTGCTTGAAGCCCGCAGAGCGGCGTGGGTGTACTGACGTCACCCGATACTGGAAATGACACGATTCACGTCATTCCTGCCCCATTACAGCCTCGCCAGCGCTGAGGAGCGCTGGGAGGCGCTGATATCATTATTCTTTGCAGATCACGCCTATTAAGGCGTGCTATCATGACGAAATGGGCCCACCTGGGTGACTAAAGTATAGTCACTGTACTCATTATCATCACTAATGAGTAAGTGATATAACGTTTTTCTTCACTTTTACAGGATGCATTTATTAGCAAAAAGAAGTGTGGGATTACTGATGGGAGGCTGCAGGGACATGTTTTAATAGCTTAGGAGGCGATTTGGGGGTCACAGGATCCCTTTAATTGATTTCATATATTGATAGATCGGACGATTCTAAACGCGGCAATACCAAACGTGTATTTTTTGTATTTTTTTAATACTTTTATTGTGAATGGGAGAAAAGGGGGTGATTTGAACTTTTATATATATATTTTTTTTTTCATATGTTTGTAAAAACTTTATGTGTTCATTGATTCTTATTTTTACACAGCCCCTTAGAGAGGTACAGGAATCCACAGTCCGATTGCTTTTGACAGATACCGATAAGCAGTCAGAATTGCGGACGGTGAGTGGTTGACAGCGCCTGTCATCCACTTACCGGAAGTGCTCCATGACAGCTTCTGGGGTCAAGCCAGGACACCAGGCTGTCATGTGAGTGCCGGAGATCCCGCAATATTATCACGTGATCTCCGGTGCAGGCAGGGAACGAAGCGCCGGAACTCACATCAAACACCGGGACACGGCGCATGACATTGTATAACGTCATGGGTCGTGAAGGGGTTATACAACCTTGCCTTCTCTGACTTCTTAGCTGACCAATCAGCTATTAGCAAATTAGAGCACGCAGCTGCGGATCCAACCAAAATAAACCTACTTGCATTACCACAGACTTAATTATTAACTTCTCCATAACCATATCTTCTTTCCATCACCTCAGTATACTATCAATTAAGGAAGAATTGGGGGATTAGAAGGAGGGGGGATAAAGGGGTTTGTGACACGATGTAGTCCCCCGCTAATTTTGCTATGGGGCTATCCATTTAGCTGGGCTCTGCTGAGCTCAGTTTTCAGGATCGGTGGGGGCCATCACAATAAGACTCACACTGGATGGAAAGTTATCTCCTTTTCTTTGGATTGAAGTTAACTTTAAAACTTGATAGCACTCTTTTCAGTACTATCATTATTAAAAATTACCTTCTTTAAAATCATATTATAACTACGAAAGAAAATGCAACAAGTGCTCTTCGATAAACCTAGTAATGTATGGTATTAAAAAAATACCAAGAGAGAAACCAAAATTAAATCAGTTGGGATATGGTTGGATTATGCAAATCACATATGAAGTGGTCATGTGACAAGAACTGGAAAATAGTGTTTCACATGTTACAGACCCCGACAGTTTCTATAAATGTCGCTGACATCTCCTTTAAGGCCAACTTTAAGTGGTAAAAGTCATGAAGTCATGCACAAGAGGTCATACTCCTCCTGGATGGCCCATCAAGGTGTGTGATCAGTAGGAGGTTGGCCTGGTCTTCCAATACAGATTCAAGAGCATGGAGCAAATAACAGGTCATGGGTCATTAAATATAAAGAGCTGATCAGGCACAATATAATTTACTTTGTTTGAGGAAGAACAGGAGAAGCACTGCCAGAGCCTTAAAAATGCAGACTCTTTGAGGGAGGCTTAAAGGCTTGATGTCCTATAGTGGAAACTGTGTTCACAGCCCAGCACCAATCGGCTTGATTAGCATTCACCTGAGAACACCAGAATTATCAGGTCTGTCATTAGTGCCTCATTCTCTTTACAGATTCAAACAGGTTCACATTAACTTGAACATTTTACTGCCTGCACCATCATCCAGGATGTCCAAGATCTTTTTCTTTTTTTTCCTATTCCAATTGTTTTAATCACTTAATGACTTAAATAGGTAAGCGATCACCTGCATCTATTGTTGAGGGTCTATACCAGTGGTTTTCGACCTCGGCACAGGTGAACAATATAGAATTTAAAGTACCGTAAAACACTAATGAAAGAAAATCATTTGGCATAGTATCCCTTATGTATTTTCATCTGATTAGTAATTAGAGGGACGATTGCATTGTTTAAAGATGAAGCATAATTGCTCCGTTAATCCTGCCCAGGTTCTGTTTGCAATGATTTTGAAGCTGCACCTCCATGGCCAATAGCCTTTTTATGAGAATCATATCACGATGCGCACATTAATCTAAAACTAGGCTTTAAACATTACAAGTTGTAGCGGCTCTTTTCATATTTCTGTTTTTTTTATAATCTAAGCCTGATTTGAATTAAACAACCTCTGGAGGTAGAGTAATGCATATTATAGTAAACTGGTAAATGTAAAGCGTGGGAAAGGTTCAGACATTCCATCTCGCATATTGAATCAATTAATAGCATGTACAAGGAAACCATGATTATTTGAAGGAGTGGAGAAAAATGACTTGATTCTTTACAAGTATTACAGACTATTATTAGTATTCCAGATAGCCCTTGTTCTAGGGAGTCCATCATAGTCTTTGATCTGTCTACATCCACAGCTGGAAATCCTGCGCCAAGCTCTAGAAGCAACACAAACTGACAACAGTCGCCTCCATACGGAAAGTGAATTTGTGGCTGAAAATGTTAATCAGTGGATCAAAGAGCAAAAGTAAGTAAATTTGATAAATGCCGCACATCATTTTCTGCATTGTTAAAAGCATCTTTTTTTCCTGGGCTGTTAAGCAGTCATAGGTATGGTGTTGTATTACAGCACTTTTCTTGTAGATTTTAGGACCATTACCTGTTTTTATTTAGGGAGTTTTTAAATTTTATTTGTTCATTTTTTTGGGGAGGGGGAAGGGGGCGCGGGTGGAGCTGACCATTGACTTTAGTAATAACTTGTTTTTCAAAATAATAGTTTATTTGTAGTTTTATGTGAGTTATTCCAATCTGGGAAATAATATTAATTTAAAAATGATTTAATAGGCCAAGTTATTCCATTATTTGGAAATAAAATGCATTACTGAGGTGGAGTAGATTTCCTAGTGAGCAGGCCCAAATGTTCACATACAGAGTTTTGTACTATTTTACATGTGTTTTTTTTCTCTCTATCATTTTTTATAAATAATTTACATTTTTTTATGTATTGTTAAAATGAAATGCCTGACCTTTGTGTGTCTTTTTCATATACCTCATAGATGAGTGTAAATAAAGCAGCTCTGGGTTATAACGTCTTTAGCGGTTGCATTGTCAGTGTCATGTGACATCGCCCGTAGTTGCATTAGTTACATGATAGAACATAATATATGTTGGATAACTGTGCAAGATTTTTTGTTAAAAGTGAAAATGGCCATTTTAATTTAGATGACAAATGCCCCATAAGGGTAGGGGCAGACGTGTCATTGGTGTAACTGGTGCAGCTGCACAGGAGCTTAAGAAGTAAAAGGGACCATTTCTACCTACAAAGCAGGTTGAAATGTGCATTTTGATGAGTTATTGCACTGAAAGGGGCCCATATACTGTTATTGCATATGGGCCCTCTGCTCTTTGTGCCCGCCAGTGCATAAGGGTACCCCGATATTATAGAGAAGGAGTTTCTCATTCTTATCTATTAGGTCTGAGGCACACAGCATGTAAATCACAAGCTTGATTTGTCATTCCATTACTCTAACCTTCTCCTGTGGTGTCCACCTAGAACACATGATTGCTGAGGACTCCAAGCATTGTTATACTTAAAAGCCTATTAAAGCGGTTTTCCAGTCCTAAATGACAAGTCTGCAGTCATGCTATGTGACTGCATGCTCGTGAATCTTCACATGTCATGCACTGTACGTTGTGAGGATTTTCCAGAGTCAGAGCCGGCGATGGCAGTCACGTGGCTGAGAGCATGCAATATGAATGCTGCAGGTAAGAAACCAACTAAATGGATGTGGCCTTTCACAATACACTTGCATTGAGCGAGGCTGCACCCACCTAGTTGAATTTTAGCTAGGAGTATGTATATCGCATATTGCGTGACCACCTTTCCCAGTTCTGCCACTGGTGAGTGCACAGTGCATGCCATGTGAGGAGTCACAAGTCTTCAGTCACATAGAGTGACTAGGAACTTGTCATTTTAGAGCAGACTACCTCTTTTAGAAATATCCCTGTGAAAACTGATATGTGGTATTATGTATGAGTCTGGAAGGAGGAGCTGGACTAAGCATCCTTGTGTCCCTATTGAGCCTCGGAGTCAGTAAAATGGACTGACTCAGACTCTTAAAATATATAATAAATTGGGTACAGTAGGTCAATGCAGTATGTGCTGAATATTATTATGAATTGTTACTATATTTTATCTAAATATCTTGATTATTGTATCATAATAATGATTAAAAGCGTGATGCTACCATTGTACTACAATAAATCAATCAAGTAAACATGAGCCGTGTATGAAGGAGACATGGAGTCAGAGTTGGAGTCGGACTCAGGGGAATTGATGAGTCGGAGTCAGTGGTTTGGCTTATCGACTCCTCCAACTTTGTTAATGTTAATGGGCCCAAAGTGGGGTATTAAGTAAAATAAACGTTACCTACCTCCTCAACTTTCACCACTGATTTTTACTGGGTCCAGCAGTTGTTTCTTGGCATCAACATCTGGCAGGTGGCATCACATACCCACTGCAGCCAATCAGTAGCCATCGATTGGCAACAGACTTCACATGACATCAAAGCCAGCTACTTGTGCTTTGGTAGAATATGAAGACTGCAGCTGATCAGTGGCTGCAGATTGGCTGATGCAGTTGTGTGACTCCTCCCTCGCTGGATGATAATTGTAGGAGGACACTGTGGTAGTAAATAGAAAAAATATATATGTATACCATTAACATTTTAAAGGGATTGTCCACTACTTGGACAACCCATTCTCATGTTCCATGTTCGATTCCATATAAATAAAAAAAAAAAAAAACTATACTAACCTTTCGTGCCGACATGGTTAAAGTGATCCTAAACCCACAAACTGACCCCCCCACATCTTTAGACCTGTCCCTGCACCCCCTCTTATCATTTCTAGCCATCCCTTTTGCAGAAAAAAATCGATTTTGTAAAGTAGAGGAAAACGTATATTTACTTCTTCCTGTGTGAGTTCTCTCTTTCTTAGGAAGCCGCAAATAGGCGTGCCTGTGTGCTGCTGCCTTGTAATTATGCACGCCCCTCTCTGCTTGATGCCTTGGTAAGAGCCTGGCCGCGTCATGAAAGGGGCGGGGCTAAATGGCGTCATGCCGGAGCCCCGCCCCCTTTCATGACGCGGCCAGGCTCTTAGAAGCAGAGAGGGGCGTGCATAATTACAAGGCAGCAGCAGACAGGCCCCGCCCATTGCGGCTTCCTCAGAAACGGAGAACTCACACAGGACGAAGTAAATATAACTTTCTCTCTACTTTACAAAATCGATTTTGTCTGCAAAAGGGATGCTAGAAATGATAAGAGGGGGTGCAGGGACAGGTCTAAAATACGGGGGGTCAGTTTGTGGGTTTAGGATCACTTTAAAGTAATGTCAGAAGTCACTTAATTGGGTCCACATGATATTGACATGACATTACACATAATCCCTGCACCCAACCACTGCAGGCATCTTGCCTCCTTCGGACATAGGAGTAGAGATGAGCGAATTTTCCCCAAACATGTTTGCCAATTTCAATTTAGTATGAACATAGTAGATTCGGTTCGCAATTGGAAACCCGACCAATTTACAAAAAATTTAGCGAACGCAGCTTTGTTTGGAAAATGAGTTTAAAATTTACAATGGCTCTAAAACTTTTCCTGATTGGGGCCAAAATGCTCACCAAAAGACTTGCTGGATGAGAACCCTACAGTTTGGAGGGATTCCAGCCATCAGGTCTACCGGCTTGTATCATGATGTACAATTTTTTTGAGCTTCCTGGCTTTGCCGGTGTTTTGACACCTGTAGGATGTGAATTTTGGAAACATTACCAGATTTGGAAGCAGCTGTGAAGTCCAGGAACCTTTAATATCCTTTAAACTTTTGTTTAAGAGAGCTTATTACTTAAAAAAAAATTGGAGATTTTTTTTTTCTTAAAGCAAATCTTTATTATTGCAGAGGGTCAGCAGTGTGCAAGGCCATCTCGTGTACAGTTATCTGCTAGCAATTCAGATAAAAATAACATATCTATTTTTTTGCGTTATGGGGCTCCAGCACAGGTACAGCAAGCAGGTATGGGCTGCCACCCACCCCAAGCTGCCTAGTTTTAACTGGCTGGCAAGAAAAAACAAACGTTTTTTATTTTTTTCTTGAAATAATTTTTAAAAAATGATGTGGGGCTTCGCTGTATTTTGGATTGCTAGCGAAGTATTACTAGTCAGCTGGGGGCTGAAATACTAAGCTTGGGGAGGCCTAAGCGTTCTTCCCCTCTGCGAAATGCAACCCACAGCGGCCCCGGAAAATAGCGCATTCATAGAAACACCATTTTCTGGCGCTGTACCCAATTCTCTCAGTTGCCCTGTAGCAGTGACAAACTAGGTAATAAGGGATTAAAGGGATCCTGTCACCTCCAAAACACCTCCTAAACTAGCAAAACATGTCCCTGCAGCATCCCATCACTAAACTCACACTTCTTTTGTCTCCTAAAAGCATCCTGTGAAAGTGCATAAAAACGTTTTAATACTTACTCATTAGTGATTATAATTAGCAGGGGCCATATTCTTTAGTCACTAAGGCGGGCTGGTTTGCAGCTCAGGATCCACCCTGTCTCTGTGTGCTCTGCTGTGATGTGCAGGTATTGCCCTCCCCCTCTCTATCACTCACAGAATGCAAAGACAGAGAGAGACTGGATCCTCGAGGCTGCAAAACAACACCCCCTGGTGACTAAAGAATATGGTCCCTGCTAATTATAATCACTAATGAGTAAGTATTAAAACGTTTTTATGCACTTTCACAGGATGCTTTTAGGAGACAAAAGGAGTGTGAGATTAGTGATAGGATGGTTCAGGGACATGTTTTGCTAGCTTAGGAGGCGTTTTGGAGGTGACAGGATCCCTTTAATGCCAGCTGAATTTTGCCAACTGGCACTAAGCCCAAGGTTCATAATATCAGGCCAATGTTAGACCCGGCCATTATGAATCTTTGAATAAATAGTAAATACACCACACCATAAAAATAATTTATTTGTAAAAAGAACACAAATACATCTCTCTTTTCCCATTTATTACTCCCACACAAACCCTACACAATCCTCTGCAACATCCATTCTTCACAGCAGGAACTGAAACTGCTGTGAACTGTGTTACTCTAACCCGAAACTGACTGCCTGGTTTGAGCGGGGTGACGTCACAGTCTAATTCTCCTCAGGTAAGCTAGAGCGACACAACTGAGCTCTGACCTCATGTTCAGGGAGCTTTTGCACGTTATCTCGAACATGGCGGGACTTGAAAATTCAGCGGGGAGATGAAAACTGATGGTGTTTGAGCCCCAAGAACCATATTCTGACATTGCTTTAACTATGCTGCAACCAGAGATGAATGTAAGCTTTTTTTACTTTTATGTGGGCACACATGGGGATGAGAAGGGGTTGTCTAAGCAAGTGGTCCCCAACCACCGTGCCGCAGACCAGGCCGCGGGGGTCCCTGTGCCGGTCCGCGGCACCACCGCAGACCAGCACTGCAAAGTGAAAGTGTGGTCTGGATGCAGCGGCTCAGAGCAGATGAGCCAGCAGCCAATCAGAGGCGACCATCTAACGTTATGCGATGACATTACATGCTCGCCTCTGATTGGCTGCTGGCTCATCTGCTGGGAGCCTTGTCACCGAGGGGCGGGGAAGCGGGCTCTGAGCAGCCGGCCTGCATTAGGAGCGGTGAGGAAAATGTGAGTGTGTGTATGTATGTGTGAGTGTGTGTATGTATGAGTGTGTGTATGCATGTGTGTATGTGTGAGTGTTAGTGTGTGTGCATGTATGCGTGTTTGTGTGAGTGTGTGAGGGTGTGTATGTGTGAGTGTGTGTGAGGGTGTGTATGTGTGTGTGTGTGTATGTGTGAGTGTATGTATGTGTGAGTGTGTGTATGTATGTGTGAGTGTGTGTATGTATGTGTGCATGTATGTGTTTGTATGTATGTGTGTATGTATGTGTGAGTGTGTGTGTGTATGTATGTGTATGTATTAGTGATGAGCGAGCATGCTCGGCAGTACTCAGTACTCGCCCGAGCATCACAGTACTTAGGATGCTCGGCGAGCACCGAGTACCGCCGAGATGCTCGACTCCTCGTCCCTGCATGTTGGTGCTCTTTACAGAGCCAGCCCACATGCAGTGATTGGCTACCAGACACTGTAATGCCACAGCCATGTTGGTTGTGGCATGACAGTGATTGGCTGGCTGCACAGCGTCATCAGGTCTATAGCAGACCTGACTGCGCTGTGCTTGTGCCGGCGGCTGGCGATTTGAACACAGCTGATCTGACAGCTGTGTTTAAATCTCCCGCACCGACACCGCTGGGAGATGAGCATCGCCGGGAGATAAGCGGCTGCCACCGCCGGGAGATGGGTCACCCACCGCTCATCTCCTGATGACGGGCTCCGCTTATCTCACTGTGGTGGCAGCCGCTTATCTCCTGGCAGTGTCGGCGCATTAGCTTTAAACACAGCTGTCAGATCAGCTGATTCAGGTCCTTGAACCTAATATTGATCATCTAATTGGTTTGCTGGCCAGCAAACCGATCAGATGATATTGGATCAGGATTGGACGTTGTGGGTCCCTCGAACCTGGACTTTTCTTTAATAAAGATGGAATCCTTAATTGTGTTCTGTTTTATTACTAATAAAAATATTTTTTCCTGTGTTGCATTTTTTTTCAGTATGATTACTAGAAATTCATGGTGGTCATGTCTAATATTGGCATGACCCCATGAATTTCGGGCTTAGCACCAGCTGATAATACAAAGCTGGCCCTAACCCCTTTTTTATCCAGTGAGCCGCCACACCGGGGCACTGAATGAGTTGGGTACAGCGCAAGAAGATGGCGCTTCTTTGAACGCAACATTTTCTGGGACGGCTTCGGACTGCAATTCACAGCGGGGGGGCAGGGGCCCAGAAAACGTGGACCACCCTGCGCTGTGCATTCCAGCCCCCAGCTGCTTAGTTGTACCTGGCTGGACCCAAAAATAGGGCGAAGCCCCACGTATTTTATTTTTTAATTATTTCACGAAAATCATGAAATAATTAAAAAAAGGGCTTCCCTATATTTTTGTTTTCAGGCAGGTACAAATAGGCAGTCGGGGGCAGCCCATACCTGCCTGCTGGACCTGGCTGGCATGCAAGCATAGGGCGAAGCCCACATCAAATTTTTTCTAATAGTTCATTAAAAGCAAAAAAAAAAATCCACAAGTACATTTAGGGACTGCATCCTTATTATCCCCTCGACACTCATATCTGTGCTGAACACTCTCGGCTCTGCTATATCAGAGACCAAAGGAACGTGCAAAGCTTCTATACCCGTGGTCCCTGAAGGAAAGCCCAGAGTGCTGCAGCATCGTAAGGTGTGGGATAACTCAGGTCACCTGAGTTAACCCTTTTACAATGCCGCAGCGCTTCGGGCTCTAGTCAGGGATCAAGGGGAAAGAAGCTTTGTTCGTCCCTTTGGTCTCTGATGTAGCAGGGCCAAGACCCCGTGGTCCCTGAAGGAGAGCCCAGAGCGCTGCAGCATCGTAAGGGGTGGGATAACTCAGGTCGCCTGAGTTAACCCCTTTACAATTCCGCAGCGCTTCGGGCTCTACTTCAGGGATCAAGGGGAAAGAAGCTTTGTTCGTCCCTTTGGTCTCTGATGTAGCAGGGCCGAGACTGTTTAGGACAGACATGAGGGTCGAGGGGTTAATAAAGATGCAGTCCCTAAATGTGTTTGTGTTTTCATTTATATATTTTTTCATGAATTAATTAAAAAAAAAATTTGACATAGGTTTCATCATATTGTTGTATGCCAGCCAGCAGGTATCGGCTGCCCCCAACCACCAGCTGCCTATTTGTACCCAGCTGAGAACCAGAAATATAGGGAAGCCCCTTTTCTTTAATTATTTCATGAATTTCATGAAATAAGTTTAAAAAATTGACGTGGGCTTCACCCTATTTTTAGGTCCAGCTAGGTACAACTAGGCAGCTGGGGGCTGGAATCCACAGCGCAGGATGACCCAAGCTTTCTGGGCCCTCCCGCTGCGAATTGCAGTCTGCAGCCATCCCAGAAAATGGTGCGTTCATAGAAGCGCCATCTTCTGGCACTGTACCCAACTCATCCAGGGTCCTGGTGCTGTGGTTCACTGGATAATAAAGGGGTTAGGGCCAGCTTTGTATTATCAGCTGGCCCTAAGCCTGAAATTCATGGTGTCATGCCAATATTAGACATGACCACCATGAATTTCTAGTAATCATATAGAATAAAGATGGAACACAGAGAAAAAATATTTTTATTAGTAATAAAACTGAACACAATTAGGGACTCCATCTTTATTAAAGAAAAGAACCCCACCCCCTCCGACGTACTCCAGGTTCGAGTGTCCCGCAACATTCAATCCAGATCCAATATCATCTGATCGGTTTCCTGGCCGGCAAACCAATCAGATGATCAATATCCGGTTCAAGGACCTGAATCAGCTGTCAGATCAGCTGTGTTTAATGCTCCTGCGCCGACACCGCTGGGCGATGAGCAACTGCCGCTCCTGCAGGCCCCTGGTACTATCCGGTCACTCCCTGTCTCCCTTGCCTGCTGACTGTGCAGCAGGGTACAGGGGGTGGCACCAGGAAGCTGCAGGAGCGGCGGCATTAAGATCGCAAGTGATCTTTATGCTTTCGGAAGTGCGTCGGTGGTGCCGCCGGCAACATGCTCGGGTTTCCCCATAGCATAACATTGGGCTCGGTACGCGGGTCGAGCACCCGAGCATCAATATGCTCGACCCGAGCATCAAGCACCCGAGCATTTTACTGCTCACTCATCACTAGTATGTATGTGTGTGAGTTATTAGGGGGCTGCAAGAGGATGATGGGGTTATTGGGGGGCTGTAAGGGGATGATGCAGCTATTGAGGGGTTGCCATGGAAATGCTGGGTTATTGGGGGGCTGCAAGGGGATGATGGGGTTATTGGGGCCTGCAGTAATGGAATGATGGTGTTATTGGGGACTGCTGCAAGGGGATGATGGGGTTATTGGGGACTTCTGCAACAGGATATTGTGGGTTGCAAGGGGATAATGGGGATGTTGTGGGCTGCAAGGGGATCATGTGGATACCATATTGGGGGCTGCAAGGGCATGGAGAAATAAGACATCCCCTGAAAATAAGACATAGCACATCTTTCTGGGAAAAAGGGTACTAAACTCCACCCCTTCTCCATAGCCCCATTCATATGATCAAAGCCCCGTCCCTCTGCAACGCCGCCCTGCCGGGCCCCAGAAAAGTGGTCTTGCATAGAGCTGATCCCCGATGCAAACAAGGTTGGGGACCACTGGTCTAAGCAGTTGACAACACTATTAAGTAGGGGACAACCTCTATAAATGCAGCAGTAGGGCACTTGTTTGGGTACCTTTATATTAAATCTCTTCATGGTTACACCAGGATTATGGTCCATGGTTTCCTGTTCTAGCTACTGATGAATATCTGAGTAGTTGCCAATCCAATGTTATCACATTTTCAATTTAACTTAAGTTGTAATTGAACTTTTCAAATAGTTTTGATTAAAAATGTCCTTAGTTTTGTGAATATAACATGTATGCAGACCTTTAGCATGTCACTTCTAATTCAAACGTTTTTCATCAAGTTTATTTGCAGAGTAACTTCATTTATTTATTTTATTATTCATTTATCTACTCTTTAAAACACACAGAAAAAAATTGTTTGCGATGGTGTATATACCCACCATGATATATGACAATAACCCACAAAGTATCTGTGTTGTAGCTTTATTTTACAGCTGTTCTTTGTTGGAATCACACACACTTTTAGTTAATTTTATCTTTCTAAAACTGAGAAATAAAAATGATTGAATGGTCAAGCATCTTTTTTTTTATTGTCTACATTTCCCTAATCATTTCATTATGCAATACAAGCCTGCTAGAGAATGGCTGTACTGACAGCTAAATCCCACAATTATCAATTAGGAGACTCAAAAGTTTGAGCTGCACAGCAAAAGCAAACTTCTAGGCAAAAACAAAAACTTGATACGGCTTTGTTATAGTCATTATGTACAGTACTTGGAATGTGTGCAGCTTCTTTTACCATATCCACTACCAATTTCTGCGACCTTCACTCTCCAATAAGATTTCATAAAAGTTAATAAATAAGTTACATGTACCCCAAAATGTTGGCATTGAAAATGACAACTCAACCTACAAAATTGAGCCTTCATTTGGCTTTGTTAATTAAAAGTTAAAAAGTTATAGCTTTTGCAAAACAGCAATGAAAAACATCCTGTATCTTTAAGGCACACAAAAGCCATATAGGTATTGGGTATTTCCAAGATAAAAAAAAAAGTCTCCATGGAGGGAATGGAATAAAATCCAAAATAATTATGAATAAGTAATAACTTCACCTTTGGAAGCCCCCTCTATTCCAGCTCTGGTAGCCAGTCAGTAGTTTTGTGCCGTGTAAATACTTCACCGCTGAGGCCTGTGATCATGAGTTATATGAGCACGGACAGCAGATCGCAGCTGGACAATAAAACAATGGTGTATTACTAGGGATGAGCCAGTATACTCGTTACTATTCGGTACTCGCAGAATAGTACAGTATTCGGGTTACTCGGCAAATTTAATTGTTATTACACGTTACGAGTAGCAAATCAATGGGAAATGCAAGAACTATGCTGCTGGACTCTACAAAGTAGTCTGGGGGCCTGTGGAAAAGGCTGAAATGGATGCATGATTGTTTTAAAGCCAGCGGTAAAAAGCCACCAGCTTTTTTAAACAAGCAGCTGATGCATGCTCCCCGCCCGGTGCTTCACTCTCCACCTGGTGCTTCGCTACCTGCCTGTTCCCCATCCAATCCTCCATTTCCCACCCAGTCCTCCGCCCCCAACCAATTATCCACTCCTTTCCTGGTCCTCCACTTTCTGCCCTGTTCTCCACCTGCTTGAAGCAAGCCCCCTAGCTTTTCAAAAAGACCGCTGGATATTTCAAACGATTAGCCGATCGTTTAAAATAGCCGGTGGTAAAAAGTGCTGGCGCGGCTCGCAGGGCTCTCTCAGCGGTGACTCATCATGAAGGCGGCTGTCCCGTGGGCAGTGGAGCTGGGGCTGATGGTGCTGTGCACAGCGCTGTGCTTTATGCTCTTCCTGGAGGTGTATGTACAGCTCAGCACCGTCAGCACTAGCTCTACTGCCCTTGGGACAGCCACCGTTATGGTGAGTCATCGGTAAGAGAGCCTTGCGAGCCATGCCAGCACTTTTTACCGCCGACTATTTCCAACGAGTCTTTTTACCGCTGGGTTTCCCACTGGCTGTTTCAAACAATCAGATGCATCAGCTGTTCATTTGATATATCCGTCGGTAAAAAGTGCTGGCGCGGCTCACAGTGCTCTCTCGGCGATGACTCCCCATCACGGTGGCCGTCCCATGGGCAGTGGAGCTGGGGCTAATGGCGCTGAGCTGTTACTCACATTACTCATATTTCCCAATTGACTTGCATTGGACTCGTAACGAATATGCGAGTATTAGAACCTACTTGTTATGAGTATAGCGAGTCCGAATATTTCACTACTAGCTCATCCCTATGTATTACCTTTTACCAGACAGTTTTTGTGCATGTTATCAAAAGGGGATTTTCACAAAAAATTGATGTGGGTCAGTGAAGATACATTTAAAGTTTGACCGATTAGTACACTTACCTTTCATGTCCTAGTTTCAGAAATAAATATTAAACAATATGCCTCAGAATGACAGCCCGTATTAGGGGGAGAAGAAGCCATCTTGAGATACCCCTCTAAGTCCAAAATGGAAAGCCACTAAGCAAGATTGTCTCCCGATCTGGTGGCCACAGCACATCCATGCATTATATGCATAATTATTCAAATGAAAGTGTTGGGTGTCACATGTTTTCTGTAGGACAACTTTATGGCAGGTTAGGTCACCCAGCAGATCTGATTATCGGCAGTCATTGATGTAAGAGGCTGTTTGGTCATGGTACGTTACCATTATTAGGACTCATTCAGACATTAGTGATTTTTTTTATTAAAAAAAAAAGTCAGATTTTCTTCAGTTTGCATCAGATTTTCTTCCGTTTTTGGTGCGTGTCTCAGTTCTTACCATTGGAGTTTCATCATTGATTTTCTCATATGAATTAAAAACTGAGGGGAAGTGTCCATGATCTGGACACAGGGTGTTTTCTCTTGCATAAAATGCAGCTTACATGCCCACTATCAGGTTCCTGGGCATAGCATATTTTCTCTGTGTTCTCCCGCATGGTGTGCACACAATCAGTATATGCAGCATTTTGGACGTAGCGTCTTGCTGCTTCATCCAAAACGCTGCACAGTATAATATCAGCACAGTGGATGGGATTTCAAGAAATCCCATCCTCACTATGCTTAACCCGACTGCAGTGATCTGACATCTGTGGTGTGGGTTGCCGGTATGCTGCTCCTCCTCCGCATGTTCATTTCATGCTGTGGAGTTGGAAGCAGCTACCATCTGGTGACTGCCCCGCACCCGCTGCACATGGTAGTACAGGGCGGCTGCGGTCTCCCTGCGGCCACCCGGGCCTTGACTCAGGTCCGGAGAAGCATCATCCAACATGTAGCTCCTCCGCACCGTGAGCACACAGCCTAACACTCCGGTCTCCGCAAGCATAAATTGACATGCTGCGACTCGAGAAGCTGCGCCACATGTCAGTTTACACAATGGAAAAAAGATTTCTAGAAATCCCATCCAACAAAACATTTTGGAAGCAGTAAAAGAGTAAAAGAATACTGCATCCAAAATGCTGCTGTTCCTAATCGTGGACACATACCCTAAAGGTTCCCTGGCTTCTGCTATCAAACACAATCAAGAGCAGACAGCACAAGCATGCAACGAGGATGGTATCCACGTGTTGTCCAAGTTGTTATCCATGTTTCGCATCAAAAACGGACGTGTCAGATTTTTGAGTCTTTTTGTCAATAACTGTATGTGTTTTATCTGTTCACGGAATGGACTTGTATGTAAAGAACACAATGTCTGAATGAGGCCTTAATGAGGCTTTCAGCAGATTAGTTACACTGCAGTTTTGCATTTGTCATATTTCATGCAATAGTACATGACATTCCCCTGTATTACTGCTCACCATGGTGTACAGAAATGTAATGTTTGGTTTTAAATCACCGAAACACTATTGCTTGATTTTATTTTCTTAAGGGCTTTGATTTTTTTATGTATTATTTAGCATAGTATCAAATGTTCAACCAAACTACAAAAGTGAAAACCTTTAAATACCACACATGTCATATATCCTATGTATACGAATCCAAGTTTAGTCTGTGTTTTTATTATATTATGTGTTTGGCATCGAGACTTTCTTTTCCATTTTAAAGAGAGACTGCCAGACAGCCCTAGAAAACTTTCAGGCATCATATGAAATATTTATACATATCTCAATATTGCATTTTGTCAGCAGTTTTGAAATGCCTCCTTAATTGGGAGGCTTTCCCCCCACTGGGAAACTAGAGACTGCCAGGCTGTGAGATGGCTCCCTGAAGAGGTGGGAGACGTTTCAAAGTTAAATCTGAAGTGCCATTAATTCAGCAAGGGTAAAATTGTGAACATGCTTTAAGCTGGGTTTTCCATGTGAATTCTCGTAGCAGAAGCCAGCGGAGTGCGTGGGCCTATGTATAAAATTAGAGGGCTGCACCTGGTAAAAGTCCCGTTTTGAAACTTAGCCACATTATAATCAAAAACTGCTCTTTTCCAATCCCCCCAAAGCTCTGATTATCAACATACAGAGGGACGGCAAACAGCGACATGCGTTAAATGTTTCCAGAGCCTTGCGACTGCAAGGGCAATCAGATGTAGAAAGGAGCCGAGCGTAATTAATTAACCACTGAAATGTTTGCTGCCCTCGTTTACCGCACAAACAAAATTCTAATTGTACGAGCTTCTGGCCGCAGAAGGAGAAAAAGCGGTCACGCTCCGTGCGAGCTTTACAACATCGAAGTTTAAACAAATGTTTCTATTTTATTTCCTGGAGATATAATAAAGACTTTGCATAAGATTTATTGGGCATGAGGGCTTATTGTTAAGAAAACAGCTGGTCTGTGCGGAGGATTACAGTGACAAGGGCTTACCCTAATGGCATCATGCATGATATCAAAGCAAAAAGCCAAAGTCTTCAGTATCTCTCATGGATGCACGAGTTATCATTTTTAAAGACGTATTACTTATTCAGTAAATGAAGGTTATTTATTGTAGAAGGAAAAGTTTTGCTTTTTACCATATTTTCTGTACTACTAATTTAATCTTTTCAAGATCCCTTCTTGATGAATTCAGTTTAAGGATTTTCTGTTTATTTCCAGGTGATAATAATGTTACAAGAAAGAAATGATTACTGTACTATAATAAGCCATTCAGCTTTGTGTCCATTATATGTAATGAGTGATTCCCTACTAAAATTAAAGAAGGGCCTGCATGCCTTTCATGAAAAATATAATATTACCGGTTATATATACTAGATTCTTTGATAAGGTGTTGACCTAGGGAACAAGTCTGATTACCGTATGTGGAGTCGGCAAGGAATTTTTTCCCCCAGTGTGCAGCTTACCGATGTCCTAGTTTGTGGTTTGCTACACTGAGGAAGCACACAGGCGAAACGTGTCTGGGGTTCCCTAGACTGGAGCATACCACCTACTAGGACATGGGTGAGTGTTATTAGAGGGAACAACCTATGGGACAGTCAGAAACTGAATGAGGGGACTGCAGCTGTCTATAGTATGCTGTGATAGGACAACCCCTCTGACTGGGAACTAAGACAGAGCTGTCTGGGTAGTGGATATTGCTTTGGCAATTGCCACTGAACAATGTGACCTGCACTAGTCTGATTGTACGACATTGATTTGAAACACGTCTGTGCAGATTATGTATGGGAGGTGAATCTTGCCCCCACAGTTGTCACCTGAGTGGTTGGCCTGGCTCCCTAATATAACTTGTACTAGGCTGTGATTATATAATCATTATTGGGTGTTGTCACAGACTATTTCACAATACAAATACAATATAAATGAGTGAATGTGTGCTTGGCTGTGATGGTTACAGCAGGTGTGAATGCTGCTTAGATACCCCAGTATAAACTGTTGAGGATGAACCTACAACTGTTGTAATTTGGCAAATACAAATCACCCGGGGAGAAAAGAGATAAAAATGAACCCTCAAAGGGTCCCCTGTTTTCCCATAGGGTATTTATCCAAAACACTGATTTTTCTTAGTTTGGCGGTCATATATATATCTACTATATAATTGTCTAAGGTTCTCTGCCTGTAGAATACATTTGAGCAGTAAAACAATGATTATTATTATTCCCAAAGTAACCATTCAGAGTTTTGCAAAAAACTATGTGACGAATAAGTCATTTAAAGAATAGTATTTTAACATAAATGTAATGGATCTAGTATATTACTTATTATTATTTATCATAGCGCCATTAATTCCATGGTGCTTTACATGTAGAATGTTATACAAAGACAAGTACAAGGTACTTGAACTACATATGGCATACAGGTACAGAAGGAGAGAGGACGCTGTCTGTGAGGGCTCACAATCTACGAGGAGCCTTGTGATGATACACTAGGAGAGGGTAGAGTTGGTCATGTGGTGGTTTGGTGGACTGAGGCTCACAGCAGCTTGTTGGAAGAGGTGAGTCTTCAGGTGTAAGGTTTTCAGTCTTTTTTGCTATATCTGTTGTTATGTTTGCATTTAGTGTATTTTGTCGGCCATCTTGTTTCCTGTCATGTGTAATGTCTTTTGCCCTCAACCAATATGGAGTTCTCAGCTTGTCGTCGGCCATCTTGTTTCCTGTCATGTGTAATGACTCTTGCCCTCAACCAATATGGAGTCCTCAGCTTTGATGTCCCTGCCCTGTTTCTTGCCAATTGCCCTTTTAAACTACTTCAGCTGGTTAACCTGTGCTCCAGAATCAGGCCTGCAATCTGTCTGTGACTTGCTCTCTGAAGCCTGGATTCATTCTGCCTGGAATCATTTATGAACACAGAATCCTGGGTGCCAGCAATATCTGACAGGGAAGTAATGAACTCTGAATGCTTTCCCTGAGACTTGTACTATGCTTTAATGCTCTGATGTCCTGGGTTGTTTTGCCTTGCACTCTGCAACTACATTTATGTTATCCTGTTGATGCACTAACTTGTATGAAGCAATACAAGAGCTGCTTAAGAAGCATATGTCTCATGTGTCTCATTATACCCATGCATTAGACTCTATATAGACTGTATCATATATGACAGATTCTGGAGCCATAATAGAGTCTGCTGGGTCTAGGACAGTGCTGCATCTGCTGCCACCTGTATAGAGATTTCTGGATCTTTTGCCATTGGAGAGCTGCTGCAGACCGTGGATCTGAGATATCGATATATGTGATGATAGTGGTTGTGGCTTCTCACAACCTTTCCAGGTGAGCACATTCCCTTCTTTTAAGTCAGGAGTGTTACCACAGGTAAACACTATTGTGCTCCTTTTCTTCCTTTCCAGCCTTTCTGCCGTGCAGCTTCTGGGAATATGGAGGACCCCGTTAAACATCTGTGCGACGTGACGGATTCAATCCTTGCTGACCTACAGGCATTGAAGACCAGCTTTGCAAGCCTGCGGGATCGCGGTGATCATAATCTGCAGGTGTTCGGACAAACCACGCAGGACTTACGAACCCGGATTGAGGTTCTGGAGGGACGCGTCCACATCCCAACTTCAACCCCGGTTATTGGAATCCCCAAGCTACCACCATTCCGTTTTGGCGGTGAACGGGAAAAATTCAGGGGATTCATTAATCAATGCAAACTGTTTTTTGCGGCTCATGCGCCACAGTTCCTTACTGAGCGATCTAAAGTATTGACAATAATTATGCTGCTCTCCAACAAAGCTCTCACATGGGCAAACCCCCTAATTGAGACTGACGATGACTGTCTAAATAATCTTGATACTTTCATTTCAGCTATGGGGCAGGTATTCGATGATCCAAACCGCGGTGCTACAGCGGAATCAGCCATGTTAACTTTAAGCCAAGGTAAGCGCTCGGTAGCGGAGTATGCTTTGGATTTCCGGAGATGGGCTCTCGACACCACTTGGGATAGCTCTGCTAAGAAGTCGGTTTTCCGGAAAGGATTATCCTCTGTGATTAAGGACGAACTCGCTCGTGCCGACCCACCTACAGCATTAGGAGACTTTATCAACTACTGTATTCGGATCGATGCTCGGCTTACTGAACGCAGACAGGAGAGATGGTCGGAGATAAAGCGCACTAATCATTTATTTCCTCCCTCTCCAGCTAAGGAGTCCTTGAGCAGGATTATACGAGAACCCGAACCTGAGCCTATGCAGGTGGACTCTTTACAGAGACGGGTCAGTGATGCACGTAAGGAACATCGAGTAAAGGAAAATCTGTGTTTCTATTGCGGTAAGTCAGGACATTTCATTATAAACTGCCCCAGTCGTTCTCGCAAGACAACTGCAGCCATCATACACTGCGAGTGCTGTGAGAGGGGTTCTGTCAGGTCCGAACCACAGATCCCAGAGAGAGTAGAGGATACAGACATTGATTACTCAGACTTGAACTCTGTTATCTCTGAGCCGGATGCACGTGTTACTGCAGCAGTTTTTCAGGTTTTTTCAGCGGTTTCCCAGCTGAGTTGTAAGAACAACAATTCTCATTGCTTTATTCCCCTCAAGCTCAGGGTTCACTCTGTCTGGGTATCTACCTCCGCTATGATTGATTCAGGGGCAAGCGGCAATTTTATGGACATCTCCTTCGCTGAGAAACTTGGAGTACGTTCAGTAAAGAAGGCTACTCCTGTACAGATGGAGACCGTAGATGGCTCACTGTTAAACTCTGGACCAGTGGATCAGGAGACGGAGCCCTTGAAGGTCCTCATGGGTAATGACCATCAAGAGAGTCTGTCATTTATGCTCATCTCTTCTCCTCATTTCCCTATTATTCTAGGACTGCCGTGGCTGCAGGCTCAGAATCCTACGATTAACTGGGAAACTAAAGAACTGCACTTTCCAGAGAAACAGATAAGTCCAGAAGCTTCAGTCTGCTCCATTCCTAAAGGACCAACATCAGTCTCTGAGCTACCAGCCATATACCGTGAGTATGCTGACGTGTGTGACAAAAGGAACGCAGACCTGCTACCCCCTCACCGTCCATATGACTGTCCAATAGACCTGTTACCAGGTGCGGGAATACCTTTTGGCAAGATTTACTCTTTGGCAGGGCCTGAGCTAAAGGCTCTCAAAGACTATATAGACGAACATCTAGCCAAGGGCTTCATACGCCCCTCTTCATCTCCTGCTGGTGCACCAATCTTCTTTGTGAAGAAGAAAGATGGATCTCTTAGGCCCTGTATAGACTATCGGGAGCTCAATAAAATCACGATCAGAAACCGTTACCCACTACCGTTGATCCCTGAATTATTGGAGAGAGTACGGCATGCAAAACTCTTTACAAAGTTGGATCTCCGTGGGGCCTATAACTTGGTCCGCGTTAGACCTGGGGATGAATGGAAGACAGCTTTCAGGTCACGCTACGGACACTTTGAATATCTAGTAATGCCGTTCGGTTTATGTAATGCTCCAGCAACTTTCCAACATTTGGTGAATGACATTTTTAGGGACCTCCTGGATACATTCATTGTCATTTATTTGGATGATATTTTGATTTTTTCTAATTCCACAGAGGAGCATCACAGACATGTGAAGATGGTCTTAGAACGCCTTCGACAACACCATCTGTATATCAAACTGGAGAAGTGCGAATTCCATCGAACGGAGATCCAATTTCTGGGGTATGTAATGTCATCACGAGGAATTAGTATGGATGAGGGTAAGATCCAAGCCATTAAAGCCTGGCCGGTCCCCAAGAATGTGAAGGAGGTCCAGCGCTTTATAG
Organism: Allobates femoralis; assembly: GCA_033576535.1. Lineage (NCBI taxonomy): Eukaryota > Metazoa > Chordata > Amphibia > Anura > Aromobatidae > Allobates > Allobates femoralis. Next base: position 96,482,956 of record JARQOC010000005.1, read on the forward strand.
GGTTTGCTAATTTCTACAGGCGTTTTATCAGGAACTTTTCTGAGGTTGTGTCTCCCATTACACGGCTTACCCGCAAGAACTCTGCTTTTACCTGGACCCCCCAGGCTCAAGAAGCATTTTCCCGTTTGAAAGAGAAATTCACCACGGCACCTATTCTGGTGCATCCTAACCCTGAACTGGCCTTCATAATAGAGGTGGATGCCTCAGACAGTGCCATCGGAGCTATCCTCTCCCAGAGGACAGGTGAGAAAGAAGTCTTACATCCCTGTGCTTTCTTTTCCCGGCGGTTGTCTCCTGCAGAACGGAACTATGATGTGGGTAATAGAGAATTGTTGGCCATCATCGCAGCCTTCAAGGAATGGAGACACCACCTTCAGGAGCTGCGCAGCAGATAATCGTGTTGACTGACCACCGCAATCTTGAGTTTATCAGATCGGCTAAATGCTTGACGCCTCGCCAGGCTCGTTGGAGTCTTTTCTTAAACCAATTCAGTTTTGTTATCTCCTATAGGCCAGGATCGCGTAATGGAAAGGCCGATGCGTTGTCTAGACTCTACTCAACTGAGACAATTCCACTCACGTCTCGTAAGACTGTTATCTCTGATTCCAGGTTCCTGGGAGTGCTTCATAATCAAGACTTGCTTAACGACATCAAGGAAGCATACCATACGGATCCCTGGCTGGCACAACCGTCTTGTGAAGTAAGTCTTGTATATAAGAACGGTGTGTGGATTCAGGGGCAACGCCTGTATATTCCTGAAGCAGTCAGGGTGAGAGTACTGCAACTCGTCCACGATTCTAAGATAGCGGGGCATAGAGGAGTTCTGAAGACTCAAGAATTCCTGTCTCGCTTCTTTTGGTGGCCCACATACAGAAGAGATGTTCTAGGTTACGTCACTTCTTGCGAAGTCTGTGCCAGATGCAAGACTCCACGATCTTCGCCTACGGGTCTATTACAACCCCTACCCGTTCCATCCCGTCCATGGGGATCCATATCTATGGACTTCATTGTGGAGTTGCCAACCTCTCAAGGGAAGAACACAGTTCTGGTGGTGGTGGATCGGTTAACAAAGGCAGCCCATTTCATTCCGTGTGTTGGTCTACCCACTGCGAAACACACATCGGACTTAATCATTCAAAATGTGTTTCGCCTGCATGGCGCACCGGATGAGGTTGTATCTGATCGAGGGGTGCAATTCACTTCAAAGTTTTGGCAGCACTTCTGTGCTGCGTTGGACATCAAAGTTAACCTGTCTTCTGCCTTTCATCCGCAGACAAATGGACAAACCGAGCGGACTAATCAGACCCTAGAACAGTATCTCCGCTGTTTTATCTGCCACCTACAAGATGACTGGGTGGATTTGCTTCCACTGGCTGAATTCTCTTATAACAACTCACAGAGCGCTTCCACCAAGCAGTCACCCTTTTATGCCAATTTGGGTTATCATCCTAACATCCTTCCTCGACTTCCCATAGATTCACCTCTTCCAGCTGTAGCCGACAGAATCACCTCTCTACAAAGGAACCTCGATCTGCTTAAAGAGAATCTGGAATCCGCTCAGGACAGGTATAAAAAAGCGGCAGATAGGTTTCGTAAACCTGCACCAACCTTCAAGGTAGGAGATTTGGTCTGGCTGTCAACTAAGAACCTTAAATTGAGAGTACCATCATCCAAATTGGGTCATAAGTACGTTGGGCCCTATAAGATTAATAAGCTCGTCAGCAACGTTGCCTGTCGCCTTCAACTTCCAAGATCTATGAGGATTCACCCCGTGTTTCACGTTTCTCTACTAAAGGCTGTGACTCCCAATTCATTCCCTGGTCGTTCTTCTTCCCCTCCTGCTCCGGTACTCATCGATGGCCAGGAGGAGTTTGTCGTGGAAAGGATCCTGGACTCCAGGTTGCGTAGAAACGGGGTGCAATACCTGGTAAAGTGGCAGGGCTATTCTTCTGAGGACAACTCGTGGGAGCCGGCCTCCAATCTCCATGCTCCTCGGTTACTCCGCCAGTTCCATCGGAGGTACCCGGGAAAGCCTGGACTGGGGCCATCCAGAGGCTGTCCCTAAGGGGGGAGTAATGTAAGGTTTTCAGTCTTTTTTGCTATATCTGTTGTTATGTTTGCATTTAGTGTATTTTGTCGGCCATCTTGTTTCCTGTCATGTGTAATGTCTTTTGCCCTCAACCAATATGGAGTTCTCAGCTTGTCGTCGGCCATCTTGTTTCCTGTCATGTGTAATGACTCTTGCCCTCAACCAATATGGAGTCCTCAGCTTTGATGTCCCTGCCCTGTTTCTTGCCAATTGCCCTTTTAAACTACTTCAGCTGGTTAACCTGTGCTCCAGAATCAGGCCTGCAATCTGTCTGTGACTTGCTCTCTGAAGCCTGGATTCATTCTGCCTGGAATCATTTATGAACACAGAATCCTGGGTGCCAGCAATATCTGACAGGGAAGTAATGAACTCTGAATGCTTTCCCTGAGACTTGTACTATGCTTTAATGCTCTGATGTCCTGGGTTGTTTTGCCTTGCACTCTGCAACTACATTTATGTTATCCTGTTGATGCACTAACTTGTATGAAGCAATACAAGAGCTGCTTAAGAAGCATATGTCTCATGTGTCTCATTATACCCATGCATTAGACTCTATATAGACTGTATCATATATGACATCAGGTTTATTTTAAAGGTTTCCAGAGTCGCTGACAGTCTTATATGTTGGGGCAGAGAGTTCCAGAGTAAAGTGGATGCACTGGAGAAGTCTTGTATGCGGTTGTGGAAGAAGAGATAAGGGGCAAGCAGAGGAGGAGATCGTGAGTGGAACGCAGGTTGCGTGAAGGTAGGTATCAGGAGACCATGTCACAGATGTATGGAGGAGACAGATTATGAACGGCTTTGTAGGTCATAGGTAGTGTTTTAAAACCGGGACCTCTGAGAAATGGGGGAGCCAGTGAAGGGCTTGGCAGAGAGGAGAGATTGGGGAGTAGCGGGGAGACAGGTGGATTAGTCGGGCAACAGTGTTTAGGCTAGATTGGAGAGGTGCAAGAGTGCTAGAGGGGAGGCTGGGGAACAGGAGGTTACAATAATTGAAGCGAGAGATAATGAGGGCTGGGACAAGTGTTTTTGCAGCGTTGAAGTCAAGGAATGAACGGATCTGGGAAATATTTTTGAGTTGGGAGTCGGCAGGAGGTGCAAGGGCTTGGATATGTGGCTTGAAGGAGAGGGCGGAGTGGAGGATTATCCAAGGCACCAAGCAAGGAAGACTGGGGAAAGTGAGCAGCCATTGACAGTGATGGAAAGGTCAGGTGGGGGGGAGAATGGGTAGGGGGAAAAATGATGAATTCTGATTTGTCCATGTTCAGTTTCAGAAAGCAAAGATGAGATAGCAGAGCAGACATTGGGGAATTTTGGATAGCAAGGAGGGAATGTCAGGTCCGTAGTGATCTGAGTGTCATCAGCGTAGAGGTGATACTGAAGACAGAGGGACTCGATTAGTTGTCCCAGACCGAGGGTGTGGATAGAGAAGAGAAGGGGTCCAAGAACCGAGCCTTTGGGGACATCAGTGGAAAGGGGGTAATGTGAAGAGATCGTTTGGGAGAGGGAGACGCTGAATGTCAAGTCAGGTAGATATCAGGAGATCAAGAAGAGGGCCACGCCAGTAATACCAAGAGATTCCAGGATTTGTAGTAGGAGGAAATGGTCAACAGTGTCAAACGCGGAAGATAGATGAACGAGGAAGAGTACAGAGTAGTGTTGTTTGCTCTTCGCGAAGAGTAGATCGTTGGTAATTTTGGTTAAGGCTGTTTCGGTGGAGTGATGCGGTAGGAAGCCAGATTGCAGGCGGTCAAGGAGGGAGGAGGAGAGGTGGGACGACAGTTTGAGATGGACGTGGTTTTCCAGTAGTTTTGAGGCAAAGGGGAGAAGCAATATTGGTGTGATTTGGGGATGGGTGTGATCAAGGCATGTTTGAATGATAAGGGGAAGACACCAGTAGTAAGAGATAAGTTGAATAGATGGGTTAGGGCTGGGATGAAGACGGAGGTGAGACTGGGAATGAAGTGGGATGGAAGCGAGTCAAAGGTACTGATGGTGAGGTGTGGTTTTGATAGGAGGGAGGAGAGCTTGTCTTCTGTCAAAGTGGAGAAGCAGTCTTTGAAAGGAGAGGACAGTCTCTTGTGAGGAGAGGCTGCGGAGGCAGTTGGTCAAAGCTGCCTCTGATGTTGTCGATCATCTGTTTGAAGGAGGCAAAGTCTTCGGCCAAGATAAGAGAAGAGGGACGAGGTACAGGGGGATGGAGTAGGGAATTGAAAGTTTTAAATAGCTGTTTCAGATTGTGGGAAAGGGCAGATAGTAAGAGAAGTAGTAATTTTGTTTTGCGGCAGTGAGTGCGTACTTGAAGTTAGTGAGGGACTGCTTGAACAAAGTGAAGTGTTCAGTGGAACAAGATTTCTTCCATCTCCGCTCAGCTATCCTGGAAGTGCGTCTCAGGTCTTTAGTGAAGGTGGTGTGCCAGGGTTGCCTGTTAGTGTGCAGATTGCTGTATGTGAAAGGGGCAGCTAAGTCGAGGACAGTAGTTATAGTGATGTTATACAGGGTGGTAGCATCGACCGTGTCATGTAAGGAAACTATGTCAGAGAGAGGAAGAAGGGATTCTGAGAATGAGTGAAAATCTATATTCTTTAGGTTTTGGCGAGGATGGGTGAGATTGCGGGGTGGGGGAAGTGAAGAGGGGGAGGAGAGGGAGAAGAAAGTCAGAAGATTGTGGTCAGACAGGGGGAGGGGTGAATTTGAGAGATTAATAAGAGAGCATATGTGGGTGAAGATGAGGTCCGTCTTCGTGAGAGGCAGAGGAGGACCATTGAGAGAGCCCAAAAGAGGAAGTCAGTGAAAGAAGTTTAGAGGCGGCTGGGTGGGAAGTGTCAATGGGGATATTGAATTCGCCCATGATGATAGTGGGGATGTCCGAAGAGAGGAAGTGGAGTAGCCAGTTGGTAAAATGGTCGAGGAAAGAGGTGGTTGCTCCAGGTAAGCTATAGATAACAGCAAGCTGACGATTACAGGGAGAGAAGATGCGGACGAAATGGACCTCAAAAGAGGGGAGAGTAGCGGAGAATGGCAGTGGAATAGGGGCAGGAGCAGTTGTTGGCCATGAGGAAGCCAACTCTTCCACCATGTTTGTTACAGGGGCGGGGGGGAAGGAAAGACTGAGTCCACCATAGGAAAGTGCAGCAGGAGAGGTTGTGTCAGAGTGAGTGAGCCAGGTTTCGGTGATGGCAAGGAATGAGAGTTTGTGGGTGAAAAAGAGGTCGTGGATGAATGAGAGTTTGTTACAGATGGAGCAGGCATTCCAGAGAGCACCAGGTAGAGGGACTGGGGGTGCCGGGGCTAGATGAATGGGTTTAAGGTTGCTGAGGTTGCGAAGGTGAGTGTTGGATCGTGGGCATGGGGTAGAAGTGACTGTGCGGATGTGACAGGGGTCCAGGATTAGGAGATATGTCACTGGCAAGGAGGAGCAGGGAGATGGTTAGAAAGTGGGAGCAGGAGAAGTTGCATGGTGGGCTTGCATGTCTGGAGACAAAGGATTGAATGTGGTGGAACAGTTCAGAGGTGAGATGGTAGGGTGGGATGGAGGGAGAGAGCACAACTTTGTTGCTTGGTGGAGGGATAAGTGCAGTTAGTAGGAAATTAATTAATATAGGAGTGAAGGTGAAGAGAAATGGAAACATTGTGTACAGTAGCTATGGATTGCAGCACGTAGAGGAGGGTTGGAGCGTGGGATGAGATGAAGCCAGGGGTCGGGTACAGCCAGGGATCGGATGCAGCGAGTAGGTGAGCAAGGATGATGGGGTCGTACCAGGTTCGGACGAATGCACAATACATAGGAATGAGATGCAGCCAGGGTTCCATTTCTCAGCAATAGTCTCGTAATAGGATTCACAAAATGGTCACTGCTGTCTTGCATTTACTATGAGGTGTTAAAAAAATAATGATATTAAAAAAATCTCAGACTTCTTTCTCCCTCTGCTGGCCAGCATCATTGCCATTGCAGCAGTGGAATGGATGTGTCTTAAGATGTAGACGTTTTCTCTGTAGCTCTCTGAGACAGCAGTGGTGTTGATAGTTAAGTAGAGGAATGAGGGGCGACCAGGTATGTCTTTTGTAGTTTTCTGACATTGGAAACTATGGAAGTTTAGGTTATTTATATAGGAAAGTTCTGCAAAATTATTTTGGAACAATGGGTGAGTTTAAAAGGTTGTCCGATGAAAACACATTATTGGTGTTGTCAAGGGCTCGTATCAATCAGCAGAAAGAGGAACTTTTATCCCTGTTAGGGTACCTTCTCACGCCACAACCGCGGGAGACATTTTTGGCGGCGATATTTCGTCCTGGAAATACCTCTGCCAAATTGCCTCCTTATTTGCGGCGTGTAATTCTGGAATTTGAGGCGATAAGACAAATGTCGCCTGGTTTCGATTTTAGAGCAGTGTTGTAAAATCGAAACCAGGCGAAATTTGTCTTATCGCCGCCAAATTCAAGAATTACACGCGCAATAAGGAGGCAATTTGCCAGAGATATTTCCAGGACGAAATATCACCACCAAAAATGTCTCCCGCGGCTGAGGCGTGAGAAGGTACCCTGACAATGGATCAGCATTGCACATGTTATACTGCTGTTCCACTCACCTCCTATGGTGCTGTGCTCATCGTTTCCTGTTGCAGCATAGAGAATAAGGCTACATTACACTGTGCGTTTTTGTATCCGTTTTATGGATCAATTTTTTGCAGTGCACTGCACAAAACAGAATATTCTAATGAATTCTCTGCCAAGTCAATAGGTTTTCACTTTTGGCCATTCAGACTGGGAATTTTCTGATTGATCCATCTTTTGACTGGAGGCTTACGTGAAACATAAGTGCATGTTAGTTTCTGTGGCTTTTTTTCCTCCGTTTTTCCCGTAAGGCACCGTTCTAAATGGGAAAAAAATGCAGCCCAAAAATGCACAGTGTGAATGGGTGGTACATTTTTTGGAATACAAATCAGTACTCCAGCTATGAAACAGACCAAAACAGAAAAGAACAAAAACCGGTGCCTCTGAATGTAGCCTAAATGAGGCAATACATTTTCTTGCCACTCCATTTAGTAATGAAGATAAGAGTGCCTCATTGGGGATAAAATGTAATTATTCTTCTGCTTAGTGCTGGTCATAGTAGTGGGACAACCACCATTTAGCAAATGTATCTCCCTTGCATGGACAGTTGATAACTAGGGATGAGTGAGTGCTGAAATATTCAGACTCGCTAGACTTGTAATGAGTAGGTCCCGATACTCGTTACTCGATACGAGTCTAGCGAGTCCAATGTAAGTCAATGGGGAAGCGAGTATTGACAGTAATTCCTCTGCTGCTGGACCCTATAAAGAGGTCTGGTAGCAGAGGAAAAACCTGCAATTCCCCACTTCATTGTTTAAAAGCCAGCGGTAAAAAGACGCTGGCTTTTAAACAATGCTAACAGCCGCTGACAGCTTCCCTGCCGCCTGAGGGCGGGATCCTCCACTCCCCCACCGCCTCCGTCCGGTGCAATCCGCGCCCCATAACATTGCACCGGATGGGGCAATCCGGGAGAATCCGGTTTTCAAACCAGTTGTTTCTTTTTGACGCCTTTCCGCCTGCATTTTCAAATGAACAGCTGACTCATGTCAGCTGTTCAATTGAAGTAACAGTGCTGTCAGGTTCATGTGAGTTCATGCTTGCCTACATGAACTCACATGAACTTTCCCATGGGTGCACAGCTCTGCTACATCTCTGGTGGAGGTTTTCTACCACAGATGTAGCAGAGCTAAAGAAGCCTAGCTGTACTTGGCTGGACATAGAAATAGTGCAGAGCCCCATGGTCGATGGGTTAATAAAGATGCAGTCCCTTTTTATAGGATTGTTTAATGGATTTTTCAGAAACATTTTGACGTGGGTTTCGCCATCTTTTTGTATGCCTGCCGGATACAGCAGGCGGCAACGGGTTGCCCCCAACCCACAGCTGACTATGTGGACCTGCCTGGACACAGAAATATCGGGAAGCCCTTATTTTTTATTATTTCATAAATTTCATGAAATAATAGAAAAAAAATGCGTGGGGCTCTGTGTGATTTCTATGTCCAGCTAGGCAGCTGGGGGCTGGAATCCGCAGCGCAGGGAGGCCCAAGCCTTCTGGGCACACCCGCTATGAATGGCAGCCCACAGCCGTCCCAGAAAATGGCGCGTTCATTGAAGCGCCATGTTCTGGCGCTGAACCCAACTCTTCCAGGGCCCTGGTGCAGTGGCTCACTGGGTAATAAAGGGGTTAGGGCCATCTTTTTGTTATCAGCTGGCCCTAAGCCCGAAATTCATGGGGTCACGCCAATATTAGACATGACCACCATGAATTTCTATTAAATTGTTTAAATAAAAACACAACACCAAGAAAAAATATTTTTATTTGTAGAAAGAACAAAAACACACTTAGGGACTTCATCTTTATTTAAAAAAAAATCCTCTTCCGTCCGACGTAGTCCAATCCAGGGCTCTTCTTTAGCTCTGCTACATCTCTGATAGAGAACCTCCACCAGAGATGAAGCAGAGCTCTGCACCCATGGGAAAGTTCATGTGAGTTCATGCAGGCAAGCATGAACTCACATGAAGCTGACAGCACTGTTACTTCAATTGAACAGCTGACCTGAGTCAGCTGGTCATTTGAAAATGCAGGTGGGAAGGCGTCAAAAAGAGAAAACCGGTTTGAAAACCGGATTCTCCCGGATTGCCCCTGGTCCTGGAATGCCCCGGACCGAGGCAATCTGGGAGAATCCAATTTTACTTCATTTCACGTCCGCGGACAGCTCCCTGCAGGCTGCGGTCGGTTCTGCACTCCCTGGCTGCCTGACAGCAGCATCCTCCGCTCCCCCCCCCCGCAGCCTCCACACCCGATCCTAAGTTAGGATAGGGTGGGGAGGCGGTGTGGGGAAGCGGAGGATCCCGCTGTCAGACAGCAGGGAAGCTGTCAGTGGCTGTCAGCATTGTTTAAAAGCCGGCGGCTTTTTACCGCTGGCTTTTAAACTATGAAGTAGGGAATTGCAAGTTTTTCCTCTGCTGCCAGACCTCTTTATAGGGTCCATCAGCAGAGGAATTGCATTTCCCATTGATTTACATTGGACTTGTTACTCTGCGAGTAATGGCAAGGATACTCGCAGAGTAGCGAGTAGCCCAAATACCGCTACTATTCGGTGAGTACTGAATAGTAATGAGTATATTCACTCATCCCTGTTGATAACTTGTTTACACTGCAAAACTCCTTTTATGTCTTCGACTCTATTTTATCAAGATTTTGGTTTATCAGCAAGGCAGGTGGCATCGGGGAGGTGTTTGACACACTGCTGACATACCGTGCCAGTATTCATAAATCTCCCACAATGTGACAGAATTTGTGTCTTCAAGTGTTTAAAAGTAAAGATATTGATTAATTTGTTATTTTTTCACAATTGCCATTATATGTACAATGTAACTTGTGTAAACCTATTTTTTGTCCAAAATAACCAAACAGCAAAGCATTAATTTTTTTTTCCTAAGTGAAGTAAAAAAAAATTAGAGCCAAGCTCTGATTGGTTGCTCTCAGCAACAAAGTTCATTTTTGAAAAATGAAGCCAATCTTATATAATATTTTGACATGTGTCAAATAGATGAGTATGCACCCGAGTGGTTAGTGGGTTTTTCCTTTCATTTCAATTGGCATAAGGAGATAATACAACCCATGTGTTATTACTGACTGTGTAAATTATATACTTATTATACACCAGTGATAATATAGTAACAAAAGGGGAATCAGCACAACCTTAATCAGATAAAAGAGGGGGTGCTATACTTCCTGATGAACGAAATGTTCATATGCATATAACATAGATCCAAAAAACAGGTAGCACTCCAATTCAAGGTGATGTGGACAGCTTTAATCCAGCCCTCTGTGGTGCATCGTTTCGACCGGTATGGTCTTTGTCAAGTGCTTGAGAAAGACCATACCGGCTGAAAGGTTGCGCCACTGAGGGCTGGATTAAAGCTGTCCACATCACTTTGAATTGGAGTGCTACCTGTTTTTTGGATCTACACTAGTGATAATAGCTAAACGGCACCTGATTTCCAGTTAGGCTATGTTCACCTGTTACTTTTTTGCTTTTTTTTTCTAAAGGCAAAAACCTATTCTATTGGCAGTAATGAAGCTGCTTACAAAAAAAATAGGTTTCACTGTGTTTTTCTGCTTTTTTGGGTGCATTTTGTGTGTCATTTGCCTACAGTTAGAGATGAGCGAACCCATGGGAGTTCAGGTTCAGGCAGTACTATTGAACTTTAATTTTTGCACTGTTCAGGACCCAAACTTGACCCAAACCGCACTGGAAGTCACTAATTGGCAATTCAGCTCGCCGCCCACAAACAGCCAGCCATATTGAAAACACTTCCGGCGATGGGAGCTAAGGGATATATTTTTTTTACATTTTGGAGATACATTACACCCAAAAACTGTGCTATTAACACCAGTGCAAGCAAATCAAATGCTGCAAGCAGCCTGCACTGGGCCAGTCACCAAGTGTCCTCACTGGTGCTTGGAAAATGGAAAGCACCCAAACTCCAACTCCAGACTGGTTAGCCTATCTCTATCTACAGTACATGTTTGATAAAATACCTTTTATTCACCAAAAATGTGTGGTTGCATTTTTTTCACTGTTTTTGCACTTCTTCATTGCTTTCTATGGTGATAAAAATGCTGCAAAACAGTTGAAAAATTGACATGCTGCTGATTTAAAAAAACACTTATGGGGACTCTGCCAGATCATTGTTGCGTACCATTCTAACAGTATCCTGTATAGGTCTTGGGCAGCCCTTTCACGATATGTAACTGTTATTGCTATATATGCCCCATTGTCTTAAGTGCTGGAAAATGTAATGCTGTGCGCTGGCTAGTCAAAGGTACACTACCGTTCAAAAGTTTGGGGTCCCCCAGACAATTGTTTGTTTTCCATGAAAACTAATACTTTTATTTATCAAATGAGTTGTAAAATGAATAGAAAATATAGTCCAGGCATTGACAATGTTAGAAATAATGATTTTTATTTGAATCAATAATTTTCTCCTTCAAACTTTGCTTTCGTCAAAGAATGCTCCATTTGCAGCAATTACAGCATTGCAGACCTTTGGTGGGTACTATTTAATGAAGCTGCCAAATGAGGAGCTGTGAGGAGTCGATTTCTCAAACTAGAGACTCTAATGTACTTGTCTTGTTGCTCAGTTGTGCAGAGGGGCCTCGCACTTCTCTCTGTATTCTGGTTAGAGCCTGTTTGTACTCTCCTTTGAAGGGAGTAGTACACACCGTTATAGGAAATCTTCAGTTTCTTGGCAATCTCTCGCAAGGAATAGCCTTCATTTCTAAGAACAAGAATAGACTGTCGAGTTTCACATGAATGTTCTCTTATTCTGGCCATTTTGAGAGTTTCATAGAACAAACAAATGTAATGCTCAAGATTCTCAACTAGCTCAAAGGAAGGTCAATTTTATAGCTTCTCTAATCAGCCAAACCATTTTCAGCTATGCTAACATACTTGTGCAAGGGTATTCTAGGTTTTTCTAATCCTCCATTAGCCTTCTTACACAGTTAGCAAACACAATGTACCATTAAAACACTGGAGTGATTTTTACTCTTGCACATAAGATGACAATGTCCAGTCAGGCGCAGGAGAGGAATTATAAATTACTGACACGCTGGTACAGGTGTCCCACCCTTCTCCACAGGATTAACCCGGAGATCTCCAACGCCTGCTGGAAATGTGGCTCTGCCACGGGCTCTATGCTTTTGGTGATCCTGTGGTCCCCTGCAACCCTTCTGGAACTCAGTTTTCGATGCCTTTCATTTGATGACTGGGGTCCGTCAAGAACTGTCTCGCCAAATGGCCCTACTGTCCCTGATACCCAGTTCGATAGTTCCGTCAAAAAGGGGATTCTGAGATTCTGCCTAATAGCTGCCAGAGCAGTTATTCCCCGGCATTGGAGGTCCACTGAAGTCCCCTCCACGGTGGAATGGATAGCTGAAATGGATAGATTACATCGTCTGGAGTCACTGGTGGCGGGTGATGGTGATGCCGCATATGAACAGGGACGCACCTGGTTCCTCTGGCAGTCCTTCAAGGAGAGCACAGGGTTCCTTACTTGGCTGCATACATATTCGTAATTGTCAACTCGTGGGCGTTTAAATTGCTGGGTCTCCCTTTTTCCCCCCTCTCCTTTCTTACTCCCCTTCGTCCCTACCCCTTTTTTCTCTTTTTCTCTTTCTCTCCTCTTTTTTTATTTCCACAATTGCCTTTTCATAGGTTCTATATCTATTATATAATTGCCGTAGCGACTTCTGTCGCGACCGGCGCTACTTCCTGTGGCTTTGTTCGTGTAGCTCGGAACTTTCTCCAGGACTCCGTCCGTGGGCGCGTAGCGGCCACGCGAATCGCGAAGCAATGCCCGCAAAGCGGGCATTGCGAGCAGACCACCACCACCACCACCACGCACATGAGTCATCACACATGGCATTTTTACATAAGACATCACATAGTAACAAGAACACAGTCAGTCCCAAAGTCAGCTGTGACCACCTGGCCCTGGAGCCGTACTCGGTCTCTCACACCGCACATCTGACCGCCTGGCCCTTGGACACTGGCTGCCATGCACACATCAGGTGCACTAGCATGGAGCTGGCAGGCTCCCATCACTTACCCACTGGGGACGGATCACTTCCAGCACCTCCTCACATGGCAGTGCTCTGGACTTCTGAATCCCATCGTCCTCTCCTCACTCAGACACCTGGCAGGTTCCTATCCAGCCTGCTCACTCACAGCTGCAACCCAGTGAGTCAATCAGCACATCTTCACTCACACACAGACCTGAGATGTGATTAACCCCCTGTGCACCATTCAGGTTTAGCCCAGCAAAGCACTCATCCCCACAGGTTCAGCCGCTCATTAGGCTCATGAATGTATCGGATCTTCAGCACTCACACTCAGCTGTTTTACTCAGCTCATGAAAACCCTTCAGCTGTTAACCCCCTGTACATCGGACAGGTTTCACACACCACACACAATCAGGAAAATCGGCCCATGTGAACACAGACCTGCATTGATAACCCGTGTGATGCACCCGGCCAGGGGCCACATCACCACACCTCACTTTCTCCGCACTTCACTTTCTCCGCACACATACACACACATACTCCGCTATACTTACCACCGGCCCTGCATCACCGACATGTCGCCGCCCCCGAACTACTCGATCAAATATCGCGTTCAAAAAGTCTCGCCAAACTTCCCGGATGCCATATTGGATCCAGTCGTCCGCGGGCGCCGACATGTCAACTCAGGATCCAGCCGGCAGGGAAGACGTAGGGTCGGTGCTAACTATAGCGAAGTGTCTGTGTGTGTGTGTGTGTGTGTGTGTATGTATGTATGTGTGTGCTGACCACTCTGCCCACAGCGCTGCGCTCAGCACTCTGCCCACGCCACTGTGCTCACCAATCTCACCGCACTCACTGCTAACCACTGAGCCACAGCACTCACTGCTAACCACTGAGCCACCGCACTCGCTGCTAACCACTGAGCCACCGCACTCACTGCTAACCACTGAGCCACCCCACTCACTGATAACCACTGAGCCACCTGTATACACACAATTCATTTCACCCCACTCCCCTAACTATTAGTAAATATACTATATATAGATTCTAGACTACCCGATTCTTTCGAATCGGCCCGCCATCTATATATATATATGTGATTATATAGGAATTATCAGTATTATGTATGTGATTATGTATAAATTAGTGAGTCGCGCCTATTCTGCAAGGACTCGCAACAGCCGCTTGGCGGCCATTGCGAGTGAGGCTTTGCGAATCAGTGGCGCCGGCAACGCTTCACAGGTCGCGTGGGCGCTGCGCCCATGCCCACAATGACGGAAACAGCGCCCAAACTTACGGAAGTGCGTTAGGGAAATTTATATTCGGGACGTAATGTATCTCTGTATTAAGTCCTGGACATTGTACTGGTTCTTTCTATTGTTTTTACTGTTGAAAATCTCAATAAATATATTTACTGGAAAAAAAAAAAAACACTGGAGTGGTGGTTGTTGAAAATGGGCCTCTATACACCTATGTACTGTAGATATTGTATTAAAAACCAGACGTTTCCAGCTAGAATAGTCATTTACCACATTAACAATGTATAGAGTGAATTTCTGATTCTTTTAATGTTAGCTTCATAAAAAAATATGTGCTTTTCTTTCAAAAATAAGGACATTTCTAAATGACCCCAAACATTTGAACGGTAGTATATGTATATGAAAAATAAATATTTACTTTTCCTACCTAGAACTTCAGCCTAATTCTTACTTAAGCCCTTGTACCCAATCATATCTTCTGGAGATAGCAAATGAAATGTAAATTTTTTTTTTTGCTGAGTTGTTTAAATACAAGAAAAGGTGAAGACCTCAGTGAGTGAGGGTGGAAGCTGCTGATATACCATATTTTTTGGACTATAAGATGCACCAGACCATAAGACTCCCAGGATTTAAAGGTAGAAGATAGGAAAAAAAATGTTAAGCAAATACATGTGGTCATGATGCACTGTTATGAGGGGGGATCTGCTACTCACACTATTTCTGGGGTAATCCCCAATTCTGGACTAATTTCCCCATCCTTGGTCCCTTCCAGGTTGATATCTCCCCCATCCTTGGTATATGTTGCCCATCCTGATATATATACCGTGTTTCCCCGAAAGTAAGACACTGTCTTACATTTTTTTTACCTCAAAAAGTCCCACTATGTCTTACTTTCGGGGTATGTCTTATATTGGGAAAATAAATGTTGATTTTTGTTTTAACCATAAAATACAGCCCCCAGCAGTGTGGTATACAGCAACCTCCCCAGTGGTATATACAGGCCCCAGCAGTGTTACAGCAGCAGCCCCAGTGGTGTATACAGCTGCAGCGCTCAGTGGTGTATACAGCTGCAACCCCCAGTGGTGTATACAGCTTCAGCCCCCAGTGGTGTATACGGTACAGCTGCAGCGCCCAGTGGTGTATACAGCTGCAACCCCCAGTGGTGTATATAGCTGCAGCCCCCAGTGGTGTATACGGTACAGCTGCAGCGCCCAGTGGTGTATACAGCTGCAGCCCCCAGTGGTGTATACAGCTGCAGCCCCCAGTGGTGTATACAGCTGCAGCCCCCAGTGATGTATACAGCTGCAGCCCCCAGTGGTGTATACAGCTGCAGCCCCCAGTGGTGTATACAGCTGCAGCCCCCAGTGGTGTATACAGCTGCAGCACCCAGTGATGTATATAGCTGCAGCCCCCAGTGGTGTATACAGCTGCAGCCCCCAGTGGTGTATACAGCTGCAGCCCCCCCCCATGAGTATACAGTCACCCCCCCCTTGCTGACGCCAACCTGTAAAGTAAAAGATCATTATACTTATCCCCGCCGGTGTCCCGCTGCTGTGCCGCCGCCATCACGCTCTTCCGGCTTCATCCGTGTTCCATCTCCGGCGCACAGACAATGACGTCAGTCTGTGCGCCGGAGAAGGAAGTCGGATGAAGCCGGAAGAGCGTGATGGCGGCGGGACAGCAGCGGGACACCGGCGGGGATAAGTATAATGATCTTTTACTTTACAGGTTGGCGGCAGCAAAGGGGGGGCACCTGTATACTCATGGGGGGGCTGCAGCTGTATACACCACTGGGGGCTACAGCTGTATACACCACTGGGGGCTGCAGCTGTATATACCGTGTTTCCCCGAAAGTAAGACAGTGTCTTACTTGCGGGGTATGTCTTACATTACCCGACCCCCCTAAAACCGGCACTATGTCTTACTATCGGGGGTGTCTTACTATCGGGGAAACACGGTATATATATATATATATATATATATATATATCTATTATATAAAACCCGAAGGCCACTTCCGCCCAAAATCCGCTTCCGCTTCCGTGATGGCCTCCCTCCTGTGTCCAACTCCGGAACCGGAAGCACCAGACCCACGAGCGGCGCCACCGGCCCTGCACAGAGCCCCGTCTGCGGCCGCCCACATCCCGCCCACAGCCCTGCAGCTCACCGCCCACCAACATCCGCCAACCGGCCCGGAACGAGTGTGGGGCCTCCGCCGGCACAGCTCCCAGTCCTGCCGCTCTCTCCACAGACCGGCTGACGCTCCTCCATCACCCAGCTAGCCCCGCCCACACTCCGCCCCCGGCCTCCGGAACCGCCAACAGCACTGCCGCTGCCCGCCGCCCGCCAACAGCCCAGTAAGTCTTCCGCCACCCTGCCTCCGCTCTCCTCTGCCACCTCCAGCCCTCCTCTGCCCCCTCCAGCCCTGCTCTGCCCCCTCCAGCCCTGCTCTGCACCCTCCAGCCCTGCTCTGCACCCTCCAGCCCTGCTCTGCACCCTCCAGCCCTGCTCTGCACCCTCCAGCCCTGCTCTGCACCCTCCAGCCCTGCTCTGCACCCTCCAGCCCTGCTCTGCACCCTCCAGCCCTGCTCTGCACCCTCCAGCCCTGCTCTGCACCCTCCAGCCCTGCTCTGCACCCTCCAGCCCTCACTGCTGACCCCTGAGCCCTCACTGCTGACCCCTCAGCCCTCACTGCTGACCCCTGAGCCCTCACTGCTGACCCCTGCGCCCTCACTGCTGACCCCTGAGCCCTCACTGCTGACCCCTGAGCCCTCACTGCTGACCCCTGCGCCCTCACTGCTGACCCCTGCGCCCTCACTGCTGACCCCTGCGCCCTCACTGCTGACCCCTGCGCCCTCACTGCTGACCCCTGCGCCCTCACTGCTGACCCCTGAGCCCTCACTGCTGAGCCCTCACTGCTGACCCCTGAGCCCTCACTGCTGACCCCTGAGCCCTCACTGCTGACCCCTGAGCCCTCACTGCTGACCCCTGAGCCCTCACTGCTGACCCCTGAGCCCTCACTGCTGAGCCCTCACTGCTGACCCCTGAGCCCTCACTGCTGACCCCTGAGCCCTCACTGCTGACCCCTGAGCCCTCACTGCTGACCCCTGCGCCCTCACTGCTGACCCCTGCGCCCTCACTGCTGACCCCTGCGCCCTCACTGCTGACCCCTGCGCCCTCACTGCTGACCCCTGAGCCCTCACTGCTGAGCCCTCACTGCTGACCCTGAGCCCTCACTGCTGACCCCTGAGCCCTCACTGCTGACCCCTGAGCCCTCACTGCTGACCCCTGAGCCCTCACTGCTGACCCCTGAGCCCTCACTGCTGACCCCTGAGCCCTCACTGCTGACCCCTGAGCCCTCACTGCTGACCCCTGAGGCTGCGCCCTCACTGCTGACCACTGAGCCTGCGCCCTCACTGCTGACCCTGAGCCCTCACTGCTGACCCCTGCGCCCTCACTGCTGACCCCTGCGCCCTCACTGCTGACCCCTGAGCCCTCACTGCTGACCCCTGCGCCCTCACTGCTGACCCCTGCGCCCTCACTGCTGACCCCTGCGCCCTCACTGCTGACCCCTGCGCCCTCACTGCTGACCCCTGCGCCCTCACTGCTGACCCCTGCGCCCTCACTGCTGACCCCTGCGCCCTCACTGCTGACCCCTGCGCCCTCACTGCTGACCCCTGCGCCCTCACTGCTGACCCCTGCGCCCTCACTGCTGACCCCTGCGCCCTCACTGCTGACCCCTGCGCCCTCACTGCTGACCCCTGCGCCCTCACTGCTGACCCCTGAGCCCTCACTGCTGACCCCTGAGCCCTCACTGCTGACCCCTGCGCCCTCACTGCTGACCCCTGCGCCCTCACTGCTGACCCCTGCGCCCTCACTGCTGACCCCTGAGCCCTCACTGCTGAGCCCTCACTGCTGACCCCTGAGCCCTCACTGCTGACCCCTGAGCCCTCACTGCTGACCCCTGAGCCCTCACTGCTGACCCCTGAGGCTGCGCCCTCACTGCTGACCACTGAGCCTGCGCCCTCACTGCTGACCACTGAGCCCTCACTGCTGACCCCTGAGCCCTCACTGCTGACCCCTGAGCCCTCACTGCTGACCCCTCACTGCTGACCCTGAGCCCTCACTGCTGACCCCCTGAGCCCTCACTGCTGACCCCTGAGCCCTCACTGCTGACCCCTGAGCCCTCACTGCTGACCCCTGAGCCCTCACTGCTGACCCCTGAGCCCTCACTGCTGACCCTCAGCCCTCACTGCTGACCCCTGAGCCCTCACTGCTGACCCCTGAGGCTGCGCCCTCACTGCTGACCACTGAGCCTGCGCCCTCACTGCTGACCACTGAGCCCTCACTGCTGACCCCTGCGCCCTCACTGCTGACCCCTGCGCCCTCACTGCTGACCCCTGCGCCCTCACTGCTGACCCCTGAGCCCTCACTGCTGACCCCTGCGCCCTCACTGCTGACCCCTGCGCCCTCACTGCTGACCCCTGCGCCCTCACTGCTGACCCCTGCGCCCTCACTGCTGACCCCTGCGCCCTCACTGCTGACCCCTGCGCCCTCACTGCTGACCCCTGCGCCCTCACTGCTGACCCCTGCGCCCTCACTGCTGACCCCTGCGCCCTCACTGCTGACCCCTGCGCCCTCACTGCTGACCCCTGAGCCCTCACTGCTGACCCCTGAGCCCTCACTGCTGACCCCTGAGCCCTCACTGCTGACCCCTGAGCCCTCACTGCTGACCCCTGAGCCCTCACTGCTGACCCCTGAGCCCTCACTGCTGACCCCTGAGCCCTCACTGCTGACCCCTGAGCCCTCACTGCTGACCCCTGAGCCCTCACTGCTGACCCCTGAGGCTGCGCCCTCACTGCTGACCACTGAGCCTGCGCCCTCACTGCTGACCCCTGAGCCCTCACTGCTGACCCCTGCGCCCTCACTGCTGACCCCTGCGCCCTCACTGCTGACCCCTGAGCCCTCACTGCTGACCCCTGCGCCCTCACTGCTGACCCCTGCGCCCTCACTGCTGACCCCTGCGCCCTCACTGCTGACCCCTGCGCCCTCACTGCTGACCCCTGCGCCCTCACTGCTGACCCCTGCGCCCTCACTGCTGACCCCTGCGCCCTCACTGCTGACCCCTGCGCCCTCACTGCTGACCCCTGCGCCCTCACTGCTGACCCCTGCGCCCTCACTGCTGACCCCTGCGCCCTCACTGCTGACCCCTGAGCCCTCACTGCTGACCCCTGAGCCCTCACTGCTGACCCCTGCGCCCTCACTGCTGACCCCTGCGCCCTCACTGCTGACCCCTGCGCCCTCACTGCTGACCCCTGAGCCCTCACTGCTGAGCCCTCACTGCTGACCCCTGAGCCCTCACTGCTGACCCCTGAGCCCTCACTGCTGACCCTGAGCCCTCACTGCTGACCCCTGAGGCTGCGCCCTCACTGCTGACCACTGAGCCTGCGCCCTCACTGCTGACCACTGAGCCCTCACTGCTGACCCCTGAGCCCTCACTGCTGACCCCTGAGCCCTCACTGCTGACCCCTCACTGCTGACCCCTGAGCCCTCACTGCTGACCCCTGAGCCCTCACTGCTGACCCCTGAGCCCTCACTGCTGACCCCTGAGCCCTCACTGCTGACCCCTGAGCCCTCACTGCTGACCCCTGAGCCCTCACTGCTGACCCCTCAGCCCTCACTGCTGACCCCTGAGCCCTCACTGCTGACCCCTGAGGCTGCGCCCTCACTGCTGACCACTGAGCCTGCGCCCTCACTGCTGACCACTGAGCCCTCACTGCTGACCCCTGCGCCCTCACTGCTGACCCCTGCGCCCTCACTGCTGACCCCTGCGCCCTCACTGCTGACCCCTGAGCCCTCACTGCTGACCCCTGCGCCCTCACTGCTGACCCCTGCGCCCTCACTGCTGACCCCTGCGCCCTCACTGCTGACCCCTGCGCCCTCACTGCTGACCCCTGCGCCCTCACTGCTGACCCCTGCGCCCTCACTGCTGACCCCTGCGCCCTCACTGCTGACCCCTGCGCCCTCACTGCTGACCCCTGAGCCCTCACTGCTGACCCCTGAGCCCTCACTGCTGACCCCTGAGCCCTCACTGCTGACCCCTGAGCCCTCACTGCTGACCCCTGAGCCCTCACTGCTGACCCCTGAGCCCTCACTGCTGACCCCTGAGCCCTCACTGCTGACCCCTGAGCCCTCACTGCTGACCCTGAGCCACCGCCCTCACTGCTGACCCCTGAGCCACCGCCCTCACTGCTGACCCCTGAGCCACCGCCCTCACTGCTGACCCCTGAGCCACCGCCCTCACTGCTGACCCCTGAGCCACCGCCCTCACTGCTGACCCCTCAGGCTGCGCCCTCACTGCTGACCCCTCAGGCTGCGCCCTCACTGCTGACCCCTGCGCCCTCACTGCTGACCCCTGCGCCCTCACTGCTGACCCCTGCGCCCTCACTGCTGACCCCTGCGCCCTCACTGCTGACCCCTGCGCCCTCACTGCTGACCCCTGCGCCCTCACTGCTGACCCCTGCGCCCTCACTGCTGACCCCTGCGCCCTCACTGCTGACCCCTGCGCCCTCACTGCTGACCCCTGCGCCCTCACTGCTGACCCCTGCGCCCTCACTGCTGTCCCCTGCGCCCTCACTGCTGACCCCTGCGCCCTCACTGCTGACCCCTGCGCCCTCACTGCTGACCCCTGCGCCCTCACTGCTGACCCCTGCGCCCTCACTGCTGACCCCTGCGCCCTCACTGCTGACCCCTGCGCCCTCACTGCTGACCCCTGCGCCCTCACTGCTGACCCCTGAGCCCTCACTGCTGACCCCTGAGCCACCCGCCTCACTGCTGACCCCTGAGCCACCGCCCTCACTGCTGACCCCTGAGCCACCGCCCTCACTGCTGACCCTGAGCCACCGCCCTCACTGCTGACCCCTGAGCCACCGCCCTCACTGCTGACCCCTGAGCCACCGCCCTCACTGCTGACCCCTGAGCCACCGCCCTCACTGCTGACCCCTGAGCCACCGCCCTCACTGCTGACCCCTGAGCCACCGCCCTCACTGCTGACCCCTGAGCCACCGCCCTCACTGCTGACCCCTCAGGCTGCGCCCTCACTGCTGACCCCTCAGGCTGCGCCCTCACTGCTGACCCCTGCGCCCTCACTGCTGACCCCTGCGCCCTCACTGCTGACCCCTGCGCCCTCACTGCTGACCCCTGCGCCCTCACTGCTGACCCCTGCGCCTCACTGCTGACCCCTGCGCCCTCACTGCTGACCCCTGCGCCCTCACTGCTGACCCCTGCGCCCTCACTGCTGACCCCTGCGCCCTCACTGCTGACCCCTGCGCCCTCACTGCTGACCCCTGCGCCCTCACTGCTGACCCCTGCGCCCTCACTGCTGACCCCTGCGCCCTCACTGCTGACCCCTGCGCCCTCACTGCTGACCCCTGCGCCCTCACTGCTGACCCCTGCGCCCTCACTGCTGGACCCCTGCGCCCTCACTGCTGACCCCTGCGCCCTCACTGCTGACCCCTGAGCCCTCACTGCTGACCCCTGCGCCCTCACTGCTGACCCCTGCGCCCTCACTGCTGACCCCTGCGCCCTCACTGCTGACCCCTGCGCCCTCACTGCTGACCCCTGCGCCCTCACTGCTGACCCCTGCGCCCTCACTGCTGACCCCTGCGCCCTCACTGCTGACCCCTGCGCCCTCACTGCTGACCCCTGAGCCTGCGCCCTCACTGCTGACCCCTGAGCCTGCGCCCTCACTGCTGACCCCTGAGCCTGCGCCCTCACTGCTGACCCCTGAGCCTGCGCCCTCACTGCTGACCCCTGAGCCTGCGCCCTCACTGCTGACCCCTGAGCCTGCGCCCTCACTGCTGACCCCTGAGCCTGCCCCCTCACTGCTGACCCCTGAGCCTGCCCCCCTCACTGCTGACACCCTGAGCCTGCCCCCTCACTGCTGACCCCTGAGCCTGCCCCCTCACTGCTGACCCCTGAGGCTGCGCCCTCACTGCTGACCCCTGAGGCTGCGCCCTCACTGCTGACCCCTGAGGCTGCGCCCTCACTGCTGACCCTGAGGCTGCGCCCTCACTGCTGACCCCTGAGCCACCGCCCTCACTGCTGACCCCTGAGGCTGCGCCCTCACTGCTGACCCCTGAGGCTGCGCCCTCACTGCTGACCCCTGAGGCTGCGCCCTCACTGCTGACCCCTGAGCCACCGCCCTCACTGCTGACCCCTGAGCCACCGCCCTCACTGCTGACCCCTGAGCCACCGCCCTCACTGCTGACCCCTGAGCCACCGCCCTCACTGCTGACCCCTGAGCCACCGCCCTCACTGCTGACCCCTGAGCCACCGCCCTCACTGCTGACCCCTGAGCCACCGCCCTCACTGCTGACCCCTGAGCCACCGCCCTCACTGCTGACCCCTGAGCCACCGCCCTCACTGCTGACCCCTGAGCCACCGCCCTCACTGCTGACCCCTGAGCCACCGCCCTCACTGCTGACCCCTGAGCCACCGCCCTCACTGCTGACCCCTGAGCCACCGCCCTCACTGCTGACCCCTGAGCCACCGCCCTCACTGCTGACCCCTGAGCCACCGCCCTCACTGCTGACCCCTGAGCCACCGCCCTCACTGCTGACCCCTGAGCCACCGCCCTCACTGCTGACCCCTGAGCCACCGCCCTCACTGCTGACCCCTGAGCCACCGCCCTCACTGCTGACCCCTGAGCCACCGCCCTCACTGCTGACCCCTGAGCCACCGCACTCACTGCTGACCCCTGAGCCACCTGTACACACACAATTAATTTCACCGCACTCCCCTAACTATTACTAAATAAACTATATATATATATTCTAGACTACCCGATTCTTCAGAATCGGGCTGCCATCTAGTATATATATATATATATATATATACCGTATATACTCGCGTATAAGCCGAGTTTTTCAGCCCAAAATTTGGGCTGAAAAGTCCCCCCTCGGCTTATACGCAAGTATACAGTATGTATGCATATATATACATCATATATGTATATATGCAGCCGCAGCCCCGGAGGTATACAGGCCCCCCCATCAAGCTCCAGGCCCCCCCCCCCTTGCGCGGCAGCCTGTAAAGTAAAATCATACTTGCCAGTGTCCTGTCGCGCCGTCCGCAGCTGCCGACATGACGATCTCGGGCTTCATTCAGCGTCTTCCGCATTCCTTTAGTCGCGGGCAATGACGTCATTGCCCGCGACTAAAGGAATGCGGAAGACGCTGAATGAAGCCCGGGATCGTCATGACGGCAAGCTGCGGACGGCGCGACTGGACACTGGCAAGTATGATTTTACTTTACAGGCTGCCGCGCAAGGGGGGGGGCCCTGGAGCTTGATGGGGGGGGCCTGTATACCTCCGGGGCTGCGGCTGTATACAGCCCTGGGGCTGCGGCTGTATACAGCCCTGGGGCTGCGGCTGTATACAGCCCTGGGGCTGCTGCTGTATACAGCCCTGGGGCTGCTGCTGTATACAGCCCTGGGGCTGCTGCTGTATACAGCCCTGGGGCTGCTGTATACTACCTAAGGGCTGCTGTATACACCACTAGGGCTGCTGTATATACCTCTGGGGCTGCATATACCTCTGGGGCTGCATATACCCCTGGGGCTGCATATACCTCTGGGGCTGCATATACCTCTGGGGCTGCATATGGGGCTGCATATACCTCTGGGGCTGCATATACCTCTGGGGCTGCATATACCTCTGGGGCTGCATATACCCTGGGGCTGCATATACCTCTGGGGCTGCATATACCTCTGGGGCTGCATATACCTCTGGGGCTGCATATACCTCTGGGGCTGCTGTATACTACCACTGGGGCTGCTGCTGTACACTACCACTGGGGAGGCTGCTGTATACCTCACTGCTGGGGGTTGTATACCTGTGCTGGAGTCCACCCTCGGCTTATACGCGAGTCAATAAGTTTTCCCAGTTTTTGGGGGCAAAAGTAGGGGGGTCGGCTTATACACGGGTCGGCTTATACACGAGTATATACGGTATATAAACATCGCACCTTTGCCTGAAGGCCAATAAAGGCTGAATACATCTGAAAGGAGTGCTGCAGGTCGTTTCTCATTTATGGTATATATGTATATACAAATATCACATATATATATACAGTGCCTTGTGAAAGTATTTGCCCCCCTTGAACTTTTCAACCTTTTGCCAGATTTCAGGCTTTAAAAATAAAGATGTAAATTCAAATTTTTTTGTGAAGAATCAACAACAAGTGGGACACAATCTTAAAGAGGAACAAATTTATTGGATATTTTAAACTTTTTTAACAAATATAAAACTGAAAAGTGGGGCGTACAATATTATTCGGCCCCCTTGAGTGAATACTTTGTAGCACCACCTTTTGCTACAATTACAACTGCAAGTCACTTGGGGTATGTCTCTATCAGTTTTGCACATTGAGAGACTGAAATCCTTGCCCATTCTTCCTTGCCAAACAGCTCAAGCTCAGTGAGGTTGAATGGAGAGCGTTTGTGAACAGCAGTTTTCAGCTCTTTCCACAGATTCTCGATTGGATTCAGATCTGGACTGTGACTTGGCCATTCTAACACCGGGTATGTTTATTTTTGAACCATTCCATTGTAGATTTTGCTTTATGTTTGGGATCATTGTCTTGTTGGAAGATAAATCTCCGTCCCAGGCTCAGGTCTTTTGCAGATCCAACAGGTATTCTTCAAGAATGGTCCTGTATTTGGCTCCATCCATCTTCCCATCAATTTTAACCATCTTCCCTGTCCCTGCTGAAGAAAAGCAGGCCCAAACCATGATGCTGCCACCACCATGTTTGACAGTGGGGGTGGTGTTTTGAGGGTGATGAGCTATGTTGCTTTTATGCCAAACATATAGTATTGTATTGTGGCCAAAAAGTTTGATTTTGGTTTCATCTGACCAGAGCACCTTATTCCACATGTTTGGTGTCTCCCTGGTGGCTTCTGGCAAACTTCAAACAAGACTTTGTATGGATATGTTTGAGAAATGGCTTTCTTCTTGCCACTCTTCCATAAAGGCCAGATTTGTACAGTGTACAACTTGTCCTATGGACAGGCTCTCCCACCTCGGCTGTAGATCTCTGCAGTTCACCAGAGTGATCATGGGCCTTTTGGCTGCATCTCTGATCAGTCTTCTCCTTGTTCGAGATGAAAATTTAGAGGGACGGCTGGGTCTTGGTAGATTTGCAGTGGTCTGATACTCCTTCCATTTCAGTAAGATCACTTGCACAGTGATCCTTGAGATGTATCCAAATCCAGCTTTAAACTTCGCCACAACAGTATCTCGGACCTGCCTGGTGTGTTCCTTGGACTTCATGATGCTCTCTGCACTTGAAACAGACCCTGAGACTATCACAGAGCAGGTGCATTTATACATAGACTTGATTACACACAGGTGGATTCTATTTTCATTACCAGTCATTTAGGACAACATTGGATCATTCAGAGATCCTCCCTGAACGTCAGGCGTGAGTTTGCAGCACTGAAAGTAAAGGGGCCGAATAATATTGCACGCCCCACTTTTCAGTTTTTTATTTGTTAAAAAAGTTTAAAATATCCAATAAATTTGTTCCACTTCACGATTGTGTCCCACTTCTTATTGATTCTTCACAAAAAAATGTAAATTTATATCTTTATGTTTGAAGCCTCAAATGTGGCAAAAGGTTGAAAAGTTCAAGGGGCCAAATACTTTCATATATATATCCCACTATCCTGTCCCAGCTGCCTTGAGATCTTTTACAAGTTCTGTGTCCTGAGTGATCAAAGGAGGTGTGCAGCTCAATCCGTTGAATTATGCAATGACCCTGCTTCGGATCTACATAGGTATCAGACTTAGAGCAAAAGGAGGACTCCCGGCTGCTGCAGGTGCCAATCACCTCAAAGTAATCAAATGGATTCAATTCCAAAAATCATTGTAGATTCAGTACAACAGCGTTTCGGCTGCTATTTATGCCGTGCAGCTTTCATCGGGTATATAAAACAAAAAACACAAAGAAATACAAAAATTCAGCTACGCTCTTGAGCTATTGAGAAAAGCTCTAGAGCTATAACATAGAACTTCTGTGTGTCTTTGTGTTTTTTGTTTTATATACCTGATGAAGGCTGCACTGCATAAATAGCAGCTGAAATGCGTTGTACTGCATCTTTAACAATTTTTGCAATAAATAAAAAAATGTTTTATAAATATTTTTGGAATTGAATCCCTTTGAATACTTTAAGGTGATTGGCACCACAACAGCCTGGAGTCCTCCTTTTGTTCTAACTCCTGTGAAATTACACATACTTGTGTTTAAACTTGTTTCTTTGTTTTTGTAATTTCTGACACTTGATATTTTAGATATTGAATACTTACATCTAAATTGGGACCACTTTTACAACTCTTCGCTTTCCTTGATCCTTGATTGGCATTAACTTTACATATGTCAACCTTGGCCCGCTGTCTTCAAAAGTTTTCCTTTTACATATTAGGTTTGTAACACACAAATATGATTCTTTATTTGCAAGGATTTAGAAGCGACAGTCTCGCTTTTCAAAATCACTGTTGCCTTTCGTGAAGCACAAATTAATTAAACTTTGGTATCTTCTGCTCCTGATTGGCAGACGTGCAATTACATCTCCTCTCTCATCAGTTGATTTCTAGCATTACAGGTTGCCACCGTAACTGCAAAATTATATATAATTTTCTAAGACAGAAGCAGCATCTCTTAAATTTGTAGATAATTTTGTGCATATTATTGCTGCACAGACATATGGTGCTCATAACGATTGATGGGTTATATTTTACTGAACAGAATTATTATAGTCTATGATTAATGTAACCGATTGCTCTTGTGTCTTTACACTTATCAAAAAGAAGTTTAACATTTGGAAAAAAAAATTACAAAAATGAATATTCTTAATGGAATTTTACAATATTTAACTTGCAAAATACTTGATTTTGAGTTTTGAGCTACAGAAATTGATCTTAAAGGGAATGTGCCATGGAACATGGCTGAACTTTCACAAAAGTCAAGTAGCATCTCTAGTCTTTTGTTTCCTTTGGTCCTTGTGACTACTATAAAACATATCTTTTTAGCGTATTTCAGTCCTGTTTCCAGTTAACCAGGTCGTAAGTTCACTAACCCAGTATCACTGTGTGCAATGGAGTTTCTATGAAAGAAATTTTGTTGGCATTGTTTTTAAATAATAAATGTATTTATATAGTTTATATAGATAGATGTCCATATCTGGTATTTATATAGTTACTAGAAATAGGCCCGATTCTATTGCATCGGGAGTGCGGTGAAATGAACAGATGCCGTAGAAATAGCCGCTGAATAGTACAGTCCTCTCTCCAGAAAGTACGCTGTTGTTGTGGGATTTATATGGTGTATATAGAGGCTCAGTGGTTAGCACTGTGTTCTCTGGCTCTGTCCTGTGTCCTGTCCTCTGCCTCTGTCCTCTGCTCTGTGCTGTGCCTCAGTCTTGTGCCTCTGTCTCTGCCCTGTGGCCCTGTCCTGCGGCACTGTCCTCTGTCTTGTGCCCATGTCCTGTGGCTGTGTCCTATGTCCTGTGTCCCTGTCCTCTGCCCTGTCCTGTGCCCCTGTCCTGTGCCACAGTCTCTGTCCTGTGCTTCAATCCTCTGTCTTGGTCCCCTGTCCTCTGGGCCTGTCCTGTGCCCTTGTCCTCTGCCCTGTGCCCCTGTCCTCTGTCCTGTGCCTCTGTCTCTGTGCTGTGCCCCAGTCCTCTGTACTGTGCCCCAGTCCTCTGTCTTGGGCCCCTGTCCTGTGCCCTTGTCCTCTGCCCTGTGTCCCTGTCCTCTGTCCTGTGCCTCTGTCTCTGTGCTGTGCCCCAATCCTCTATCCTGTGCCCCAGTCCTCTGTCCTGTGCCCTTGTCCTTTACCCCCTGTCCTCTGTCCTCTGTCCTGTGCCCCAGTCCTCTGTCCTGTGCCCCTGTCCTCTGTATTGTGCCCCTGTCCTGGGCCCTTGTCCTCTGCCCTGTGACCCAGTCCTCTGTCCTGTGCCTCTGTCCTCTGTCCTGTGCCCCTGTCCCTGTGCTCTGTCCTGTGCCCTTATCTTCTCCTCTGTCCTGAGCCTCTGTCTTGTGCCCCTGTCCTGTGGCCCTCTCCTCTTTCCTGTGCTCGTGTCCGTGTGCCCTGTCCTGTGCCCTTATCTTCTTCTCTGTCCTGAGCCTCTGTCTTGTGCCCCTGTCCTGTGGCCCTCTCCTCTTTCCTGTGCTCCTGTCCTCTGTCCTGTGCCCCTGTCTTGTGCTCCTGTCCTCTGTCCTGTGCCCCTGCCTTCACGTGCCTTCTTCCTCCTGTGCTTTTGTGTCTCTGCCCCCCATTTCGTCTCTCTGCTCTTCCCTCTGTCACAGTGCCCCCCTTCCCTGTGTCTGCTCCCTCCTTCTGTGTCTCTGCCCCTCATTTCCTCTTTCTGAGCTGTGACAGCTCCGTGTCATAGCTAGGAAGAAGTGAAGACTATAGGAGGCGGCGTTCCAGTGATGTACGGTCATGTGTGTGATCACATGACTGTGACATCACCAAAGGTCCTGTCGGAATATGTGAGCTAACAGGGGGTGCGTGGTTGTGTGGGCGCCGGAGGGGAGTTGCGGGGGTCGGAGCGGGGGTTGGGGGTCTGCAAGCACCGGAGAGGGAGTGCGGGGGTCTGTGGCAGAGGAGAAAGAGGGTGCGGGGGTGTGCGGCCTCGGGAGAGGTGCAGTGGGAGTGTCTATTCGCGGCTTACTGCGCATGCGTGCGAGTTGGGAGGCCGCGGCTGGTCGTGAGGATCAGCGGAGAGGCTCGCTGCGGAGGATTCTCGGTAAGGCGGCGCTCGTGATGGCGCATGCACGCCATCGCTTGCGCCGCGTGTGCTCGTAGTGCCGCGGTGCATGCTGGAATAGCGGCACAGTGGCCGGATGCCAGAAACTCGTAATTATATAAAGAGATATAGATAGATGTCCAATCTAGTTTAATAACCAAAGAAAATAACTTTGATTGCAGATGGTTGAAATTAGAGACTTAATGGTGTTTTACACTATTTTGGACAGCCCCTTCTCATTCCACATGTTTCCTGCATTAAACTAAAAAAGCTTATACTCACCTCCAGTGATAGCACTGCTCCAGGGTTGTCGGCATTCGCGATCATGGGCTCACGTATGCTTGTGATGCTTTTTTTCTATTTTTCACACTATGCTCAATTTCATAGGAAGGTAATTCACCTATTTGTTTTAGTAAATCTAAAGAAACACTTTTGGAGTTCTTGCCATACTGCTGGAATTTCAGCCTCCGCTTTCAGTGGATAAGTGACTTACCTGCACACATTTCCCTTTGGGGA
Organism: Allobates femoralis; assembly: GCA_033576535.1. Lineage (NCBI taxonomy): Eukaryota > Metazoa > Chordata > Amphibia > Anura > Aromobatidae > Allobates > Allobates femoralis. The sequence continues at coordinate 96,512,258 of JARQOC010000005.1, forward strand.
ATGTACACATCAGCAAAGTTG